>JAYRBT010000001.1:84959722-84997610 GCA_036023395.1 Myiotriccus ornatus | reverse complement strand
GGGACCCCTTAGTCATTATATTAATGCACTCCTTTCGCACCACGCTGGTGCTTGCTGAGTCCTAAGGACTCATTATAGTAATATCACTGCTACATATATTCGCAGACTTTTAATTTTCTCTTTCTTTGTTTCTTCTCATAGGGATTATTCATTGCTATTTCTTTACTATTTGCACAGGACTTAAGTTTGTCCTTGTGTGCTGGTCATACTAAATTCACAAGTTAACAACCTTGGTTTCTTAAATTATGCATTTGGAATCACTCTCTTTCTCTCTCAAACTCCATCCTGTCTGCTGTCTTAGTAAAGACTTAAATTACAAGTGCTTTCTCTGTCAATCCTAATGATATTATTCCTCCCAGCAGCAATCTCCTTAGAAGTGACTATTCTGATTAGCACTTTGAGTAACATTGCTCATCAGATGACAGTGATCAAGTCTGCCTGCTGCCAAGTACTTCCTCTGTGACTTCCTTGCGTGCATTGGGCATCCCTTTCTCTAAAGTAGCCCAATTTAAGAGCGTATAGTTATATGTCATCAAAGGCAAAGCTTCTCAGCAGGCCCTACCTGAAACAGGACATCAGTCTTAGCCCTTTTGACACACCAAGAGAAGAGAGTGTGGAAATGCAGTTGTGGAATGATCATAGCAATCAGGATGTCTTTGGGAATGCTTCAAGAGAAACAGAAGCCAACGGAAGAGTCTGAAAAGAAATGGGAAGCAGCAGTATTTAAAAATGTATGAGGAGTCTTCCACAAAAAGGGAAGAGAATAGATTTACTGCTGTTTTTTTGAAATGCATTCTTTCTAATTTCATGCTGTGTTTCTGATTATAGAATGATTGATCAAAGCAGAAGAGGTAATCCATCAGTGTGGAGTGAAGTTATGAAAAATGTCAGGGGGTGGGCCAAAACAAAAATCTCCATATCTTCCTTTAACTGAGTGTAAGAATTTATTTGAAATACAGCAGGACTGGAGCTAGCCTCCAAAGAGCCAGAATAGGCAGAATGAGGCAGACAAATGTTTTCCCAGAGAAAGGAAATGCTGCATAATAACTGCATGCTTTATTTTTAGTGTGAAGTTAGCTGTCTTTCCCTCTTTGTAATAACAAGAAATCAGTGAAATAATCCCTTGAGCAGGCAAAGGGAATACTGTAGTGAAGAAGGCAAGCTTCCATCCTTCTAACTCCAGGATTCCTGCTGAGGCAGTGATGAGAAGAGCTTTTTTCTTATTTTTCTCATTCAAAGCATTCAGCATTCATATGGAGACAATTCGGACTACTTGCTGAAATATTTTGACAATGCTAACCTGAATAGCCCTTATATCTGTGGTGACAATCTCAATGTTGACTTTGCTTTTTTGGTCATATTTTCTCCGCGAAGCTATCATGCCTGTAACATTATGAAAGTATCAAAGCAAATTCTCACAAAAGAGCAAGTTATTGAAAGTCTTTTGAGCAAGTTATTGAAACTCTTCCTGGACATAAAAAGACTTTGAAAGTTTTCAAAGTTATATATTTTATTACGACTGTAAACCTAATCATTTATCATGCACTTCTTTTGGGAATCTTTTGAAGGTACAGCCTTAACACTGATGGCAAAGATAAATTCTGTTTAAGAAAAGAAAAAACCCAAAAGTGAGAAAGTGTTTTCTTAGATCTTCCACTGTGAATAGAGACTACTAGGAATAAGGGTAGCAACTGGAGAAGGAGAAGAAGCATAGAAAGTGGAAACAAAGCAGACTAGTGGCGAATGGGAAGGTGATCCCTGACATGCTGTCTCTCAGGCTCTAAAACCTGGTGTTGTATGCAGCGTGAAGTAAATCCCGCCCATTTAGCTTCAGGACAGCCTCTGAAAACATGAAGTTCTTGGCTGGCAGAGACACTTTAGGAAAAGTTACAGGTAGCCCTAATGGTGCTACTCCTCGTATCCCAAGCTGTGCTAAAAGCAAGTCAAACTTTTAGGGCTCACATGTGAGAATTACTGTTCTCACAGAGGGCTTGTGCTTGATACCACAAGAGTTTTGAATATACACTGCATATGAAATACACTATGTTACTGGGTTTTCTCCAGCAGATTTCATTTATTTCTTTTTGCATTATTTCCACAAAATGAGACTATGTAAGATTCAAAATGGCTTTGCTGGAAAAATAGTAGACCATTCCAGTAGTTTCAGTTTCTTTCCGCAGGATACCTGAGAAGTTTTTACCAATTTTTGAAACTAGAAGGCAAGTTGCACATAGGGTGAAAAAACAGCCAGTAGCTGTCAAGCAATAGTGCTAAGGTTACATAGTAAGCCTTCTAGGGCTCTCCTGTAACTGCCATAGTTCCTGGGTTTTTATAATCTGTACACCATGCAATCTGGGGAAAAACAGCACACGTCATGTAGCAGTTGCTGTGGAAGTATTTATTTCCATCGATATAAAAAATAGAGCACGGCCTGTACCTCTTCAAATTATCAAAAGTCTGTTCAGAAGATGTTCCAATGGACAGAGGACAATTCTCTCCTCCTCCTAGCCCAGGGTAAGATGGGCTGAATCAGGGAAGCTGAATGTGGGCTGTGCTTCAGACAGTTGCTTGGGGTTTTTTATATCAAATGTGTGAATGTACTGGTTCAGGAAGGGGGAACCACTCACCCCATACTTCATGGAGCATTTTCTCTTTCACTCATTTGTCACAAAATTAAAGAGGCAGCTGAATCAATCAGACAGCCCTTTGCAGGGTAATTTTTGGCAATTCAGTTGTCGATTGAACTTTCCTTTCAGTGGTAAACTGGGCTGCAAAAATATACTTTTATTGAAAATGAACTTCAAACTCTCAAGAGATTATGCTCTTTGAATGTTCTCAAGTGCATCAAATTGCAGACTAAATAAACAGAATAGTGACTGCCATTTTAATATTTGGGACATTTCTTATTAAAATACAGTATCTCAAACCCTTCTCTTTGTACTTCTAATCCAAGCATGACAAGGGCATAAAGAAAGAACATTTCTCTGTGTGTTCACCTGTAGCCTATGGCTTAGTGTAGTAAGGGGGAGATTCCTACCCTTCAGAGATTTTTCTTCCATTTCTCTCATGTTTCCCTGAACAGCCTCATCCCATGTCCCCTTTTAAACCGTAATGCTTAAAATTTCTGTGGCACTGTTTACATGTAGGGCATTCTACCATTATTAATTTTTTAAGCATGCTTCATACTGAATGATTTGGACTGAAATATAAAACCAAAGTTTAATACTTACTTCCAGAACAGTTTTAGACTTACAAACAGGATTACGCACTTTGATGAAGTCAAGCCCTTTGGTAACTAAAGGATATTCTTTCCCTTACGCAGTTTATTAGACTAGTTCCAAGCTTATGGGAACAGTGTTTGTGGTGTGTTGTGGTATGTTGGCATGTTATACAAGGGGGGTACAGAATAATCATAATCTAAATTGGACTCTAATTATCTAGCTATTTTCAGTTGATTGAGTACCAGCCTCATGCAATTGCCAGTAACAGCTTTAATCAAAGACAGTATCACTCCATCACCAATCAATATATAGGCTCTACAACGAAAAAAACCTCAAACAACATTTTGGAAGAGTTAGAGAAATAATTCTGAATCAATCAGAATAGATAGCAGTATTTGTCCAAGGACTTTCTACATTTTTCTCTGTGACTACAGATGCCTCAAACAATGGCACTTTCAAGGTGTTCCCAATCATTATCATTCCTACACAGGTGAAGGGCAAGCAGTTCACTGCTGACTTGGTTATTTTCAAGGCACTAATGAAACCACATTATGAAAATCTGAATATATATATATAAAAGCTAAAATCGAGTAGTTGGAACCTTGACTATATACAGTTATTTGCAGGTAATTCTGTTGCTAAATCTGGGTTGTGTCCCCCATCCACAAATCATGGGAAGTAGGAAAGAAAGGTTGTCTTTAGCTTCTTGCTCTGTACGTAACCACATAACAGAAAAATGCCATCTAGTTTTCCTTGTCTCATTCAGTCATTTTTCAGCAAATGTTTCAGATTTAAAGGAGAACTTATAAAATTTGAATGGGAAGAAATATTCTACATGAGACAATTACTTGCATACTGTATTGTGAAAGGATTATAATCTGTTTTCTTGGTTCTAGGAGTTTCTTTTGGAAGTTGTGAATGTTGTCAGGTGCCAAATTTAAAATGTCATTTTCAAAGATAGCCTCATAGAAGGTGATAAAGAGGTTTTCAGTGACACAGTGTCGCTTATAATTTTCAGGTTTTACTGAGTGTTTCTTGCAAGTGGAAGTCTTGCAGGTAGAACAATCCATCTTTTTCCATGATGTATAAGATAAAGCATTCAGTTAAGGATAATTTGCAAAAAACAACTGATGACAAATTCTTGGTAATAAACTATTCATCATCAGAGGGTAAAAAAGAAAACAAAGGCATTTCACACAAAGATACACATTAGCTGCCAAAAATGAGGCTTTATATTTTCATATGATCAAACAAAGTACAAATAAACTGATAGTTTTAATGTACTCTTTCCAGAAAGAGTAAAAAATACTGTTAATTTAAAATTTCTTAAAAGGTGTAATATTTTGTGGTTAGAGGTTCAGCTGAGTACTTGTATATGTCAGGAGTTTTCAAACAGGAAAAAATTCATATTTTAGCTTCACATTCCTGCTTTCTCAATTTCTTAAACTTGTTTCTTTTATAATTAAAAAGATCCATAAATAATCAAATTTGGACAGATTGTGGATTTCTCAAACAGTTTTCATTTCAATGAAGTTTCTAAGACTGGGAAATTTAACATGTAGTGTGGTTCATGAATTTACTTTTAAAGCGAAACAAAATGAAATCCATTACAACTGATAATAAATTATACTTCTATCAGTCCTTTCAAGTTTATAATTAATTTCCCATCTGTGAAATTTAATACTATTTCAGAAAAATGCATATATACTAAAGGAAATAAGCTTTCCCTGGAATTTCCCTCCATGTTAACATGTAGACCTATTTCTTCTGTTAGGGTTGTCCCTTTTTAAGGAGAATGCCTTTTTGAAAGTTTGGCTGCTCTGGAGCATAGCTTCAGTTAATGTGTTGAGGCAAAGTGTGAATATGTGGTATAAGTAGGAAAAGTCTTGTTTTGCTAGTATGGCAAACCAGGAACCATTAAGACAAGACAACTTAGTAAGAGAACAATTTACTGTATATGACCTTGGCATTCCATGGAGAACACAGTTTCACTTTTCTACTGCTTCTGTGAAGAAGTCTTTTTGAAAATTTTGCTGGTTTTGACTTCTTTCTCTGTTCATTGTAGTAGTCAATGGTTGCTGCCAAAAAAATGAATATAAAAATGAAAATAAAGAATCAGAAGAATATTAACAACATTTCTGATACAGTGGTAGAACAGAACATAAAGAATATTGTATGAGTTGTATGATGCCTTCATTTGAGGTGTCACATCGCTGAAACGTGATGTCCTGTCTGAACTCTGAGTGCGGTAGTTACAGTTCATAACGATTTAAAATGGCAGATATTAGCTAGCAAATGAAGAGCATTCTTTTCTTATATTACATTATATTGACCTGTACATAAAACCAACACAGAAACCTTTCTTCTGGCAGTTTCTTGTTGGATGCTGTGTGTTGGAGATCATTGTACCAGCTTTGTGCAAAGCAACATATGGAAGCTGTTGACTTCACAGAGAATGGAGTATCTGTTGTCAGGGAAGACAGAGGTAATTTTCCTGAAATATGCATAGGCTTAAAACCATTAGAAGAGAAGAACTGAGTGCCAATTTCGAAAGCAACCTTTGTCCCTTCGTAGTAGAGTGAATACATAAATATCAGACTCGTTATCTGCTTGGTTAAAGACTGAAGAAATTAGAAAGATTAATGTAAAGTATGAACTGATGTAACATTGACTTCTGAAAAGGATTAATGGAGAGAACTGGAATTCAGATATTACATGGAAATGTGTATTTTTACTGGGAATATTTTTTTTATAGATTGTACATTCTGACAGCATTGTAAATACTTTAAATTAAAAAAAAAAGAATAAAGTGTTTAAAAAGTCATTGCAACTAGTTGCAACCAACATTTTACTTTGCTTTTTAAATTGTTGCTGTGATTTCTCTGACCTCAGTTTACAAAGGAGAAGTTGAGTTTTTTACAGAACTAATTAATTCAAAAGATCTGTGAACCATTTAATTTGAGTTGAAGTGCTTTTATTAAGGTGAATGGAGTTACAGTGTTCCATTGCGGAGATATTCTGAATAATGATCATTGCTGGCACATTCTAGTTGCAGTAATAAGTAAAGAAGATAAAAAAAACGGGAGGTGGGCAGTGGTATTAGAATGACCCTGCTTCCAGACTAATGTAATCTATTTCTCAGCCAAAGTAATTTACCGGAATAGAAACCACAGTGTTACATTTATACTGCTCCCGGGACCCACTTTGCTCAGATCTAGCTGCAATACCTTCTCAGGACAATGTGTTAGGGAGCTTAGCTTTTCTTTTGGTGCAGTAGAAATCCTGAATATCTCAAATCCTAAAAATTGTTTAATATGTATGATAAACTAGAAAGGAACTATGGTTGCTTCTAAATTTAGTCAAAATGAAGCATTCATATAAAATAAGCTCAAATATGAATATCACACAAAAACTTGTCATGTGAAAAGACAGAACTGTCATTAGCCAGCTGTATACAAATTGTCTTTGATTCTATAAATAAAGATGCTCGCATGTGAGCTAAAAAAAGCAACTCTACTCTCTCAGCATTTGGAGAAACCCATAGACATGTCTGGCATGTTCTTTACAGAAGCTGAATGTACCAATTTCACTACAATTCCAAAGACTAAAACGGAGTTGATTGTAAAGAAACAAGATCAGTGCTCTGTCATCGAAAATGTGGTGAACTAAGGGTGTTCTTTTTGAATAATAAAGGTACACTGTGTACATTACATTGCATCTTTCAGATATGTGATGTCATCAATATGAAAGTCTCTTCAGATTCAAATCTGTCATCTTCCCTGAGAAAATAAAGCTAATCATACAATGAAAAATGGTAGTGAGATAAGCTACAAAGGAAAATGGTCCTTAATGCCTTTGGTGGCTAGGCTTTAATTCCTGAGGTAATCTACTGCTGGTATTTGGATACGTGCTAACGCCTTTTGATCATTTACCATCTAAAGATGAGAGGCCCAAAGTGTGTTTTGGACTTGGATTACAGTGCGAGTGCATTAGGTTTCCTGGTGTTATAGCATCACCTTTGGAAGGATGGCCTGACAAAAATGTAACACCTTAGGAGAAACAGATGGCTCTTAGCAAAAACACTGTCCTCAGTTCAGACTGCAACCTTTACTTACTATCTATAAAGAAAAAAAAGTACAATACTCTTAGGTTAAAACTTAAGAATAGGCAAACAAAAAGGCAATAAAAACAAGTTCAGAGTGGTCAAAGACACACTGGACTTTGCACATAGCCTTAATTCTCCTTTCTTCAGATATAGCAAGAGTGCATCTACCAGGGATTCTAACGAGTTGTTTTCCTTTGGATAGTTCCTAGCCCCTGTAATGGCCTGTGTTGTAGAGCATACACCTTTTGTCACATCAACAAACACCATCCCTGTTATGGGTGCAGCCGCACCTGCATACTGAGAGGGTATTGCATGACACAGTCATATGTCTGTTTCTACAGGGACTGAAAAGACGAAGAGGAACATAAACAAATGTAACGTGACCTTTCCCAGCCTCTGGTGGCTGGAATTCACAATTCAAATACAAAATTTAGTTTCTTCTATGGGGTATTAAATGCATAAATCAGCATGTTTAATATGTTCACCTGTGCAATTTTGTCTGTTTGTTCATGTGTATTTTAATTTCTGCATTTATACCTACTATCACGGCTTACCTACAAAAACACAGTAGTAAACATCAAGTGAAAGAAAGGATGAATTTCATGTAAATTATGGTATTAGCCTGTTCAGGGCCAATTGTTCCACCCCTAGCATTAGGGGAACATGAGGAGAGTAAAGGACATGAGTCTGTAAAGGAGCACTAACATTCCTTTTCATTCTGCTGAAGTGTAACCTGAAAAACAGTGTCTGGACAATTGCTAGCAAACATAAAAATTAATTTATTGAATTTACAAAACCTCCTCCCTAACAGGCATAATCAGGGAAATTTACCATTCTCTAGCTTATGTGTGTTGGTCCTGTTCATCTTTTACATCTCTTTTGTCAGTCTGTCCTATGAAAAAGTCTGCAAATTGTACCTTGTAGCTGTGACTTTTTAGATACAATGGGAAAAAAAAATGCCTGTGCAGAAACTGTTGTTGCACAGGACCACGCAAGTGAGATGTTTGGCCTGTTTCATAAAGCAGGTAGAGCTGAAAAAAAAAAGGGGGGGAAGGGGAAAAAAAAAGAAAAAATTCCTCAGGCAGCAAAACAAAAAGAAAGCATAGCTCTGTTGGCGAGAATGTATCCTGTGGCTCTATACATAAAACAGGCCTCATCAAACACCAAACAGCAGTGGGAAGTATGGAACTGATTTCAATTTGCGTGTCATACTTTCTTTGCAGGAATATCAAATTGATGTATTTTTTGCCCAGACGTGGACAGATAGCCGTCTTCGTTTCAACAGCACCATGAAAATACTGACTCTGAACAGCAACATGGTTGGCTTGATCTGGATCCCAGACACGATATTTCGTAACTCGAAGACAGCGGAAGCTCACTGGATCACCACCCCCAACCAGCTCCTCCGCATATGGAATGATGGCAAGATCTTGTACACCCTCAGGTGAGCACTTAGCAAGGTGCAGGGCTCAAAGCTTCTCACGCTTCTGGTGTAGCAATAGCAATTTTCAGCAGTATCTGTGTTCTCCTCAGCTGTTTTCTTCCTGATCCTTACCTGACCATGCTGTATAAATATTTTAATATTCAGACATAAGTACCACCAGCTTTAAAAAACAAAGCCTTGTCTTTCTAAGAAAGAATTAGAAATAGGTATGTCCAAATTGTAGAAGTTGGGGTTTTTTAGTGCTTGTAATAAAATGTAGTCCCATAAAACCAGGGCTGGAAAAAGAATTTCTAGATTCACGCTGATATTCTAAATGTATGCCAATACTTGAATCTTTGAATAAGCCATGCTGAAAGGTGGTCTATTACAACTCATCACTTGTTAGAGAAAAAATTTTTAGACTTTTTTTTAATCTTTGTGATACCATCAACTATATGATATTAGAAATAAATTATATGATGTTAGAAATGTAGTATATATATACAGTATTTATATAGAGAGTATACTATATATCTACATTAAAAAACCCCTGTTGAAATCAAAATACATGTTTACTTATGGAAGAGACGAGCTGTTCAGGAGGGAGTTGTGCCATTAGCCATGTTCCACAAACCAGTTTCAGAAATATCCCTTTCACGCTACATTTTCTTCAGTGATTGTGTTCAGCCCTCTTGGTGCAACAGCATATTCGTATCATAATTGCAATAGCAGTTGGGGTCCAATAGAAAGTCTTTGGCAAACAATAAGGAGGGAAATAAACAGCTGGAAAAGCTACTGATATTTTTAGTGTCCTTTCCATCTTAGGCTTGCTCCACTGTGAGGTGCTCTTACTTATTTCAGTTGCCTTTAGCATACTTTAGACTTTGTGATTACAATGTCAAATCCAATACCCTCTTGGTTGGATTGTTGGGGGGTTTTTTGAGGGGTTTTTGGTTAAGTGTTCTTGTTGTTTTTTGTCTTTTAAATCCTGTTTCAGCATTTCAGGGCAAGTTAAGTATTTACCTAATAGTAGTTACACTTACATACCTATCGCTAAAGAAATTATTTGCTGAATGGACTGCAAATTTTGTATTAAACAGCTAAAAGAGAGGTAATACTTGGCCCACTGGAATGAGCATTTTTAGTTTGTGAAAAGTATTTTGAGTACTTTTTGACCCCTCAGGTCAACCTCCTTTTTACGCAAGAAAAAATGTTAGAATGATCGTTGGCCATTGCTAACACTGTGCAAATCAAAACCAATTTATCTGACCTAAGTGTCAGAATTGGTATGACATGGAAGAGGTAACTACTGTGTGCCCTGGTACTGTCAGGTGTTGATGGGTGCTGTGTGTTCATAAGAAAGTACAAGGTTCAGTCAAGGTCCAGGCCTTTCCTTCCTCTTCCCTGCCCACTTCTGGATGTGAATGCCCTCTGACTGCAGCACTGAAAGTCCTCTCCTACTGTCAGCACAATAACATTACTAAATTCCTCACAGGTGACCTTTTCCAGGACAGAGGTTTTCTCTACTCTATCCTAAATCTGAGACACGAACCTTTCCCCATCCAGTCTGTTAGCTTTTTATTTAGTTTCCGTAAGGAAAAACCCACATGACCCATACTTGCTGCACAAATTCCAGCATGCAGTTATGTAGTGTTCCCTGAAAAAAGACTGTACAATAAACTAGCACTGAATTCTATCTCCCTGGGTAAATACATTCACTTTGTAAGCTATCAGACTAAAGGTTATTATTTTTTATTAGTAATTTTAAAATTAGCTCCATTCATAGTATCCTTTATTTTAGGGATACCATGTAAAACAAGCTTTCAAGTAGGACTAAAGATGCTTCTGCTGATCTGTTTGTTGCATCTGTACAATATAGAATGGCATATAGAGATATCTTGTGAGACAGCTGAAAGAGACTGAAAGAATATTAAGTTCACACTATAAGTATATGTGGAGAATATTTTTTATAAGATTCTTTATGAGGTTTTTATTTTGTGGAATTACACACCATCACATCAGCCATATTTTCTGGGTTTTTTTTTAAAGAATAGTTGTTTCCATCCCAGGTCCTCTGATGATGAATTGTCTGGAGAAAAACATATGCACAGATTTCTCACGATCAAGAAGCTCTTAATGATGTGTCTGAAATTATTTTACATAGCTGCCATTGCTTTAGATCAGGCTTAAATAGCAAACAAACAATCTGCAAATATAGTTCTTTCTTTTCAGGCCTTACTTATGGATTTCAAAAGATTCTTGAATGATACTTAAGGTTTCCCAGCCTCCTCCTCTGACTGTTCATTGTACTGGCATGTAGTAACAGACACTTGGTTTCTTCACAGGCTTACCATCAATGCTGAGTGCCAGCTGCAGCTACACAACTTCCCAATGGATGAACACTCGTGTCCTCTGATATTCTCTAGCTGTAAGTGCTGCTTTCATGCCTTATTGTTGTATGTGACTAGTAGGCAGAGGCGTGAGTTTTTTTCTGATTTCTGTCAGGTTGATCAACTGTTCCCCAGCAGGTATAGGAAATTTAAGGTTTGCTCACATATTCAGGGAATTTTGCATTTCTGATCAATGGATTTATAACATGAAGTCTTCTGTAGGTTTGCTCTGTTATTTTTGCCAGAATCATCCTTTTTAATTGATACTGTAGTCACACTCTCAGCAGGAGCAGATATTCATACCAGTCTGTGCAATGTTACTCTATACAATCATGGGAGATGTAAATGAGAATTGAAATTACAGTTTTCTGGTGGAAGTGCAAGGCTTGGGGAATGCCCAGCAATCTCTGAACATCTGACTTTACAGCACGTAGCATGGTAATACTTCTTTGTTTCATAATAAAAGTAAATGGTGAAACTACTGTAAATCTCATTTTCCTTTTATTGCTCGTCTTGTCCACTAGTCCCTATGTTGTATTGTATGTAGTGGTTTTGGCCTGTTTAAAACTTTCCTAATAGGCAAAACAAATATTTGGTGAAATGGATGGAAAACAAAAGTCAAGTGAGTTATCTTGAGGTCCAACATTACTGTGAGAAGTTCTCTTCATGACAATTCATTTGAAAAAAACTTGAGCACTGTCTGCTCATGGATACACCTGCACAGTTTTGTAATCCAAAGCCACACAATGCAAATGCTTTACAAACATTTTTAAAAGGGTTTCAGCTAAAGATTTTAATTTGACAAACTCCGAGACTTAGGATGTGCATTCTTCAAAAATGAAAGGGAAATATATTGTTTTGTCTATCTATTTAGAAAATAGATTTTCTCCATAATACCTTGTAAAGTGGTAGGACAATCACATTATTGAATGTCTTCATAATAAATATGCTGTTGTGATGGTATTGATTTCCATTTATAAACAGTATACAAACAGGGATCCTCAATCAAAAAACAGATTTGAATTTCAGCTGCTCCAGGGTATATTATTCTTTTTCCCCAGGAAAATGTTTTTAAAAAATATGTCATATAAACATCTCCCTTTGCCCAAAAATATTATCACTATGTTGCCATTTTTTATTATCTATGTATATAAGTAAGCCTGGGCAGAAAATTGCAGTGGTATGTTTAATTCAGGTGTGTGGAATATGTGCATACTCAACTGAACAAGAGGCAGATAGCTCCTGAATGAGCCTTCCTGCTAATGAACACTTGTCAGTGAACTCTGTGCACCTCAGCTATCTTTAGTTAGTGCTTGAAGCTGCTCTTACCTTGTGGAAATCTGCTGTTTTGTTGAGGTACTGGGAAAAGCGTGTGTGACCTTAAAAATCAAATCCCAGGGATTTAATTAAACCTACTAAAATTTAGGTTTAAGTCTAAGGATACTAATTAAACCTACCACATAAATTTGATTAGTCCTGCGCTAGCGATATCCAAGTGAACTCTAATAAACAGAGAAGTCACTTCAAACCTTGCATTTCCTAATAGCTGGACAGTTGCTGAATGCAAGTAAGTTATGCTTGTGGTTTTTATTTAAAGTGAGCATATCAGTGGGAACTTCATCAGGCTCTACTCCATGGCAAAGTTCCAAATATATTTTGGTTTGCAAAGGTTCTTCCCAATTTAGATCTATTAGCTCAGAACCTTTCTGCCCTTGAAAACATATATTACCAATAGACATTTACTACTGTCAGTGGAGATGGAGATTACATAGGATAAATCAGAATGTGATTGTGTCACGGTTTCTATGTGTTTTCTTTGTAGTTTCTAGCCAGATGGAGAAACTCATGGAGGAATATTAAAATAATGTTTCACAGTTCTGTCAGCCTTTTTGATCATGTTGATAACAAGGGTTTATTTCTTTAGATTTATACTGAATTGTGTTCTTTTCCTTGAACAATTTTAGCACTACTGTTATTATCATCCAGAACAACTCCTGTATGATTTGTTTGTTACATAACTTGGTTGTATTTTCAGTCTTGTGTGTATTCATAACAGTCTGTAGATACATGGCACTCAGTGGGACTTGTGAAGTGAATGACTGAATGAATGCCTCAGTGATTTATTACTGCCTTCTATGAAAAGTTTCCGAGGGGACAAACTGATTTGGGATGCCAAAATGTATGTCTTTGAATAAAATAACAATCTCTGTAGAATTTACAGCACAGCTCTGCTTTCCTCTGCATCCCTTTTGTTTGTTCCCCAGCACACAGACAAATCTTTGTACCACTGTAGGCAAGCACAAAAAAGCACAAGTGTCAGAAAATATTCCCTGCACTTCTGCACACACGAAGAAGTTTAGTATTTGAAATTTCTAATTTTTAATATAAATTTCCCTTGATATTTCAGAAATGTGACACTCAAATTTTGTCTAGAATGTTTACCTCTAGTGCCAGCTAATTTGCACCCTAACCCTGTTACTGTGAGGACAGTTTATGTTCCTTCAGTGGGAATACTGAGCTCTACTTGGTCTGGTTGCCAGGATGAATGAAGACAGCAGCTTATAAGCAGGAGCCATCCCAGTGTGGTAACAGTGGTTAACAAAATATACCCACCGCTTCCTGTGGAAAATCTTGTTCAAGAATAGTTTCTGGAGCTTTCTACTCTCTTTTTTAGGACTAAAAAAGTATTGAAGCAATTTGAAGCTCTTTACACTCTCTGCCAGTTTTGCATGTGCTTCAGGTGACATGATGAGATGAATCATCTGGCATATTAGGCCATGTGATCAGTGTGTGTCTGTAGCTGCTTTTCTTATGTAGATGTGCACTTGGCACATTCTTTATGTGAAAAGTTGATCCCAATAGCATAATGCTGGACTGCCATGCAATGTGACAGCTCATGTCTGTTCTGTGTACTGGATTGGTTTGATCAACCACATGTGGCAAGCAGGATTTCTTAATACAGAGCTGCTACAACATTGGCATCAATGCCAGGGGAGGGTATGAAAGTGCATTTCCATGTAAATGTGAATAAAGAATCAATGCTGTCACTTGGTTCCAGCATAGCAGTCTTTCATAGATTTTTCCTCTGTATGAACACTGTTTCTTCATATGGTTTTAAAGTACTGTATGCTGTTGCATAGAAATATTCTGTCACTGTCATTCTTCACTTGAGTTAATTTACCCTCCTGAGCCAAGGGAGGCTGCTCTGCTGCTTTTGGCACTCAAATAGCACATTAAACTGTCTTAGATATCTCTATTCAGCACTGATTTGAGCATTGCAGAAACACTTTCAGGATTCTGCCATAAAATTTAGTTTATTGAGGTAGTTAGGATTCACATAAACATCAGGAAGGAAGAGGTGTTCTCTCTGAAAGATGATGTCAGCACAAGCAAATAAAACACAGGCAACAAAGGCAGACTGGAAATGAGAATTTAAGCACACTAATTGTGGAACTTCTACCATAGAGTACTGCGGATGCTCAAATATTATAACAATTCAAAAGTGCTTGGACAAAGCATTGGAATTAAAATACATTGGGAGCTATCAAGCATAATGAGATCACTCTCTATTAATGACCACTAATTTTTTTATTCTGAGGGAGTAAGAGCCTTTCGGATAAAACAGTAGGCAGAAATGGCTAAACTACTTGAAGAAACTCTTTTCCATTGAAGTCATCATTTTTTCAGACCAGCAGAAATCTGCACCTCCTCTCCCCACCCATGTGCCCAAGATTAACTTCAATCATGACACTCCTTCAGGTGACAATATATGACAGCCATACCCAAATGAAGCTGAAAAACCCATTACACCTTGTTTTGAGGATCTGATCAACTAACTTTTTAATCATGTACAAGGAGCTTTGTGGTGGGAGTCTGTGCTAGCTGTGTACCTGAGGTCTGAAACAATCTGAAAGGCCATGCCTTAGGCTTTACCAGATGCAGTAATACTGAGCTGCAGTGCAAGATGCGAGTTAAAAAAGAAAGACTGAATTGATTAATGGGTTTTCAGTGGTTTATTTTTCTTGCTGCTACACTGATCAAATTGCAGATACTGTTGTTAATTTTTAAAATCACCTTAGATTTAGACAACAAGAATTATGTCATGCTTTGTAGCCAATTACTGATCTTTTCCCTAGTGGGAAGGTCTACAGTGTCCTGCATTGCCCATTACTGGAGGATTGCTGCAAGGCCCGAAAGGTGGGCATGCCTAGCATTCCATTCTTACTGTGAACACCAAAATATATACACAAAGGTTCATGAACAATTAAAGTGTTTTCAGTTCAATTTAACATAGGGGAAAGAAAATTTCCAGCTACTGATGGTCCAGTTTGCTCAGTCAGGTCTTAAAACGTTTTTTTTTTTGCCTTTTGAATGTTAAGTTTGTGGGGTTTTATAAACTGAGGTACAAAAGTATACAAAGTATTGCTGAAAAAAAAATAAGAAGAAAATGCAAAATGCATTTAGAAGAAATTAATCCAAATCTAACATAGAGCCTGAAAGAAACAAATCCCATCTTTCTAAATATAAATTCAGTTCAATCAAACGTTCCCCTTTGAACATGAAACCTCTTATGGATATGCAATCAGTACTTTGAACCTCATATCATTAATTTTCTAACAGAACTAGCTGTCATCACCAATTTTAATGTTTCTCTTAGCCTAGATAAGTAAATGCTGGTTTTCTTGGAATGAGTTGTGCTTTGTTTCATCTCATTTGTCATCGGTAGAATCATTAATAAAGTCTGAGGGCAGAATTTTACTCCTGATGAAGAACAGGCCAGAAGGAACATAGATTAATATTCGCATCTTGAGAGGAGTTTCATTAAAGATTCTGGGAATGCACTGCAATGTGCAAAAAGAGCTTTAATCCACATGTGAGCTTCGGTCTGTGTACTCTGGAATGGGCTGAGCCAGATCATGGGATATCAATGGAATTCTTGAATCTTTTTTTGAGATAAGTATATTTTAGCTATTGTAGCTTCTTCCTCTTCTAGGAAGGTAGAAATTAAGGTACCAGTATGCATCCACCTTTCTCTTCAGAAGACTATCTTTTTCAGAGAATAGTCAATATGGAGAGGTCTTATAAAGAGGGATAAAGATCCCTTGACAGTTTCCTGCCAAACCCTGTATCTCGTATATGACTGGTCATATATGACAATTCATGAAGACAAGATGTGAAGCATATTTGTGACACATTCTTCCTCCTATTCATTTGCTAATCCCTCTCATACACACTCATTTTCATATCTTCTTATTTCTGTTGCCCTCTTTGACTCTTTCCATTACACATTTTTTCAAATACCTTTGCTAGTGTGCAAGGAAGTATTCAAAGAAAATTTGACCATCCTAAAGATTTATGGGGTGCATATGATTCTATAGGAATCTTCTTTCCTTTCGTTAACCTGTGATCATGAATGTTTCCAAGCATTTTTTTCCTGAGGTGCCTACAATGACACCAAGATATAGTGAATTTGAAATATGTTAAGATCTTATGTAATTTCACTTCTTCATTTCATTAGCTTTTCTGAATGTAGTCTGCTACTGCATTGCTCAGTTGCTAACTCTCCTTGGGTTTCCCTAAAATTCCCTGCTGATGTTTCTTTTATATCTAACATAACTAATGTATTGTTTCTTAGGGAGTCAAACATTTATCCAATTCTTTGACTACTCACGACTGACTAATTCACTACTGCTTTTCTGTGTGTAACTCCATAAATTTCTCAACACATAAGAGACACTGCATTAAGTATCTTTTAGATTTTTATTACTCTATTTCATAGCCAAGCCAAGACTCATAAAAAAATATTACAAGTTCATTTTGAAAGTTCTGCTAATTTTAATGTAATTGCTCCAACATGATGTACTATATTTTTGTGAAACTGTTCAAATTCATCTGTGGTATAAGTACATTCACTGTGAAGTTATACTTTCTGTATCTAATTTAGGGTAGACTCATGCCAAACTAGTGTATATTGTAAGTATTTTTATGGCACCACTCTTTCTGTTAGTGTTGTGTCTTATCGTTCAGGGTATATCAGAGGCAACTTTCTAAACATTTATGGCTACATGGTTCAGTGCTCGTTCTGAATTTATACAGTATGTTTTAATACCAGAGTAACATTAATTATTCTGATATTACATCTGATAGCCACTAATATATAAATATTTCTTTGGTAGAAAAAGCAGCAAAAGGTTAAGGATTGACCTGATGGTCAGGGAGAGTTGGTGGCAGTGCTTAATTCATGTAATGTCCTGTGCTCTTCTGTTTCTTACAAAGAGCTAAGGGTTTGTACTAGTAGCAGACCAAATCTCTCTCATTTTTTAGTGACTTGAGATTTTTCTCCACAATATTGAAGTTTCCTCTGGAGAGGGATCAGCTGTCATTACTTTCAGCAAAAATGAGACCCTAAGTAAAATTACAGCAATTAATGAAGCCTAAAATGCTTCTGATATCGTGGGTCCGTGATATCTTGGGTCCAGCACAGTCTTCCTGACACTCTCTGAACTGATGGTAGGCTATTCCAGGAATGTGGCATCTACCCCAGTTTTGCAGTGGTCTTCCAAGTATCCTTGGTGTCTCCCTTTGCCCTGCACAATAGTCCAAAGCAGATGGGATACTTCGGAGACAAAAAAATGCTGCTATTCCAGGATCTGAAGATCTGTGTCTCAGATGACTGTGTCTCAAGGATAGGACACCCCAGCTCTTACTTACATTTAGACAAGGAGACTGGAAGTCTAAACAATCCCACGTGTAGTCTAGCCTTTCAGAGCAAACAGTTTTATCTTTCTAAATTTTCTATTAGTTAGAATTTTTAGAAAAAATCAATCAACATAAAAAAAAATTAGGAAAGAGAAAGCATGCCTGAGAGACATTTATTTTTTGCAAGAATATATGTAGCTAAGTTATGCTTAGGTGTCAGTAGAAAATAAGAGAAAATGCTGAAGCAAGGCAGTTGGCTAGTTGCATGTCTGACAGCTGAATGTATCAGCAGCAAGCCCTGGAGTCTCTGCCATGTGACAATCATTTTTAGTTCCCCTAATTTCATCACAGATCTCATGATATTCAGTGTTTACTTGAAGCTAAAATCCCCTTTAAGCATTTTACCATGCGCCGAAATGAGCTTGCTTTTTTTTTTTTTTACCAAACATTTGACAGTGTGACACAAATGCACCACAGACAGAAAGAAAATAGTGTTCTCCCACAAATGTAATATAACACCTATTATATACTGCATATTTATATTTTTGCTAATTGTTTATTTAGGTATGTGATAACTGGTTTGCAAATGAATCTGATCATTATGAAGATGCTGGTCCAAAAACTGTTAAGT
This sequence comes from Myiotriccus ornatus, assembly GCA_036023395.1. Lineage (NCBI taxonomy): Eukaryota > Metazoa > Chordata > Aves > Passeriformes > Tyrannidae > Myiotriccus > Myiotriccus ornatus. Next base: position 84,979,141 of record JAYRBT010000001.1, on the reverse strand, counting down.
CCTGGCAGCCCTGCATTTGATAAATTCTGACATACAGAGCTCATATTTGTAATGTACAAACCACCAGGAGGAGACAGTCACACTCCTTTTCATCATATTTTTCAGCATTAGAAAGAATAACTGGTTTTGGCACTCTGTAACAATTACATTGCTGGAAAATGTAACAATGTTGTACCAGCCCGTAGCCATCGATGATGGGAGGGTGGCTATCAGTGGCTACAGGCTGTTCAGAAGGGACAGGAGAGGAAGGAGAGGTGGAGGAGTTCACCCTAGAACGAGAGATGGGTAGAATGCGAAGAGTTGTCTCTGAGAAACAGCCATGGGCAGGGCCGAAGCTTATGGGTAAGAATCAGAGACCAAGGCAGCAATGGGAACCTTGTGGTTGATGTCTGCTACAGGCTGCCTGATCCAGGGGAGCCTATTGATGAAGTCTTTGTTGAGCTACTGGAGAAGTACTCTCAGGTGCTTGTCCTGCTCAGGGACTTCAATCACCGCTACATCTGCTGGGAAAGTAGCATGGTGAGCTGTAGGCAATCTAGGAGACTCACAAAACATATGGAGAATAATTTCTTAAGCCGGGTAATAGACAGCCCTACCAGAGGAGATGCAACAGTCATTAACACAAGTGAGCTAATTGGGAGCATCAAGATTGGAAGCAGCTTGGGCTACAGCGGTCCTGCACTGGTGGAATTCACAGTTCTGAGGGATATGGGTCAGTTGAAGACTAAAGTTAGGGCTCCGAATTTTAGGAAAGGAAATGTCCAGCTGTTCAAGGAATTATTTAGTAGAAACCCCTGGCATACTGCCCTCAGGGACAGAACTGGCAGATCTTTAAGGACCCTTTCCATAGAACACAAGAACTCTTGATCTCCAGGTGTAAGAAATCAGGCAAGGAAGGCAAAAGACTGGCATGGCTGAGTTGGGACTTGCTGGTCAAACTAAAGGGCAAGAAGGAAATGCACAGGCAGTGGATACAGGGACAGGTATCCTGGGCAGAGTACAAGGATGCAGTCTGATTCTGTAGGGTTGGGGTCAGGAAGACCAAGGCACATCTGGATCCGAACTTGACAAGGGATGCAAAGAATGACAAGAAGAGCCTCTGCAGGCGTGTTAGCCAGAAAAAGAAGGTCCGAGAATGTGTACATCCCTCAATTAGCATGACTGGCTAACCGCTGACAACAATGAGGAGGCTGAGGTATATGCTCTTACAGACAACAGTCACAGGTGGATTAAGAGTCTGCAGTGCCAAAACTCATAACAGTTCTGTACATAGCTCACTCCCCTTTGGGTATTGGGCAGATTTTGGTCTTTGGTAATTATCTTAATGTTTGAAGAAACTTCCTAAGGAACCTTCCAAGATGCATGCTTACACTGCGTGTGCACAGATGTTACATCATAGGCTCATTTGGTATTCCTTTCTCTGGAGCACTACATTTTTGCAAATGCTGGTACAACTACCTATGTTTATTCCTTGTAGTCTCCCGTGGTGTAACTGAAATGTACATCCTCAAATATAACCTAAAACATGAAAGTACAAGTCACGGTAGCCCCCTGCCAAGCAACTTTTCCTTCTCCTACCTTGATTTGCACATTTCCATAGACAGGAGACAAGCTTGCTTGAATCTGAAAGGTTCAAGATATTTAAGGGTTCTAGTAGAATATATGTCATATTTTTAAAGAAATAAATAAGGTGTAGTTTTCTAATTACTTTAGTTGTTGTAATGAGTGGATTAAAAAAAGAAAAGAAAAAATTGATTGTATTATTGTCTTCCATGGCCGCCTCAGTGACCACACTAAAAATTACACTAATGTATCTCCGAACCATGTGTCAGTGTTTGAACTTATTGGTCTCTTGTAAGAAATGAAGAATTGCTGCAGAGTTTCTTCCAAGTATAGAGAAACCTTTCGGGACTTTGAGAACCAAGAAGTACCAAACCTGTGTCAGAACAGAATAAATACCAAGTAATTGAGAAGAAGAGAAAAGGAGAATGAGGAGAGATCAGAATTGCCAAGGTCAGCCAGATAACATGCAGTATGCCACAGAAGTTTAGCAAAAACAGCGACTATTGACTCTCAGATTAAACTCATCTTGGCTAGAGCAGAGTCGATGCTTGTTACTTTTGCTAGGCTTGACTGACCAATGATAATAAGATTAGTAGAAGCCATTAAAGGTTTACTTATAACAGACTCAAAATATAAGATGAAAATATCAAGTCCTCAACTCATTAACCTTGTCTTATAAATTTTATTTACTTTTAATGCAGCCTGGAAAAACGAGGCAGCCTGGACACATAAAATAAAAGGCCCCATCCTTTTCTTGCTTCTGGTCTTGAAAAATTAATGGAAAAGCAAAAACATATCCTTAGTGCTGATGAAGCTAAGAAGGGGAAGGAAGCAAGGCAGTCATGCGGCTTTGACTGCTGTTTTGCTAATGATACTAGAGGACAATTAGGGAAATGCCCTGTTTATCTGTTCCTCTAAGAGAGATGTTGCTGAAGTTGGCCTGGCTCTATTCCTTGCTATGAAGTGCAGGTCTGCCTCCTTAAAAGTGATTAATTTCATGTAAAGGGCATTCTGTATGACAGAGAATAAAATTTTAATCCTTTTTCCTAGGTGGGTAGCATATATTTCTGTAAAAACAAAATATAATGGGATTATGTCTCTTCCTATCATATAACTCCTCAGACAGACAAACAAACAAGTTATAAGATTTAAGTGGGCAAAGCAGAAAAACACATCAAGATGGGAAATTTAAATTAATTTTTAAATAAGTATTTTTATATTCTCCCATAGGATGTAGATTTTTAATTGGTTCTTTAAGAAGCACTGCAGTTTTGTATATCTAAATACAGGGATTATTTATATGGAATGGAAATTAAGTTATGATTTAATGTTTGGGTTAGTCATGCATATTAAAAAGTAATTTATTTTTCCCTAATTTTTTTATTATGTGACTTCTGACAATTTTGGTACTAATCTGTTAAAGCTCAGGAAAAGCTGATTTTTCCACAAAATCTTTCAACCACTTGCAAGAAAGTAAACATAGGGAGGCATGTAGATAGAAAAAAAAGGTGCATGCTGCTCTGGGGCAATTTGCCAAATCAACAGCTTCTGCAGAAGACAATGGGCCTCCTTTCTAGCTCTTTCTACCTGAATGTTTTTCACAGGGAAAGTAAGGCAGTATGGGGAGAGCTGGTGTGTGACTTTATTATATCCCAATGGGGGTAGGAGCATCTAGGAGCTCAGAGGTTCTCCTGGCTTCACCAGTTGCAATTTAACCTTAATCAGACTACTTGTTTCATATTGCCTGTTGCTTTTGCTGCCACTTACATTGATGTCTTTTGGTGAGCACTGGTAAGCAAGACTAGCTGCACCTTCTCTTCTGCTTGGTCAGCATTGAGGGCATCCTCTCAAGGAAGGTCCCAGTTAATAATGTCTTTGGCAGCTTGGTTGGACATCAGTGTTTCTTCTCGCTGGAAAACAACAACTAGTGAAAAGACAACAGCCTTATTAAAACAAGACTGATTATCAGAAAATGGAATGAATTGTGGTTCACAGTATTTAGGCTCTTCATCACTATCATTCTATTTTCATCCTTATCAACACAGTTTACTAAAAAAACACATCAGAGCTTTTCCATGCTTGACAAGGGCTTCTTTTGCAACAAAAAAAAGAATAAAATCCCTAGTCTTGGCCCCTAAACTCAAGGTATTCCATACCATACAACAGGACATATTAAAGTCATCTAAAATCCTAATTGAAACTTTTGTTTGACTAGAACAGAATAAAATCATGTATGTGAAAGGCTGAAATGAAATCAGTCCTTGATTTGTAGGTGAACATATTAGACAAAAAAGATCCATCCTGATCTCACCATCTTCTGCTCCAGTTTTGTCCTTGGTAAAACAACAAGTAACATGAGTATAACAACAAAAACGTGACAAAAGAATCTCTGTTCTTCTCTTTCTCTCACAGGCATGCATCCTTCTGCACATACCACTCCCTTACAGACACACCTAAAAGAATGACAAGCGATGAGAAAACAAATATGTGATAGCTTTCAATTTTTTTCATTACTGGCATGGGCTCAGCTACTAAGGCAACAAGGAATATGCAAGAAGCTGTGTAGAATCAAACAGGATGAAGCAAAAAGAAGAACAAATCCTACTGTGAATCCTAATGTAAAATGGACAAACTGACTGTCCTTTAATTTTTCTTAGTGCAATGTATGTCAAATATTTAGATATGGCCCTGAGGCACTCTGATGCTGCTATGCTTATAAGTCTGCCCTTAATCAATATTAACTGATTTGGCATTTGCATACACATTTCATATAGTTGTGCTTTAAAACCTGTTAATAATACTGTCTCTGTGGGTTGCAATGGTATAAGCTACATATTTTGTGCCATTTGAACTGATGAAGGCTGAAGGTCAGAGCAGCTGGAGAATTTTTAAGAATTTTTTTTCCCTTTAGAAAGGGGTTATTCCTGTGAAATGTAACTTCTCCTTTTGAGGAACATACATTTTAACTTTGCGAGTTTTTGGTCATCAACAGAAAGATCCACCGTATCACAGCCTGAGGCACTTGAATCCTGAATATGTGATGCTTAGTTTTAAGTTTATCTTAAAAGGACAGTGGAGAGATTCTCAATATATTTTTTTCATTTTGCTTGTAGGTGGCCTGATCACACACAAGCTATTTTACAGTTTGAACTTTTTCTGATTGTCTGATTTTTTCATTGCAGAAGGTGCAGTCAGTATGCTTACTTTATTTCAAACTATACACATCAAGGAAGAATAGTAGCTCCTTTGCACTTAAAGTGGTTCCTATGTATTTATATGAAAGGGGGCAAAATACCACCTTGTTGAGGAAAAGCAGTGGTAACCATTTAGGACACTCAATATTGATGGTGTTTTAACTCTGAAAAGTCAGTTACTCTTTTAGAGTTAAAAGGAAGAAAAAGTAGCAGGAGGTGTATGTTTGTACCTTACAGGTATTTTCTTCCATATTGATTGACTTCAAATGAAGCTACTAGACCAAATGGGCATGGAGAAGTTGAAAGTGATGACTTTCAACAGAAGGGAAGTTTGAGGTCTTAATGGTGTATTTGTTCACAGCAGCTGTCTGAAAATCCACATTTCAATAAGACAACACTGCTTGCTTCTGGCAGTCAGAGAAGACAACCACAAACTCTCAGATAAACATTTCTTATGATTAAAAGGAAACTGAAATATCCAAGTGTTTTATAATATGATATTTCCTTTCTTTCTTTTTGTCCCCAACACCTTTCTCCAAAGTCCGTACTTGAAATCTTTAAAGCATTTCTTGTCTAACCAACACAAGACTGCGGAGAGGAAGATAAAAGGCTGTTCCCAGCAGCTTGCAAACCTTAAAGTTATCTGGGAGATTTTTACTGCAGGTTTCTATCGATTTGTGTGAAAAATACAGCAACATTTCTTATGTCAAGGCTTAGCAGAACTGACACACAAAAATCCTGATCTGTGGTACAATCAGATTTCAAAAATTAAGCAAGCTGAGACTGGGCATTACTTGTATGGGCCTTTCAACCGGAAAACTGAGGTCTTTCTGTGATTACAGAATTAATTGCACTTTTATCTACAGTCATGTTCACTGTCTTTCGTTACAGCCACCAAATGGTGTCTTTCCACTAGTATCTTGCATGTACCAAAGCAAAACAAATTAATGGCCAGTGCATGTTTATATTCTTTAATGTGTAGATACTGTACTGATATGCAGTGAACTGAAGTGATGAACTAATGTGACAATGGTTATTATGTCAAGTGGGGGAGGTTCTGACTTGATAGAAGGAAATGAAAAATCATCAAGGACAATCAAGCATTGGAGCAGGTTGTCCAGAGATATTGTAGTCTTTGTCCTTGGAGGTTTAGCAATTCGCTCACGGGTTTAGCACAGAGGGTAATAGTGAATGGGGTGACATCAGACTGGTGACCTGTCACTAGTGGGGTTCCAGAGGGGCTCCATCTTAGGCCCTGTGCTTTTCAACATCTTCACAAACAACTGGGACATGGAACTGGAAGGAATATTAAGCAAGTTTGCAGATGACACAAAACTGGGAGGAGCTGTTGACTCCCTCGAAGGCAGGGAGGCCCTGCAGAGAGACCTCGACAGATTAGAGGATTGGGCAATCACCAACCATATGAAGTTCAACAAGGGAAAGTGCCAGATTCTGCACCTGGGATGAGGCAACCCCAGCTGTATGTGTAAGCTGGGAATGAGATTCTGGAAAGCAGTGCCATTGAAAGGGACCTGGGGGTCCTGGTCACTGGCAAGTTGAATCTGAGTCAGCAATGCCCTGGCAGCCAGGAGGGCCAACCGTGTCCTGGGGGGCATCAGGCAAAGAAAGCATCACCAGCCAGTGGGGTGGCCTCACCTTGAATACTGTGGCCGTTTTGGGCACCACAATATTAGAAAGATATTAAGCTATTAGAGACCATACAAAGGAGGGCAACAAAGATGGTGAAGGGCCTCAAGGAGAAGCCATATGAAGAGTAGATGAGGTCACTTGGTCTATTCAGCCTGCAGAAGATGAGACTGAGGGGCAACCTCATTGCAGTCTACAACTTCCTCATGAGAGGAAGAGGAGGGGCAGACACTGATCTCTTCTCTCTGGTGACCAGAGACAGGATCTGAAGAAATGGCCTGAAGTTGTGTCAGGAAAAGTTTAGGCTGGATATTAGAAAAATGTTCTTCACCCAGAGAGTGCTTGGGTACTGGAACAGACTCCCCAGAGGAGTGGTCACAGCACCAAACCTGACACAATTCAAGAAGCATTTGAATAATACTCTCAGGCACATGGTGTGACTCCTGGGGATGGATGCAGGGCCAGGAGTTGGACTCAATGATCCTTGTGCGTCCCCTCTGACTAATCATATTCTGTGATTCTGTTATTATGTTTTTCATAAGGAACTGGAGAAAGCCATGAGACACCTGGTCGGAAATAGTTTCAGCAATTTGAGCAGGAGATTGAACTAAAGACATCCTGAAATCCCTTCCAACCTGACTGACCCTATCATAATATCTTTTTCACATTCAAAACAAGATTTATGTTAAAATATTCATTCTTCCTTATAGAGCAACTCATTCACATTCAGAAGTAAAAATCTCTGTGAAAACTCTCTTCCCTGAAATCTTTTTAAGAGAATCAGTTTTCAGTGTTGGCTTACTTGAGGAACTCCCAAAAATGGGAGGTGGGGAATATTCCAAAATTGTTGCTGCTTCCTGTTCACTTTTGGTTTTTTGAATGGATGACTATCAATCCTGTTAGAAGCTATGATGTTTTTTCTGATTTTTTTTTTTTACTGTACCAATGGTAGTTGCCTCCAGCAATCACTGGTACATTATTTGCAAACAAAGTAAACTTTAGCTGATCAATATTTCGGGATCCTTCCAAAGACTGATACAGACAGACAATATGTTCAAAAGCTAAGCAGGATATAGACTTTATCCTTTTATTTCTCTAGATGTCTCCTCACTGTCCGTATTCCAGGAACTGATTTTCAGGTCCCTGGGATACAGCTGTGATAGCTACTTCTTCCACTTGTTGGCTATCGGCATTCATACCATCACAGTACACAAGGACTCTGTGTTCGGCTCATTCCACTCTGCTAAAATTAGACACTAATTCTGGTTCGTGTCACAGGTCAAACAGAAGATCTGTTTCCCCTTTTCTCAGTGCCCTTAGAATCCTTTCCTATTCTTACAACTTTTTCAGAAACCTCCTAGATGTCTCCATCTTCTACAATCCTTTCATTTTCTTTTCTCCTTTCTACCATTTTTAATTCTCCTTTTTGCCCCTCTCACTCCCCCATTTACTTTCTTCTTGTTTTCATTTTTTTCTCTCTCTTCCCCTTTTTTTCACTTCATCCTAATGTCTTCTTTGACTCATGACTATTTCCTTTTTCCACCTATACGATTTTTCTTTGCTCTCCTGTATGGTCTGTCTGTGGCCACAATGCCCTCCCTCAGCTGGCAAGAAAAAATGCTTTTTCCAGTTCCTTCATTCTTCGTCAAGAAAGAGAAAGGAATTGAAAGGCTGACGTTCACCTGTGAAACCGTAAGTGCAACACCTAGAGAATATCCCTTGCTTGGAAGATCAGGGTGAGCTCTGCATGGGAGTGACAGTGTCAAGTGACATTCAGCTGAACAGTTACATACAATTAAAGTGGCAGAATTAAAAAGCTGAGAGAAGGAGCTCTCAGGAAAAGTAACAAGAAGATTTAAGGAGTAGAGAATATTTTTGTGATGCAAATGTTGACAGAGGAGAAAAATGGATAGTCATGTCTGTGTTTGAAAAGACAGATCCAAAAAAATCAATTATATGAGGTAGAACCCTCAGATAAAAATCTCAAGAACTACGACTGAATTTCAGGATATTCACAGTGACCGAAAACTCAGATTTAGGAAGTACAGAGAACATAGAGAGCTAGGATAGAAAGCAGATCAAGACTGAAAAATAAGTAGGGACATAAAATGTGTAATTATTTTACTGCTCAAGACTGGAGCATAAAAAGAAATAAACCAGTGTCATATACACAACCATCACACAATTTTAAAAGTTTCTATGAATTTGTTTTTCTGAATTCTGTTTCATAAACATCACTTCAAATAATTACATAACGATCATAAATTTTTGACCTTTGCTCAAATCTGGCCAGCTTTCCCTAAAAAACACTCAGTATTTATCTTTCCAGTAATTGTCTTATCATATACTATTGATTTTTTTTTTTTTCATTTTAATCAGACCTTGGAGCAGAAAGTGCAAAGTATACCCTCATGGTGTTCCTCCAATAAGGAAAGGCAGGGCACAGCAGAAATTTCTCTCTCATGATTTTATCTCTGTAGAAATTCTGGACAACAGCAATAAATGAATGTGAAACTGAAATACTGTTCAGATAGATGCACGCACTTCTCAGTGATGGTCAGAATGAAATCTTTTTACTTTCTAGAAAGTAATCATCATACAAATACTATCTTGAATGACGGACTGCAATTCCAAATCTGCTTCATCATTTTAATCTAAATTTCAGTTTAAAACCATTATCCGTCACAGGCATAAAACACTTTTCAAACCATAGGAAAAGCTAGTACCTGTAAGAGTAAGAACTTAATAGAAAATTCATAATGACTGTTAAAGAAACAAGGTTTTAGAAATCTCTCAAGGACATTTTTGAATGAACCTTGAAATAGTATTTAATTTCTTCTCACCTCTCAAGTCAGATGTATAAATTACTACTTTTCCATCTGTATAAGGCCTTGAGAAACTGAAGAGGCCTTTGTTAAGTAGCCTAAAATAGTTTTGTACTCCATTGCAGTTGTCAGTATTTTCGAGGCCTCTTTATTAAGCCATTCTGTCTATAGAATGTTACTTTCCTTTCCAGCCTTGGAGGATTTTAAGATATTCAGTATTAAATTTATAGAAAATTTGCACCTAGCAAGATTATTAAAATTGAAAGAATTAGTTTATATGAGGATTAGTGTAATAGATATACCATAATCATATTTCTAGAATAGTAACAAGTGAAATGAATATTGCTGAACTATCTGGATCAAGAGAAAAACAACCAAAGGGGTTTTTTTTGCAATTATTTATCTCTAATTTTTAATGAAAAATAAGTCCATTTAAAGGGATTTTTGTTTCATTTTTTTTTTAATATAAAGCTGGAAATTCAACAGTTGAAGTAACCTTTCTCATATAAAACAAGAAGTTTAGTGTTGTGAACATCTTCTTGGATGTGGCAAAAGACATCTGCTAAAAGTGTTTGAATGCCAAACTAGCTGGTCCATGAATCCATGCAGGATTGTCACCAAAGCCTCAGTGCCTTTCCTCTTGATGCCGTAGGCATTGACTAATTAGTTTAATGTGAGCTGCCAACACCAAATGTAATTGTGCCAGACACCTATCAGACAAGAGGGGGCATTCTAGAGGATTTCTGCAACCGCAGCCTTATTTTCAGTTTTCTTCCTGCAACTGTGAGACTTAGAAACCTCATTTTAAAAAGGCAACCTGGGAATGTGCATATTGTTCTTGTTTCCAGGAGCTGGTTTTTAAGGGAAACAACAACTCCACCAAGACAGTTTTTACACAGTGTGTAGCTGGATTTGCCAGATAGTAAGGGATAAGCATGTCACTTCATCAATCACTGGTTTTGGTATTTATATTTCCTTAATGTATTGGGTTTTCTAGTTATTAGGAAAGGGAATCTCGTTTTTTGTTGGAAGAAAAACATCTCACCCCATTAACAATTCTCTTCTTTGTTGTCCAAGACTAGAATTGCTCTCAGTTTTGCCTCTGTGTATGTGATGTAGAATATCAAATGATTAATGAGTATAACAGTGTATAACTTCATATGAACAACTTGCCTACATGTTAAGAAATTATATTTTTAAGTAAGTTCATCGTCAAATATTTAAAGGCTGATTGTGGCCTGAAATAAATCTGAGGATGTGGCTTTGGGTCAAAACATTTATGTAATCTTAGGGTAGAATAACTTATAAATAGGTACCACAATAAGTACTCTATGTGAATAAAACATGTTCATCCAAAACACTGAGGCTGTATCTGTAGCAGGAAACTAAACAAAACCAGAGTGTATTTTTTGGTGCTGTAACCAGAGAGCATGACTGGATTTTTGGAGCAGCCCCTTAGCAGGGTCCTTTTCTTTACTTATTGACTTGCTCTCCCATTTTCCAGGAATAGATTTGGAAAGGTGAGAAGAAGGGGTTGCACTTCATGTAAAGGAACAGAATTGCGTAGAACTCTGTTAGGAAATGAGTGACAAGCACCTTGAGAGCTTACAGTTAAACCACTTGTATCAGTTGAATACACACAAAGACCTTGGAACCACGTGGAGTGCATCCATTGGTCAAAGTCATTGCAAAGACATTTTCTATCACCTTTAAGAGATCACAGTGATTGAGGCAGGTTACCGATGATTGAAAAAATGCAACATCATACCTGCTCTCAAGAAGGAGGATCCAGGTAGCTGCAGGCCACTGGGCATTAACCTCACTCCCTTGGAAGGTTATAAAAAGCAAATCCTCCTTGAAAACATCTCCAGGCAGAGAAGGGACAAAAAACTTCATGGATTTATCATGGGCACATCATGTCTGGCCAGACTGTTTGCCTTCTCTGAGAAAATGATTGGCTTTGTGGATAAGGGGAGAGCAGTGGATGTTGTATAGACCTTTGACATACTCTTACATAGTATCCTTGTAGCCAAATTAGTGAGAACTGGTTTGGATAATTGGACTGTAAATTGTAGGGAAAATTACCTGTGCAGTTGACTAACCTGTGGGTCTGTGGTACAAAATCTATCCATGGCCAGTTACTAAAATTTTCCACACAAAGGAACCTTATATGGTGGTGGAAATGGATAATAGGAACTTTAAAATAACTTTAATACAGAAAAATGTGAATTTCTGTAGCTGGGATGGAATAAATTCTTGTAACAGGGGGCTACTGGCTGGGGATTGACTGGCTAGAAACCAGGTTTACAAACAAAACAGACCTGGATGTTCTGGATTACTTTCTAGTAACCATCAGTAAAAGACATCATGTGTCAATGGGAACACAGAGATGAAATAATTTGAAAACATATCACAGAGTGGGAAAGAAGTCATAAACCTCTGAATTTGTTTAAGGAATCGTTTCTTTGCAAGTTAAAATCAAGTAAAGTTATTTAAAAATGCCAGCAGATGAATGAAATATTTGCCAAGTACTAACAATGAAACAGAAAGAGGTGGGCAATGCAACATTTTTTTTTTTTTTGTTCCAGAAAGCGGCAAAAGTAAGTGTAATCTTGCTATCTACATTTACATTCATTTGCAAATCAAATACTTCCTTTGAAAGAACACAGTATTCAAAAGAGGATTTGAAAGCTGGAAATTGCTATTTTATGTCTTTTTGGCTAACTTAAATAACGTACATCAAAAGGTTATATCAACTACTATTTTTATGGTTTGTACTGAAATTAGATTCCCTGTTTCTTTTCAACAAATTCATTCAGCTATTGAGTCTTTATCGGTTGTGTTATCCCCCACTTCATTAACCAAACAAGAGAATAAAGGAAGAATTCAGGAAGGAAAATCTTCACAAATTATTCTGTTATTTCTATACCAAAAAATATTATTCATTTTTTCACAATTTCATTAATGATAGTATTGAGAAGTTTAGAAAAATACCTGATGTTTACCAAGTACAAAATGTCTAGATTCAAATAAGTCTTTGCCTGAAGTTTAGAGAAGATTCTGCATAATACATTTTTTTTTCTTTACTGAGAAAGACATTCTATAAAGGTATACAGCTCACAGAACTGTTGTCTAGGAGAAAAAAAAAATAAAAACAAAACAAGGCAAACTTGTAAAAAATCAATGCCCCTGAAAAAGTCTGGAGAAAATTTTTCCCCAGTTCTTTCTCTGGGGAAAGTAGACTCTCCTTCAAGATCCCATTACTGCGCTCTCATTAGAACCTCATCTATACCTATTTTTCCTTTGTTCTCATTTTCTATGGGTCCTGTGTCATACATTTACTGTCATCTCTTCCTCTTTGTTTATTTGTCTCCTTTGCATCTGCTTACTCTTTTTTTTCTCAATTACCCTGTTATATTTTGATATTACCTGGTAGTACTTTCAGGCTGCTGCCTGGATGTTTCTGGCTATACCTTCCCTTTTTACTTTCTCTATGGACTTGATGCTTGTCACAGGTGAAACATTCTGCCTACAAAAATAATAATTGGCATACCAAGCGAATCTCGGAGCATGGGACCATCAGTCTCCATAGTAATTTGCACCTGTTTCCATAGAGGAAGCAATGAGTGCCTTTCCATTCTGAACATGGTGCTTTTCTGGGATGAGGTGGGGAACAGAGAATTGGTGTTGTCTGTGTGTATGTTAAATATAGCCTTACAGTGCTCTACAGCTGCTACTTGGCTTCCCTATAATGAAATTCTTGGATATCTTGCATAGGTTTTGCTTTAGGTTGTAGTTATTTTTCACTCCTTTTTTTCCCTATTATTGTTGTTGGTAGGGATTTTTTTTGCTTGGTTTTCGGAATAATTTGTTTTGTTTGTTTGTTTGTTTTTGTCTGGAGAATTTTCCACAGTAGTTGGTGCATTTGAACTAATTTTAGAAAGAGAACACGCAGATTTCTAATAGTCTTCACAGAATCATAGAATAATTTAAGTTGGAAAATACCTCTAAGATCATTGAGTCCAACCATTTACTCAGCACTGCCAGATCCACCACTAAAGTACGTCCCCAAGTGCCACATCTACAACTCTTTTAAATATCTCTGGTGTGGTGAGTCAGCCACTTCCCCGAGTAGCCTGTTCCAATGCTTGACAACACTTTCAAATTTTCTTAATTTTAAGATATTAGGAATATCCTGCCAGGATATTAGGAAACCTTCCTAACTGCAACCTTCCCTGGCACAACTTGAAGCGGTTTCCTCTTGTCCTATCACTTGTTACTTGGCAGAAGAGATCAGCCGCCGCCTGGCTACAACCTCATTGCAGGTAGTTGTAGAGAGTGATAAGATCCTCCCCAAGCCTTCTTTTCTCCAGGTTTAATAGCCCCAGGCTCATGTTTAGCTGCTGTTGACCAGCACACACAGGTCCTTTTCCGACAAGCAGCTTTCCATCCACTATTCCACAAGCCTGTAGCACTGCATGGGGTTGTTGTGACCCAAGTGCCTGTGCTTCTGTTTTTCCAGATGTCAAGTAACGTTGAAGGTTATTTCATCTCCTCAAAGCCAAAAGTCAGTAGAGCAAGAAGCAGCTGGACAGCTAGTAATAATCAATCACACATCATATAGCCAGATGTAATCCTTCTACTTCTGGAATATGTCAGTGTTCAATATCACTTTTTTTTTCACTCATCTCCTGTGTTGAGTAGCACAAAAAATATTTTTACCCAATCAACAAATTTTCTGCCTCAAATTCAATCATGAACAAGAACTGATAAGCAATATATTACATTGACAGATACGTTTTCATTCATATATTATTCTCCTGAATGGCAAGTAGAGGCAAATCTCATTTCAAAATACAGACCAGAGGACAAAAACAAGCACAAAAGTTGTCTATGCATGTATATTCAAAGTGAAAAGACTCCCTCCTGTTCCCAAGTCGGAGGAAGTACTGTCTGTCATCTATTACTTCACATAACTTTTAAATAATGCTCTTCTCACTGTGTTCCATCTTAAGGAGACCTTCAGCTATGGTATCCATGAAGTCAGAGATTCTTCAATCATGTTCCTCCTTCAAATCACTGTTGCCTGGCTAGTACAGTTTCTCTTTCTGCTTTCAAGAGGCCTTAAAGAGTGAAGTCAGAATTTGTGTAGGGACCAGGTACTTAACTAAACAAGCACACACTTTCAATTTCACTTGTGTTCTGTTTATCCTAAAAGAATTGCTCACTTCATTTCCATTTTTTTTCCATGAATGTCTTCTATGCATCCCATTATTTAAAAAAAAATAAAAAAATTATGCATTCCAAGATAAAAATAAATCTATGTCTGTTCCTTTGACTGTTGTAAGGAAGCATGATCTGGACAAATGTCATTGACCTAATCTTAAATATCAGTGTATCAACTATTCTTCAACCTTTAGAGTCAACACAGCCCCTGATAAAATGGATGGCTGCTCTGAGGGGTGATTACTGCGAGTCCTTGGGATCAGTCAGTCAGTTGATGAACTGAACACATTGGCCTGACTCTTACCAAGCACCTATTGCTACTACAACTGTCTTAATACAGAAACAATTTTTTTTCCAGTGTTTTCAACCCATTGGTATGTATGGATTGTGAATTAGTTCTACTTACAGGTCAATGACAATTCACTGCGTTGAGTGGGGCTGCAGAAGAAAAAGCCTACTTTGATCACAGGGTCACATATTCACAGGTGTTTTTATTTTGTCAAATTTATTTAAATGAACTCATTCAACTCTTTAATTTAATTTTATGGATTTTTTTTCTTTAGGTGTCTCATAGCTCGCATTATATTTAGTTTAATGAGATGCGGTAATTGAAATACTTGAATAGTAGTACTTTGTTCATATTGTTTTATGTCAACCATATGCTGAGGCTTAATCTGGCCTAGGAGAATACTGTGTCCTGATCTGATACAGAGGTGGTGCTTTTAGAAGAGTGCCTTCCCACACACGTGCACGTACCAGCAAGCATAAAAGAGGTCATGTAGTTCTTCAGGGAGCTATGAGAAGGAGTGAAAAATACTGACTTTCTCTCTACATGTAGCTGTAATGTGGTGATAACCACTTGTGATGAGAAGGACAACTAAGCCCAAGTCTCATAAACCTGACTCTGTGGTGGTTTATGGATGAAGAAAGTCAAGTAAGGCAGCTTTTGATCAGGCTATATGAATATCAGGAAATTGGCTATGCATTTGGGTTACTAATAGAAAATACTTTCCCTGTAAATGAGTATTTTTTTTAAAAAAAGCTTCATGTAGGTTCCATTAGAGGTGTTTGAACAGTATTTAACTGTGTATTAATTACACTGCCTCAAAAGACTTCAGACTTTTCTCTGTTAAAATTAGACAAGGATTCCAATTACATCTTTCTTGGGCATTAGCTAGCTAATCACAGCCTTAAATTGCAGAAGGACAGTGAGAATGAAAGAGCTGTTTAAAACTAGGTGAAATCTAAGTAATCTAGACAATAGTCAGTTTGGACTAGCTTTTTTCAGAGGGCAGCTCATTCAAAAAATAGTATAAACTGCTTTAGGGCTAAGTGAAGTATTTTGTATTAATTTTAGAAAATCTGTATGTGGAAAATGTATTTTTTAAATGTTCTGGTGGGCACAGGATGTTCTCAAACCATATAATGTCATCTTACTCAGAACTAATCTATTTAGATTTCTAGGTGGGTTCAACTGGCAAACCTTTTGTCTTACTGTGTTCTAATTCAGAGAGAATAGAAGTGATTCTACCTAATGTAAAGAAAATGATATACTGTTACAAAAAGCAATTCACAGAACCATCAAAGTTTTTGCTCATTCTTTTAACTCTACCTTTTACAGATTCAGTAACTAAGGTAATAGGGGGTTATCTTTAGATTATTTTTAACCTTTTCTTGATCTCTCACTCCGATACCCTCCCTTGCCATTAGCAAGATGTCAGGTTTTCTACATTCTGCATTCATAGAGGGATTGACGAAATCCCGGCCTTCATCAGCAACAGAAGGAAACCTTAGGAGCAAGTACAACTGTTAAACCTTTGTTCTACTTACTTTGACTGTTGAATTTTTTGGAGTGACCTGGTCTTTTTTTCCTATTCCATGCCTAACCTGTACCTACATGCTTCAGACTGGGAACTTCACTTTTTGCCTGAGTGAGCTGCATACTTTTTCATGTGTGACAGTGTGCTGTATGACCCTGGCTGTGCTCAATAAAGAGACCAGGCAGATTTGCAGAATGGAAAAAGAACGGAAAGGGATTTGAAGCTCTGTTCTGCCCTTGATACTGTGTCACTGGACTTTTTGTGTCACTCTGCTGAAACAGACTGAGCAAGGTCAAATTTTGCCAGGCAAAAGATCACCTTCTTCTTTAAAAGGTTATTTCAATACATCAGTGTGTGGATTTTAATAACCCAGTAGATAAGCAAAAAGTAGTTCTGCTACAAATCAAAACACTGTCAGCCTGTTCCCATTTAGCTATTTATCATGGTGGTTTTTTGCCTGTAGCTCTCAGTTTGATAAAATCTCTGGCTAGCACAGTGTTAAGTGGCTTTTTTGTTACTAAGAAATAAAGGAAAATGGTACTGGATACATCTCAAGTAAATTTTTATCATCCGAATCTTGTAATTATTTTTTCCGTTTGTTGGTCTTTCTTTTTCATATTCTCTGAATTTGTTTACTCATAATTTCAGATTAGGAGTAGGAAAATCTATTTAAGTATTTGCAATTGAATTTTATAAATTGGAGGGGAAAACGAAAAAAGGGGGTGGTCGTGAAAGAAACCTTTGTGAGCTTTTTTTAGGACATCATCCAGACTTTTCCCTAATGTATACCTGTCCGTATCTTCTAAAAGCTTCTCTTCTAGGGCTGCTTCCTACTTGCAGTTTCATTTAAATAAAACCCTCAAGATTGTTGCTACTAATTTTATTGTTATTTGCAAAACATATATTTCCTAATGACATTGTCCCCCTTAACTTCATTTTGCTCAATTTATGCTCTGTGTGTGAGAACAGTGAAGTCTTTTTGTTCTCAAGCCAGGCACAACCCATGACAAGTATCACAATGACAGTGCTTTCTCAAATGACCCACACAGATCAAAAAAGTTTCCCAACAACATACAAAGAAAAAAATTCTATTAACTCCTCTTATGTTTTCTGAGCATGGATACCTATGCTACCATTCTGTACCTTAAGCATGCGTAAATGCATGTAACTCTTTTTCCACTATTAGTGGAAATATCTCTATGTTTTGAATAAAGAGATTTTTTCTAAACCCAACTCACAACTAGAATTTCTATAAGAAAAGCAAGTGAATAGTTAAAATGGGTTATGAGGATATTCCCAAGGTAGTTTTTGGAGAGACTTTTTGTGGTGAATATTCTTCACAATGATCACTCTCCTTTTACAATGTCCTCTATACTTATTATCAAAGTAGTTATACTAATATGAGTATGCTCAACAATTTCTTTTTTTTAAGACCAGCCACAGAGAGATAAATGATGGATAGACTGATTTTGTTCATATCACAAGTGTGAGGGAACAGTTATATGTCAGTTAAAATGCTGTGGCAGTCCTTTAATTAAACTATAATTTTCTTTCCTGTCCTCCAGTGCTGTATTGAATGTAATACTGTATCTAATGATTGGGTGATATCTGGAAAGAAAGTAGAGAGTGAAAGTAGATATGCTGATCGGCTTCCTGGAGAATGTAATCTGAGGTAGAGTGACGAAAATCCCACTGCAAAGTAGATCATCGTGTGATGTGCAATAAAAACACAGATTGCATGTATCTGAGAAAAATAAAGCACATTCAGCATTGCATAAGTATTACCACTAGCAATAGGAAGTAATTTATTCTGAATTTAAACAAACTATGCCTCTTTCATATCTCTAATAAAACTACATTTTTCATTTGTTTACTTTCATTCCATCTTTCACTAACATATTAATTGTTACTAGGCAATTTCATGCCTCTTCTTAGGCTGTGTAGTGATAGTAGGTGGGAGGAATCACAGCGTGGTTGAGTTTGAAAAGAACCTCAGAGGATCATCAGGTCTTATCCCCGGCTCAGTGCAGGGTTAGATGCAGCAGGTCACTCAGCACTGTGTCCAGTTGTGTCTAAAATGTCTCTGCAGATGGAAACTCCACAGCAACTCTGGACAACTTGTCCCACTACCAGTGAACATGGTTAAGAAAATGTTTACTTTTGTTAAAGTGGAATTTTCTGTACTTCAGTCTGTGGGTGTCTTGTGGTAACACCACAGAGCAAAAGATTGGCTATGATGTTGTGCAACAGGCAGAGCCCTCTGGCAGAGCCATTTTTCCTTCGAAAGAAATTAATGACTGACTCTACAATTTGTATTGCTGTGAAAAGCAATGTGTTCCTACAGGGAAGTTTGGTTCACTGATGCTGTCTTTTCTGACAGAAAAATGTTCATATAGAACATTTTCAGTTAGTTTGGGTATTAGCACTTGTAGAGAGTATCTTTATGAGTAAGTCACAAATCTTATTTTAGCCTGAATCAGAATCTTAGCTGCGTCATATTTCAGGGTGTATGCTTTCAGTATTTTGACCCTTAAAAGGCATCCTACCTGAGGGTACTTGTTGGCCTCATTTTCTGTGTTCCTAGGCACATTGCTTCCTTGTGGTGGTGCAGGCAGAAGTAGGTGTCATTGCTGTGGCTAGGCTGTTGAACAGGGTGAAGAAAGGGAGAAATTTACTTTTTATGCATACATGTATTTGAATTATTTCACTGCATTTCAGCCTCTCCAGGGAGAACCATGTGATTTGACAGGTGGTGACTTTGTCTTTTCCTTCTTCTACCTACTAAGGGAAAAAAGTGTTGTTCACTGAAATTAGAAACATTGTGTGACAATGTATAATTTGTTTTACATTTTAAATTATTTAAAGTATAAGGCAGATCTAACAAACCTTTTTCAATTGGATATTTTCAATCTCATTCACTGATATGCTTGAAACGCTGAAGTTTCCTGTGGAAACTGCTATTTAAAGCAGTGTCATTGAGTATGTGAGGACATCAGTGACTTGAATTCTTTGGGAGGGCAGTAATAAAGTTAGGATACTGTGTTGCAATATATTTGTGGTATATAAAGGTATGCTGAACTTGTTAAAGTAACCATGCTTCCAAGATGGTGTTTGTGACTCCTCGTGTAACCCTTCTCTTTCCCA
>JAYRBT010000001.1:84888617-84941629 GCA_036023395.1 Myiotriccus ornatus | reverse complement strand
CCCAAATCCAGTCTCTTTTGTTTGCATAAAGCTTCTCTCAGCTTAAAGTAATTGTGTGTGGGGTGTAAAAGCAAATTAGCCCAGGGCAAAACCACGACACTGGTCTTAAATTCAGAGTCACAGGAGGAACTGTCTGACAAATATTGAGTGTTGTAAATGGGCTGTAAAAGGAATTACTCATTTTCTCTCTTCCCCCAGTGATGTGCAAGCATAATTAATAACTGTAAAGATTTCTCAGTAGGGCTTTCTTTGGTTAGAAGTCCCTCAGCAATCACACATTCTGACGTCCTCAGAATGCAGTAGTGGAATTTCTAGATTACAGTGTTTTTAATATTAAAGCTATTTGAAAATAAAGATATAAAAGCATATGTGCATAGATATGTCTAACTTGGGGCTACCATCTGCCCATGGCATATACACACGAGCTGGCATTTTTTTGGAAAAGCTGAATAATCTTATTTTTTAAATAAAATAATATATGTCATTAAGCACATACCCCAGCTCAACAGGCATCCTCTGACTGATTCTGAAGATAGTGAATGTATGTAGTCTGTCTCCTTCATAATACATTAATCTAATAGGTGTAATTTAATGACAGGCAATTGTTTGAATGCTCTTGGCACCTATAGAATCCCTCAAGGATGTTAATCTGATGTGTGATAATGAGAAAATATTTTTAATGTCTGGTATTAATGTTCGACAGGATAATACCACAGGATGTGATTTCTGAGCAGGATATTCTTGCTGGATAACCAGGGAAGACAGAACAGTAGAATTTGCTAAAAAGCTGCATTGCACCAGGGTTTTTTGTTTGTTTTGGTGGGCTTTTGGTTTTGGTGGGGGTTTTTTTGTTGTTGGTGGTTTGGTTTGGTTTGGGGTTTTTTTTTGAGCTACAAATATGAGCTGTTGCACTAGCTTTCAAAGAGCAAATATGCATAATTGTTACGCATCTCTGTCATATAGTATAGCTGCAAATGACTGCGCTGGAAGCAGAGAGCACTTACTATTAGATTAGATAAAGAATTAGAAAGCACTGATGCATGACCAGCGTAGACTAGACCATATAATGTTATTGCTCCATCTTCCTCTACAAAGAATCATGGGAACCAGGAGTGTTACAGGATTCTTTTCACTGTGTATGGCTGAGATGGAGTTACTTTTCCTCATAGCAACCCTCACAGTGTTGTGCTTTGTACTGATAGATAGAAGGGTGTTGATAACATACCACTGTTTTGGTGCCGCTGAGTAGAGCTGACATCAGTGGTCTCTCTCCAACACTTCCTCCTCACCAGTAGGCTGGGGGTGGGCAAGATCTTGGGAGGGAACACAACCAGGACAGTTTACCAAAACTGACTATAGGTATATTCCATACTGTATAACCTCTGCTCAACAATTAAAGCTAAGAGAAAGGAGGAGAGGAGTAATTTCATTAGTAGGATGTTTGTCTTCTGGAGTAAACACGATGTGTACTGAAGCTGTGACTGGACATTGCCTGCTGATAAGAAGTAAAGAATAAATCTTTTGTTTTCTTTTCCTTGTGCATGTCACTTTTGCTTTATTAAACTGCCTTTATCTTTTCTTTCCTGCTGCTGAGGAGGGGTGTGATAGAGCAGCTTGGTGGACATCTGGCATCCACCCAAGGTCAACCAACCATAGTCCTTTTTGAAGCAAAACATGGAGCACCAGACATAGGCACTTTTGTATTAAAAAATTATTATTGTGCTATAGCTATAGTAGATATTAAGTGACAAGCTCCTGTGTGGGTCACAGAGTTTGTTGGTTGTGCTGCTTGTCTCTATTTCACTGAGCTTGGGCACATGTTAATACAAACAATGGCTCTGTGCTCTGCTCTGGCATTGCTGACCTTGTTCTGTTGGGGGAGCTATCCTGTGGAGAAGATGAGGGAATACATTTCCCTCTTCCCACTTGGGAAGAGGGAAACTTGCAGTTTTCCGAAGTTCTTATTCACCCTTACGTGAACTGATTGATATTACTAGTTAACCATGTTAGCAAACTAATGGAGTCTCTGAAATCTGATGTTGTTCTGGTGTAAGAAAAGACATCTTTTGGGTGAGGGGATACTGAAAAGTGCCCTAAGACAAGGGTTCATGAGTAGCAGGGTATGTGAAAGTGTTTGGGTAGGTTCCTACAGTGGTTATCAACTTCTATAATCTGGGATTTTACATGTGAACAGGGAAACAACCCTGGCCAACTGATGTACCACCTGGTAGAAGAGTTCCTTGCCTACCTCAGTGATAACAAGCAACTTCTAGCACTGTATTTGGGCCTGGCATGTGCCCATCAAGCCACACTTCAGTACCCTGAGAACTGTGATTGAGGCAGAGACCCAAACAACAAATATTGCCCCAGTACAAAAAGAAACAGAGAACAAGGGAAACAATGTGTCCGTATCAATCAATTAAGGAGAACGAAGAGGAGGAAAGCAACTTGAAGGTAGGGAAGCTTGACATCTGTGATCCCTTGCTAAAAACCAGGGAATTAAGAAAGGAATTGGAAAACAAGCAGGAATTTGAAGTCTCTGGAGATAGTTGCTCTCAAGTGTGAGGGCAAGATATCCATTCAAGGAAAACCATGTAAACCCCCTAGGAAAGTGGACTCTTTGAGGTGAAGGTATCTAGTACTTGAGAGAATCAGCAGTGCTGGAAGTCATCTACAGTGATTTAGACAATTATGAGGTCTTCAAAGATCCAAAGGTTGTCCTGTCCATATGGACAGTGTGGAGGAAGGTGATTCAAGGTGCCCCACTGTCATATTTTAACAGCTTGGCAGTAATGTGTTGACTGGATATCGATACACCACCTGTGGAAAGTGTGTCTTCTTGGTTCCAAAGTTTTGTAGACCCAAGGAGTCATCATCAAGACTCACTCACCTTTTACTAGTCTCATGTGGACAGTGGAAAAGATTGACAGACAGTGGAAGTTTACAGTACACTTGTGGCCTGAATCAAGTGGTGCCACCACTGAGTCCTGCTATACCAGACCTGTTAGAGCTCCATTATGAACGGGAGTCGAAGGCAGCCAGGTGATATGCTACAGCTGACACTGTCAGTGCACTTTCCTCAATTCCTTTGGCAGCAGAGCTCAGGTTACATGAACTTTGCTGTCATGTGGAGGGATGTCCAATACACTAGGAATCAACTGCCCCTGGTGTAGAAACATAGCCCTACCATCAGTCATGGACTAATCCAAACTGCACGGGAAGAGGGTGATGAGCCAGAACATCTACAATATATCAGTGACATGATTGTGTGGGGCACCAAGGCAGAAGTGTTTGAGAAGGGGAAAAGAATAATTCAGATTCTTCTCGAAGCTGGTTTCAACATAAACAAGAAAAAACCAAACAAAAACCCAAACAAAAACCAAAACCAAAAACAACAAAAACAAAAGAACAACACAAAACCCCAAAATCAAACCAACAAACCAAAAAAACAAAACAAGGATAAAGGATCTGCACAGGAGATTTAGTTCTTGAGAATAAAATGTGCCTAAGGATGTTGTGTTATGATCCGGTTATTAAAATTACTAGAAATGAAGGTGCAAACAAGACCAGATGGCAAAGTCAATAGTATGGGTTTTATTTAATGGTAAATATGAGACAGAGAAGGAGAGATAGAAAGAAATAGGAAAAAGGGGGGGGGGAGGGGGAGGGCGAAGAAGAGAGAGTGACAGAGAGAGATTAAAATAGAAAATGTTTCACCACTCTATAGAACTTGGCGGTGTCCCATTGGTCTGTCTCTTCTGGTCTTCTTGGTGGTGAGGGTTTCCCAAAAATCATAGAGTTGAATGGATTAAAGTATATTCAGGATATGTCTAGTACTTCCCCTTGTAGGTGGGGGAGGGGGGAAGAGAGCTTTGCAGTCTCTTGTGACAGATTTGTTGACTCCCTTGGATCATGTGCAGTCTTCTGGTGGTGGAAGGCTCAGCAATTAATTGGGGGGGGTTCTTTGGGGGTCTTTGATGGTGTATGACCCCTTCTCTGCTGCCTCTCACATGTGTACATGGGCTTCCCAGGAGGGGAAGTGGTTGCTCATTTGGTTTGGTGTGGAGAGATTTCACCATCACACATCTGAAACCCTTCTCTCCCACCACCCCTCGGCTAGGGCTGATTCTTAACACAGATACATTTTTCTTTCCTGAGGCTTGTTTACTTCTTCTCAGACTTGAGATGATTAGACAATAGTCTTACCTCAAGTCCTCAGCCACAGTCCAAACTCCAGTCGGGAGGCACTGGGAGGAAGGGGGGGATGCCTCTGTGGCTGCAGACTGACTTGCTTCCTTGCAGTTAGACAAAAGTCCTTCTGTGATTTTGACAATGTTTAAGACATTAATAGCATTCAGTCCATCATGTGTTGTCAACAAGATAGCAATTATATCTCCACCAACTAACAAGAAGAAAACATCAGGAGAAGCACAAGGTTGACCTTGGAGCTGTGGATATTGAGGATTATAAATTCACTACACCCTGACTGAAAGATTGATACTAGCAGCATATGAGGAGGTTCAAGCCACTTCAGAAATTTTTGAGGCAGAAACATATGTCCTCCTGGCACCATGATTGCCCATGCTATATTGATCAAAGGAAGCATCGCACATCGCACAACCAGTGCTACATGGAGTAAGTGAATAGTGTTGACAATGCAATAAGCTAGACTGGGGAAACTCAATGGCCCAGGAATCCTGGGAGAGATCATGGACTGTCCAGAAGGCAAATACTGGAATTTTACCAAAGAAGTCAAAGTTTGGAGCATTGCCTGAGGAGGCAGCTCCTGCCCAAGAGGCAGCACCATATAATGAGTTATGAGAAGATGAAAGGCATTATAGTCTGTTTGCTGATGGATCATGCCATGCGGTAGGAAACCATCAGAAGTGCAAAACTGCTGTGTGGAGTCCCTCATGACAAGTCATTAAGGCCACTGAAAGACAAGGTGACCTAAGTCAAAGCCATCCCCCTGTCAGATTGCTGAATGAGAAAAGTGCTGGTACTCTATACCAGCTCCTCGGTGGTGACTAATACCCTGTGGGGGTGTCTACAGCAGCAGCAGAAGATTAATTGGCTATGCAGGGGTGAATCCATCTGGGATGCTGCATTGTGACAGGACATTGCTGCCCAGGTAGGAAACATGGCTCTAAAGATACGTCATGTAGATGCTCACTTGCCCAAAAGCTGCACCACTGAAAAACAATGAAAAATGAGCAGGTAGACAAAACTGACAAAATTGAAGTAACTCAGATGGATCTGGACTGTGAGTGTAAGGCTGAGCATTTGTAGCCCAGTGGGCCCATGAAACATCAGATCATCTAGGGAGAGATGCAACACACAGATGGCTTCTTATTGAGTGACAGACCTGACTATGGAGGCCATCATGCAGGTTCATTTGTGAATGTAAATCATGCTGTAATCAAGCAAGACACATGAATAAAATCTCCCTGAAATAGAGGGTGGTGGCTGGATTTTTGATATGCTGAGGCCTGGCAAATTGATTTTATTGCACTGGTGCCACGAACGTGCCAAGGTAAGAACTACATACTCACCATGGTGGAAATAATTACTGGTTGGCTAGAAACATACCCTGTAAATCATGACATTGCCTGGAATAACATCTTAGTCCTTGAAAGGCAAAATTTTGTAGTGACATGATCTCCAGAAAGAACTGAATCAGGCAATGGGACTCCTTTTCAAAATAACCTTGTAAACACATCCCCTATCACCCACAAGCCTCTGGAAAGATTGAGAGGCTCTTGAGTTGAGTGTTGGGTAATGGGGCATGGAAGCACTGAGATAAAGTTTAGCAGACACCATTCAACTGTTTAACACTAGAGGATCTGCTAACCATCATAATCCAGCCCAAACAAACCCCCTACATACCGTGAGAGGAGACAAGGTCCCTGTAGGGCATATAGGGAAGTGGCTGGGGAAGTCAGTGTTGATTGTTCCTCCCATGGGAAAAGGTGAAACCACTCATGGGATTGAGCTGGGTGTACTTGGTGGGCAGTGTGGAAGAATGGGTAGATCCAGTGAGTGCCTTGAGGGGATTTTAACCTGGGGAGAAAAATAATCTGTGAGTTTTATTCTGTAGGAAGTAAAGTAACAGAAATTACATGAATTGATGAAGAGTGAGTTTTTCGGGGAATCAGATGAGTGCAACAATGCCCAACAATCAAACATACTTCTTCTCCTATTCTGAACATCTCTCTTGACAGATGGGGTCCAAGTCATAACCTTTCCTTGTGAACATCTGGAAGACTAGAGGAAACCTGTGGAATGGGAGAGGAATATTTACGTGTTAAAGAACAGATAGTAGTCAACAAGGAGACATATCTATCTGTGTGTTGGGTATAGAGATAGATAAAGTATGCAGTTGAAGGTGTAAGTGTTAGTAAAATAGGATTTTAGTAATGAGAATTAAATACATTGGGATGATTAGAAGAGATATATGTATATATATGGTTGTATTAAATTATATGGAAAATGAGCACGACTAAAATGGTATAGAATAAGGGGTGGAGATTTACTCGGTCTAGCTGAGATGGGATTCATTTTCCACAGGCCTCACAGTGCTGTGCTTTTTAATAGTACTAGAAAGGTGTTGGTAACACGCCAATCTTTTGGCTACTGCTGAACAGCACTGGCACAGCATCAAGGCTGTGTCTCCAACATTCCCCACCCTCACCAGTGGGTTGGGGGTGGGCAAGATCTTAGGAGGGGACACAGCAGGGACAGCTGACCAAAACTGACCAAAGGGATATTCCATACCATGTGACTTCTCCTCAGCAGTAAAAGCTAAGACAAAGGAGGAAGAGAGGGGACATTCATTATTACATTTACATTACATTATTACATTACAGAAGACATTTTTCTTCTGGAGCAACTCTACTGGTACTGAAGCCTTGCTTCCTGGGAAATGGCTGGACATTGCCTACTGAAGGGAAGTAAAGAATAAATATATTTTTTCCTTTTCTTCTTCATGTGACCTTTGCTTTTGCTTTATTAAACTGCCTTTATCTTGACCCATCAGGTTTTTTGCATTTCACTTTCTTCTCCCCCGTCCTGCTGAGACAGAGAGTGATGAAATAGGTTGGTGAGCACCTGGCGTCCCACCTAGGTCACTCCACTAAGTCCTTAAACAAGACGTGTTTAAGTCACTCTTTCAACATGACTAACTGCCAAAACTGATTGAATGCCAAGTTTCTTTTAGCTGGAATAGAAAAATGTGTATCTAAAACCCTAAAGTAGTTTCTACTCAGAGAAATAGTACTACTGTCTCTGAAGTTCCGTGATGAATTAGGGAAAATACTAATGAAAAGGGAAAGGATTTAAGTAGTCTTCTATCACTCCCTGTAACAAATGTACAGTACTTGGCTTGCTAGTTCTATTGTAGCAACTGCCCATGCTGTTTCAGCCCAGACAGCTCTGACGGCTATGATAACAAACTGTTGCAATGAGGCATGGAGCTAATAAAAGCCAGTTTTCCACACAGTTTTCCTTTGTCCCCAGCACTTACAGGATCTTCAGGTTGTGCCTCAAAACCTAGGAAACACTCACAATGGGAGACACAGTCTTACTTTGTGTGTGTGCAGGACTCAGCCAGTCATGGACCCGTAGTTGCTACTGACCCAAAAAACTTGTGGAAATTTCATATGCTTGAGCTTCCTTCTTGCTTTTCTACATTTGATTGAAATTTATCTGTGGGTTCATAAATCTGTGGGGAGAGAGATCACAAAATAACTGATTTCCTTGGAAATCAGACCAACGTTATGCCCCATAAACTCACTTATTCTATGGCTCAGTAACACTGTATTCGTCATCTGCAGTTTTAAAGGAAAAAGTCCAAGTTCTCCATGTTTTCTCCTGCATTTGTATATGTTTACAGTACAGATGTAAACTGCTTAATCTGTTTCTAGCTTAAGCAAAGATCTGACCTTATATAGGTTGTTTATCCGCAAGTTCAAAGAGTTCATCAAGGTGCTTAAGCAGGTCTTTCTATCAAGCAGCTAAGTAGCCCTTCTGACTCCAGTTGTAAAGACTTAAGAACCTTGATGAGGAAGTTTCTGAATATGTGGATGAAGATCAGGTGCTTTCCCAAAGTAAATAAAGGGATGAGCTGAGAAATAAAGAATAAAAACAAAGGGAAAAAAAGCTGGTTGTACTGAAGAGAGGAATTTTACAGTACTGGTAGCTGGGAATAATTAGTTGCTTGTTAGTTCATTAGCAGAGCTCAGGCAGACTCTGAGGGCTTTGGCAAAAATGTAGTGTCAAGTTAAAATCAGATGGCTGAAACTGTTATTGCCCCTCATCAGCTGCCCTGCAACTTTGATGCCCTGAGTTAAGGCAATCTGATCCACCTGTGATTCAGCTCTGCACCAATTAACTTTTGATCCAACTACACTGAGTGGAATCTAAATCAGGGACAGAAGCAGTAACAGGACCATCAAAATTATTCAAAACTGAGAGTGAGCTTTATTTTCTGTTTTATAACAGATTATTGCCATTCGTTATCTAGGATTGATTGTACTTTGACTGCTAAACATATAATCCCATTGTCTTTTGATTAAGTGCCTTGCAAACCTCCCTGTCTTCAGTGGGGCTTCATTTTTGAAACTAATGGCAACGTTAATTTTGGAGGGAGGAATCACAGAGCAAGGTACTACTCATCATGAACAAGGTTGTGCATTAGGGGAAAGCTGGTTCTACAGAGACTTTACGCTTAGCTCCCTCTGTGATTAAACATCTTCCTCCCAGCTTTTGCTCTGTTTTTTTCTTTCATACACTCCAAATGCAAAGGCACAAATGTACCTGTAGCTAAAACTTGCTCACAGCTGTCAAAGTTGGTTTTTAAACACAAAACCAGACACAATTCTTATTTAGAGATATTCTTACTGTTATTTGTCTCAGTCTTGCTCAATCCTTGCCCTGTTAGCTGGGTAACCAAATCTTCAACAAGCCAAATCCGTGCCTTATTCACATAGGTAATGGACTGTTTTGCTCACCTCAGTGGACTTTGTCAGCATAACACATACATCTGCAATTAACAAAAAAGAGATTTAGGTAAATGAAACACAAAATACTATTCCATTGCAAGTCCCCACTCCCATTTTCTCTAATAGTGGCAAGGCCTATTAGCAGAAAACCTGATGGATGTTTTCAGATAAAAGATTCTAGAAGTGTTTAGTGGAGATGATTCTGGAACTAAACTGAAGTATGGAGGGGAAGCCAAACATAGCCAGAAATGTGGCTGTTGTTGAGGCTAAGAAGTACGAAACAAGGGAAAACATATTGCAAGGTCTTACAACAGGAGAGGTCAGCAGTGGGGCCTAAGAGGGAAATCTACTGTTTAACATATCCATAAATGACCTGGAAAACGAAATGAAGAGTGAGGTTAGACAATTTGTGGATGTTACGAAATTATTCTGGTTTATTAAAAAAAGGGATTGCAAAAAGTTATGGAAAATTGTATGACAGTTTTGGATGCATAATATACAGCTATGGAATTATCAGTGACACAGAAAAAAGGAGTGATTAGTCTGTGTTCCTTCTAGTGTAAGAACTCAGAAGCATCAAGAGAAACAATTGGGAGGCAGGTTTAAGCAGACAGATAGATTTACTTTCCTTTATAAAGTTTAATTTTTAAACTCTGTCACAGGTGTTCTGGAGACTAAAAATACAAGTGCTTCAAAGAGCACTTAGCCATGCTTCTAGACACTGAGAAAAAAAACATCAAGAGTTATTAAACATCAAAACTAGGATATGAAAATAGCTAACTCTAGGGAATCATTCCCACAGCAGAAGACACTCCCCCAAAGTACAGAAAAGTTATAGTCTAATAGGCAGAAGAAAACATTTGTTAGGAAGAAAAGGAAAGGAGCTTGCTATTCTTTTTCACAAGTTATTCTTCTTTCTCAGTAATATCTCTTTCCAATTCCAGGTCCAAGTTGGACTTCTTTACTGATAAAGCCCCAGTGTTTTACAATTCCTTTTCTCATGGTTTTTCCAGTGGTCTTCTAAACAGGGAGAAGTTATTCCTGCTGTGTCCTCTTATAAACTGCTGCGGGCCTAATTTTTGGTATCATCATAACAATGAGCAAATGTAATTAATACTATTATTATTATTATTATTGTTATTATTATACAAGTTCTGTTTTCTTTTCTCTCCTGATTCCCCTCCGCATCCCATTTGGGGAGTGGGGGTAAGAAAGCGAGCAAGCAACTACATGGTACTAAGTTGCCTGCCAGTGTTAAATCACAACAAGTGCCTTGACTGGCATTCTTTCATTTTCTGCCTCTTAATCCAACATTACTGTGAGTGAGGAAATAAAAATATAATACTGTAGATGTAAACTTCAGTTTCTGAAAGTTTCATTAGGAAATTTACAGAGTGAGACAGTTCCTGCATTTGGTCAGGCTTCTTTACTTGGTGAATATGGTGCTGGTTCAGAGAAGAAAGAATAACTTCATCAGCCTACTATGGCAGGATGTTAACTTGGATCTGTCTGTTCAGCCGGGCAGATGAACTCTCCTATTCTTGGAATATGTCTCCCACATATTCCTGGAATAATAGTTCCTCAGTAGCCTGTGAGCAGAACTTTCCTTCTAGAAATCTTTTGTAAAGGGGATTGTTTATCTTAGTTTTTAAGGAACAAAAAGTATGGCGGCTCTCAGTCCTTCAGAGAACACTAAGTGAAAGGAGTGGGCTTGTCTTACATCAGTGAAAACTATCTAAATCCAGAAGGGCAGCGCTGAAAATACAAGTCTTGTCTGCAGACACTGAGAATAAATATTTTCTCTTACTCAGTGCACTGCTCTAGATTGACCAAAGTGAAATCTAGCCATTAGAAATATATAGCACTGAATTATTATAACATCCAGGAGGTTTAAAACTCACCAGATAATTGTTATTTTAAATTCTTCCATATTAATATGCTTGTGAGATCATAGTATCAGATAGATTAAATTATAGATTTTATTACTCATCTAAATCAGCAATGTTTGTTTTATGAATACTACTTTCATAAGAAACGGGGAAAAAAACCCAAACAAAACCCAAACAAGGAAGGTTTGGGAGATTTACTCAGCTAAAATAGGCAGATTTGGATATGATTGAAGAGGCTTATTGGCATTCAGTGAAGAAAACAAGGAATTTCCAAGGAGTTCTTTTTCTTGGAAATGATTCAAAGCAAAAGGATAGCCTGTAGAAGAAAACCTGAAAATGCAAGGTAAAGAGCTGCACATGCAGTCCTTTGTGAAAAGGCAAATATTTTATGTCATAAGGAAGACAATAATACAGTTTGTCATTCATTGTGCAGTTAAGCCTTATTAGACATATTGTTTATTTTTAGTAAATTGGTAATTTTGGTATTCTATAATAAATGTGTTTAAAAAAAAAACAAATGTGATATAACACTAAAATTAGTCATTAAATTTGGTGTCATAGAACAAATCCAGTTGACTAATACACAAAGTTTGAAGTGTGCATACAAGAAAATCTACACTCTGTTTTTGTTGCAATGATATCCCTCAGACTCACTGAGTTATAAGCTCCTGCTGACTTACTGCAGGTGCCTAGAGACAGGCTGCTCCTCATTTCCCTCTCAAGAAGCATTTTTATTGTCTATATGGTTATCCAGTCTATCACAAGGCTTTTGTAACCTTTGCTGATGCCTGAAGTTGTTGATTTTGATGGGCTGCTGCTCTTAAGATGCCACATGTTCTTTGTTTAATCACTGTGGTAAGCAGTTTTATCTGCTTTTATTCAGTTTTATTCAGCTGAATTGCTCTCTCAGCTTTAAAAACATTGATTACAGGGTATGCAGTGACAGCACTCTTTTTTTAGACTTTAAAGCTGCAGACAAGCCCCCTCAAATATCTGGCTTCTTCTTTAACCTTTTCCTGCAAAGATATCCAATGAACAAATGTATTGCATCCTAGGGACCACTGTATTTAATGGAGATCTTGAATTGTAAAACTTCCAGAAGTATCCTATGAATTCTTAGCCCTTTTTTTATGATTAGTTCTCATCCTTTAGGTATGTTTCATGAGCTGTGACACTCTACCATTGGTACAGTATGTGTACTGCTACTGGCTTGCATTTCCAGTGCAAGAAGAGATGAGGGAATGCAACTTGACGACATGAGGGAACATGGTAGACTCCAAATTCTGTGGCATCTAGCAATACAGACAAGAGCTGAACCAGCTTAAACACAACAGGAGTAGAAAGTGTGAGAAACAACCAAGACAATGATTTCAAAACATTCTTGAGAATATGGTGACTTGCTGAATGAGCTTGTAACTACAATGGGAAGGTGAAATTCATTCGATCATTTGCTATTAATTATTCACTGAGCTCTCATCTCCACTTAGTGGGAAATTGAACTAAACTTAGTGACCTTTGGAACATATTCATTAATGCCTAACTGCTTTGCAAAACAGTTTCAAACCTGATTTACTGAAGTAATATTCTCTGTTCTTGTTTAAGAAGCGTCTCTGAGGTCTGTTTTTAATAAAGTGTTACAGAGCTCTTAGAGATAAAACCAGACCGCACAGTTTGTGAAAAACTTTCACAGGGAACATCTAGAATAGTTGTGTCATGTAGTTATGTTTATAGAAAGTATTCAGTTTATTGCAGTGGTTTTTGCTAGACTTTTGCTTATGATCTTCCTCGGGAAAGATAAAAATGTTACTCTTAAGAAGGGATATTCTACAAAATTTTCAGCCGGGGTATTTCTTCAAGGTGCATATGTGGTCATAGGGGGGTGAGTTTCCCAGGTTTACTTTCTAGATATTATGTACTAGATGTGTTTTGAAATAAACATGCCTCACAAAATCAAACACTGGAGATAATGAAATAATTTGGTACCTAATAAAACAACAAGAAGTAAATGTGTGCTCTGTCATTTATATTGACAAACTGTGATATTAAATAGAAAGTGCAAATCAAGACTGTTTGCAGGAACCAGAAAAATCATACATTGGGGGATTAAGCCTTGTTTAAGACTTTCTGCCCTGTATTACTTCAGTTTTATGCTGCTGTAAAGTGATTAAAATTAGCAGGGTTAAGCTGGTTTCAGAATCAAATTATCACAATAAATGTGTGCATGAGGCTCCAAACTGAGTACAATTTATGTACCAATACCTATTTTTTCTGAAAGTGTACCAGTTAAATCTGGTTAACAAGGAATCTAAAGCTCAGCAAGAGACCTTGCAGGCCAAGTAGTATCAACAGTAGTTTATGAGACACAAAACAGTTAACAAATGAACGTGCAATACCACTGAATACTGGAGATAAAAAGGTAAATAATTCTCAAAGTATTATTAGAGCTTTTATTATGTTTTGCCACCATTTTTCCAGTTACCATGGCAATTCTGCCAGATTGCCAGAGCCCTGTAAGGCATTTTGTACTTTGGCAAACACAAAATCTGGTAAGCTGGCTGCAGGGATGCTGGCAGACTGGAACACGCTGTTTAAAAGCACAGTCTGAATATTCCTCCAAAGATTAGTAACTAGAGTGGCACCAAACAGTCAGTCATCATTGCCATGACTGTGATTACTTGACATCTCTTATGAAATGGAGGATATCCTTAGGCTGTTTTGTTCAGAAAAAAAAAGGTTCCACAGCAGAGATAGAGAGGGGGAAAAATACCGTCTTTAACAAAATTGTAACTTTCATGATCCTTTTCTCCATTGAAAATTCCTATCACTTTAATAAACAGTAAATGGCTAGGTAAGAATAAATAAGATGTCAAAAAAAAAAAAAAAAAAAGAGGAGAAAAAAATATCTCTGCCTATTTATAAAATTTCAGTAATAAAGTTGATTCAAACACCAAAGATCTGATAGTGGAGGACCTCTGTTAGCCACCCTCCAAACAAATATTCTCCTCTGACTCAGCATCTTATGAATTATGTTGACACTTAGAAACCCTTTGTTATCCCTGAAAAAGCCCATATCAACTAGCTTATAGCCAAATGTACATCTGAAAATAGTTCTTTTTTTCTCTCACCATTACTATGAGTGTACTTACTTCTGAGGAGGAATAGAAAAGTGATATCTATTTAGTGGTTACTTCTACAGGCACTCTAACAGCTCCAGATATCTGTTTCCTGGGAATGTCCTCTTTTCACCATTTTTTTTTTCATAGGTGGAGAGTAGTGCTTCTGATGTGGCAACTTTGAGAGTCCCCAAGTCTCCATTCTTTATAAAGGCAGTTGTGCTTCATATCACTAAAGCATAGAAATGTAAAGATGGAGAAATTTCAAGGGCAATGCATTAACTTTTCATTGAAATGGATTCAAGGACACTTACATAAGTCTTAACAAAAGTTCATTTGATCAGCTGTAAAAAAAAAACTTCAAGAGGAAATCCTACAGTCTATGC
Source organism: Myiotriccus ornatus (assembly GCA_036023395.1). Classification (NCBI taxonomy): domain Eukaryota; kingdom Metazoa; phylum Chordata; class Aves; order Passeriformes; family Tyrannidae; genus Myiotriccus; species Myiotriccus ornatus. The sequence continues at coordinate 84,927,242 of JAYRBT010000001.1, read as the reverse complement.
AACTTTTAGTAGAAGCTTACTGTCTTTTTTTTCAGAGCTAAAATAATCAAATTTGTCCATCATTTCCTCATGCTTCATGTTTTCACTCTGCTTTTCTGAAGGACTCTTTGCAGCTTGGCAACGTTTCTCAGAAAGCGTGGCATCGTGGATAAATAAACATGGGCCTTGAATGGTGTTCATGTCTTTTTCTACACAGTTAATACATTTATTTTTAGCAAGATTTGTCATACTGATTTTGGACTCTGCTGACAATATCTCCAATTTATCCATATAATTTACATTGTGATCTAATCCCAAGTGTTTGCAGCTCTTTTGAAAGCTGACACCATTTACAAGATTTGAAATTATTTTCTATGCCATGATTCAGGCAATTACTGAAAAAACTGGAAACAGAACTAGAATACAGTTGTATCAGCTTTTGTTTGAGATTTTTCCCAGTGATTGTTATAGGCATGCAGTAGAGTAAATCTTTTTTTTACCAAAACATTTTAATAGGCTGTGTTGGGACAGATAGTCACAGGATGCCACTGGCAAATTAGGGCATTTCAAGGTCCCAAGAATGTATGCAAGTATGGGTCTTGCTCCCTGAAATTCCTCTTGAAAGTACATTCAAAGTGGGCAACCAGAACAGAGCAAATGCTCTTTGCTGTGCACAGAGTGCACGTATGTAGCAAGAGCAGAAGGAGCCAAGCTTCCCTTCATGGTTTTCCAAGGTAGACACCTCTCATGCAAACTGGACACCTGAGGCAAGGCAACACACATCCACTAGCATGCCCTGCTTTCCTACTTAGGTACTGTGCAATGGTAAACATGTGTGGCTGCTTTACATTAGTTTTTTGGTTCAGAGCAGCTGAGCTTTCCCTTTTGCCTCCCCTCACTGTGCTTTGGATACACTATGGAGAGATCTCAGGGCTCACAAAACAGTTTCCTTTTAGATGAAAATTAACTGGGTAGTGTGTTCCAGCACTACACCAGAAACACATGCCTACTGTGAAAGGGCAGTTAGTCCTTAGGCCAGACTGAAATGAGTCTGAAAGGAAAAAATGTGGAAGTGTTCAGACAACACCAAGAACTGCTGCTCCTTGACTTGTTTCTTGTGGTTGAAGGGAAATCTTATTGTATTTCAAGGCTTTCTGCAGCAAACTGCATTGTCAGAGAGAAGACTGTCAGGTAGATAAAAATAGAGTTGGGGATTCTAGCTGATTATGAAGAAGTCTTTCTTTATGAATTGCCTGTCATAAGAAGGATCAGCTTATACAAGAAATCCCTAAATTGTTTTAGTCAAGTCGTCTTCTTGTTGCAGAATCAGACCAAAGAGCAGCTAAACCTCAGAGTGAGTGTAAAGCTCAGAAGTACTTTAGCAGGCTACTATTGAATCCACTTGTGATTCTTGATCCTGCACAATACAGGCACTCAGATCACTGAACTGTGGGATTTTTATTTTCAGCAAGTAAAACCTTTATTTTTCTTAAAAGAGAAAACTACAAAAGAAATGCCAATGCTTTATGAAGCACTTACACCCACAAAGATGGGATGTTGAAGCTAGCATGTAATAAGGATGTGCATAATAAATAATGCATCAGTAGCCTAGTCCATCAGCAGTTATGTATTAAATAGGGATTTCTGAAGCCAGTAGGAAGCTTTTTCAAAGCAAGTTTTGAAAGAAATGGAGGAAAAAACAAAATAAAATTGACCTGAAACAAGTCTGCATCTACAGATTTCAAAGACATAATCCTCAGGAGTGCAGAAAAGCTTTGCTATTCTTGTTAAATAAGATGAATTTGAAGTGAAAGATTGACCAAGACTCAATGAATTTGTGATTCCTTAGTACACATATAATGCTAGGAAGGACTGCCACTTGCAAGCATATAGCTTAGATGTTTTTTTCAGGAAAGCTTTGTTTTTTTCAGCCAGCACTCCCCGTAACCAAAGAAGTCAATTCATCTTTCTAAATTGAGTATGACTTTCTTTTATAACTCTGTAATAGTGGATACTAATTTTTTTGGTTGGAATCATTCTTTAAGAATATTCAATTCATAGAACTTCATGACTAAAGTAAGCACTTGGCAATTGCACCATGTGCTGACACATCCTGCACAACAGTGAGAGTTACTATAGGGCTACTTGATGTAGGTCATCAACTCCATAAAGGTGGAAGAAGATTCAGGACCTTAAATTTCACAGATTCTCTGTTTATTACATGCAGATGACGTGAATGGGGTTGGTTATAAAGTATGGCATGCACAGGGGTTGGAAGATCTTTCCAAATATTTTGAGCTCAAGAAATACAGGTTTGTTGTTCCTGGTTTTGGTGCTGTATTGTAGTTAGCAGCTGGCATGAGAACATAAGCGAGTACATACAGTGCTGGTTCAAAGTTCCAGCTCCATATCCTGTTTCTAACTGTAACCAAGAGCAGGGGCTCTGAGAAGACCATAAAAATGGAGAAATTTTAGTATTTCCTCTTCTGTGCATTTTCGTATTCTCTCCATATCTTTAGCCCAAGGACATCTTGAGCTAAAGTTGATATCTTCATGTTTAATCATGAAGATATCAACTTTAGATCAAGATTTTCCTTTCAGAATTTTTCTTGTGGCTTTTTTAACTTTATGAAACCTTATGAAGCATCTACAACATTCTGTACCAATGAATTCCCTAGTTTAACCATGCTTTGGGGTAGAAATACCATCTTCAGTTTGGTTTGGCACTGTCATCTGTTTAATTTAAAACCTCCCTATACTTATGAGTAAGATCTTCATGTCAGATGGCAATAAGATAAACAATCAGCGAACAGTCACTCCAGCAGCTCTTAGAAAACACTTTGAAACCTTGCTGAATCTCACTGACAGCTGAGTAACTGAAGATGCTTTGAAAAAGTGCATGTGGATTCTGTCTGCATATACAGACTATATATAAAGGAGGTTTTACCTACCACTTAGGAAAAATGAGTCATGATGCAAAAACAACACAGCTCTGGCTCTTCCTGAAAAAGAGCTAAAACAAGGTTAAGGCAGCACAGACAACTAACAGCCAAAGGTACCAGGATTCAGACAGCCCCCAAATTACAAGTGCTTAGGCAATGTCTTCTTGTGAATATCACTGAGATTGTTTTTATCTCAATGTCTGCTCCTCTAATAGCACTAGTGAATACATTCCGTACTTAAGCTAGGTGCAGAGAAATTCTGCTTCCTTCTACTTCCTGTTTCAGATGTGGCAATATCCAGGAGAGAGGTGCTATGGGGAGAAATGTCTTTAGTTCCATTACTGAGTCTCCAGTAGGTATTTCTGAGTATCTTTGGAGACCGGAGTTACAAGGTGGCAAGAAAACTTGCACTGATGGGAAGTCATTAAGAAATTTCAGGAAGAGCTGTGTATCTCCATTCCTGTGTTTTAATCCTGACTCTGCAGACTTAGAGCCTAACAACACTTCTTATGGGGTTTGCTTCAGTTTAACTGCAGCACTGCTTCATACAGATCAGTGCAGCCGGTGGTTTCTCCAAACAGCGGCAGGGTTTCCTTGGTACTATGCAAAATATGGTTGAATGTGGGAAGTACATTGATTAAACCAATTCTGACACTGGTGGAATGGTGGAATATTAAAGGACATCCAGAAACATTCAGGCTCGGCACAGACTGATTAAGTTGCAGCTCCTCAGAGAAGATCTTGGGTACCTCGGTGGATAGCAAGTTGAACATGAATTGTCAGTGCACTCTTGTGATAACTGCGAGCGGGGTCATATTGAGAAAGTGGAGCCAGCACATAAAAAGAAGTTGTTGTTCCTCTCTCTTCCTCACTGGTGAGGCCAGCTCTGGACACCTCAAAACAAGGCAGATGTCAGCAAACTGGACAGAGTCCAACTGAATGCCACTAAGGTGGTTGGGGAGAAGTTGAGGAAGATGGGTTCATTCAACCTGGAAAAGGGAAGGCTAAGAGGAAATGTTTGACTGAGGCCAACTCTTCTCAGAAACATGTAGCAAAAGGACCACAGCAACACTTATTACTTGCAAAAAAGAGAAAACTCTTTAGTTGTAAGGCAACAAAAATTCCTGTCAGAGTAGCTAAATACAGGAACAGGCACTATGGGAGAGGTTGTGGGATCTCAGTTCTTGGAGATTTTCCAAACTCAGCTGGACCTAGTCTGATCTAACTTTGAAGCTAGCAATGCTTTGAACAGGGGACTTGAACTGAAGGACCTCCCGAGGTCCCTTCCAGTATTAATGTTTCTATGAGAGTATGAATATGCCTTCTTTGAAGTCACTATTTCTTCACTTTATGGCCTGCAGTCAGGTTTCTCTATTAATATTTAATCAAATTAAAGAAAAAGGTAATTGTCTTCATCCTTAACACTGAAGAATCCCCCTGAAGTTGATGTGCAATGAGGGAAAATTTCAGAATATTCTAAATAAGAAATCCCAGACACCAATATGGAATATTTTCCATAAAAAAATTAAACTCTTCTCCTTTTAGCAAAAGGGGTTTCTTTGTACTTCAGTATAACATATAACATATATGTCAATATGTATGAGAAAAGAGAAAAGAGAAAAGTATAGCTCACAAATTGAAAACTAAATGGCATATGCATTTGCTCTGAAACTGTAGACCAGTTTCAGAATCAGGCAAAGTCCTACCCTTTCAAGAAGTTTTGGGGTGGTTTGTTTTTTTTTTTCTTGTCAAACGTTTGGAAGTTGTTGTTTTTTTTCTAATACAAGACAAGAGAAAATAAGGTGTCCTTACAAACAGTGCTTCATCACTACTGTATTCCAATACGTGAATCAACAAAGTAGTCTAATGTAGAAATTACTTCTGTGTTGTCAAAGAGATGTTAGGAATGGGACATCTCAAATGTAGAAAGCTGAAAGAAAAACCTTGTCTTCTTGTTCCCAGTGCAAGTTAAAAGTAGTATGAACTGTACAGGTATGAATGCCTCCAAAAGTGTTGAGCAGACTGACAACCCTCCTCGCTGGGAATGTACTGAGTTCCTCAGGCCACTACGATCATAGATAAAGATAAAGGATTATCACAGATAAAGGATTTAAAACAGGATGTTTGTTGGAAAAATGTCCAGACCAAAATGGTGAAAGAATCTGCCAAGTATATACACAACTTTGAAAGTAACACATATTTCAGCTTGACATCAGATCCAAAATATTTCTCTCCTTCTTTTCTTAATCTCTCCAGAAATGGATCCTTAAAAAAATCTGTTTTTCAGTATGATTGAGGAACAAAGTTGGAAATGGCTGCATTGTTCTGCTGCTCGTGGTAGAAAATCCAGGTCTATCTTTCCTTTTTGTTTGAGCTTTACTGTGCTATAGGGACTGCACATTATTAAAACATTATCTGTCAGTGAAGCCAATGGAAATGAGTTAGAATTCTCATGAGGATTGTACCTGTTAAGTAATAAAGACCTTTTCTCATCTGGTCTTTTTTTGCAGTAGCATCACACTCTGAAGCTAGTGAAAAGTGCTACTTGCTCTTTTCTAACATAGTGGAGTGTTGTCTGTCAGAGATAAATGTGTACTTTGTGCAAGGAGCAACTCAGATCCATCCTTAGATGAAGCAAGGCGCTCTGAAACTAGTTATAAAATGAGTCCAGATGCTTCAAAGAGTAACACTTCTAAACACCAGTGTACTGACCCACATGCAAACCTCTGCAGTCTTTGGAGTGGCTGCTCAACCTTCCGTTTTCACTTTGAATTCACATCTTCACAGAAGCCGCTCAGTTCATGTGAAAGAGCAAACCTGTCTTTCAACTCACGTATTCCCTTCTCAGAATATAGCTGAAGAAGCGTGTTTTCTGTAAAAAATTCTGCTATGACAACATTTGTGCACTGTGAACTTCTGTTCTGCCAAGCACACACAGCTCAATGAAGATCTGAGTGTTCTTTAAAAATGGTGTCTTTTCCTGAAACATCCTGTATCTGGTATTTAAGTCATTAATGGAGGTGGCTTGTTACCTTGAAACAGTTACCAAGAGATAGCAGACAATAACTGAAAAGTACTGTAGTTTTATTGGGTGGACTGATCTAAAAAGTCGCCAGAACAGTCCAAGAGAAATTTCTGTATGAATTTTGTGAAGAAAACTTGACCTGTGTTGAGGGTTAGATGTAGGAAGCTTTAAATGAGACATTTTTTCCTCTGGGTATAAAACCCTTAAACAGTTAATGAAGAAATAATGCAGTCATAGGTTTCAAAGAATGTTTTGTGTAGAATATTGGTAGATGGAATTAGTTTATTTTTTTATGCAACAAAAACCATGTATGTATTAAAACACTGACAGTGATAATACTCTTTGTATCTTCTCTATATTTGTAGTATTTAGTATATTAAAAGAGAGTTTATTGAAGACACACATAAGTTTAGGTATTTTCATCAAATGTAAATATGAAATCAGTTACAGATTTTGAAAGTCAAATTTCACAAAACTTGGGGTGTAGGTTTAATTTCGACTTTGATACCTTTAAGAGGATAATTTAACATTATCATATTTAACTTAGCATATCTTTATGTTTTGTAAGTGGTTTTGTGTTTTTCTATCTTTTTGGCTTATAAAAAAAGAGAAAGGGATTGTGCATGACCTAGAAGCACTTTGTTTGATATTTCATCCACCCTAATCATGTTTACCAAGAAATGGAATGCAAGAAGGAAATTAATACTTTTAATCTTTCTTTGACATCTTGTATATCAAAATACTGACAAGATTGGGACTCATATCTTAGAGTCAGCTCAGTTGATTCCAGTGCTAAATTTGGCTGAATATTTATTCTGATCAAAGAGCAATTATTCAGATCAGTTTAACTTTCCTAGATATCAGTAAGTCCCTATCAAATTGGACCTGTGGAGTCATGTTCATCAGAAAAATATTGTAGATTGGCATTTTTTTAAATCTAACAATTTTAAGCTCCAGCTGCCTGATATATTCAATAATTTGAAGTGTTAAAACCTATGTCTGATGTATATGTGGATTAATAGATGTTGTAGCATTCACAATAGACAGGTTTATTGGTGGTTGTCCAGCACTTATTGATCTGATACAGAGCAGAAAAAAAATTACTTTAAGTTGATGAACAAGAAGCCACTCCCCTCCATCAAGCAATGTTTCCTGGTACTGTACATAGTTTAAGTTTAAAACCAAATTGTCTTTCATCAGTGTGAATCTCTGCCAAAATTCTTCTTTTTCCAACCCTTCTTCTTCTATCTTCTCCTTTCCAGACTGAAAACGTCACATCCTGCTTTCTGGCAGTAAAGGTATTGAATGTCATTCTCTAGCATGGCATTCCAGTTCTGCACTCCGTAGCAAATTATTTAATCATAACAGATTAGATTCTGTGCAAATGTCAGCTAATCAGCAGTGAGAGAAATTGCACGTATTTCTGACAAAAAGATAGACTAGTTGTCTTAGAGAAAGAAACACAATGCAGTACAGATACAGATATCCATGTCTATGTAACAGCACATCTGTGTAACTGTAGATAGGTGGATTGATGGTTGGATGTATGGTGAAATGGATGCATGGAATGTCACCCAAAAAAAGTAAAGCCATCCACACTGAAAATGTCATTTTATCCTGCCTATTATACAGTAACACTACTACTCCTTTTACAATGGCTATGATACACGAAGACAAGTGATAGTAAACAGGATTACTGAAACAGAACATTAAATGGTGTATTGGGGAGCTGAGTATAAAAGGGATTTATTCTACATACAGATGTTTCTTCTTTGCTTTTCTACTAAAATTAGACATAACACTAATTAAAAAAAAAAAAAAAAGCTAGTTGCAGGCAGATTGTTTGTTAACAAAATAAATAACCAGGGAAGGACAGCAGGAAAAAAGAAAACAGAAAACTCGCTGCAAAAGGTGACGCAGAACATGCACCTTCTGTTCCTTTTGTTCTCCCTTTAATTAAAAACAGAAGCAGGAAACGAATTAAACACACCAAGCTTCTGCTATGTGCAAGTCTCTGACCGAACAAGGCATGCATACCTCTTGCAAAAAAGACAGGTGGCATTTGATGGGACTTTAGGTCCTTTTCCATCCCATTACTGCAGGACTGTGGGGTAATGTAATACTGAACTAGTAGGTGTGATTATACCATCAGCTTGGTTTGCTCCCTGTTTTGCTACCAGCTCTGCTTTTCCCCAGACTTTATTTATATACAGGCACCACTCCTGCATTCCTTCCACCATGTTTTTCCTCCAGGCTCAAGACAATGAAAAAAAACCAATGGTGGACAAACCCTGTGGTCAGGATCAATGCCATCCCACCCCTCCCCTCACCACCAACTCCCCCAGAAAAAGACAAAAGTGGCCACGGACCTCTCCACGCATCAACTTTTTCTTCCACCTGAAGCCATGCACCTTTCTTTTTGGAAGTGAGAATCTCTTACTTCTAGCCCCCAGCGACAATGTGTTATTATAGAATAACAACCTAGACATGACCATATGGCTCCAGGCTCCATCCCCTCATGTTCCTGGCCAAATCTAGGACAGCTGGCCACTGTCACTATCACTGTGCCACTGATGCAGTCTCTGCAGATTACAGCATTTTGGAGAGGAGAAGCCATTTCTCTGTAATAGCAGTAAATAAAAGAACTTCATCTTCAGGAGGGTGTTGATGTCCAGGACATGCACAGAAACTCTGGGGACATCCAAAGAACTGGTAAAAGTAAAACTTGTAGAAAACTTAGTGTGCCTATGGACCCTATGGACCCTATCTGTCCTTGGTTAAATACTGAATAAAATATGAAGGTAGGGGTATTCACAGTTTGAAAGAATCCATTTCATAGCCTTACAATGTGTGGCAGCTCCCATATTTTACTGTGGTGTTTTCAGGATTCTCTAAGGATGTTGTTGCACATCAGAAAAGTACGAAGAGTGTAAGTCCTGGGGTATTTCACTCTGTTGAGGCACAGGTTATTATCAGTCTTCAGAATATTTGGCCCAGAAAGTTATTTTAAGTGGTCTAGACGTGCTGCCATCTGGGAGCACTCATTTTTAGGTAAGAAACCGAAAGATACAGAAACTTTTAGCGTATATGGAAGCTAGTTCTCAGTGAATTTTTTTCGCATGAATGAAACAATAATTAACAGCTGCAAAAATAATCACGTGGGAATATTTTGGGCATCAGGACTGGAAGTTTTTGCAATTCTTTAGTCCCCTTTCAAGTGCACTGCATAAATGATTTTTGTGATTTGGTAAGATTAAATTATATATATATAAATATATATATATATAAATGAAGAGGGGTTATATATGTCTCCTTATGGGACAAGGGTATGCTCCAGTCACTGAATACCTCCCAGTATAAAGAGTGTATTCCCAAGTCTGTAGAGTTGCTGAGCTCTCCTGTTCAGACTGTATTTATATCTGCCCCAAATATTGCCTTCTTGGTGTTTTTTTTTTGTAGTTCAACTCTAGTTCAAATAGTTTGAAAAAGAGATTCTATTAAAGTTCAAATAATCAGGTTTGTATTGCTGTTTTTATCTTTGTATGAAGTCCTCTGTATTTCAGTTTCTGAAACCAACTTAAATCAACCCAATACAGATTCTGGAATATCAGTTTAGAAGTATGCTTTCCTAATTTCTTTTGCACACTAACAATTGATTCCTGCATTATTTAATTTTTTTTCTCCTGCAGCAAGTGTCATCTTTAAAAAGTCTCTGCAGCACTTTATGAAAAAGTGGAATATTCTGGGAGTTGTAGTCTTTCAAACAGAGCTTCACAAGGACATACCTGTATTGGAACACTACAGCTCCCTGAACTTCCTCGCATCACTGCCTATGAAACGTCCTGCAACGTGATTAGTTGTAGGGGGGGGTGGTACTCATGGACTACCAGCACTGCAAATCACACTGCACCTTACACCTGTGAGTGGCAGCAATTGGGAGACAGAATGGACACCTATGAACCAGTGCCTGTTTAGGGTGGGGAATGAAAGATGGAGGCTGGTATGAGGCAACACTGACATTTTAAATATTTCACGTTAGAAAAATGTTCAACCCAATCTGTGCCTTTACCACAGGAGCCCAGCTGCTTGGACACTCTCCAGACACCTACTTTTTGGTCAAATTGTGTTGCATTTAGCTGCTTTTAGCATTTTCTTTGAACTAAATTATTTCCAGCACTGGCTGTTACTCTCAGCTCTGGGTCTGCCCTGGGAACTGTTTGTTTGTTTGTCTGTGGTCCCTGAACGGAAGAAAGGCTCTGGAGCTACTGCTGTTCTTCCATGCCCAACTCCTCTATTGTTAAAAATTTTTTAACCCTATCACAGCTTAGCTCCCCATGCCAATTCATTCACACAGACATAGGCTTTGCAGGAATTACGAAAGAAATCTAACTAGCTGGAGATACATAAAAATCTAAATAAAAATATTAAAAACTTGGACATATTTTTGGCAATTCCTTGGCCTTATCTTTAACTTGTTTAGTGAGCCTATATTAAATCAGGCCAAAGTATTCCTCATTTGAGCAGTTAGGTGCAAGTTACATATTCACTGACAGCATATGTCTGGCTCCAGATATAGACTATTTGACAGAGCAACTGGAAAGCTTTACTATAATTTTTCAAGTTATTATAAGGGGATCATGCTCATCAGTATGTAACTCTGTACTGGAACTCCTACAGGAGCAGCCCTGCTTGTGTTGTGAGCATTGTTGGTTTCTGCTGCTGAGCAGGTGGTTTTAGAACAGACTTTTTCACTGCCTTTTTGCATTCATGATCCTAGATGGAGACCAGAAGGTGGGAAAAAGCCTAAAAACATTAAATAGAGATAGACATAATGACACTTTCTTTCTCCCCAGGGATTCAATTTTAGCTTAACTTCCGAGCAATTGTTTGGGGAAATCTTATTTTAGATAACAAGCCTGATTCTCCATCTAAGTCACAGTTCTGAATTAACACAACCTTTCAGTGGCTCTGGTGTACAAAACTTAATTTTCAAGTCACATTATTAATTCAAACTATTATACCAATTAAATTCCATGGAATAACTATATGCATGCATTTATATAAGCACCTAAATATTTTGAAGAAAAATGGGATTTTAATATGCAAAAGAAGTATACAAGCCCTGAAGATAGAGAGAAGAAAAATGGATGCTGAAGGAATCAGATTCCACAGAGATCATTCACTTCATAAGAAGAAACTTCAATTAACTGAAAAATGTTATGAAATACATGAGCAAAGTACATGCTATTCAAGCTAATGACTAGTTTTATGTTTACAGTCTTTGCCCTACATGCACAAATAAATTTCATAAACATCCAATATTTAGATCTGGCATAAGATGTATTTATAATTAATGTTTTGTTGGACTGAGTGATGCTTATTTGCAGATTTGAGTACTAAATAGTATGTTTAATACAATCCTAAAGAAAGCTAAGAAATTTATGTGAGGCAAAAATTTCACTGGACCTTGGTTGCTTTAGGGAAACTCCAAATACAAAGTGTTCTTGGATGCTTTCTTGTACCAGATGAAAATATAGTTTGTGATTTTTGAAGATATTGTACCACGTGGTCCCTAATGCTGAAAAAAAGAGAATTTTTTTTTCTGAGGCACAGTCATGCAAAAAAAACAAGCAAGTGAACAAAAACCAGGGAAAAGATAGTTGGCAGAAAATTTTATTAGTTAGTATGTCCCCACAGAGGAGGAAGCTGTATTATTATCTTTATTTTTAAATAATTTCCTAATGTTATGTGACTTCCCGTTCTTCAGAAAGTAAGCCTTTTGTTATTATAATCCCCACCAACAAAAAAAAAAGTACTAAACCATTTTTTCTTCAATCAAAATGTAATTCTTTTAAATTCTTCTGCAATGAGGAACATTTGCATGAGCCCAGATGCTTTTGAAGATGAATACACATGTTAAATGAAGGATTATTAATTCAGTTAATTAACTCTATTTATTCAATTATTCTAATAATTTATTCAATGAATAATCTATTAGTTGTTTACTTTCAAAGGTTCAAGACGTCCTTGAGGAAGTCATGGACCAATACATCAGTGTAATTAACCACAGGCTGCACTAAAGATGTGGTAAAAGTTTTTTGTCTGCTGCTTCCAGCTGATGAAGGTACTGGTCCTTAATGGGCTGTAATGGACCAGATAGTGCTGCCATCACTCCATACTACTTTCAGCCCAAACATACGGAGAACAAGGAAATGCAGTAAAATTCAGTGTTAACCCACAGGCATTAATTAACCTGCATTAGTATCACCACACATTACACAACTGGTATCGGTTACATTCTTTGAGTTTGCTGCTGTCTGCTGTCCTTTAAGGTACCCTGGATTTATACAACTAATTTGCCACAGCATTTGTGTCAATAGTACAGAATTTATGTACATTCACTATAATTTTGGATAGTTCAGCAAGAAAAACAACAGTAAGTTGTGTTAGCTGTTTGGGCAGCAGACCAGGAAAATGGATATCCACCAAAAAAATTAGCTTAAAGCATTTGTTAGGAGATCTAGAATAATGAACTAAGATATTAGCTGTTGAACTAAAGACTCATATTGGCATTTTGAAGTTATGGAGTGGGGATTTTTTTGGTATGTTTTTGAGTACTTCACTGAGTAACTGAACACATGATGATTAATGTAAAAGAGATTTCCTACCCTTCAACATGGCTTTTGCCTTTAAAAATAATTCATATATTTTCAATCTTATCAGTATGCTGCTCGTAATAATTGATGAAACCTTTGTGCTAATTGTACACGAAGAGAACTTTTACCTGGGAAAAACTAACTGCACACCTTTTTTTTGTACATAGCCTGCTAAACATGTTCTTTTCTTTCTGACTGGATGCCTGAAAATCAAATAAGTGAGAAACCTAATGTCTCAGCTCTAACCCTGCCAGTTTGCGTATGCATTGACATTAAACTTTCATTGTTCCATAAACAGTATTTGAATACAAAGATGTTAATCGTGTTTATATTTCTGGGAAGTTAACAGATTTTGTTAGAAAGATCATGGAAGAAAATATTCCTATCATTAGACAGTTTTCTTATAATCAAGAATACTTTACTAATCATAACATTAAAATAACAATGTTTTTACACTATTTATATAAATTTGCATAATTAATATTTATTCTTTAAGTGAACTTGCAGCTTTAGAAAGCACTGTGAGTGTGATCAGTTCAGTAACAGCTTTGATCAGTGATTCCACTGAGATCCGTGCTGTGGGGAAAAGACCACATCCTGCTGAAGGTGTTTTACTTTTTCCAAGGGAAAGTCATAGCTTTAATTATTACACAGCTGAATATTTGCAAAATCTCTTCCACCTGAATATTGCTTTGTGACCTAGACAAAGGTGTTCCAAAATTTTTTGGACTTCTGATTAACCTAGAGGCACTCCAGGGACCTCATCTCCTGAAAATTATGTATATGCTGAAGTTTGTCTTTCCTGGGAACTATACAAATACGTATACTTGAGCATGTGACTGTTTAGTTTTTAGCTTTATTTTTAATTAATTTAGGACAAGTACTGCTCAGAATTCTTGGATTGAAAACCAATCATGTTTACATGATTTTTTCCTAAAATTTTTCAATTAATTATAAATAAAAAACAAACAAACAAAACCCAAAGAAACAACAAAAATCCTGAATTTTCCTGAATTTTTAAGGGACTTTCTCAATTTATGCTTTGCATTAAAACGAAGAAACACCCTAAGCCTAAATGTAGTTGCTTTGGAAATATTTTTTAATTAACGTTTCCTGAAAAATAAGCATCAGTTCTCTACAGACAGTAGTAAGTTTCCATGTATTTCTTATTTACTACAACCTTTTCCTCCTGGAATTCCATAGGAACTTTGATCTCTTTAAAACCTCTGACCTCAGTTTCAACTGTTCTTGTGAAATGTTTTTGTATTTCTATGTAAAATTAAGCTTATCCAAAGAAATAACAAATGCCCCTTAATTTTTTCTTCAGAGAAGAAAAAGAGTAAGCATTTTGTATCTGTAGACAGTAGGAGATGTAGAAAATTATTGCACTGCTGTGTTTCTGGCAATTTAAAAAACTGCTAAAACTATAGTTTTAATGTTGTTATTGTAGTTGATGTATCATGCTGATAAAATCACAGATGCAGGATGAAATACTGGTATGGTCCAAAAGAAACAAAAAGGAAATTATTGGTATACCAGTGTTATTGACAACTGTAAATTTAGGGCCACAGCAATTTGATTTTGACTTCATGTCGATCTATACAAAGCTATAGTACCACAGAAAGCTATAGCTTGATGATCTTGTAAATAGAATGTGAAAAACATAAGGTAGTAAGAGCCTTCCACACCAGGGTGTTGAGCATACACTCAGTGAGATGGTAACTATGGACAGCAAGCTCTGCAGGATGGCAGGTTCAGCTCAAGTTGAAGACATGAAGGGAGATGAGGATGTACATCATCCTTCCTCTATTTCTGCCTTTCTTTTAGAATCAAATCTCATTTTACCTCCTTAAGAAGACACATAGCAAACATTCAAAGATTATATTGCACTGTATTATTCCTTTATGAATATCAGATCCAGTACAGACTCTGCACTTCTCATAACTTTAAGATGATGCTGTCCCATGGCATAAAATTATAAAACTATAACACTGAAAAAGTTCAGTTTTTTCCAGAACAATAGCAGCACAGTTGAGAAAAGCCTTCTTAACACCATCTCTTCCTTCTGATTTTCAAAGAATAGACTTTTTTCTCCCCTCCTGTATCTGTTCAGTGGCAAATGATCTAGTCTTTCAAATGACCAGCTTGGATACACGAAGGTGGAAGTATCTTTAGTCATGGTTTGGATTGGGGGTTTTAGTATGTGTGGAAGTATGCATGTGTATGGGGAGGAGGAAAGGGCACTGGTTTAACTTTATTTTTAGTCTTACTGGAAGCTCTTTGGCTGAAAGCAATGGAGAGTTAAATTCTCTGCCAGCCATAGAAACAATATAATATGAGCAATGTAGTTTTGTTATGCTGCCAAGTGTATAACTTCCACCTTGGTCAGAAGGAAGAAGGCCAAAAATCCAGCAATGACAAAGAAGTCATTGGCCTCCTGGCTGACATCACTGCCCCCATAGCCCTGCAGTGTCTGGCAAATAAAATAGCTGGGACTGTGCCAGCTGCAAGGATGCAGAAAGCAGCTGTGAAGGGCTGATTCATGTCACGGACCATATACCCAAGCACCATCAGAGAGCAGCAAAGTTCGGTCACAGTTTGACCTCTATTTGAACCAGCAACTTAAAAAGGAAAAAGGCTCTATGTGCCATTATCAATTCCCAGAGTCATCAAGTCCTCTCGTGGAAATTAAATTTTATCTTCAATATGGCATTCTGAGTCCTAGTTGAGAGGATAGTGGAAATCAAAGCTGCATGCAAGCCTGTCTTTAAATTTATCTATCTCCTGGAATCTGAAGGAAGCCTTTTAACAGTGTTTTATAGAAAGAATTAGAATTTGATTTTTTTTCTCCAGCTGCTTTATGTGTTTCAGTGTATGAAATATTTGATTGAAAAATAAGTTAATATTTTTGTAATAATCATGTTTCTCAAGAAATGCAATGTTGTTATGCCAGACTCCTTGCTGTGTTCTGTAAACTTTTAATTCATTACTGAGGAAAAGCTATCAATATTTTTTCATTATTACATATCCTTTTGCTCTGAAATTGTCACAGAGAGAGAAGCAGGCCAGATGCCATTTGCTTTCATTGGTGTCCTACACATTCAAAAGTCTCTCACAAAATTCTCAGTGGCCCTTACTCTGTCGTTTTGGTTTGACAAAGTGTAGATTTTCCTTCTCTTCCCAGGAAACATGCAGGGAAAAGGAGATCTGAGAGGAAATCTTACCGTTAACCCTGCAAAAAGGTAGTAGCAGTAACTGAGCACCTTCCTTAAACTCTGGTGGGTGGGAACATGCTATAAAACACCAGCCCCTGACTGGTGAGCAACACCAGTGCTAGCAGTGCTTAGCAGCCTTTCAGGGATGTCTCAAGGCCCTTTCATATTGACGTGATTAGAAATTGGGCTGTGTCCTAAAGTATTTAGCCACTCTGAAGTAAATAAGTAATTAGTTAGATGACTGGGACAGTATCCTAGATGGAGCCTGGAGTTAACCAGGTCTGCTCAAGTTTTCCAAGCACCACCAAGGAGAAGGCTGTGAAACGTTTGTTCTTTCATGTGTGGCCACACTTCAAGGATTAATGGAACATGACATCTGGGTTTGGCTCTCTTGTTTCTTAATAACTTGGGTGGATTACTAAGGAAAGAGATTAAAAAAAAAAAAATCTGATGAGGAAAAATTTGCCCTCATTTTTTTAAAGCTTAACAAAAAAAGTCAGCAAGAAATGACAAATTGTAGAGAAAACTACTCTACATCTCCAGCATAGCCAGAAATATTACATGTACTGTGTTATGTGAGGAAAGATGAATGCTAATATAACAAATTTTTTTTGTATGAATAAAGTTTAATTAACTATGTGTTACCATTATGTAAATCCCTCAGATTTAATAATTGAAAAGGCTGGCAAAAGCTTAAGCTTTCCTGACTGAGATATCCATTGCATTCTGAGATATCCTGAACACGAAAAACGCTGGTCTATCTACAAATAAAGATAGCAATGTCACTGAGTGAGGGTGATGCTGTTGGCCTCTGTCTGTTAAGCTGATTTCCAGGTCACATACAGAGAGAATTGTCTGCAAATTTTACAATAGCCAAACAAACCAACGTGTTCAAGGCTATGAACTTTAATGTCTAGAGGCTGGAATAACGTATGGACCTCTAAACAAGCTTACCCTAACAACACAAACATCTTGAAGTTTCATACCAAGCATGCAGGAGTACATTCAGGAATCCCCTGGGATAAGCAGTGCAGTGTAGCAGATGTAGCTCAAGACACCAGAGCCCTCTGTACTTCTGATTCTGTTGCAGGTCTTGTAGGATGAACTACCGCTGGTCACTTCTCCTCTATGTTTCTTCCCCTGCTACTCTGTATTCAAAAAGAGTGAGGAGGTCCCTGGCTAGCTTTCCATGTCACTGAGGCAGAATGCCAAGTTGCGGTGGACATTACCAGAACAAGAGACAGTGTCAGTCCAGAATTGCAGTTACCTTGTGAAATTTTGAAGCCTTATTCCTCTCTTTTGCATAACTGTATATTTACAAAGTAGAAATTAGACTCCATTCTTCCACAGTAGATAAGGAATTCAGTCTTGGTTTCCAGCTGCGAGTATGAAAATGTGCGGTAGGCAGATTTTTATTCGAATTATATAATAAGAAGTAAATGAATAAGCCAGGGTCAACATTATGTCTGTGAAAGCTTTTGTTTTAATGATTTTTTTACTGGATGCATTTTTGTTTAATATTAATACAAGAGATGAAATCACAGGACAGCTGTTCAGTTTTTCCCTCTCTGGGACCATACTAGTGAACAGTACACTGGTTATCTGTAGTTTTGTCTGGCGCACAAAATGGGATGGTCGCCACCTCCTACAGTCAATGCTCAAGGGCACTGTGATTGTCACCCTCTTTATACATAGCAGCTGTATAGTAATCATCATTTCAGCAGCAATTGACCTTGCAAATATAAGGTCCTGAGGCAGTGAAATGGTTTACAATGTAGCTGCTGGAATGGCATCCAAGGAGAGAGATCTGCAGTAGTGTAGCAGCATATAAGACTGGTAACAAAAGGACATAAAAGTTTCCAGACATAAACAATTAATGCATTATTGGCAAAGTGTGAAGAACACTGAAAGAATGAACATGTCTCCAAGCTATTTTGTAAAAAGACTCACCCTCTTAATGCTACTTAATATTGCAAGGAGGGGAATTATTTTGGCTCATACCTGATGAATGTGCAAGAAGAGCAGAAATGGAGTATTTTATTAACTAAGTGCTCTGTTGGTAAAACACAAACATGGCTAGATCAAACTGGACCCTAAATCTAGTCCATCATGGTGTTGCAACAGGTCATACATAAAGTTTTTTGAGAAACCTAAGAGAAAATTCAATTATTTTGATGATTTATGAACCTGTCTGTGTGAAGTCTGTAGATTCTGCGTGTGGGAATTGGACCAAAACTTCATTCAGATCACAAGTTCATATGTGTTGGCTCTTTTTCTTGCTTTTGCCCTAAATTACTGCTCTTTAAGAGTCCTGGAGGATGGAGAGCATCTGTTGGTTGTTGCTGCCACAGATATACAACAGAAATATCGATAGCAATCTTCTCCCCCTTGGAAGGTTTGGGCTGACAGAACTGCTGTGGTAATCCAACATGTGTCCCCCTCCTTCAGCAGGCTTAAACACTGTGATCCACCCGTGTCCCACTGCCCAGTTGTCCTGAAAGCCAGGGTGGCTCTTTCGCAGATGGCCCAGGTATCTGTACCATTTCCAGAGCTACTGGCACTGCTAGGTCCAGCAACTCTACCTTCCCCAGATTAATGATCCAGCAGCCAGAGCCATGTGAGAGGCTAATCAGGTGATAAAAGGACAAGACCATTGATTTTGTTATTTTATTCACCGCAAGCTGAAAGGCACTGCCAAAATTTGCCATCTTGTGAGGAGAGGAAGACCTTGCACCCATTAATATTGGTAGATTTCCCGACATCAGCTTCTCCCTTTCTCTGTCTGTGGTTGACCCCACCACTTCTCCCAAGATGAAACCTTTGTTTCCAGTGTTCTCGTGCTCAGATGGAGATGTCCTGAAAGGAGATGAGGGTTTCTCTCTTTCCCAATTCCTATTTCATTTTTTAAACTTTTAATGTGTACATCCTGGTGTCTTAACTGTAGGCTTGTTTAATGTTTTGGGACTTTTTTTAATGATAGCTTTGATAATAACCATCAATGGGCAATAAATTTTATTGTCCAATTGTGTACTTAATTAAAAAATAATTCTACCTTTTTTAATTTTCTGCCCTCTGAATTTAATAGCAAGTTCTTTCCTTTTTCTATTCTGTAGAGACACATCTAGAAGCACTGGTGCCATGTTTTGAATGTTTGCATGACTACGTGATGCCATACATTATTTTGAAAGCCTTTGTCAACACATCTTAGTCTTTTTTCCTTAAATAAACTGTCCCAGACTTGTCAATCTCTCTTCACACAAATGTGGTTTCTGAATCCAACCACTCCCATCATTTATCTCTTAGCTCCCCTTATTCTCAGGGTTTTTTAAAAAGAACAGCTGGAGATGAACACCTTGTTTCAGGTGACAGTGCAATTTGTAACAGAATTGTTACATTTTCAGCCTGATTTTCCATTCTTGTTGGTTCTAAAATTTCATTTGATTTTAATTTACTTTCTGACTGCTGCAGCCCTTGGATGGCAGGTTTTTCAATTTGCAGCTTTAATTTAGACCCTGGGAAGCTGTTTTAATAATTACCCAGTGTACATTACACTGGTCAGCACCAAGGTTCTGCCAACCAATTATTGGAGT
This sequence comes from Myiotriccus ornatus, assembly GCA_036023395.1. NCBI lineage: Eukaryota > Metazoa > Chordata > Aves > Passeriformes > Tyrannidae > Myiotriccus > Myiotriccus ornatus. The sequence goes on along the minus strand of JAYRBT010000001.1, from coordinate 84,907,835 downwards.
TTTTGCAAGGAATCACAGATATCAAATAATCTCCTGGTAAGTGAGATGTTTTAGATTATCATCACTCAGTTGTAGGGAAGGTGTGAGATAAAAGGAATTAAGTCACTTGGCAACAAAGACTTCAAACACCTTCCATTTCTGATGCAATCCTGAGTCTCCTAAATGAAAAGGTCTGGAATAGCTGCATATGTCCCTGTAGCTGAATGTCAGTAGTCACTTCAGTGAGATCTGTTCATTGGGGAAGGAGCATAAGAATGTGAAAGCTTGAGAGACACACTGGAACTGAATGAGATTTACGTTGTCTTGGAGAAAAGCCCCTCTGTCCCAGGGATGATCATCTTTAGCCCTGCCTTAACAGGCATTGTGTCACATGGCTCCTGGGCTTGGGTGTATCTCAGCAGTGACTAGACGTGAGACATCTAGTCCAATAGATGTGAAAAAACTCAAGCAAAATCAGACCTCTAGGAATATATATCATATGGCCCCCAAAAGTACCTGCTTCTCCAGTATGGAGGTGTGCTTTCTTCTTAAAAAGTGGTTAATCCAATGGCATGTTGCAAGGAGAAAACAAGAAGTCTCTCTCAAATCATCTAGAAACTTTAATGTCTCAAATCACACCGAGCCATAATGCCAAGCTATTTACTTCAAACACCTGACATCTCATTGTAACCAGCTGTTATACAAGCCATGATAATCCCTTCATATTTAATAGAGTTTCTGAATTTGGTACCATGCATCTGCATTGCCACCTCACATTATTTTCAAAAAAAAAAAATTGACAAAAAATACAGAAAGGAACACTGCTGTGACTCAGAATAGTAATCTAGGTGTCAATCTGCTTTAGCAAATCACTAAATTTTGAAGATTTACAAAAGCGATATCTTTTATTATTATTTAAAACACATTAGGCCAGATTGATATCTCGTGAGATGCAAATTAAAGTAAAAAATTAAGAATTATGTATAGCTGAAGGACATAACTGCATAGAAAAATTATTAGAGAAGTCACTTATGGGGAGTCTATGGACTTTTTATTGCTATACTGATTTGGTATTATGTATATCTTCAGTGAAGATGTTCTACTAACTCCCTTCATCCATAGCCATTATAAATGTTAAATGCATCTGACCAACATCCTAATCTCATCAAAAAGTAAGGAGAAATATAGATCAAGAGTAATTCCCCAGAGACTGGGTGATATTTCTTTAAGAGAAGCAGATTAAAGGGTCTCCAGCCACCAGAAGCATCTGCACCACCAGAAAAAAAGAAAGAAGCTCTGACTGTCTTTTCACATAAAGGAGGGTATTTGCACAGTGTCCTCTCACATGTGCCATCCTGTTCAGAAGTGAGGAGCACTGCAGCTTACTAACATCTCTGACACTCTAATTAACATCTCTGGAAACATAAGAAATATATACTTTTCTCTTAATAATACAATGGCTTTGACGCTCAAAATAGTTAAGTATCAAAACAGGAAGCATTGCAGAGCAAATGGCAGTGATCAGTAAGAGAGGAAGAGACCAAAATTGTTTTAAAGCCAACAATAAGCACTTAAAATACTGGGCATCACACTGATGTTCTCAATAACGTAAATGAAGCACAGTGAGCACCCCACCTTCTCTCTAACACTGCAGAGCAGAAGGCAAAGGCAATTTAACTCCCATACACAGTTCTACACTATGCCACTGCTCTGATTCTTTGCACCCAGATATGGGTGTGGTGAACTGAAGGTTATATATGTCTATTGATTAAAAAAAAAAAACAACAATAAAGAGAATTATAAAGTGGAGATGTTGCTATCAGGAGGCAATTGTTTTTCATTCTTGTCTCCTGTGGAAAAGCTCCATGGTGTCTGAGGTAGAGCAACTGGCCTCATATGCCAATCAAATTTGCCTAACTGTGCTGCTGCTAGGGCATATGAACTTCAGCCCCAGTTTCATTTCTTACCTAAAACAACTTCATTCATGGAAATCCACGGAACCTTTCTGATGAGAGGAGAATTACTCAGCACTGGGAGGGCTACCACATTGTTTGCTTTGCTGCGTGACTGTTGTTCCCTTCCTTTGAAAGTTTCTTTTGTCAAGACAGCTGAAAATCCAGGAGAAACTATTCTGTGCCTGTGTTTATTTAGGCTCATAAGTTAGCAAACATGGGAGACTTTCCATAGAAAGGAGCAGAATTTGTCACACCCAGACAGATGGCTTCATTACAGGTCATGTAAGTTCTGTGCAAGGTGTGGGGACATTTCCTTGAAAGGTGTGGGGACCCCATGCAGGCAGCCCCTTTCAAAGGAGACAGGAAACTGTGGACAATTTGGAGAGGGATGTTGGTACAAACATACACTGCTGTAATGAGCGGGTGGTAGAGCTGCTTCCCCTTTCTTCAGCTGTGAAAGGAGATTTTTATTATTATGAGAACTGAGAATGAAGAACAGTTTCTGGTTTATCATTCAAGAAAGAGAGCTCTTACTTTCCAAAAATCTAATAATTTTTTGATCCAGAAGTATTTTAAGAGGTTCTCACAGGTTTTCAGCATATATAGATTCCAACTGGAACTTTATCTTGTTCCTTTCTTAGTGGAGTTCACTTCCAAAGAGAAAAATCCTGCCCCCTGTGCCCACCTACTAATACTGTTCTGGTCATTCTGGCATGCATTAGTACAAGCCAAGGAGCATATTTTGGCTGTAGAGCTCTCCTTGTTTTCCTTTTTCACTTGTGCATTGGTTCTTGACATCTTGATTTCCTTGCTTTGAAAGCCTGCTCCTGGCAAGCAAGGAGAGGCAGCACTAGGACAGACAGTCAGCAGCAGTCTGCTGTTTGGGGCAGAAGTGTGCAAGTTTCTTCTAACCCTTTTGCCTGTTCCAGAGCCTTGGAAAACTTCTGCAAGACTTAAACACTTTGACCAATCATCTGAGTCCCTTGCATGTGACTGACTTTAGCCCCTGGTTCTGTGAGGATTCTCTCTACTGGAACATGGACTGTGTGTTTTGGAGCTAGGCTTCCCATCCTGGTGGCTTGTCAAACCCTAGCTCCCTCCATCAGCCTCAGCAGTCTGCCCTCAGTGAACAGGCAAATGGAATGAAGGTGGCTCACACTGAGGTTTTACATACTCATCAAGAGAAGGAAGCAGATGTGGAAAAAGGAGGTTACTGAAACATCCACCTATTCCAAAACATTTTCAAGGAATGGCAATGCTACAGGCTGGAAAGAAAGTCCAGAACTAATATTTGAGATGAAGACAAGAAGGCCAAAAGGGCAAGGTAACATGATTGCAGAAGACCCAGCATCAACAGTGATCTGGAGCACATGAATCCTCTTCAAATTAATGTAATTGGCATGAAACAACAGCATGCCACAGCAAAGTCAGCCACTGAGGTTGAAAAATCTGTGCTTGCTGAGAAGCAGAAAACAAGGTCCAGAAAGCTTCTGTGATGACAGATTTTTGTCTGCTAGTAGGCTGAGATCCTCTACTTGTCAGTGTCCTTGGGCAAAGCCATTCAAGCAGTTTAAGGCCCCATTAAATATAGCATCTGCTAAATCACTGGCTGGTAGTAAGGGAAAGTTCTTTTGGCAGGGATGCTAAAATAAGTAGCGCTGCTGGAGAGGTATGTGGTGAAGGCAACACAAAGGAAATGGTATATTACAGAAAACATCAGGAGACCTGTTGAGACTCAGAGTGGAGACTGAGCTCCACAACGCATGTGTCATTAGGATTGGATCAGTCCTCATATCTATTTTTAAGAACAGGTGCTCTCTTCCCCTCTCTTGTTTTCTTTTTTTTTTGTGGGAATAGTCCTCTCAGCCCACTGGAGTAGTGCAGTGTCCAGAAGCATTTTTGGTACAGGAGCAGGCTGACATCTCAGAGGCATACAACTTAAGGATGAGTGGCCTTTCTCTGATCCTTAATGACTGCAAGCTTTCTCTCCTTGGAGGGCATTGTGACAAAATGTCTCTCCCTATATGAGAGCTTCTTTTTAAAGAATGGATAATATCTGAGGGTTATTTTCTTCTGTCAAATTACAGGAAAGTTGGGGAATGTGTGCAGAAGTTGTTGCAGAAAGGACAGATAACATGCACATAAATATAGACAATGAATGTAATTACATAAGCTTCATTTCCTAAGCAAACCAAGCTAAAAAATATTTAATTACTGAAACTTGGCCAAGTGACACATGAAGCAAAAGCTGCTGAGGTTTTGATTTTCTGTCTGGGGATTTTTTTTTAATAGTTGTCAGTATGATTTATATGGGGCCTGGAATAGCTGTACACTTTTTCAGAACAGTGTTCAGCCTGGTGCTGGAATATAAGGAGCAATAACAGTGCAGAACAATGAGGTATTTGGGAAGAAACTGAAATCCGAGCTATCCCAAAAATTCTCTCCCCCCAAAAAATTTCACAGATAGGATCTTGCCCAAAGAGTCTCACTGTTTTATAATGTGTTTTGAGTTTATTGTTTTGGTTTGGTTTTTGTGGTTTTTTTTTTTTTCTTTTCTAAATGTAAGCACCCAAACAAATTTTTTTTAAAGGGTTTTCCATTAACTGGATGTACAGATAATATTTTCTTTCAGAAATGTGGGCTCACATTTTGCAAGAACAAACCATTCTGACAGACCTTGGCAACTGCTTTGTGAACCTGGCATCACTGCCATTTTCACTGCTGCAGGAAAGGCAGTTTGACTGTCAATCAGCCAAGGGCCAGAAAGCCCTGTTTGTTTGGGACAGAGCTGCTAGGCTTCCAGGAATGCAGCTTGGACCACCCTTGTAGCCATGACATTTTGGGTGATCAGCTGCCTGAAGCCCTGGAAGGATTTGAGGGAACTGTAGCCTTCGGAGGATTCAGAGCTATTGAAGGCAGGTAATTGTGTTTTATGTTGATACACAATACTGCTGCTTTAAAGCTTTGTCAGGAAATGAAGCTACACGAAACTATGCACTGTTGATATGTAGAGTTATTCCTGATAGTACTTCATTCTGAAACACACTGAAGAACTTGATACTTCTTGGTTAACTACAGGCAAAGCTATTCATGAACGTAAGAGCTAAGAAATACTGCAACCCAAAGTAAACTGAAACACGAGAGAAGTACACCTGATGTTTTTGTTCTATCAGGCAAAAGTATCAGTGAGCTGGCTTCTTCAGTATTACCTCCACCACATCTCCTCAATTTTAGAGAATTAATGGATCATCTGAGGAGATTTAGATCATCATTAGTGTCTGGGACCAGAAAGTGTGAAATTAACTACCAGGAGATACCAAATTTACCCTACTGAGTACTGTAAGATACTGACATTTACAGTCACTGTGGGGTTCTGGGGAGAACAGTAAAAGAACATGACTTCCCAAAAGCTTTAGCAAGAATGTTTTAGCTAAGCTAAAGTAAAGATAAACACGTATTTGAAGTAACATACCTGGACAAGAGGTTAAGGCACTGAGATACTGAGACACATCACAGAGAGATCAATGATCCATACACGTTCCTCAAAAGGTGAGAAAAGGACATGTAGAATATTTGGACTGGTGTATTACACAGGTAATTTCCATCAGCAGTATCCTCAGAGCAAGTGAGACACAAATACTGAAGGAGCAGGGGGAGGCAATAACCAGAGAAGCAGCAGCCCTGAGATACTTGGAAAGTAAATGGCAAACCAAGACATTGATAAATGTTTCCAGAGAAGAGGAAGGCCAAATTTAATGAATGCAAAATGAATATCCTTACTAATTAATCATAACACTGTTGCTGATGTTTCAATGAAAACAGTGTAGTGCTCTCACTAACTTAATTGTGTGTGACTCTAAATATGACAGAATCAACAATGTGTCCTGTTTATCCGAAACTTCATTTTGTCAGATAATGTCTGGCGAGCTGTTACTATGATCAGTGACATTACAGTTTAGCCATGACCTCTTCAGGAACTGGTTTTTCTATAAGCATGAAACACAAAAAAGTATGTTAGCATTTGTCTTTGGTTGCTGAGCCTTGTATGCTTTGCCAATAAGGTGTAAACAGGTCCTAGGGAGCTAAAACTCAAAACTAGCAAAATATTACAAAAAGTAGAAATGTTGTTCTACTTTACTGAGCTATAAAAACTTTTTTTTTGGTGAATTTTAGCTTATGTAAATGATTATAAAGGTGTGTAAATGACAATAAGTCTACATACAGCATGATAACTACATTAATAACATAATGAATTCATAATAAAGCAAATAACGCTCATTTCTTTGTAAATAGACTGAAAAAAACTGAATAGAAGAAATTAGTCATAAATTGCTGATTTTGATTTTACAATGTCAGTTCACATGTTAGGTTTCACTATGATGTAAAACAGAGATATTAGTCTCTCAAAAAAAACTATATGGCCTTTTTTTATATAACAGTAACAACCTAATTTCATAAATAATTTAAAAGCTAACTCTGCTTAATCTTAGGCTTAATGAAGTTTGCTATCTATTTTCAAATTTATTCTGCAAATTGTTTCATTCTATGAAATGGCAGTACTCAAAAAAGACTGTTTTCAGTTTAGAGTGTTCTGTTGTTTTAGCTTTTACTATTCATTCCTGATGTATTATGAGAAGACCTATAAAAAATTCATAGTAACCTTGTATGAAAGTCTTTAGTTCATAACCTGGTTCCATTAATATGTTGACTGAGCACAGTACATTTCTGAAGGTTTTTATAAAGCCACAGGCTTTCCTGATGTAGCTCATGTGAAGCCTGTAATGGGTTCCATGGCAATTCAGAAAAATGTTGGTATCTAAATTTTATTTTTGTGCATCTGAAAATGTACAGTTCAGGCTAGCTACAAACCCCATGGACTGTGTAAGATGAATACCCAGCTACAATGATTTTTGTAATTGAAATTGGATAGAAAATTTCTATACATGTGTGAATAGACTGTAGAGTTTTTCTAAATTAAGAAATTGGGCACTGATAAATAGATAGATGTCAATACTCCTGACAATGCTATTACTATTTCATTGTAACAGCTATCTTCAAGCCGTGAATACAAATATTTTCTATCCACACTTACTCTTTTTTTTTTTTTTGTAAGAGAATGCAAAGTCTTCTTGTCTGTCTTTAAAAACACAGGCTGTTCCTTGCCAGTTCTTTTTTATGTGCTTAGTACAACAAATAGCTTACTTACTTATATTTACATGTTGATAATAGTACACATCCAGTCATAATATTGTATTATTTTATTGCTAATAGATATCATTCTTCTAGCTGCATTCATACTTAACATACATATGCTGACTATTGAGTAGCAATTGGAAGACAAGGATTAAGCATGCTCAGCATGATCTTTAAATACTCTCAGACCCACGTGAGAAACACAAAATGAGATTTTAGTGTTAAAAAAATCTGCTTATGAAGTGTTCAAATAAAAACATTAGATAGATCATTTGTCAGTGAAAAGAAGAAACCTGTAAGCAAATTGTGTTCTCTCTCTTCCTCCCCACTTGCCTGGACGAAAACTCTTCACAGGTGTATTTTCTTTCATTTCCTGAGCTATTTATGGCTGTGTTGTTTACTTTACTAGAGCTCTGAGTCTCCACCGGAAACTCTGCTTGTTCATTATATGTTTTCAGATGAGCCAAAACACATTTTCTCAGCACTTTACCTAACAAATTAATACATGAAGTAAACAATGTTCTCTTTCTCATCAGGACAGTCTTAAATTAAATCTTAGTAGTCCTACATGGAGTATACAATTAATTACTGCAACCAAATGGGTAAAGGCAGGATTATTTTATGTTGTAATATCCAATAGAGTTGAAGCTGATACTGAACATTTATAGGCTATTTTTAATGCAATGCACATATATTTGTGTTAAAGATCTTTGATGGAATTTACTTCATTTAACTTGCACAGCTGTTCTGCCCCTAACTTTGAGGTGGTCTACATAGTCTGTATGAAAAAAAAAAAGGTATATTTAAAGTCCTCTAGAGAATAGTATTCAGCTCCCCCTGGGGTGTTTGAAATCAGCTGGCCAGCATCTCTTGGTGTCACTGGTGTCCATCCTAGTCATAAGCAATTTCAGTACTTGCTTTAGGAGAGCAGTGTTACTAAACATCTTCAATGAAAGTGCAGCTTAAAATGAATGGAAGAGGAAGACTGTGTATGCTGGCTATAAAGAATGTCAGCAGATCAAAGAACTGCAGATTTGACAGATATTCCTTTAATAAACTGAGATTTATGTTCTACTTTGGCTATTTTACAGCTTTGATCTCTAAATTGTCCAAAGCAAGCCCTACTAGGTTTGATTTTAAATTCTGATGGTAGAAGATTTTACTTGCTCTGGATTATCCAAATATTTTTAATCTGCTCTACTGCAATGATATTGGCTTCCTCTTTTTCATAATGCTGAATTAAGAGCCAACTTCTATACAGAAAATTGTAAGTGATTGGCATCACCTACATCTGCCTGAGATGCTACTTCAATATGCAGTCACTCAGACTTTGCACCTCTCATCATAATTTTTGAGAAGCACCTCAAAGTTTGCCCTCAGCACATCCAGCAAGAAATTCATGTTTAAATGGACATGAGAAAATTTTACATGCTATAAACTGTAAAAAAAAAAAAAAAAAAGAAAATATTTTTTTATCTTGTCACTTGAGCTCATGCAGTCAGCCAAGCACAATATTTTAGGTGCTAAAATATTCATTTTTACTTGTTTGTTTTCTGCTAAAGAACTCAGCGTACATTTTCAGCCTTACGATGATGAGGCTGATCTTTCAGCAGTAGTACATAGCTCTTGAATTCTCAGCATCGTTCAGTCATTATTCTGGGGCACGTGCAAAAGAAAGGAGTTGTAGGTCCGTGTAAGCAAAGGGGATGAGACTGCCATCTGCTTGAATCTCACTCTAAATCCTACAGAAAACAGCAAGTGCTCAGGTGAAGCCTCCCAGGTCTATGCAGAGCTGGCTGTGGTATATAAGATCTAGGGCAGGACAAAGCAGCAGCACAAGATTCCAGCAGACTCTCCGAGGCCATGCCTTGGCCATGCATTTCTGAAAGTTTCCTTTTACCTGGAATCACCATCTGCATCTCACAGAAATGTGAGAGTTGGTCTACATTATTAAAAATTTTCTGAATCACATAATGAATAAAGTCTATCTTTCGTCTGTAAAGACACACATTTGTGAAGCATCACAAGTTCATTATTGAATAGCTATGTTAGCTACGGGAAATCAGTACAGGGAGCCAGAAACTAAATTCTGTCTCTTACTTGCATATTTGTTTATAAGCAGAAAACTTCTACATACAGGGAGAATAGAACAAGTACATATTCCAGAATAATTCAGATCAGAAAAGAACTTGAGCTAGGAAAACTGCTTTCAGGATTTTCACTCTTCTCTGCAAAATATTGGTGTTGCAGAAAACCTAGGGCAAAATCTTCACAGTGTTCCATTCATAGCAGAACAGGAGGTTGGGGTGAAGCATCTATTCCATAAAAAGCACAGAGAAGACTGTATAAGGCTAGGGAAGCTTTCTCTGTATGTCCTCAGTGTGGGAACAAGTTAAGCCAGCATCACCAGCATTCAGTTAATTGGAATCTGAAAGGAGTGTTTGGCCTTGACTGGTGTTATAGTCAAAAGACCAGAAATCTTTTGAAAATATAAAATAGAAATTTATTGAAGGCAAAGAAGCAAATCAGCGCGCTGGGAGGCCGGAGGAAACTCCTGTTCCACCAACGGTCTGCACCGAGGCAAGCTCACATTCCCCTTTTTACACCCCCTCTTCTCCAACCCTTGAGTCGTTTTCGGTTTCTTTTTCTTTTCACGGGTCTCCTTCTTGGCGCCTGAGCTCAGCCAGTGTTTTGGTTAGCCTATAGTCTTCAGCAACTGCCGTTTGGAAGTTTTTAGAGGGCTAAGTCTTCTTCCTTTGGCTTCCAGACAGACCCATAGAGCTATAGCAGCTACAACACTGTCTCTGACCGTCCAGTCTACAACCTGAGCAAAACTTTTACCAGACTTACTGCAACTTATTTTACTAAACTCAACTACTTAACTAATTAAATATAATTTTGATTTAGCAAATTATTCATCTTTGCTTTTACTAACTATTACATACCATACCAGTATAATTTAATTAACATATGTATTTCAATTATAAAGATTTAGCTTTAATTTGTGTCTACCTTTGCACATATCCATGCATAAGTAATTTGTTTTTAAGTACATCTCATCGAGCTAGCAGAACTCAATGTAAGTGAAGCTATCCACCTGCTCTAATACACCACTAGTGATCTAGGAATGGGAAAAAAATAACATTATTTGCCTTTGAAGTTTTCAAATTCAGTAATTTTCTTCATCAGAAAATTAAGAGCTTTGAGAGTACTAGAAGTGCAAAAATCAAAGGTATTGTCACACAGTTTCCATCTCTGACTTTTACCATTTCCCTTTGTAATATAGACATTTATACCTCCACGGCAAAGTCACTTCATGATGGGAGGGAGGGAGAAGTATTCTCTCATTACTTTAAAGGTCCAGATGGACCTTTGGAAGTTATATTGCTCAATGGAATTCCTAAACTGATAAACTTTTTCTGCTTTACTAGCTGCTAAGTTAGACAGTGTAATGCAAACTAAACATATTAATTAAGTATTTTGGTAAAAGTGTTTTGGGGTGATTCTTTAAGAAAGAAAACCAACAAATTCAACAATAAGTAGGTACTAAAACTTAAGCGCAGTCACATCCTCAACCCCCCTGGCAGATGTCTAACCTCAAATTTGTTTAAAGCTGAAATGCTTAGAAACTTTTGAAAAAGTATTTCAGCCTCATTCAAAACAAAGTGAGGACAGTTAGTTTACCCAAACATTTACAGCAAGATACTTACAGAGAACCTGAAGCACCTGTTACATTACATTAGGTACTAAAATAATAAACTTCATATAGACATAATGCAGGAATACAGATCTGTATGTAACCACAGCTCAAGATAGTTCAGCTTAAACTTGACAAGGTTCAATAACCTGGCTCAGGAACTAGTCTGTGATTAGGCAATAGCTGAGTTTCAGTCCTAAGCCTGCAAGAGAGAGCATTTGGCTCAGTAGCCAACCAAAATAAAGTACAAACTTTATTTGTAATTCACTGGTCATCTTCATCTTACAGTGAACAAAAACCCAAAAATAAAAACAAAGGCAAACAAAACAGAAAAACAAAAAGGTATCTTGTATTCTTTAAGGGGAAAAAAATGTAAAAAGGAAAGGAACAAAAGATTACTAGGATAACACTGACAAGAAAAAAAAGTTTAATTATTTTATTATTTAAATCAGTCCGTGGAAGTATTGCTAACAAATGCACAGGATATAGTGACTGCAGTTGTTCTGGCCAGGTACAAAATGCAAATCTCTTCCAACACCAGCTGAACACCTTCTGTGCAACACTCAGTTTCAGGAGCATTTCTCTGAATATATTTGCACAGGAAGGGAAAGTAGAAATTTCCAGGACACTACCAGCAGCATTACTGACATTTTCTTTCAGTCCTTTAAGCTTCCACTGCCTTGTCAGTTCACTAGGTTTTTAGCTTCACATCTCTTACTAGTGATGTTTTGACGTGCTGCTGCTGAAATAATTCAAATCTAAGCATGGAAAAAACTTAAAGCCTGTTTCAGGAGTACACCAATAAATATGCTGATTTAAGAAAGATAATTTGTATCCTTTGCTTTGTTATGTTGGATTTCTGGAACTAAAGAATAAAATAAAGGAATAAAAAGGTACTGATTTTAAAATACAACACCCTTTGACATATGACATAGCATCTCTTCTCTGCTGCTCAAATCTTGGGTATAGGGAGAAACTCACAGCAAAGATTCCCTGTGATTTATCAACCTCACTGTTGCCGGCAGCAATTTTTTCCAGCTCTGAACTTACTGTTAAATTAGTCACATAAGCAATGCAGTTAACATGACCTATGTGAAGTGACATCAGTTGCAAGCCAGGGGCTGCAATGCGTCCACACCTCTTCTGAATCAGGGCAGAATGCTTGTGATGCAAAGTGTTAATGTTCCCTCTTCTCTCCTGAACGACAGCATGGTGAAAAGCATAGTCAGGCTCTGGGAGCTGAAATGAGTCATACAGTGCCTGCTGCTTTCTGCCTTTGTTACAATAAGATAAAGGTCAGCAATATTAAGGAGGTTTAATTTGCGCCATAAACTGACACAAACATATTCTATTGTCACCCACTTCGTTTTGCTTTTCTTGGTTATAACACCTATATCATTAGAGCATAAATCCTTACCTCAGCCTTGATATGAAAACAAACAGGGAACTGACTCCCAGAAAAGTCTAGAAGAATTAAAAGTCTTAAAGATGATTTTTTTTTAATGTCATCTTACCTCAAACAAAGTTAGCACTCAATATCAGAAAAATATCAAGGGAAAAAAACCCCAAATGCAGCATAAAATATTGTCAAAAAGAGTTGATCATCAAATATATTGAACTATTAATTAAGTGAAACTTCAGTCTTTCCAAAGCTTTTTCATGCATCTATGTGATATATTTATTGTTAATAATGAGTCAGCATCTAATGTACATCTGCGTACATTTAATAGTTCAAGTGAGGAAATGATTACTTATGTCTGCCTCAGAAAACTGAATCAAGATTCTTCTTTCTGTGCATAATCAGCAACGTCTTCATTGATGGGCAAGAAGTCCCAAGTCACAGATAAATGCTATGTCTGTCTATGTGGTTATTTGCTTCTACAAGATGAGGCTGAGGGATCTTCTATAGTGCTCTAGACACCCTCAGAAAATAAACCTTTGAACAAGTGTTGTTCATCCAACAGAAGAGTATAAACCAACAATTTCAGTACACGCTTGGAGAGAAGTCCAAAGCTCAAGGAACTTGACTAGAATCTTGAGGGCAGGACCAGAACAGAGGGTCCACATGAAAATGACAGCAGTACTGCAACTAAAGCTATGTAAGGAGTGCCAATTTCCTGTTTCCAGTAGAGGATTTCTCTCTCAAACAAGGCCAAAAAATGATAAGAAAAGAAAAAAAGAGAAAGGCAGAATTCATCTTGATGGTGAAACTTCAGGATGATCTAGAGCTGGGTGAAGGTCAAACGTTCTTTACAAAAAACAGCATCACACCAGTCCCAGGCAATGATCGAAATATTGCCAAGGAGAATCTATGTCAAATAACTGGGGGAAGAGTGTGAAATAGGAGGGGCTTCTCAGATGACAGAGAGAGCCTGGAACAAAGGTGTCTTTGATGGTCTTAGATCCCATTATGTGGAACAGAAGGCCGATGTTACCTCAGCAAGGACCAGTGAGAGACAGCCTTGACCAGGCTTGCTCTTGGCAGCAACAGAAGCACAAAGAGGAATGGGATTTCCACCAGGTAGGGGAATTTTTGCCTCAGCCTGGCAGCCTGAAGCCACAGAATGTGGGGCAGCACAAAATTAAACTCTCAGTTTTAAAATCTCCTGTAGATCCCAGAAAGGATGAAAGGTCCCAGAGTCACCAGATAATTTTAGAAATTTATCTTTAGTGACACAAAACTACTTATTAAGTATGCTTTAATCACCTCATGCTAGATATGAAATGGAGATGCAACAAGTGGGATGGTACCCTTTGCTGGCTGCCTAAATTTGCACCCCTATTCTTATTGCTTACAAGTCTTCCTAGCTGACACCATCTGCAAGCAGGCCAAATATTTTTTACATCGATACAACATTGTATTGTTCATATATCATAAGAAAAGTTAACATGCCTGTCATTCACCCTCTGTCTCCAGGATCTATTCAGCTTTACGTAACAATCACACATGCTATGTGTCAGAAAATACCATACTCCATATTTTTTTCTAAATTACTTCCCTGCTGCCCACTCCCTGTTTGTTTTGATCAGTTTGGGAAATTCATGCAATCACTGCCACTAAATGAAGAACGCTGTCTGAGTATAATGTTCTAGTGGACAGAAAGCCAACCATTCTTGCTAACTAGCCTGCCAGCACCTTATTATATTCCAGCTTGATAAATCAGGGGAAAAAAGGGTCAGTGAAGACCCCATCTACACATAAACTTACCATGGTTTTAAGACCCTTCTGTGAAGCCAAAGCAGAGTACAGCATGGATGCTTATTTAGTTCCCACATAGTATGTTTTCATAGAAACACAGAAAATATAGGCTTGAAGTATCTCATCCTCAAACTTGCTGGAACCTCATTAGATGAGGCTGCTCAGGCTGCGACCCATCAAGCCATGAAAATTATGGAAATTCTACAGTCTTCCAGGCAACCTGTTCCTGCATATAATAACACTCATGGTAAAAACTTATATTCTTATCTAATTAGAGTTTCCCATTTTTCAACTTCTGTCCTTTGCATATTATCCTACCACTAGACACTACTAGGATGACTCTGGCTCTCTGTATCTTCCAATCAGTCAATTGAAGAGAGCAGTAAGATCTCTCCCAAACTTTCCCTTACCCAGTCATTTTCTCCTATGGCATGTGCTCCACTTCCTTGGCCATCTTGATATTCTTTCAATTGACTCATTCCCATATGGCAATGTCTTATGCTGGAAAAACTAAAACAGGACACTCTATTCCAGGTACAGTCTCACAAGTGTCACAGAGGGAAAAGATCACTTCCCTGGAGCTGTTGACCATATCCGTGCTCATACCACAACCCAGGCAGTGGTTGGTCTTTGATGCTTTAACTGATTGGCGTTTTTATTTTAAGTCATTATTTTTCTATTGTAAATAGATTCTAATTCTATTTTGAAATCTGTAGTTCACTGAAATTTAAAATAAGACAGTTAAAACAGAAATAATGCTGTGACAGGGGTTTTAAATACAGCCACAAGGAACTGGTTCAGTTTCTGCATGTACTTACACCTGAGTCTTTGTTTATAACCAAGAGTCGTGCTAATTTAACCAGCATGATATTTCCTCCTACTCTGTGGACACAGATCAGCTTAAGAGCCTTTCAGCAATTAAACTGAAGATATTTTCATACCACTGTCAATAGAATGACCCTTACTTACATTAGGGCAAATGAGAGTTAAGTTCTAAGAGTGTCAAACAGAAATTAAGTTGACAGTAATAAATGCAGTACATACTGCTGCCATTCCCCACCACCCCAGACCCATACCATAAGCCCTGTCACGAAATTGCTAAGACTTTCTGAACTAGTGATACTTTTCAAACTGGTAGGGCATTTCCAGACAATGGATTAAACAGTCACTTACTTTTTAACAGGAAAAGGTAAAATATCACAACTTTACTTCTTTAAGAACAGTAGACATCAGATCTCTTAAATGAAAGGATTTTTTTTTCCCTGAAATTACTTTAATAAAAACAGAGGCATTAAAATTTTATACAGAACATTCTAAAATGCCAAAGTATTAATTCAGGATAATAACTCCTTTAAGCATTACTGAATTATACATTTTAAATTAATAATTTTCAAAAAATGGCAGTGGGTATATTAGAAAACTGAAAATAAATTTTACAAAAACTATTCTACGTATTTTATATGCAATGATTTGTGTGAATTATTTAACATTTTCATTAGCATTGTCTGGAAATATGCAATTTTATCTGAGTCATGTCTTGAGATCCTTGTAATGTTAAAGAACCTAGTTCTGCAAGTTTTCCTGCATAGGCATGCCACTAAATGCACACATACACTTTTGTAGAACTCAAGTTATTCAGTACTGAAACTAAAACCTTATACTAAAGGTAAACAACACTTGAATTGCTTATTATGTGTGTTGTTCCTTTCCAAGTACTATACAGTTATTCTTCCATATTACATAAAACAACAAAACAAACTCATAAAATTTTGCCTGGTTTTCATGCTTTTTCAGAAGCACATAAAATTTAGGCTTGAAAGGCGAGACAGAATTCCATCAAAGAAAGGTCTTACTTTAAAAATTCAAGTGTATCTTGTGCCCAATTAATCAACAGAAAAGAGTAGCATTACTTAGTGCGGCATCTGTTTTGAAAGAGATATGACAGACTAAATAATTACATCAAAAGTATTCAAACACCAATTAACACTTGACTTGAGGTTCAAATAAAGATTTAAACCAGATCTTATGTTATCAGAAGCATCCAGACCATCTCTAACACATGAGAGAGACACAGACAGATGATAACAGCTATTGAAAATTAAAGCTGCTTAGTTGTTTGCATCAAGCAGAAGGCAGTTGATGGGTAAAACTTTCACAGGAATTTTCAGCTTAGATATGCAGAGGGGAGCTAGGTGCCTCAGCAGTAGACACTAGATGCCAAAGAAATCTTAGATAGGTCATTTTGTGCTGGTGAGCTTTGTAGACATCTGAAGCCCTACACCCACATGCCTCTTCTATAAGTTAAAACTCAGGTCAGTTAGCAGTCATTAATGAGTGTTGCTGATTATGGCTGCAAATGGTTTCAGTTCACTACCCTTTAAAGCACATATACTCATTGGAGAAATAAACAAAACTCAGGTTTTCCTGTCCATAAGCCCACTGCCTCCATTTTTCTTTTTTCATCATTAAACTTGCCAGTTGCTGCCACTTCTGCTTGTCAGCACCTCTCAAATAAATGGACTGAATTGGCCTTTCTAATTAACACATGTGAATAAAACCCAAATTCAGGATGTCACTGCATTAGATTAAAATATGCATATCAGGTCTTTTACACAGGGCTATAAAAATGTCCAACTGTCAAAAACCAGCTAAAGTGAGGGAGAGTAAAATGTGTGGACCTATGCTACAACTTAGCAGACATAAACAAGGCAAAGTATTTGGTATGTATTTCCCAAAGGACATATCAAGAACTATCTTCAGCATGTTGAAGATTATAAGTAAAACTTAATTTGGGGTATTAATAGCTATCCTGACAATTTAATCTCTGCAAATGTTATTACTACTGCGGAGAGATAAAAAGAAATAGAGATTTTTTTTAAGCTTTGTCTTTGCTTTGGCACTCATATGTTACAGGTACCTACAATCATGTGCAGGCACATTCAGTATTAACACTTAAATATTTAACTTCATAATATGCCTATCTAGCCAGTATATGAGATGTCTAAATGATGAATCTTGCACTCACAGTATGTCATTACACAAAATCTCACCTGAAATCATCTTACCCACAAAGCTGATAGAAATGGAGAATATGTCTATTTCCAACTGAAACTGATAATGTCAATATCAACAGTTTTATACTCATTAGTGATCGCTTATTACATGATTTCATAACTTATGGTAGTCCAGGAAAAGTCATCATAACAAGAGACAAATGCTAGATTTTACAAATATAGGGGGTACAGGTATACATCAGTAGAAAAGCATGTGAAACCACAACATAAAATTACATGTTTTCCACAGAAAATACATATGAACTACTAATTTTACAAAGAAAGAAAATGAAGCAAAGTGCAAAGGACCTCCCAACAAAACCTTTAAAGATGTTACAACACACTTCCTCTCTGCAATAGTACAGGTTTATACCACAAAAAAATCCTAGTTGGTAAGAAGCTCACACTCGCCAAATGAGGTGTACTAACATTCTTGATTAGCATAAAATGAAGAAATTCCTTTAATATTTTTACATAAACATGGTTTTAAAACTATACCTAGATAAGAAAAACTGTGTCATTATTCTCACAAATAGTAACATGCACTGACTCTAACTAAAATACAAATATAATCCTGTCATTCATGTTTTGCACTCAAATGGCACAACAATATTTATTCTCAGCCAAAAGTCACTAAAAATTAAATCATTGCAAGACTTAACACTCTAAGAAATGTTCAACTAGCAGAACAAAAGAGCAGCAAGAATAGAGTTACTACCTGAAATACAATAGAAAACAGGGCTAAGAGAAGCAGTCAACAAAGGCATACATCTCAGCTGTTATTCACTCACGTATAATTCCAATGATACATTGTTTTCTGGGCAAGACATTCTAGAATAAGTACAAAACTAATTTCCTCACTAATAATGTGAAGTACAGGCAGATCCACAAATCTGTTTTTGTTCACTAACTATGCAAATTTGCCTTTTGTAACATCACAGAAAGCCAGAAAATGATGGAGAGTGAAAGAAAAATAACTGATGCCAAACCATCCAACATATAACAGAGCAAATGGAAGAAATTCATTTGTCTTACTGCAGGATGGCAACATTATGATTGACACCATTTAGTTCGTTGCTCAGCATTCAGATGAGCAGACTGAAATTGCAGCAAGAAGACAAGACTAGGCATTCTACCATACTCCCAGAGTGTTTCTATTTCTGCTGTGTTTCTTCATCAGAAAAAAAAAATGTAACTTCAGGGTTCGACTTTTCTATAGACCAGTCAGTATGAATAAATTTATCTAGATTCAAATCAACAAAATCTTCTAACTGTTTACAGTGTTCTGGGGAAACCAAAGCTTCTATAATTTTGCAGATTATTCCTTGAAATATGAAGATGGGATTGAAGTCAACGGGTTTGGAGGGGCATTTTTTTTCTTAATGGTTAACAAAACCACAAAGATACAATCAGTGGCAGACACAACCAAGTTCTCAGTAGAGAATCTGAATTGAGGGAGCTAGAATATAGGTTAATTCAAGACAAGAAAGACCACTTGCCAAAATATCAGCTGCAAGGAGCCAGATGGCACAAAAGCCTAAGTTCTTTGTCAGAGGTGAAGCTCCAAGACACGTCCTGAGGAGCTATGTCAGAAATAGAAAGAAACAATAACAAAAAAAGAAAATATTTAATTGGAAGATAGCTCCATCATCTTCAACAGACACAAAAGCCGCATGTCAGAGGTGAAGGAAGAAGAAATTACTTTGAGGCTTAGATGCCTGTGGTAGGCGCTAACTATTTCCAAAACAAAAGCAACTCTCTTCCAACCAAAGATAAGCAAAATGAAAGAGAAGCTTCTTTCTTTTCAGTCGAATAGAACAAGCTGGAAAACTAATTCTGAACACCAAGAACACTTGGCAAAACTTTCAGTATATACAAGGGAGGTCTACGGTGTCTTCATTGTTCTCCATATCTTGGGCTCATCATGAACTCACTCCCAAACTCAGAGATGAGATCATAGAAAAGAGACATCAAAAAGACAGTATCTTTGGCACAGTCACACCTGACTGACAGATGCAATTCTCTATGTCATGGTCTCAGTTTGGTGATGTTTTCACACATTCTTCTGGAAGCTTCTGTTGCTTGTATTTTGTACATTTCTTTGAAGTCACTCTTGGCTAGGAAATGTCTTTCTGAAACACA
>JAYRBT010000001.1:84876001-84888517 GCA_036023395.1 Myiotriccus ornatus | reverse complement strand
TAAATTTAGCCATGAAAATTGTCTTTAGGTAGCATCAGGCAAAGGAGAAGGAAAGATACAGGCTTGGTGTCAGAAATACATCTGAGATGTACTTTTGAAACCATCTGATTTAAGGACCTGAAAGTCTAGCCATATTTCTTAGGATTTATCAGAGGAGTTCCCTGTCCTGGATTACTCATTTCAAATTCCCATTTTGCCAAAGGATGTTTTCCTGCACCTGAAGAAAAGCTGTAATCCTGTACCACTTTCTTAGCATGGAGCATACCAGTATTGTCACTGTAAAACATGACAACCACAGAAGCAGATCCAAAATGTTCTACAGGCTCTAAAACTCCATATTCATGTTGGGTTTTCATTCTCCTCAGAACCAGTCATCCTTCTGGCTGCTGAAATAGTTCACACAAACAGAAGGTCTGTGCGGGGTCTGTCACATCAAATCAGGACCGTGGAGATGCTGAAAAGGGCATCTGCTTACTGGTGCTGGCTTGAACTATTAAATAAAGTGCATTATTGTGATAACTGTTGTGTTTGATAGAGATGATGCCTGACTGAAGAATGGATGGTTCTTAGCCAGTCAGCATAGAATTTGAATGCACAGCAACCCTGAGACATGTTAAAAGTACATTCTATCTTGAAACATAGTGGGGATAGAGTAGTGACTAAATTGTAAATCATCTTGTAGTGTTAGTTGAAGGAAACAAGTTAAAGGCAGAAAGACTTTCTTTGTCAGTATCCAGTGCTATCTAAATCACAAGTGTTAGATGCTGTATGTAAATTTTGGAGACACAACTTTGAAGTGCTTGGTGTCTGAGAACTGAGTGTATTCCATAGACAATACAGAACCTGTCCTTTGATCAAAAATCTAGGTGAAGCTATGACAGAAAATACATTGAAAAAACTCATATCCTGAATACTGAACATAATGGTCCCGATTCACTGGGATTCATAACCATCTTAATCCTACCTGAAGATAGAAAAATGTGTGTTAAGTTCAGCAAGCCTAATATCAGTCCCTTCTTTAATGACTTTGAAAGAAAAGCCAGTGACCTTCCTAAATTTACAGATACAACAGTTGTATCATCTTTACCCAACAATGGATTATCATCTTTCTTTTCTCCTTGGAGAGGATGGAGAGCAACACTTCCTATGTGAGCTACTCTGTCACCAAGTGAAGAGGAAAGTAACAGGTAAACCAGGAGGTGGTGAAAGTAGGAATAAAGGAAGACATGAAGGACAGGTCTCTAATAGGCTCCCAGTGATGTTGGCAAGGTAACAAGAGCTGAGCGGAGGATACACTGCCAGAAAAGGCCTGGAGTGAGAAAATCTCTTACATCTGCTTTCTGAAATATGGAAACTGAGGTGAGACTGGCACCAGAAATTAGGAGCTTTGCAAACAGATGAAAATACAAACGTGAGCAGGTATCTGGAGAAAAAGGCACACAGAAACATCAAAGTTCCTTTTTCAAATAACACCTTAAACCCTCACCTTAAACATGGTGAGTAAATTTTAATTTCTTGAGGGAATGCATAACCCTCAAGGAAGTAAACAAATACAGCTAGAATATATCATGTTTAGCAGAAGCAATTGAGTGGTGCACGTGACTATGAAAGTTGGTTTGAACTACGACCAAACTGACATGACATGTTTCCTAGAATGTAGGAGCAGATGCCAGCTTGGGTCTTTTATTCACTGTAAAGCAGAAGAAGGTCCTTGTATTGCCTGGGCAAACTAAAGGAGCATAGACGTTTATATTCTCACTCAAATTCTCTAGACACCTGCAGTCCATAAATTTGGACTCCTTGGTTTTAGTTCTGTTGTTTGGGTTTTTTCACAGAAATGATTGTTATCATAAGGAAAGGTAACAGATGAATATACAAAAATACAGCCATCCTTCTGTTCCCTTCTTCATCACTGCAGTCATGGGAAGAAGAACATGCAAACATGTCTCTTTATGGGGAAGGAGGTTGAGGATGATTCTTGTCCAGTGTCTTATTACTCTATTAGAAAGTTCAATCTCACTCTCCAAAAGATAGGAATATCCTAGCACATGGCTCAGAATACTGAATTATCTACAATCCATTAGAACAAGGAATGGGCTCAAGTGGCACTGGGGGAGGCTTAGATTAGATATTAGAAAAGTTTCTTCACTGAAAGGGTGGTCGGGCATTGCAACAGGCTTCCCAGGAAAGTGGTGGAATCTCCGTTCCTGGAAGTGTTCAAAAACATGTCAGTGTGGATAAGGTGTGGATAAGGTTTAGTGCAGTGCTGGGTTTATGGTTGGACTCAATGATCTTAAAGGACTTTTGCAACTTAACAATTCTATGATTCCATCATCTCCACTGAGACAGAAATGCAGAGCTTGAACTTAAATCAAGGAAGGCTTGATCAAGTCAAAACTGGAGTCACACTATTACTCAGAGGCAGAATAGTGGTTTCTGTTATTGAGGCTGATCATGAAGAACGCCATACAATTGGAAAGAGGTGCTTCTTATGCTCTGCAATGCTACCTTTCCTGCATTCTTCATACAATAAAATATTGTAAACAAATAATACACAGAAGATCATCTAATGCAGTACAAGATCTTAGGAAGACAGTTTTCTTCTTTCTAGCTTAATTTAACATAGCTCAAAGTACTTTGCAATAATACTCTTCATCCATACCTTATGTTTTATAAGGAGAAGACAAAGAGAGCCCATTACAATCCCCAGCACACTTGCTACATTTTATCAGGGATTAGACCACTTTACAAATGCTTACTTAGCTAATATATTAAAATCTGTCTGCACCAGTTGAACCTCAGAGATTTTTCTACCACAGGAGGAAAAACATTTGCATGAGGTTTACACTTCATTTTAGTTGTCCTGGGCACTCTGTGGGAGTCATGAAGTACTTGTCCTGTCACATGAAGGCATTAAAAAAATTAAATGCCGGGAAATGTCCCACAGATTTAGCTCTCATCTGCCTGCAGTGATGATAATAGTCTGCAGTGTTGAGAAGCTGCAGATTTAAAAAAATATTTTCTCTCAAAGCAGTGGTATTGCTAAAAACAAATTTCAAAGTGCATATAGAAAGCAAGAACATATTGCTTTAGGTTTTAGCAATGGCAGAGCTATAAAATAAATTATATCTGTGTGTGCTACAGAACAAAAATAATTCACTAACAATGATAGCCAACCACCAAAATGTCAAACAAAAGGCTGGAAACCTTTATTGAATCAGATGCTTGTCAGTCTTCTGACAAATGTGTCAGCTATGGATATTTTAGTCAGCAATTTCAGTAACAACCAAATGGCCTTTTGTACACTGAACATGAAGACAGCCTTCAGTTGGCACAGAAAATAATAAATCCCAGGCTTTTGAACCTTTAATTCTCACTCTTTGTTGGATGTGTTGGAAGAGATAAATGGGATCATTACTGATCTCCTTGCTCACATTGATCCAGAAGGTAATTTTATTCAGAAATTTTATAAATTGTGTACCTCATTTAAAATCTGGAATTAAATGTTGCCTTCCAATGTAGGTCATCAGCACAATTCTCAGAACAGTTTCAAGACAGCGGGCTGTATGCACAGCATAACAATGCTCACAAATAACTATCCAGTGGCAAAGAAGTGCATGTATCAAACCCAGTTTGAAGGGTAGACTGGAAATGTTCATACTCTGAATGCTTCATAAATGTATTTTGTTGGGCAAGGTGTGTGTTTCAGCTGTACTTCTGTGGGTAAAACCCTGTCAATTACAGTCTGCTGAAAAAAAACCAAAACCCACACACAAACAAAAAAACCCCAAACGAAAGTCACCTTTTCTCTCCAATGAACCACAAAGGATGGAGGCAGCGGAGGGACAAATTCAAACCAAACAAATAGTCTGTTTATCTGCAGTAACTCTGCCAATCTGCTGAAATTATGCCAAGTTTACTCCAGATTTGCACTGCAGCTCTGATGAAAATCTGGGTGTACAGAACTCAGTCGAGAAAAAGATGACAAAAATCTTGTTTTCTAAAGTAAATTTTTGTATCTCTCATAACCCTGATACCTGACATTCATGTGCCCAGAGAAAAAAAGAGGTGGAGAAAAATGGACCATTTCAGACATGTATGCCCATTATGACTACCCTTCTCCTGACAGGTCTGCTGGCTGCTGTTTTCGTTACTCAACACCTAACCTACTACTTCATATAATCAATATTTTAGAAGGAGAGCAAATGAACTTCTGGCACTCTTGGGAACACTAGGATGATGTTGTCAGTTCTTAGCAAGACTCATTAAAAAAAAAGAAAAAAAAAAAGGAAGAGTGATGGCAGCCATGGGGAAGGAAGGAAGCTTTGTCTCTGTGCCTGTTTAATGGTTGTCTGGTAACAGCCATGTGGCAAACGCAGACATCTCAGGGCCCAGGCAACATCTGGGCTCACAAAGATGACGTATTGCTCAGGTTTATTTCCAGATGGCCCAGAAAGAGTCAACTTGCAAGTCCAAAAGAGACTTTGTTCAGCAACTCCTGCTGTCACTACTGTCAGTCAGTCCCCTTGTGATAAATTGTCTTAAGAGTCTGATAGACACTAATATTTCTTACATTGCCTAGAGGAACTCTGTATTATATCATTATATTATCTTTCCCAAAATCTCTCAGAAATTCTGAATATACACTTAAGACAATTGAGTGTACTGTAAGAAAGAGAACTTATGAGTTTTTGAAAGTATATATATGCAGGGAAAAAAAAAAAGTAGTTGCTGTAAAAGCTGCCTACTGACAAAGTCTGGTAATTCGATTCGTTCATGCAGCGCAGTGCAGTAGAATAGCACTATTAAACCAGTAACCTAACTGCACTGCATTTTTCTTTTTTTTTTTTTTTTTTACAGAATTTGGTGTCTCAAATTGCTTTTCTTCTTGTTTTAGAAAATAAGTTTTGCAGCTTACCCACAGTGAACTGATAGCTGTTATAAGCTTCCAGTAGGGCAGAAACATATTGATTTGATTTCAGGACACTGAAGCTGAGACAGGGACATGCATGTCTGCTGGAAGTTACGCTATCAGAATTACTTCCCTCCGGAATGTCCACCTGTTATAATAAGAACAAATAACATACAATTAGAATTCAATGCCATTGTGAAAAACTTACATATATATTTGCTTTTCTCTTAACACAGATGAAAATGTAAAAAAACTAAACAGCAAAACCTGAGTATTAAGAAATGAAAGGTCTTCAAAAACCCCAAACAACAAGCTGTCCTGAAAAATAAAAATTATTCTCATATTTCTTTTCCCTACACACTTAGCCTTTTTGAAACCATAAATGGAATGTTGAGAATAATAATTTCAGAAAATTATTTCAAAGGAGGTACTCACACACTTTGTTTGATATCAGCAAATTTTCTGTACAAGTTTAGAGACCTTTTTTTGACTTTACAAACATCAGACCTTCCAAAAACTTATTGACACAGCAAAGCTTAGCCAGTGATAAATTTGTTAGTAATAGAAGACCTCTAATATTAAGAAGTCCCAATTATGGCTTAGAATTATTATTCTTTAAATATGATGAAAGAGGCAAGCTGAAAAATAGAGAAAAAGAAAATATGAGGAGAGAATTTATTCAGGCTTCTTACCAGTCTACAAACACTAATTGATGAAAACAGTGCTCTGATAGCTTTTGCATTTCAATGCATGCTCCTAAAAGGCCATTTACTCTTATAGTTACTTATGAACTTGATCAGAGCCTGACTTCAAATGTAATGTTAAATGTTGTATTTCAAATGCAAAACCAGAAATATAAATAGTGGCATAATAAATATACTGCTTTATATTAATTCGTCACTGCCATGATTACTTTCAAAAAATCTACAAATTCAGATGCATCCAGAATAATTAACCTTGGAGAATAAATGAGATAAAAAGCCTATTTAAAAAATAAACTACCTGAAAACTGAATTTTTCACCTACCTCTTCAAAAGAAACACAGAGTCAAAATAATCAGGGGCCCTGAAGGAAGAAGAATAGAGAAAGATTCTGAGAGTGAAGAGGCAATATGAGTTTTTTGACCAAGCAAACAGCATGGTGCATTACTCAACACAAGAAAAGTATGGAAGACATAAAAGGAAGAGTCCATTGCAGGTCTGGAAACACCATTCAAATATTGGGAAGCGGCTTGGTTTACAGACATCTCTGACAAATGTACTCCTTATATAAAATTATCCAGTGTTTCAGTCTATGAGTAAAGTACAAATATGAAACATCTGAGATGACCTTTTTCCTGCTCTACAAGGACCTGTCACATCTGTCACTTGAATGTGAATATAATGTAGATGGTAACTATGAATTATTTTTTTTACTAGTTTACTGATTGTCATTTTCGTTTGGATGACTACGATGCTGACTAGACTTCATAAATTTCAATTATCTTTTCTCCAAACCTAGCTGTCTGATCAAAATTTTTACTCTTTATATTGTAAAAGCACAAAAGGTAGAAGCACTTTCTACCTCTGTTCTGCAGATGGAAAAGATAGAATGTCATGCTGTGGTTTGTGCCACAACTAAGCAGGTTAGGAGACTGCTGTTTTGAAACGGTTATCCACATACTCGTATCACCTAGAGCTGTTATCTGATCTTTTTCTGCCCTTTTCCTTCAAAACAGTAGGGAAGTCCCAGAACATTTCTGACCTGCTGCAAACCTAAACATCCATTCTGTGAATGCAATTCAATATACACACAAAACATCCTTCTTTTCCCTTCATTCATCTTCAGTTTCTACAGTACATACTTACAGCAGGATATAAACCCCATTCTTCAAACTAAATGCATTCAGAAGTACAGAAGTAGAGATGCACATCACAGATGTGCAGTGTATCATCTAACATACTACTGCAGAACGACCTGCATTGTGCCAAAGAATTAGGTGATATTGCCCATTCACCTGGAAGCTTTCAGTACAGTTTCTGTCTGTAGTTTCTTTTAGACATAATTTTGATAATTTCGACCTGGGAAAAGGCTAATACAGAGAAACCACCCAAGATTTTTCAAGAAATTATGAAGTTTGAACAGATTAAATCACTTTAATAGGTGGAAAGCTTCAAGAAGTGATTTGACATTTTAAGACGAGGTAACTTCAAACCCTAAAAAGACCTGTCATGTCATCCTATACAATCCCACTCTTACAAGTACAGCACCCAGAGGTGGTACGTGTACAGCAGCAGAAGCAGACATGCTGAGGAGCAGAGCACCACATGGTCGTGCCGGAGGTTAGCTTGAGGTTAGCAACGATCATGCAGATCTGAAATGTAATGACTTTGCACTCCATAGTGCACAGCCACTGCAGCTGGAATCTGATATTACCATAAATTATTTGATGATTGTTTTTCCCCACTAATAATAATTAATCATAACATGGCCCCACTCTGACAGACATGACAGAAATGGAACAAATTGAAATTCTTGTCTCAGATGGTGAAGGATTCATGATGGGAAACAAACGCAAGTTAGAAAATGCAGTGAAAACAGATGTCTTTGCAGGCTCGGAAGTCAAACAGCAGCAGCAGTCCAAAAATTTTAAATTTCCATGCCATCAAAGCAAATAAAAGTATTGATGAGGGAGTTTATGGTTTTGCTAAGGTGTACTTGAGAATAAGAAGATCAATTTGCAGACTATGTCATACATTGCAGTTAAAAGGAGAAACTGATTGTATCTTGCATATTTATAGACTTGACTCATGAATATTCTTAGGTAAACAATAAACTTCAATCAGGGATTTGACTGAAATTTCTGTAGATAGAGGCAGCCTCTGAAGCAACTAAACAATACTATTGGATGAATTACAAACTCAGATGGTGATTACAGACTGTTTGCCTCTGCAGTCTAAAATCTGTGTGA
This sequence comes from Myiotriccus ornatus, assembly GCA_036023395.1. NCBI lineage: Eukaryota > Metazoa > Chordata > Aves > Passeriformes > Tyrannidae > Myiotriccus > Myiotriccus ornatus. The sequence continues at coordinate 84,880,655 of JAYRBT010000001.1, read as the reverse complement.
TTTCTTTTAAGGGGCCAAAGTGACAAGCTGTAAAATGCAAAAATTTTGTTAAACACAAAAAGTGTTCAAAAACACACATTGGGGTTTAAAAATGAATAAAAAGAGAGAAAACAGAGTTGTGAAGACCTGTCATGAGCAAATGCCATCTTTTAACATGCATTTAGATAAGAAGGTATTTTGTTTAGATAGAAAAATATTATTTTAACACAGGCTGCCAAGGTGCGTCCTCCATCTGTCCTTAGTAAAAAGGACACCCTCTTGCCTTCACATTTGCATTTCTCTCCTATTCCTTTGGACACTATTCCTTAAAACTGAGGCTGTCTTTGTTAATGGTTAAGCAGGTCAGGGATTTTCTGTCAATATTTTAATAAGGAGTTAACTTGCACCACTCATGCACACATATTTATCCTTAGGTTGCAACAAGCATAGGTTTGTACAAGTAGAAGTGAACTTGCAGAATGAAGATCTCAGGAAGTAGAGAATCAATTGATTCTTTTTGCCCATCTAGTTTAAAAGAACACATGTAAAAAAACAAGCATAGGTTTTGAGCTTCTTGATCTCACACTTCCAGATACGAAATAAAGAAGTTTAATGTGCACATGTTAGGAAAAATGTGCTTTTTTGACAAATATGATACCAGTAATGTCAAAGTTGATGATTATCCATTTTTAAAAGACTTTCTGAAGGGAGTGAGAACATTCCCTACAGTTAAATGAAATGGATGAGAAACCTATGTAATTAAAAATGTTTTTCTCCATTAAAGTTATAACACATAGAACAAGTGATAAACAGGTCACAAGAAGACCAAAAAATCAGAGTTATTTCTACTACAAAAAGCAAACAGAAAACTCCAGTAAGCTTTTTACACCCTCAGAATAAAAATTCTACTAGAAGAAATTGGGAGGAGAGGATCATCTTTCCTCTTTTAAGTTTTAATTAATATGCTTCTCATAAGACAAAGGAAGAAGCTACATTACTTATCATATTGAAGAATATTCATCTAAGAATAGACACATCTTACAGCAAAACTAATAGGCAGCACATACCTTATCTGATACTGTTTGAAGACCGAATGGACATATGTTTGTGTTTGCATATATATATTTACGCACATCACTTTCACATGCACCTATTCAGGATAAGGTTAAGGGCATAAGGTTATGACAACTCACTCTCAGTCTATCCTTTTACAGGTCCCAGCATTACACCTTGCAAGCAGTAGAGAACTAGATACTGACGAGACAAAAGATGAAAAAATATGTCAGACACTGTTCTATGAAAAAGTGATATTTTATCATAATTTCCACACACACTCTAGACTATGGATACTTTTAAAAGTACTGCTGCTGTCATTGTTATCCTTTCTTCAGATACAGTGTGCATCTGCTAAAAGGAGATCTATGCTTTGCACATAAAATTCAGGGGAATATGCTTATATTCAGTTTTCTGTTGGTTTACTATGTTAGGGCTTCAACCACAAGTTAAATGCAGTTATCTTTGTAAACACATTGTGAGAAAGGGGATATCTAGACTGAGCTTATGGCTGAGATCTATGAAAGGACTAACCAAAGAGGTGCTGGGGCCCAGTGATCACAGCAATGCATTAGACAAAGATTTCACAGGGAGAGCAAACATCCTCATAATGAAATTCAAAGAAGTTCTAGCACCCTGGAAAGCCTGGCCTAGGCACCCAAATCAAGGCTACAAGCAAAAACGTGCTTCTACTTTGAACTCATATCTGAAAATGTTATTCCTAATGTACACTTTAAAAATAGAAGGGGAAAAAAAAAGTCAAAAAACCAGATAATCGATTGGATAGCAAGGAGATTTTTTTTCTTTAAATCTCAATGACAGCATGTGTATCTTAGCAGATATCTGCTCTATCTACTTTGTCCCTCTCAAATGTAATCCATGGACAGCACACGCAGGGAGAGAGATGGGCTTTGAATCCCTCATACCGGTATTCCTGGAAAAGCTCTTTAGCGATGCTTTCATAGAGATGCATCTCTGGTATGGACATATTTATGAAGAAAATGGAAACTGTCCATTCTCTCCAGAACTGGGAAGAAAAGAGTAGTATGTCTAGTACTGCCCTTTTTTTTTTTTTTTTTTTCACTAGATAGAGACTTTCTGAAAAAAGCAAGAATGATCAGACAAAAGACTAAATTAATTGTGTGTGTTCATTTACATATGTACATATATGTATATGTGTGTGCGTGTGTGCAGGCATGTTCATTTTTCCTTACAGGCTAAAAATGGAGCAAAGATAATTTTAGTCTTAATCAGAATAAACTATTCTCTGTCCATAGTAGAATAAAATAAGTAACCACAACAAGGAAGAGTCAGGCAGGGGAAAACAATAAGGATATTCAGGTACCAGAATATGCTCTATAATCACCAGCATTGGAGAAATTCAAGAACAGATCAGGTAGTCATGTGTTAACGTAAAACATACAGCTGAAATCCACTTACAGGGGGGAAAAGTCTGTTATAGGAGGTGGTGAATTATTTGGCCTCCTGAGGTGTGTTCTGACCCTCTCTTTTGACTGATGATAAAGGGAACAGACAATACTGAAAGAAAGCCTTGCTACGTGAAATATTAGGAATACTTTGTTTCTGTGATGAATTCTTAGCTCAGCAGTGTATGTTTTCTTGCCGTGGTAGACTTCAGAGTTGAGGTTCTAGGAATAAAAAATGTTGGTTTAGCTAACCTTGAGAACTTTTCTTGTGACAATTTGTCAAACACACACAAAACTTGGGGACAAACAATTAGTCAAGCATGCACAAAACTGGAAAAATCTAGTAATGTGATAAGCTAGCCTTAAATACTTTGTGTTTCTACAAACAGTGACCAAGGCTGACTATGTCTTCTTGGAATTTTGGAATAGTGGGAAATGTAAGTCCCTACTCTCCACAGCTCAAGTACTTAAAAATCCAATGGCCTAGTCAATTCCATTGGATAAGTCACAGAATCCTCCCTAATGCCACCATCCATGGTTTACCAAATAACTGTCCATTCTCATGAACAAAGTGTCTCCATCTTGAAATTTACCCCAGAGAAAATCTCCTGGATGATGTAAGCATTGACAAATATAGTCTAGTCACATTCATTATAATCAGTTTTTCAGGTTCACTGTGGGAAACCTATTTGCCCCTGAAATCACCATTTGTTTTTTGGGTGTATTATGTCTTCAATTAGGCACAAAGAATGAAGTGTTCTAAGATTAATAGATATATTTTTTAAAAAGCAATGTTGATGTTATTTACTTGTAGAGCAAAAAAGTACAATTCATTTTTGCAGAAATGTATCCCTTTCTATTAGCTGGGATCTGACTGGCCCAAATACACCTGGTCTAAAATTATTGTCTTTTCTGCTGAAAGCTCTGGGACATCAAGAGATATTTAGGGATAATTTCCAACACCTACTCAGAGAAAGTTGTTATTTTATACAATTTAAAAGACATCCATCCTAGGCTAAAGCAGATTCTGTCACTTTTCTCTGTGCTTCTTTGAGCATCGATGATGAAGTTTTGTTGAACTCCAGCCTTGAGACGTCTCTTTCCTCCTGGAGCAAAACGACACACCTAACCCAGGGGCCATGAAAATTAGTGCAATGTCTAATCTGCCTGTGTTTCCCCCGGCATGGATAAGGGATTGATGACGCTGATTAACATAGAGTGTCCTTAGACCTACATTTTATAGTAAGCTTGATTTTAAAACAATTAACTTTTTTTTTTCCACCGGACAAGACAAGATACTAAATTTTAATAGGGAAATTCATTGAAGAATCTCCTCTCACTCTGATTTTTCTTCAGTTTTCATATGTCATATCTTGATGGTAAAAATATCCTCTCAGCCCCATTTGACTTCTAATACCAGTGCCTATCCATTTTTCCAAAGCTAACTTGTTTTGACAATTTATGCAAATTCCTTTCCTTCGGTTATTTTTGAGAGAACCAATAAAACATAGCTCTCAATGATCATTTAAGATTACTGCTTTTCTAACGAATCTAGGAAAGTGGCAAGTGGAGTTCTTCATGTTTAACATAGCTATTTTTTTTGTTATGGGGAGAGATTTCAAGCTCTTAATCTCTTTAGTTGAAGAGCCACAATATTCATTTTATTAATTAAAGTATTTAGAAGGAAACTGAGAGAAAGATATGATTAAACAATGAATTTACAACATCTTCGAGGTGGCTGAACCTTTCTCTTATCTCCAGTTTTACATAGCAGAATAAGAAAGCTTTAAATTTACTCAACTCCTTGCCTCCAAGTTGCATCCAAGGTAAGGGTAAGCATCCATAAGGATAAGAACTCCCATACCCAGTCACAGCTTATACTGTATAATGAAATGCACTACAGCATTAATGATACATGTTCAAATAGGACTCAAAGAACTGGTAATCAAGATTGGCTGTGACCTGCTGCAGAGTTGGAACAAAATCTAAATAATTGCTTATTAAAACTGTCCATGTTGGCTATGCATAAACAACTAGGATTTGTGTATACATTCATTCTTCAGATTTAATGTAAGCCCACTGATGACACTCAATGGCGTATACAAAAACATAAGGACTCCATAAGGTTAAATAGCAAATAGGATAGGTATGTTACATTTCTTGATTCAGTTACTGATAAAACAACCAAATGGAAA
>JAYRBT010000001.1:84852787-84870907 GCA_036023395.1 Myiotriccus ornatus | reverse complement strand
TAAACTCAACTACTTATTTAATTAAATATAATTTTGATTTAGCAAATTATTCACCTTTGCTTTTATTAACTATTACAACTGGTGTTTTTGATAAAGAGAGTGCTGTGTTCTCAGAGCAAAAATTACTTTCAGTAGTCTGCATGATAGCCTGTGTTTTTCTCTCGTGGCTGAACACAGCCACTACATGATGTGAGTATGAATGTCTGGGATCAAGGCACTGGTTTGAGAAGATCCTGGGAATTCCAGTTAAAATAAGGCAAACACCAGGTGCTGTTTACAAAGGAATCCTAATAAAAGGGGAACGTTGGACAGGTTGGCGGATAAAATCCCGAAATCAAATTCTGTGTGGTGGCAGCCTCATTTCTTTCAGTGCCCATATTTGCCATACCTCAGTACTCTGACCCATGCAAGAATTCTCTCCTTGGAATAAGATACAATTTATATCCAATAAGCTAGGAGTGAGATCAGCCCATTTACTGTTAATGATATTAGAAATGCGGATGGAATGTGGCTAAATAAGAGGAATCTGAACATTTATCAGGTTCTAATTACCAGTGGATTAGTTTGTGAAAGAATCTGCTGGCCAGAACAATGCAAGCAGATAAGCAAAAGCAATTGTTGCACATGAGGCTTCTGAAAATTGCCTTCTAAATAAAAGTGTTAGCAATCAGTAAAAATAAGTATATCAATAAAAACGCATAGCAAAACAGTACAGGCTATAAGACCTTTTCTTCGGTTTCGTTTTGGTGAGTTTTTTTCAGAAAAGGTGAAGGCATTTGCAAAACAATAGAAAAGTGTAATTATAGGGACAACACATGATGATAAACCCAACCAATTTCCAAAACCAAATCTCGGTACTGCTCGCAAATATGTCAAAATGTAAATTGTTTGGCAAGCATAAGGACAAAAGTAAGCACAAAAGCATGAGCACAGAAGTGTGATGATGCAGCACAATTGCCTTAGTTTCTTAACATAATTTCAAGTTACTCCACCTATCCTTTAGGATTTGATACTCGGAACAGGGATTTTTTTTTTCCTACTAGGGCTGTGTGTGACAAAATCTTAGCACCTCTATGTGAGAAGTATCAGTTAGATTTTAACATTGAAAAGCCACATCTCAAAGTGTCTTCAAGAGGAAACTTCTCTCTGTTCAGTCTAATTCTGTTCATTCTGCTCTGCCTTCTTTCCCTTCTCATTTTCACCTTTTTATTCTCTTCTGCATTTTCTCTGAGCCAAAATTTTATTTTGTCTATGAGAAGTTAGAAAATTATTACCTCTTACAAGGGCTGGTTCACAGACAATCCTTCTTTTGGGAATTATTTCTGTGACAGCAACACTTCTCTTTTCCTCCTTTCTATTTTGAAGGCCCAAAAGAAGAATTGATGTCATGTAGTTTATCAGGAAATCACATCAGCATTCTACACTTCTATCCAAAAACAGAACTAGTCTCAGGTAAAGGATAATTAAGCATTACTGTTGATGATGGTGACGGGATTCTCCAGTTCTTCATCAAAGTGATGTAACAGTCATAATAAAGCACATTTTTTGGGTAGAAAAACTATTTATAAAGGGACATATATCCTTTAAGTTCAGAGTAGTATTAGATTTATTATTCTTCAGTCATGGTAATGTTGGTTAATTTTTTTTCATAAGCTAATGTACTGTTAATAAGATGTCAATTACTGATGCAAGCAAACAGGGCAAAGAATAATGTTTCTAACTGCTGCAGTTATCACTTAAGTGCAATTATCTACTATTGCTGAAATAAATCACTTCAGGATTCAAAGCTATCTTTACAATATTCATGTTTATCTTTTTTTTAATTATTATTGTCACACCTGCCCTTTAAAATACTTCATCATTTTACTTTTCCTGTATTTTTTTTTTAAAATCACTGAGTGAGAAAAAAGCTAGTCACCTTCATTAGTGGACAGAGAGAACTCAATATTCATTCAATTATAGTATTGTTTTCCATAGATCTTAAATAAATTATTAAACATCTCCATTGTCTTTCCCTACTTCTGCTTCAGTCTACCCTCAAGGCTTCCTCCTGAAAAGACATAATGAATTGTCCAAATACACTGGTTTTTATTTTGTTTTATTTTAAACTAATTGAACTAAAACTGCTCTTTCTGCCATCCAATTGTGCTTAATAAATGCATACTATAATGAAATCAAAGATAATACCAGTTTTAATAGTAGAACTTTCAGGATTTCCTAAATAAAGCCTTCTGAGAATAAAAGATGCAGGAATAGATCACCGAGAAACCTCTTCCTCCAAACGTTGGGAAGTCTGAATTAAAATGCAGTTCGTTTGCCAACAAAGAAGCAATTATGAAGACTGCTAACAAGAAAAAGAGCCCAGGCAGATTTTGTGGAAGCATATGATTTGTGATCCAGAGAAAGGTGCATTTCTGGACTTCATTATCCTCTTCTGACCAAGGCTGTGTTGACAGAGGTCTCACAATTAGCCAGAAGAAGAGTTAACAAGGTAGTATTCAACAAGGCAAAGTGTTTCTGAAAGCATGTGGCTCTAGGTTATAAAGGGCTGCTCATTCCCTGGCTCTAACTGGGGCAGAGCTTTCTCCCTGTACTGATCACCTTCACCAACAACAATTTGAATCTACAATGTTCCCTCCATGCTCGTGATGTGAACTCCAACCACTGATGGCAAAAGCTTGTCTTTCAGATCACACTTTTCCCTGACTTCGAGTGTATATCTAATGCCCCTGGAAAAGCAAAATCTTCCCAGAATCTGGCTGTGTCTTTCAAATATATACTCCTGTCACAAGCATCAGCCCCTGGCAGATAATTAACAGAACCAATCCCTTCTTGCCTGCTTCCCCCACATTTTCAGTTTTGCTGCTGATTTCATTACTCCTCATTGCATACTCTGAGCATACAAGTTTTTGCAAGGCTAAGAAGGAGAGAGGACTTTCCTAGTTGCATTCCTTCTGCTACAAGCTGGGTCTATCTGTGTTATGTGTGAATATAAAGTGTGGCAGTAAAATAAGCTTATTTCTCTGAGTATGGAAAAGATGTCTGAAGAGGTGAAAGATGATGATTTTTTTTCTATGCCTCTCTGTCTTTCCATGTCTTGAATACTTTTCTAAGGAAAGCTTTTTAACTCTTGAAATGGTCTGTGTCCTTTTTTGACATGATCCCTTTTTGGCTATCTTTCCATAGCTCTACTCACTTCCTAAAATAGACCCATTTCACAGAACAGAAAGTGAAACGAAGTTATCAAACATTGATCTAAGATGCCCAGGCCAACAACAGCAATGGGGAAATCAAGGTTAGAGGCAGTATGCACTAACAGGCATCACTGGTCATATTACAGAAGTTGGTGATTTTCCATCAGTGTTGATTCCTGCAGCAGCCATGCTTCAGTGGCACTCGACACCAAGTCTCACAGCTAAGTTATGGTTGCATATGCCTCTCATCTAGCCTGGAGATGTTTCTGGCCTTGACCTTTTTTTTTCAGCAATCTGGTTGAGGCTTCTGCACAAATCAATCTCCCTAGAAAGTGAAGGACTATGAACATGAAAAATGAAGTTTAAATATTTTCAACCTCTCAGTTCCAAGTCATAGGGTGGTAATGTGAGAAGATGTGGTAATGGGAGTTCAATTATTCCAAAAATAAAGGGGTAATAAAACAAAATCCAGAGAATCTCACAGGTTTTTGTGACGATTTGGCTTTCTATTATAATAGGTTTACCTCCAAAACAGCAAAAAGTAGAAAAGCAAAGTCATTTAGTATGTTTGGTGGAAATAAGCAGGAGTTATTGCATGGATACTTTCTCCTGGGCTCTTAAAGAAATAACCAAGTTTATTCTTGACCTAATTTTACAAAAACATGTAGTAACAATCTTACAGAAAAACAAATGGTCTCTAAATGGTTCTCTAAAAGTCTTTGATATAGTATATAAAAAACTACAGCACAGCCTGGAAAATAACCATTGGACTAAAAATTAGGAGAATTTAATCAAGTAAAATTCATGGAAGGGAAAATGAGGTTGCTGACTTCGGTAGAGAATATCCTGAATTGCAGGTTGCCAGAACTCGGATGGCTGTAACACAGAATACACATTTTGTTGTCTTCTTCCCACGACATCCCCCTTGACATCTTACTGGCACCTGCTGGAAAGTCTCCAGGACCTCCGGGAGACTTGCCCTGTTGCAGTAGGAATATTCTTGCATAACCTGAAGCAACCTGACAGGGCAAACACACTTGATAGAAATACGTTCAGCGTGGATGGCTTGAAGCCACAAGGCCAAGAATTTAAGGTAATTTACTGCCATTTGTCACGCTGGGAAAGTGAAAGACAGCAGACATTTCTACAGATGACACAGTTTTGTTGAGAACTGAACAACAGAGGTTGCGTTTTCTTGTGGAAATACTGAAGTCTGTGGTTCTGATATTTTCTAAAATAAAATATTTAAAAGAGCTAGAAACAATTGGGCTGTATACAAGAAATACTGAATATCACTAGAAGAAGAGCCATCATGGATAGTTCATTCTGCATGTTAAATGAATGGACATGAAATGGAAATGAAACGAAATGAATGGATATACTGACCAAACAGATGTGTTACTATTCCATAAAATTTATTTTTCTTTTAAATTAATTGAAAAGTGAAGTCACCTGGCACTGGAGTAGAACAAAATAGCAGTTATTTAGCAGGCTGAAACAACTCGCCTTGAATCCCTGGTACTTATCTCTTTCGATATATGTAACCCAACCATTGTAAGAGGAGATGTCAGCTACTTTGAATTAAGGGACTACTGAAAGGTCATGATGGTCTCCTGAGGTCAGCTGTTTATGATTTAATGATGACGAATGATATGGAAAGTAGATACTCTGAAACTGAATCTGACACTTCTTAGTCAAAAATATAGGAAAAGTCCTGATGGATGAGAGTCTCATGAACTTGTTCCTGACTACATGCTGCTCTTTCTAGGCTAAACAGCTATGCCTTGGATAATATGATAGCAAGCTTTCAAGAAAACTGACAGTGTAATGGATTTCTTTCGGTGAGGTGGTTATGGGATGAAAAGAAAGCAAAAAAAATCAGGAAGAAATTGAATTCAAGGCTAACTGGCAAAATATTTTTCAGTGAAATTTGGGAAAAAAAAGGTAAAAAGATCATTTTAGATCAATTTAAAATAAATGTATTAAAAAGATAAAATCTTTGTTACTTCCAAGATATTTGAAACATTTTTGCTTGCAATGATTATGGTGAAACTTATCTGAGAAAAGGAACTCAATCTACTGCCTGTCATAAAACCTGCAAATTAACACTTGGGGCCACAAGTTCTGCAGCAGGAACTGGTCCAACAGGACAAGAGTTTCCTTTTCTTCATATCAGGAGGCAAATCAGGACGTAGGATTAAGACTCAGATGGAATGGCAGCCCCCTGCGTGGTACTGATACTGCCTTGTGGGGAAAGGGGGGTTCTGACACCATCACTCGGCATGAGTGCAGGGCAGCCACAGCACATCAAGGAGGCCATCTGATTCTTCTTCCCTTCTGAACTGCAGGGGAAAGATATCAGAGTCCCCATGGATGAAGCAAATTTAAGAAGGCTACTGATGAGAAATGTAGAACTTTCCATTAGAGGGAGACATTACTCAGTCAGAAATAGAATCACAGAATCATTTAGATTGGAAAAGACCTCCAAGAACATCAAGTCCAACCAAATAAAAAAACCTCTGCCATGTCTGCTCCTATGCCATGTCCCTAAGTGACACATCTACATACTTTCACATCTTTTAAATACCTCCAGGAATGGTGTCTCAAACGTTTCCCTGGGCAGCCTACTTCAGTGCTTGAAAACCCTTTCCATGAATAAATGTTTCCAAATGTTCAATCTAACCCCTGCCATTCCCAGTGCAACTTGAGGCCATTTTCTCTTGTCTTATTGTTTGTTACTTGGAAGAAGAAGTGTGATCAGAAGGCTCAGTCTAATAGGAGCCAGACTCAAGAAGATTTCAGATGATGCAGGGCTAAGGTTCAGAGGCCCTGCAAAGCCTGACTTCCTTTACTGTACCACTGCATCCTCTGACATAATCTGCCAGCCAAAAAAAATTAAACTTTAAGTCAATCTCACAGACTGTCACAGCAGACTTGGCAGTGAAATATGCTTGGCAGCAAGAGTTTTCAAGGAGAACAGTGTTTGTTACTCAGCCGGGTCCTTCATGGGTTATTTCTTTATTTATATTGATGGAAAATATACAAATGTGACATCTTGAATGAACACATAGTAATTTTCTACAGATTAGAACTAAGAGACTTGTGGCTATTTTTCTTGCCATGTTAGTCAGAAGGATAAATGAGGACATTCACACCTTGCAGCAGTACCCCAGCAGGGTGGAACCTTCAACAAGATTAAAAAGACACTCATCAAGGAAATAGCACTGTGACCAGACAAGTTGTTTTGCAATGCAAATATAAAAATTTATCAGTATCCAATGGGAAAAAAAAAAATTACTGATGAGACACTTATATTAACCATCTATTGTTGTTAGGGTTTTAATTTGCCTTATAATCTACATCTACTCTATTAATTAGATGAATAAAAATTGATTGTGTTATGCATTAGAGAATAATCTAGTTTTAGCTAGAATGAGCGTGCTGTTTTCTAGATGGTTTATTATTATGTTTAGGACTGGTTGAAGATTTGTTGTTGTACTCCTATTGGAAAATGCCATTCTCTAACAAAAAGGAAATTAAATATTGGCATGAGGATTAATTATGACCACTGAGTGCTAAGCTGATAAAGACTTTCAGAAGCTATTTCAGCTGTAGAAATCAGGTGATGACTAATTAAATACAAAGACTTTAGAAGTAACACAGTGGCATAATCGCTCTACAATTCCCATGTTAATTAAAAATTTGCCTTTTTTGCACTGTATGAAGTTACTTTCAGAAGTACAGTAGCACACTCCACATTTGAACTATTGCAACTTTCAAAACAGTGAATCCTCTTCAATTGTTCATATCTTACACTGAGAGACTCTCCTTTTTTTGCAGTCTTTTGGTTGGCACAGCTTCTTCAGAGCCTATGTATAGCAGTACACTTCTGTGTCTGGACCTCAGATTAGTACAGTCAAAGATCAAATGCACCTCTGAAGAGATCTGCTTCTGATGGAACCAGTAATTTTTTCCATTATCAAAAAACAGTGATTGTGAAAAATCACAGGCTTGCCAGTATTATGACTCTATTTTTGTGTGCTGTACAACTTGAACTGAATTATACCACTTACATCACTGATAAAGCATTAGATCAGAAATTTAGGTGTTCCCAAATAGCAGTGAAACAGTGAACTGATACTGTTTTGCAATACCTTCTTTTATGAAATGCAATATATTCATATACATACATATTAATTTCTAGATGGCTACCCTAAAGAGGAAATGATTTACAGATGGAGGAAAAACTCAGTGGAGGCTGCTGACCAGAAATCTTGGAGACTCTATCAGTTTGACTTTATGGGTCTCAGAAATACTTCAGAAATTGTGAAAACCTCTGCAGGTAAGAATTAAATAAATAGTAGAGCTTTTTCTGGAAATCATATTATTTAAAAATATTTATTCCAATTTGGTTTTCATTTGAATGCGAATTGATTTCAATGTGTACCAATGTTCATATTAAAATCTGTAAAGTGTAGACTTCAAAAACATTGATTTTCTCTAGATTTTGATAACTTCTTCTCTAGTAGTAATTTCACAAACTGAGGAATAAATTGATAAGTTGATATGGCTGTTGGTTATATACTTGAAGTTACGATACAATCCTCATTCCTCATCTAAGTTTATTAGGCCATTCTTTGGCACTGAATGCATTTTCACCATAAATTAAAGAGGAAGATTTTATATACAATGGTAGGTTAGTGAAATTAGACACTTTTAATACTAGTTAACCATTCAGCCACATGTTTAATATTTCTCTCAATATTTCCAAGGCACTCCTTATTTCTCAGTTGGTAAATGCCCTTGTTAGTGACTCTGCCAATTGACTGTAATTAAAATATAGTCATGACTATTTTATTTCTTCAGAAATCTTGCTGTTTCTTATAATAACACCAATATATATACATTAAAAAAGATGTTTAACTAGAATACATTACTTGAACTGGATAAATTCTCATAAAATTCACACAATATCTAAACTTTATACGTGACTTTGCAGGTGTCTCTGTGATTACAATTTGGTAATTCTCACAGCTGCTGAGGGAACCTGCTAGAAATGACCTTCTGCTTAACTGGTGTTAAATTTTTGAAAAATCCAACATATTTATTTTTTTTCAAAACGTAAGCAAAGCTAAGCTATTATTTTGGAAACACTGTGAATGATGTTAATGATAAAAAATTATAAATCTGTGAAACTACTGCTGTTGGCTCATGGCCCACCCACTAACATCAGCAATGTATTCTCAAGATTGGATAGCAATTTTTATATGAATTTAATGAAGAGTCATTAAAACTTTAGTGAATATTTTGAGCTGGTGGTTTAGCAGAACAAAATGTTGCAAACAGCACGCACGTAAAAGTTCTGTTATGGACACAAAACCTTGTAGTCTTTAAGTTTCTCAGGAATGCAAATTTCCCATAAATTAAATCAGGTTTTGGCAGATAACAGTCACTTACAAAATACCAAATCATTAAAGTGTCTGTGTACGTGGTTTAACCCCAGTGGTACCTCAGCCCCCTGCAGCCGCTCACTCACTTTCTACGGTGGGATGGGGAAGAGATTTGGAACAGTGAGAAAACTCGTGCTTTGAGATAAAGACAGTTTAATAGGCAAAGCAAAAGCTGTGCACACAAGCAAAGCAAAACAAGGAGTTCATTCACTGCTTCCTATGGTCAGTCCACCTCAAGGACAGCCGGGCTCCCTCATAAGTAGCAGTGACTTGAGAAGACAAACACCATCATTAAGAATATCCCCCTGCTTCCTCCTTTTCCCCCCAGCTTTATATGCCAAGCATGATGCCATATGGTCTGGGATATCCCTGCACCAAGTTGGGGTCAGAGGTTTCAGCTTTGTCCCCTCCTAGCTCCCTGAGCCTCCCCATCCTCCTTGCTGATGTGTTCGTCTGAGGAGCAGAAAAGGTCTTGAATCTGTGCAAGTGCTGCTCAGCAATAATGCAAACATCCCTGTATTACCAACACTATTTCCAGCACAAATCCAAAACACAGCCCCACGCTACCTACTGTAAAGAAAAGGAAAGCTACCCCAGCCGAAACCAACACAGGAGCTCATTGGAAGGGGTGGTAGGAACAGCAGAGAAAGCCCAGCTCCTTCTGCTTTGCTTACATCAGGAGTGATGCCATCCTGACCTTCCACCAAGAACTGCTACATCAGGATGCAAGAAGATTTACCAAGACAGCCATATTAAGATATTGACAGTGTCTTGATAAACAGATCTATTAAACTCTTCCTTTGCCGGGACAAAACCATATTTATAGAGGTCTTATTCAAGTAAGTGAATGGATAATGTGGAACAAGGGAAAATCTGTTTCTTATGCTCCTTTTAGTATATGCCCAGTTCTTATGAGTGAGATGACACAATATTTTTTGTATAATTGCTATTGCTTTTTCTGCTCACCCATGTTTGTGAGTGCAAAATCCAATAGCAGTGTTGAACTGAATTTACTGGAGCCACATGATATTTCTATTGTCATAAAGGCATCACAGGGGCAGAAAGATGTTTGAAAATAGGAGTTTATTCAAATATTGAAAAAAAAATCACCAAAAACCCTATCAGGAGATTGTGAAAAGTAACTTAGAAGAAACAACGTAAATTGTATGAGTCAAATTGCCATCAGGTGTCATTAGGTTGTAAAAATGAGTTGTTCATTTTACCAGATATCTGAAAAGGGGCTCATAGTCAACAAATACATGAGAGATGTGGAAAATGAACCCCTGAGTTTGCACATGGACCTGAGTTTGCATAAAATAGACTATATTTTTACACTATATTTTAAGTTACTTTCAAGGGCAGATTTACTGAATATCAACAATGTTTGCTGTTGGGAGCAAACCCAGGGCCAGGATTTGAGAAAAAACACATACATTGAAAAACCTTGAGTATGTCGCATTCTACAGAGGAAGGAGTCCCAAAAATTGAGGGGGGGGGCCAGAATACAACCCACCTAGGATCGAACAGTATGTGTCAGACAAAATTTAAGGTAATTCTGTGTCTACCTGCTGTAAGTGTCTAAGTAAAGTAAAGAGTCATCTGTACTATGGTACACACCTATTTACGGAATAAAAGCTTTATCCAAGAAGTATGAGAGTTAGGAAGCTGCTGTTTCCTAATGTTGGACAGTTCCTGACAAAGGGGAGGTGGCAGCTGCTGCTTGCAGGTCTCATATCTCCTTTACAGCTATGCCACCGGGGACTACAGGTGGTCAAAAAAGAGATGCCAGGTTCTCTCATGGAAGATCTGTAGCACATTTACACCCAAGCTGCCTGAAGAGGGAGACTACGCTGAGGCTGCCCCTAGGACGCTAAGGGTGTAGGACTCCCCTCGAATTTGTGCTACTCTCCAGAGAAACCAGTTCCCACTGATCAGCCTCTGGGTCTGCCTGGGGCCCCTCTGAGCCAAGCAGGAGCCTGTAAAGGCCCTGGCAGCCACGACTCCTTTGCAGACTCAGGACAGAAAGGAAGAGCAGGATTGTTCAGAGTGCTGCACAGGGGATCATTTGGACTAATGAGATGGAGTTAGGAAAAGGGAAGCAGGCAGGATACCAACAGTAGCTTTCTGACAAAGGCACTAAACATCATTTCTTTCTCCCAAGGGAAATCATGAAAACTGCTATTAGAGAGGGCATTTAAAAGCAGTCTGGGCAAAGCATGAGGAAATGTACTGCAGGGAGCAGTCCTGCACTAATAGGAGATGGATTCAAAACCCTAACTTCTTTTTTGGCTTCTGACTTACACCTTTCTGCTCATTTATGGCAGTATTACTTCTCACTAAATTATGTGCTCATCTACATAATGTGAGAGCTGCTGCAGTGCTACTTTCCCGTGTCTAGTTTGTGGATCTCTTTTTTAGCTCCTCTTCAGCCATGTTCTGGCTATAATAAAGAGGTCACACTGGTCACACGGCAACACGCTGCCACTCTTCCAGCATTTGCTTCAAGTCCTTTCTTGGTACTCAATTTCACTGCAGAAAGACTAGATTTACTGCTTATCGGAGTTCTGCTATTTGACAGTTTTTCAGTCTTTCCAAACCTTTTTCAGACATCTAAATAAACTTTATGCTAATCTATAACAATTTCAGCGGTACATAAGTAAGAAGCCAGCTGTCACAGAATGTATTTCTGAAATAAGATGAGAAAGGTTGTCAGGTCTTGTGTTGAACCAGCAATGGCTTAAAGCATTGCCACAGTGGTGTGCTTCACACTTGCAAGAAGACTAACTATTTTACTATAATCTGGCAGCAAGGTGAAGTCTTCATTGCCGTCGGTCCAAGGTGTACAGTTTCTTTCCTGAGGATATATTTTTTAAATTTCATGCTACAAACAACAAAATAAGTACCTATTGCATATGGTGATTATATGGAATAAACGGCAGAAATCACTGTGCTGATGCTGTGGTCATGAACCTTTGTCTTACACCCTAAGTAAGCCTTCAGTGTCAGGTGATACCAAATACTTCACAAGTATTGAAAAATTCCCCTGTTGGCAAGGTACTCAGATACCATAGCAAGACCACCTCTCTTGCTACAATGTCAAAAAAGGCTGACAAAGATAATTAAAGTAGAGGGAATACTAAGCCACCTGGCACTGAGCTGTGAAAAAAGGACAAACTGCATGTAAGGAGAAAGTTCTCAGATTTTAAAACTGCAAATCAGCTGATTGAAAGGTGACCCAGACAATGGGAGAGAGAGGGAGAACATCATTCTTAAAAGCATTGTCTGTGTGTTTGCAGTATATTTCAGGTTTCTGAGTCCTAACCTTCCAAATAAAATTTGAGGGGAAAACAAAAGCAAAGACAAGAAAAAAAAAGGTCAACACACTCTCAAAGACTTACACAGAGGGAATGATGTTCATGTTCCTAGCTCTTCTACCAGATAAGCAAAGAACAGCTGACTCGGGACAGCATATCAAAATAGTCACCTCTGCTTACTTTTTTGACGTTAAATGCTCCCAGATCACTTAGCTGTAGACGCAGAGAGCCCACAAGTACCCACACAAGATGAGCCAGGCTGACCAATGCCAGTCCAGAGCTAGTGAGCAGTCCAGTCATTACCCTACAGGTCCATTTTCGATGAGCAGGATCACCACTCAGCCCAGCCATCAGACTGCCAAGGCAAGGTCAGGGTGGCAGCAGGCAGCTGAGCCCCTCAGCTTGGGGAAGGGTTGCATGAGTTGTGGCAGAGAAGGATGGTCACAGGCTGATCAGAGCAACTGGAGCCTGTTGGTGCTCTCACAGTCTTGACGACAAGTGGGGAAAAATGCACAAATGTCAATGTGCTGAATGTGGTTGTGTTTGTGCATATTTACTTTTAATGATCTGATTCAGTCACACCGTCTCAAGTACCAGCTAACTCATCTGAAGACATTTATTTAATGAATATTTATAAAACATTTGGGTTTTTAAGTCATTGATATTTTTAACATCCCACTGAGTCCTGATGACATGTCAGAGAGCGCTTGTCATCTGTGTGTTCTTTCCAGGACAAATATGAATTTGGGGAATTTTTTTCCTCAAATGCTTAATTCATCGCGATCCAGCACACAATACCTCAGCTGACTGTGCTGCACAGACTGTCCTTAACCAGATGGCATCCTGAAGCAGATGGGTGGAGACTCAGAGAAATGAACACCTCGTTTGAAAACAGTGTCTTATTTTCACTTACCTGGCATTGCAGGAGTTCTGCCTCTTCACCCAGGGTATCATATAATCTCAATTGCTTTGATGGTTAGGCTTTGGTTTACAGCCCTCAGCAGACATCTGCTCTGGGCTCCTGTGTTTTTATACAGTGCTCCTCCTCTTCTAAATACAGTCCCCACCTCCCTTTATCCTGTCATGCCTCACTCCTAACATGAGTGCAGAAGGGAAGAAGAAGAATTTGCCCTTTTTTTTAATTAACCTGGCACAAGTGGAGTGGCAGCTGGATTCCAGCATCTCAAAACCTGCTTTCCCCTGATGCTAGACAATATTCTTCAGTGCGTTCACTATCTGCGTGTGGAAAAAGTCTGTTTAACAGACTCTATTCTTAAATATGTTATCATAGAGGCATTGCTATTACTTCTAACTGTCTCAGCCTTGGCCAGCAACAGGAAGTCCATCCTGGAGCTGTCTGGCATTGGCTCCATAGGACAGGGGAAGCTTCTAGCAGCTTCTTACGGAAGCCACCCTTGTAGTCCCCCCACCATTACGAATAGTATTTCTAGTCTGTTAAAGTGTTTTCCTATGTTGTTTGCAAGTTTGACTGACACTTATGGGAATCAAAACTTTTATATTGCCCCGCAAATCCAGCAGTTGCTCATCTTGTTACAAAAATGCTTCACAAAGGCTCATAGTAAGACAGCTTCTGAAGAGAGTGATTTATAACTTCATCAATAGCCTACTGAAGTTAATAGAACATCTCCCTGGTGCTGGCCTGCGATTACATACTGAAATGCAGAAGCCTTAACTCTATATTTAATGTGAGTAACTAGTCACTAGAAACTAGAGAAAGCTCAGTTTAATGATATATGAGTCACATAACTGAAATGTGCTTTAAAAAACACAAGTAGTACAAAAGATAACTAGAAAAAGAGGAGCAGAGAGAATATGAATCCTCTCCGTACTTTTTAAGTTCAGCAAAACTGCATATACAACTGGTTTCATTATTATGCTTTTCCTTGCAGAGACAAATGCTTAGTGTCCTTTGTATAGGTACCTACTGCTGCAAATGGTGAGAGAGATAAGTAACTGTACTTAGTGGTAAAGGCAAAAGTAGAAAAAAAAAAAGACAGTGAAAACTTGGAGGCAGGTCTTCACCTGCACTTTTTTCTTAGGCGAAAATTTCAATAGGAAGTGATTTTTTCCCTGAAAAAAATATCCAGTTGTCCTCACTAAAGGCCCTCAAGTTGTCCTTTTTAAAGATTTTCACATTGTATGGAAAAAACCCACAGTCTTTTTTTCCATTATGTTTTTCTTCAGCTGATGCTTATATCTGATAGTTTCATATTTTGGAAGATTTTTATGTGTCTGACTTTAGGAGTTTGCTGAATTAATGCTCTCATTCACTCATCCAATGACAACACTGTATTTGTCACTCCTCTTTGTACATGAAGGCCTGATCTTCTGCTCCATTCTGCTGAAACTACATCATTTTTTTCATTCTAGGTTAAGTCATCAGGACAGGAGGACAACAAGTTTGATTCTGTTCCCTAGTAGCCATAACCCAGACCTTGGAATTTTGACCTGAGCTCTCCTCTGAGCTTGAAAGAGTGATTTAATATTTAATAGCAATATGAAGAACTAGATAACCCCTCTCATTTTGCTTTCGTATTTCTAAAGAACAGAGTTGTGAATTCTTCATAGCAACAGAGGCCTTTCTAGCAGTCATTTCTTCTCATCTGCACCTTTTCCTGCCCAGTTTAGATGACACTGTGGTAAGCTGGTAGCTATTAGGGATTCATTCTGAGATTCTCAGCTCCTTCACTTGCTGCAAAAGGTTTGCTTTACCATGGCAAAATTAGGTCTGTGAGGATAATTATGTGGCCAGACTTTGCCAAATGAGAAGCCACATTGCCACATATATGATACCCAGGCCTGTAGAATCAAACCTTGGTCTGCTGGGCTATGTTTATAACAAAGGCAGTAACGTGATGTCATGGTGGCTAAAGCAGTAGGGAAAGAGGGAAGTATTTCCATAGAAAAAACACCATGACTGCAGTCAGAATGCCTTTACAAGGGTCTTCAATACATAAAATACAAAACAAAATTGGATCAGTAAGTTGTATTGACTTCTAATTACGTGCACAATGTAGACAGAATATTTTGACTCACATCGTGAAACATATCTTGAGGTATTCTGACCTGCAGTGCAGATTGACAATACAATTTCTGTTATTATTATCACAATAATGGGAGTGGAAAGACATATTACATAAGAACTCTGAACTTGTTTGCATTCATTCAGCTGAGAACACCTTTCTAGACTTGCTATTCCAGCACCTCTGGCTTTTATTAGTATTTCTCTGTCGTCACATCACTATATTGGGGATTTATGGCTGGTTCAATCAAAAGTTTTATATTAATGCAAACTGCAAAGGTTTGGCCTTTGCCCTGGGTCACTACAATGTTATCTAAAAGTCTTTCATAAGCGGCAATTGTACTTAATTTAAAACTCACAGTATTGCACAGGGTATTTAATGTTTTATTCTCTTCTGAATCTGAAATCTTAATGAAAATTTTAAGATACAGAAAGAATGGGACAGCTATTCACACGCTGCAGAAAGTTGCTACATGTCTTTTTAGATTTTAATTTCCCATAAATTAAGAAAAAGTGCAGCACAGACTAGTCACTTGCTAGCAAGATATCTCTAAATTTAGCCTTTACTCCTTCATATCAGAGTCATGTTTCCAGAATTCTCCCATTTGATTGCGAAAGTTCTTTGCAACTAGGACCCTTTTCTGCAGCTAAAACTCACAACATTCAGGCCTTGTTCATAATAATAACAGCTTAGTTTCAGTGAACACCTTCTCCTTTGTACTTATACTGGCAAGAACCAAAATCTCTTTTATGATTACTTCCCTGATGCTGGATTTATCCACTGCCTACCGAAGCCAATATTCATCTTACCTTAATCTGCCAGAGAATCTGGCACATGTGAGCTGCACTGTCAGAAGCTAAGGAAATGGCACAGTGCAAGAGTAAGTGTTCAGAAAGTTTCCAAACCTTCCAGCAAATGCAACCGAAGTGGTGCTATGAGACAACATGAGAACGTTCTGGAAATGTAAGTAAGCCTGCTGTGAAGGGGACTGCCACAGCATCCCACAGAAAATCAGAGGTGAATCACTGGCACTTGCATGTGCAGTATGACTGTGACAGAAATCTTCTCTGGCAGCAGACCATGATGCATTGCAGTGTTTACAAAATAATTTTGGCAGAAGACTATTGCTTATTACATCAGAGGGAGTTAATCATACTCAGCTTGAGACAAACTCAAGGTGTGGACTGGAGTTGCATTGCAGTAAAATACATAATCTCAAGGTAAGGAAGGTGGAATTAGCTCAAGGATCTCAAAATACTCAAGTGACCTCTACTAAGTTCTGCTGGTGCCCTTGTGCTTCTGAAAAGATAAATCTGCCTTCCTGAATGAGCCTCGTAGGTGAATATATTTAGTCTTTCAGACCTTGTTCTATAAAACAGTGATGAACTATAATAGTAAACAATATCCTTATAAAGGATAAATCTGCATGATAGTGGGGTATTTTCTTTTCAGGATTTCTTTCCAAAGCTCTTGGTCTTTCTCAGAAATTATGATTTTGTATTTATCCTCAGCAAAGATGAAAAATAAAAATTCGCATTCTGACATGACCCATAAAGGCTGGCATTGGAAAGATTATATTTAGTTATCCTGAAGATCTATAGGCTGCTCCCCAATTAAAAATATTTAGAACACATTATCTTTCTTTACCAGAAACAACCCACAGCTAGTCCTCTTCTAGTTGTTGTAAGTGCATGCAACTGCAGTAAGTTCCCTTTAGCTTGTACAAAGCTTTCAAGTCTGTCTTGGACATGGGGACACGCTCCTGTAGCACACCTTCCCCTCCCTACCCCCAAACAAAACAGCGCATGGTTTTGTGCCAAAGGAGAACAGTTTATTTTTAGGTTAGTATAAAATAGAGACTTTCATCTAAGTAGTACAGAACCCCCACCCACATTCTGATTCAAGTCTGTATCAAAGTTAATTGCAAACCTCCTACAAGTAGGAGCAGTTAGAGTGAAAAAATATATATGGAGCGTTTTCTGCTCTTCATATCCACAGCCTCATTCTTTCAGCAATACCAGTTCAAAACAGGAATTGTCCTACAATAATGAAGTAGGAGTGTCATAGAAGAATTACAAAGCAGTTTGAAGAGAAAAAAGAATATGCATCTAATACGTTCTTCACTGGATGCAGGTTGCTATTAAACACATGAAGATGCTAAAGGGGTATTGAAATTCCAATGCATCTTCCTACTGTAGCTGGACATTTTTCAAAATAATACAAATCTTTATGCAAAGATGAATAAAAAAAAGCAGATCATAGTTTTAACATGTGTCTTGGTACATTTTGGTTTGAATTCCTCTCTATTTAGTCAATCTTTTTTATAAGGATACATCCCAGAAAAAAGCAAAACCCTAACTGTTAAATATATGCCTGTTAATATAAAATATTACAATGTCTGTTTGTAGTGACATCAGTTTGCACACTCTTATTCCAAACTCTCTATTTTATCCTTATTCTTCTGCTCCTCCACTGAGAGGGAATATGTCTGTCAGTTTTTCAAAATGCTTCCTTCGAAAGGAGGAAGACTTTGCAAATGTTGCCTGTGTTAACATAATGAAGACAGAAGCACATTCAAATGTGAAAAACATCCTGTTGCAGCTTGCTCTTATTTAAATGAGTAGAGAGAGTTATTGCTAAGGACACATCCTGAGTATCACGTCTGAAAAAGAACAAATCCTTGAACATTTTCCACAGTGCCTGCAAGAACTGTCTCAGCAAAAGCTGAACTTCAGATCACCTCTGGCTTACACACATAGAATTAATTCATGTTTTTTTAACTCAAGCTGCCTCCAGGATTTGTCTGCTCTTGGGACAGGCATCATCAAAAACCTTCAAGGAGCAAACCCAGACTATCCTTAATGCTTGAAGTCACTAGAAACACTGAGGTAGGGAAACTATATCGTGTGGTGGGACCATCCCCTTTGCAATGATGTACATCCTTGAGGAGTACTCTCAATACTAGATTGAAGAAAGCTCCCTCCATCACCCTTAGGGAGCACTAGCAAGGGTGCAGAGCTGATCTTTAACATCTTCTCTCATAAAATAATAATAATAATGGCCAGTCTTCGCGAACGAAGAACCGGGGAAGGTCTTTACACCTTCCAGCCTGCGCATT
>JAYRBT010000001.1:84789092-84852073 GCA_036023395.1 Myiotriccus ornatus | reverse complement strand
TCCATCTGCCCGGGGAGTGGCCCTGACCAGGAATCGAACCCGGGCCTCGGTGGTGACAGCGCCGCGTCTTAACCACTGGACCACCAGGGGCTCCCTCATAAAATAAAATAGCTGGAAAGTGTTTAAGTCTTGACATTCTACAGTGTCACAGGTGTAGAAAGTTTGAGTTTAGCCATGTCATCTAAGATAACAAAAGCTCCTTTAACTCAGCAGTAGTCTCAGAACTCATTTCAGGTCAAAGCCCATTGCAAATGGTGCTTAATCTCATCCTCTAATACATGTTTAAAAATTAGATCCATGGTAAGATGTGCAGAGAACAAGATGACAGGATGTTAATAAATACCCTATCATCTAGGAATGGATGCTTTCTTATAAGTCATTTCAGAGTTGAATAAATTAGGAAAATGAAAACAATAATCTTGAAGGGTTTTTTTCATTGCATTCATGTTTTTGATTCACACAGTTCATAAATCTTTGAATCCATTAAACACGGACTTATAATTTTTGTTACTTTGGTTTTTGCTTTGTTCCGAAAGTCATTTGTTACTCTTATTGAGTAAAGCTGTAAGCCAGTTAAAGCACAGACAGCATAGTTGTGGCTGACACATCATAAAAGATGTTTCTTTATAATTTCATTGTTAAAGTATTTATTGAAGGTATTCAACAAATTCCAACAAATAACAGCAAACTCATTTAGCAATACTCAAGGTAATTTTTAGAAAAGTACAATAATCAAATAGGGGATGAAGTGTTCCTTAGTCTATGACATTTCTTAATTACAGACTTAAACTTTTTATCATAGGATGGGGTTCAACAAGAATACAGTGGCTCCTGGTATTGGATCAAAACCACCACAGACTCACTGTAAATAGAATCAATCATTTGTAATTTCACTATGCTGGTTTAGATGTGTGAAAAATCTCTGCTTTGACCAGTTTTATGCCAATTCCACTCCAACATGTCAAAGCCAGCTTTCCTTTCCACACCTAGCCTTCAGACCTCTTTGCTTGTTTCTTTTTTCCTTCCCTCTTCTTTGTTCCAAAAACCATTTTCTCTCAGCACTTTTGTCCTTCCATTCATGCCAATTTGGGGGTTTGCTTTTATTATCGTTTGAACACATGCTGGACTAAGACCACCTATGATATTTTGCCACAGAGCTTTCGCCTTGTTCTTGGCTATTGTGCACTTTTTTTTCAACATAGACCGTGCTATTCTTTCCCTACCCAGAGGTGTGACAGCATCATCTAACAACGGTCATGCTGCATTAGACCCATGCACACTCTCCTGATTCTAACCACCACCCTTCAAACTGGACAAGGACAGGGGCAGGGGGGTTGACCAGGCTCTAGAGTGTTCAATATCCCACACTGGCAACACGAGTATGGCTGTATTGCAACTTTTCTACTCAAACAGTCACACATGGAGATCCAAGGAGCTGAAGCAATACAGAACCAAAAAGGTCTCAAAGAAAGGTCATTACTGAACTATTATTGAAATATTCCCAACATTAATGGTTGGAATGAGCAGCTATATGAGAATGAGAAAATAATTCTGGAAAACAGAAATAAATCTAGGCTTCCTGTTTATAAAAACCCAATTCTACTACTCTAAGGGGCAACAGGGATTCACGGATCATTAGCAGATAGTTGTGAGAGAAGGGACAGTTCCCAGTAATCAGATCCCTGTAAAGATTAACTCATTTCAGTGTTTCAGGAGCAGCAGGATCAACAGACTGCCCTCTCCTTTATGTCAGTCATCCACATGGTAATGCAAACCAAGAACCTCAGGAATAACAGATGTCACCTTTTGAATCACATAGGTCATCTTTTTGAATCACATAGGTGGCTGTTGTCTTTCCAGATATGGTCTGATTGCAGCCTGCAGTCAGCAGAGTGGCGAGTCAGCTTCTAACTCAGCAATGCAGATCTCTTTCCATACTTGATAGCATGTTCCCCTTAACTTTCTGCTACAACAAATAGGAGTTAAGGTCAGCATGGATCTTCATGAATGTTGCCTTTTTCTGCCTGAATTTCCTCCTGCTCTGATAGTTGTTCTTCTCACATACTGCACTTCCTTTCCTTCTAGACTGACTCTCACCTCCACCAAATTCCCAGCCCTGTCCTTCATCCATGGTGCATCGGACCCTCATGTGCTCGCTTTCTTGTGTCATATGTGGGCCACAAAGAAACTTGAAACATTTTTATCAACACTTCATGCGAGCATGAATAACATTGCTTATGATTGCATTACATGTGGAGCAGGAAATAAAGAGTGTTACTACTGCAGTGGCAGCTTCACCTGGTAGTGGCATTGACATAAGGCAGGGGATAAGACTGTTTCTCTTTTGAAGTCACAGTCTCAAGACTGTCTCTTCTTTTCTCCCTCCACCTTTGGCTGATTTCACAGTGCAGAAATATGTTATTGTAATGACTTAGCAAACCACAGTACAAAGAAAGTCTCAGGCCCACTTTTGATTCATGGTCCTTTTTAACTTAGGAAAAACAGCTCAGTGGCTTTTGCACTAGAGGAAATGCAAAATTACAGGATTGTGTTAACTCTGAAAGGATTTGCAGGCATGGACAAAGAAATTCAATAAACATGATTCCCTCTATCTTAGAGAGAGCTTCTGCTGTAGAAGGAAAAGAAAAGGCAAAAGTGGAACAAAGTAAATTCCTCACAGGATGATGAAATGTTCAACTAAGTGAGAAGCAAACGTAAAATAAGTTGCCCATAAATGCAATCATTCGCCAAAGCTGGAAACTGACTCTAGCATGATCCCTATTTTTGTACCAGGTTTCTCCTGAAAGCAATCACAAGACATCATTGTGAGGAGTTGAGATTCAAGGTGGTATTGTGCATCATGAAAGGCTTTTTCTTTTTCTTATTTACCTTACCCGTCCCCAGTCCTCTTCTGCTGGAGGACTGATCATGGGTTTACCTCTGAATCAGAACTGACTCAATCTACTCACAGTTCACAATAGATAAAAATAGCAATATTTCAACTTGATTAACTTTTGTCAGGGTATTTTGTTTTTCCCCTTGCCTTCCCTGTTCCCCACCACTTAATATTATGAGACCTCCAGTTAACAATACTGGGTATTCAAACCACTTTCTACCAAAAAGAGAAAATCAAACTGAACTTTTAAAGGTTCTCCTCTTTTCCGTGTGTGGGGTTTTTTGTTTGTTTATTTGTTTGTTCTTTTGTTGGTGGTGGTCGGGTTTTGCCTTGCTTTTTTTTTTTTTCTTTCTTTCTTTTGACATTAGTAAATTTTCATGCTGTAAATTCAGTTTGGCAAACTACTTAAAAGGTAGATTATCTTCTGTGGTCATGCTACTTGTAGGGACCTTCATGGAATGTGATCTATGGGTTAGATATATGTCATAGGAAGACCACTAGAATCAGAAAACTAAGAAGAAATAGAGGAGACATTCTGTCTACCCTTGAATCTAGTGTGGTAATTTACATCATTTTTAGAGGGATGTAAAAATAACAGCCAATTGGTATGTAATATTTAAAATTATTTTACCAAAATTTACATGACTCGATAAAAAGTCAAGAGAACTTACTAATTATATAGGATTTAAAAATAATGATTTCCTACTAGACATGTATTTATGCATTTTTTTTACTCTGAATGAAGAAACAGAGAGAGGAAGGATTTACTTGTTCAGCTGCAATATAAAAACTTTGATATTTGCGTTTAGTTCTAGTTAAATATGCTTAAAGAAATGAGAAAAAAAGTTGGAAAAACCTATTTATCAGAGTATCTGTGGAATTAAACATGTACCAGTTTTATTTATGATAAACCAGTTTTTTCCCCCTGTAATTCCATGTAAATGCAGCCTCGAGCAGCAGTATTACAGAATCTCTGATCATTTCCAGCACTAGTAATAAAAGGTTGCAGCTTCATTCAGCCACCCAAACATCATTAAACCTTCATATAATCTTACCTTGCAAATGCTTAAGCACCTGGAAATATTTTCATGAAATACTGATTTAACAGTATGAGAAATGTCAAGAAGATACCTAGCCCTCTACTCCTTTTTTCTTTTACTCTGGGATCCAGCAATGTAAATCATAAACAGGACCTCCCTGGCTTTCATAAGGCTACGGTCCAGTCTTCTGCCCATCCAATTAAGCAGTTAAATTCTAAGCAGTTTCATTCAGTTAAGAACTCAGTATTATTTTTTCACTGCTTCTTTTTCAGAATGTATGACCAATGGAAGAAATTATGTTTCCAAAAGATTTCAATCCATAACTAAACCAAGAAAGATATGAAGTAATAATAAATTGTGGAAATAGATTTACATTGCTATAAAACTGTGAGGAAGCGGGCTAGTTAAGTTCAAAGTGTTCTTGTTCCACTTGTGTGAAGTTAAGGCATGCAAGGAAGAGCTTGCACCTTAGAATTAATAAATCCACAGCAAAGGCTTTCCAGGGAAAATACCTTGTCTCACTCCATGTTTGAAGAGTTTGTAGTCTCAGTCCAGGCTCCCTCTGTTCAAGAGATCACACTGAAGGGGAAATGTAAAAATGTCCTGTAGGTCTAGGAGGAAAGAAATCCTCTCTTCCAGGTCATCCTTTTCTCCAAAATTAATTGATCTAAAAGCATGCCTCATTTGGTGACTTTGCCTCATTATTGTTCACAGGTCATTAAAAAACTCCTTAAACAATCTTAAAAGTTTCAAAAAGAAGACAGAGCTGGGAAGTGATGAGAAACTGGAAGCTCAGGTCAGGGTCCTGGGACTAATAGCACAAGGACACTAATACCCAGGGAAAGGCAAGCAGCTCATGCAAGGAGAAAAGTGGAAAACAGAGGAAGTTGGGGAAGGCTGGACAAGAAAACTTCTGTCATAGGAAATTAAGCTATGCAGTATAGGAAAGACTGAGACACGGGTGAGAAGGGAGATGACAGGGATGAGTGGGCTGGGAATAGAATGAGAAGCTGGTGAACTGGTGCTGGAGCCATTTGCACAAAACATCTAGAAAGTTGGAGCTGTGAATGAGAAAAGTCTTCACGCAGAGGCAGAGTATATTAAGCTTCGTGAAAAGACTACATTGCTATTCAGAGCCTGGAAGGGATTCCAAGACTGAGAGTCTCCAATACTCCACTGTCAGTAGAGTTTATGAATACATAGCAAAATGACTGTTTTGTTTGTTTCTAGAATTAGGTGCTAAATGATCATAGAGAGCTCGAGTATCAGTCGGGCTGCAGGATGGTGTACAAATAAAGGAAGGAAAGCACATGTGCAGAGAAACCTTTTGTTCAATCAGGAAGTGGATAGATTCAATAAAGGTCATTTAATCTAGGAAAACACTGTATGAAAATCAAGACACCAAATGAACAAAAAAGCAACTTCCTAAATGCAAGAACCACAAAGCTTTGACCATTCTGGCTTTTGTCAGTCATTTCTATCTGGAAAAAACTGCTGAAAATGTAATATTCCCTGTTGGCAGGGCTTCAAGCTTTGTGAAACTTGATAGGCTCCTGCAGGGAAAATCAAGGCAATCTGCATTAACAACATACTGCTCTGCACTAAAAGACCCTTGCAGAACACAGGGAACAAAAAAGAAGGTTTCAGCTCTTAACATTGTCGTCTGCTGGTTTTGACATGAACCTGTTTAAAGAATTACCCTTTACAATCACAGCTAGAGAGAACCTGATAAGAGAAGGGCACTTTTCTTCAAGAAAACTCTTTCAAGGGAAAAGACATACAGCTGACAACTTGAAAGAGACAACGTAAGACGTAGTTTTAGATTTCTATTTATAGCTGCTCTTGCTAAAAGCAACCCAAGTCTTTTATTACATTACAAATATCACAGGTAGATTAGACTGTAGGTAAATTAGAACAGATTAGTCCAGATCCTGGACTGTCTGTAGTAAGGAATAATCCTGATTGTCTTTGCCTCCACCTCATCTTTTTTTTTTTTTTTTCAAAAAATCTGAACTATTATGGGGTTATGTAGAAAACCATCCAAAGATGGAGTAGACACATAATCATGAAGTAAGAATATTGGTTATTGATGAAGTTCATTACATCAAGGTTGAGAGGGCAGGAGGGCAAGGACCAATATATATATATACACCAAGTTTAACCAAACCATAATCTTAGCCTCAGCCCTAATACTTATCTTTTAAGTTTATATATTTTCACATCTATGGGATTGTATCAGAAATGTTTTTATGATATTGTCTACAACCTTAAATCATCCAGGCCTTGATTAAAACCATTTAAAATTAGTAACTCATGGATAGTATCATAAAAGATATCACAAGAATAGGAATATATTTCTGAGTGCTTATGGGAACTAATTATATTTCCCATTTCTGGTCGAGATATATGTATATGTTATCTTGCAAGAGTATAGGTCACTCTGGCTGGCATTTAAATGAAAACATTATTCACTGGTCCCATTGGCCCCACTGGCTTCATCAAAAAGCTGTGTTTAATGATTGTTTTAAAGGAAAAATTGCATTTTCTGACATTAAAATTCAATGTACAGAAAACTTGTGAAGCGACAATTTGCAAAGCAATTCATAAGCTAAGAGGGAATACGATAGAGCTAAAAAAACCTGTGTGATAGGCTGACCTGGAGCACAATTGCAACTCTCTCATTGCTCAAAGTAGGAAAATAATCATAATAAGGAAATAATGAAACAGAATGAAAACTGCCTGAGGATAGGTAGCTCCACCTGAAATAAACCAGGTAGAAGAATGTTTATTCAAGGAGAAAATCAGGGAGGAACTGGTTAGAGGTTTCATAATTGAACCGTGTTGGGAATAAGAAGGGTTTTGGTTTGGAGTTTTTTCTTTATTGTGGTTAATTATATGTGCTCTTTCTAAAACAGCCAAAGCAATTAGTTTATGTCAAACTTGCCAAAAATAACAAATTAAACCAGGGTAGCAATTGTACTAAGAAATCTTTAACAGGGGAATAACTTTCTTCTGGGTTTTTTTGGGTAATCTTTCTGAAATTTCTCCAAGTAAAAAGCCCCAAGCCTGTAGCATTGTTGGACAAAATTAATTTCTTTCAAAGATGGCCCATACATCCCTAAAATCTCTGGCAAATGCTGATGAAATGCAGCTCCACATAAAAAAGCAAGAAAAACTCAGAGCAGTGCTTATAGGTGATCTATAATTTTCAGCTTGATATATGTCAGTATTGTGGTCCTTGTCCTAAAAATACACTTAAATATTAATGGAAAAGCAACCTACTTGTGTAGGTTGTAGCAACCTACAAGTGTTCTTTTAGGCTCTTCCAAGCACTTCAGTTTTAAAAATCTCTCCTATTTATTTTCTGACAATTTAAGGAGGTTACACCTGTCATTATCAGCTCATTAACATTATATTTATGTACAAAGACACAAAGTTTACCATAATGATCAACGGTGCCATGGAAACCTAATTCCAGGGGCTAAATCACACAGGGGCTTAGCACAATAGCCTTTTACCCAAGCAGGGCACTAGTGTGTTTATTCCCATTATTCCTATTGCAAACCTACAGCCTTGTACAATTTGGAGACAATGCCTAGAAACGGTCTAGGGGTAGAATAAAATTACTGGTGAATAAGGCTCAATATATGTAGTCAAAGAAAGAATACACCAAGGGAAAACAGATCCTGTTATAAAAAAACCTAGACAGACACAAAAAAACCAAAAAACTCTCAACCAAAACAAAACAATCGCACACACAAAAAAAAGCTTTTTTTTTTTCCCAAAACGTTTCTTAACGGAGCAAATGTACACAACAAAATTTACTTCCGGCTGACAGATACTCCTTGAGCATCTATTTGCACAGTTCCAATCTCTACCCTGGGCTAATCCAATACCCTTCTTAAGTGTTTTATATGTTGCAAATCACTGAAATGTCAAGAGCTAAAGTTCAGTAAGCAGGTGCTGTCAACAGATTCAGCCATAGCACTTGGTTACTGCACCCTTCCCAGAGTAAAACTTGAGACTGATCTTCTTCCTCGAGCTGACTCTTCCCCTCAGGTTGATGCACACCATCTCTTGCTGAGAACTGTGACCAATTTGCATAAATAACGTACTTTGCTCTCCAGTCTTCCTGGTGGTTTCTAAAATAGTACTCCTATTGTAGAGATATATGAAAAACTTACTTATGCTTTTTTTTCAAAGTAGATTATTGCTCAGGCAGCTCTTCGGCAAAGTAAGTCTGAAATGTGATGGTCATGTGTTAAAGGTGTGTATCCTATTTAAATGGGACCCTAACCATCAATTTCCTGAGTTTCCTTCTCACAGAACTGAATAATGTCTCCCAAGCTAGTTATTTTTAAACTGCTACCATTTTTTGCATGTGGTATTTTCTCCCCATGTTGCATTCAGATTCATTTGTGGAAGCAAAGCTTAGGACAGACTTCTGACTGGTGAGAAAAAAATATATAAATCAGAGCCTTAAATTAAGACTGCCAATGAAATTTTTTGGCTGCCCTTCAGGTACTGCATTAAAAACTTCATTTTTTGCAGTCCCACGCCCCTCAGAAATTGAAACATTTCTACACTTTTTCTTTAGAAGACTTAATTTGAGTGAAATACAGAATGTAAGTCCCATGCTTTCTTCATTAGTTGACCAGTACTGACAGATTCTGTTTACATATTTAAAACTAATGTTTGTAGGAGAAAACTCTCACAACGGCCTGTTGTCAATCCGTGGAGTGCACAGAGTGGGCGGGGAGGGAACTTGCATGCTGTGGATGCACAGTAGCAGTAGCCCCAAAGTGATCCCAGTAAGACTGCAAATCTCTCAATATTAACAAGGCATTCCTAGAGCTGCAATGTGGGCTGGTGCCAGAGCGCACTGTGCTTAAAGGCTCTCTCACACTCATCCAATTACCTGGTAAATACATGGAATAGGTGACTTAGAAACCTGTGCCTCATTGATTTACAATAGTGCAAAGTGCTTTTGAAAGCGCTACCACTAATATTTAAGCTGAAATCAGCAGAAGATGGGCTGGAGTTCACATCCTGTTGTTTAATGAAGGCAGGGCATGGTTACAAGTCCCAGGCTTGCGAGACCCAGCAAGGAAGGCTGTTTATGCTGAAAACAAGCAGTATAATCAGAGGTATGGAGCAATTATGAACTGCCAGCCTCTAACCTTTCCATAGCCATTCCACCAGTGCAGCTCTTCACATTTTTAACTCAGTCCTTTCAGGTGGATGAACCAGACTTGGCCCTTTCAGTCAAAAATGCACAAAAACGTCATCTTTTACAGACTCCCCAAGGTGAGCAGCTCTGGTGCAGCCACATTCTGCAGTGCAGCAGGGGCTCTGAGTACACAGCAGGGGATTTCCTGAGTCAGGCAAGCCCCAGGGGGTTCCTGAAACTGGCCAGGAGCTGCCAGTTCATGGAAGAGTGGATGATGAGGTGTGGGCAGGGCCAGGAGAGATGGTGACAGCAGCCCACTCCTACAAGGATCTGAATGATCTATCCCGGTGGTGACCGATGCCTCAGCCAGACAGAGCTGCTGAGGGGAGGGACAGCAGTGTGGACCTCAGACTCGGAGTGGGAAGTGCCCGGACCATTCTCCTGGGGCAGGGATAGGCAGAAAACTTGTGCAACATCAGGAGGGCTGAGAAGCAGTTAGAGAGCTGGTTCCAAGCACAGTCTGCGGTGGATGCACAGCCCACAGACAAGTGGCCAAAAACTCTTCCACCAGCACAAAGAGGAGGGAGGGGGAAAATAATGCAGAAGAATGGATACTTCAAACAGCAAGGACCTGTAGCAGGCAGAGACTTCTCCCAAAGCCTGAGGTGCCCTCACTGAACCACTTCACTGCTCTGAAGACTGAAGAGGAAAGACTCGTTGCATTAGGAGAGGAAGAGTCCTGGGAGGGGCTCATAAAAGGACTGGAGCACCTCTCCTATCAAGACAGGCTGAGAGAGTTCGAGTTGTTCAGCCTGAAGAAGAGAAGCCTCCAGGGAGAGCGTATAGCGCCTTCCAGTATCTAAAGGGACTAAAAGAGAGAGCTGGAGAAGAACTTTGTACAAGGGCATGCAGTGATAGGACAAGTGGGAGTGGCTTAAAACTGAAAGAGGGTAGATCTAGGTTAGATATTAGGACTAAATTCTTTACTGTGAGGATGGTGAGGCACTGGAGTAAGTTGTCCAGAGAAGCTGTGGATGTCTCATCCCTGAAAGTGTTCAAAGCCAGGTTGGATGGGGTTTTGGCCTAGTGGAAGGTGGTCTTTCGGTCCCTTCTAATCCAAACTATTCTATGATTCTACAGTTTGGGGGAAAAAAAAATCTTTAAATCATATGCTCTGTTCTTTCCCTCTGTCTTCTGACTGGAGCTTTAGCCAGTAGAGCAGCACAGACATTAAATAGTTAAAAAACCAATCCCCTATTTTGCCATTCCCAAGTTTTTCTCCTCCTATAAACATTGGTTGAAGTTGCTGAATTTTCAAAGACTTTCTAGTGTTACAGTCAGTTAGAATTCATCCCATGTTCTCTTTTAATTTGCATGTATCTGGCACATAGTTCTCTTCAACCAGGCCCATGTGAATAAGCACTTAGTGGTGATTCATCCATTGAAGTACAGCAGGCCACTCTGCTCCCCCTCAAAACTCATGCATTTTTAGTAATGGCATCAGTATCTGTAGTTGAGGAAAAATGGAATCTATGAAGTAAGAATCAAACACATTACCATATATTCTTCAAAAAATTAATGTAGTTGAAAAAGAAATCCATGGTTTGGTCTGGCTTCACTACACTGATGTCTTTTGGTTTTGTGTGCCAAAAACGAACTAACTTCTGACATCAATGAATATTGATATCATCCTGCATTATAGTGGCTCTATTCTACAGTTAACTATGTGTTGTGAATGAAATATGACACCTTTGTGTCACTGAACCATTTACCTTGCTCATCCCTTTCTTTAGATTTTTTCCCTCTCTGCAGTTCTTTGTCGTAACTCTTTCTTTTCCAGGTCATGCAGAGTTGATGTAGAAAGAAATGGGCTCTTGTCCAAGAGTGAAAAGAACTATTTAAAGGTGTTTTATTGAATGTTACACAGGGAAAATCACTAATTTCTTCATTTGCAACAGGGAGAGCATTGGTAGTTTTTCTAAGAGTGTGTAATTTGACAGGACTCCCTTAAAAATTAGTGCATCTTATTGTTCTGTAATTTAAATCTTACGCAGTGCAGGATATAAGATAGAGAGAATTAATTAATAAGCACAAACAATTCCCTAGAGACAACAATAGAAGGATATCAAGAGGCTTGGGCTAAATCTATGATTTTGTGTCTTTAAGATTTTAAGCTTACACTCTCGGCAGGTTAAAGCCAAGTTTATTTCCAGTTGAACTAAGATAAGAAAGCTCTTCTTATAAATCCAAGTGAAAGTTTGAGCATGGAGTTCAGAAATGAAAAATGTTGCTCATAAATAGAGATGAACAAATGAGAAGTAGTTGGATTTGGATGAGATTTAGGCTGGCTTTTTCATTCCACACAAAGGAACTCAAAAGTACCAAACAGACTGACTAGACAGTCCAAGAAGACAGTACACTAAACAAAAACAGCTCAGAGAAACAGGAAAAAAGGAAGCGTTTTTTTAATAATAAAATTAATTTATTAATAGCACATTGTAAAAAAGGCACTAGGGGATATGAAGGAAAAAAACCCAGTCTGTTAATACCAGAGGTACAAACTGGAGAAATTAATAAAGGCAATACTCATAGCCTGATTATGAGTATATATATCTGAAAAGGTGATATCAATGAAATTTGAAAAGACAAAACAGTCATTGCTTGGAATGTAAGAAAGTATGATACTATTCCAGTTAGAAAGGCTTGAGTAGGCAAAGAAAGAGGTAAAATAACAGTCAGAAGTAGAATTACCTTTCTCCAACTGTCAAATGTCTTGGAAGTAAGTAAGTGTGACTGCATATGGATCAATATTTTTCTTCATTCTACCAGATAAAACAGCACTTAGAATGGAAGCTTGCATCTGTTACAGACTGCCAAATGCCTTTGTAGGAAAACAAAACTTATCTACCTATAATGAGGAGTGGGAAATAGCTTCACCAGATGGGTTTAATCTCATAGACTATTCTTGAAAACTCCTTCTGCAAATACTAGTATTCCTTGGAATTGCTCTTTACAATTCCTTAACTAAAATAGCATTGTCTTCAGCATGCATGAATTGTCCCCTTCCCTTCCCTCCCCTCCCCTCCTTAAAATAAATATATTTTATTTCAAAATATACTCCTTGTTTGAAGGTATGGCCAAAATACCAAGCACAGGTTTTGCATATGTATTCAGAGAAGGTTATTCCCTAGATGAACAACATATATCTTATCTGTATATGTTATGTTTATACAGCTGCTACTAAATTAAGATCAAATTCTGATGGCTTCACTTCAAGAATTATTTTGAAGAGTTGTGGAGTGCATGAGAGAGAAGATTTCTCAGAGACTGGAAATAATTCCTCATGTTAAGAGACCATAAGTGTATCTTGAGGGATAAAGGGTAGTTTATTACTACCTCTAAATATCTGTAGGAGAAAAAGAAAACTGGCTAAAAATGGTTCAGCAGTTTAGCGAAGATGAATTAAGGCTCAAGGTCTGAGTTGGTGTGAGATGACTGCAGACTAAAAAACACCCACCTGTTTTTGCCAGTGAGAATAACTAGGTATTGAACGAATTCAAGGCTCATAGTGCAATTCTATTGCTGGAATTTTTAAAAATAATGATAGGATGCCTTTCTAAAAGATATTCTACTTTATCAATTACTTTTGGGTTTGCAGCAGTGCTTACTTCAGAAAAATCTCATACCATTCAGAAAATGCAACCAGATAATCACCATTCACAATCTCTTTGTGAATGGAATATGACCAATAGGAAAGGGCTTCCAGCAGTGAGATAGTATTTAAAACTTCCAAAAGATTGTAAGGGAAACTAATCCACAAGAGTGCATGTTAGGAACAGGTGAGGTGGACTAGATGTCAGTATGGATAGAAAAAAACAAGTTGTCCCATTCCATGATTACGTAAAAGATGCCATACTAATATAGTACAGTCACAATGATTGTAGATGAGGACAAACTCATGAATATTTTGGTTAAGTAAAAGGAATATCAGGTCAAGCAAAATGTTTTTCTTTTTTTTTTTTAATGTGTAAAATTAAATTCTGAGGAAGAAATGGAAAGCATTTTATTTGAAAATGTTTACATGGGATTTTTTGATAGCTAATTGAAAACTATTTCAACTGGTTTGTGAATTATAAACTCACTCAAAGTCCTGTGGGACTTCATAACAAACTGCAGCAAAAATGGGCCTCCTCCCACAAAGAACAGCTCTTGTGGGTAAAAAATTCAGTCCTAGAAATAAATGAGAAGTTACTGGTATTGACAGGTGACATAAACCTGGGGGTTCTCAGTGCTTTTTAAGAGTAAAGTGAATGCAAGAGTCATTAAAGTTATGTATCCTCAGATATCCTACGGTATTTGGTGCTCTGTGGAGCATGAAAAATGTTCTGTTCGAAAAGCATTGCACAGCTCATCAATAAAACCCTCTCAGGAAAAGGTTCCTACATAAAAGAAATTAATTTGCACTCCAATCCTGCATTTACTTTCACTGACATAGGCAGCTATGGCAATTTATTATTGGTTTTACTTCATCTGTTATTGTTCACTTTTGTTCTTCAAACATAAAAGAAAACCTATCTATGGAAAATAGCAAAGACTTCTTTGGCATAGTGAGTAATGGATCATGCCATGCTACACCATATTTGTATACTGATTTTCTCTCAGGTTGATACATGAATGCAAACAGAGATTATGTGTGTAACTTTCTCTGTTAAGGCAGAAATTGAACTGGACTGGTAATCATGGATCGAAGTCCACTTATGGTATTATACATTTTATTTCCATTATGTGGCTTGATGAAACTGCATTTTTGGGGGATTTTCCAATATTACTTGTACCTTACAATAGCCAAATTAAAATTCCATTGTTTTCATTAGTTCCATATTTCAAATAATATATGAAATGATAATTCCTGTTGCAAAATGAAAATGTCATTATA
Source organism: Myiotriccus ornatus (assembly GCA_036023395.1). Classification (NCBI taxonomy): domain Eukaryota; kingdom Metazoa; phylum Chordata; class Aves; order Passeriformes; family Tyrannidae; genus Myiotriccus; species Myiotriccus ornatus. The sequence goes on along the minus strand of JAYRBT010000001.1, from coordinate 84,838,031 downwards.
TCTAAAGATAATAGACCTGAATATCCTGAGACCAATTCTGATGCTCATACTACCTCATAGACAAATAACACGCTACAACTTCACATGACTTTTGTGGAAGAAGAGCATTATATACAGTAGTACAACTGGGAAGAAAGAATAGGTGCATTTTGCAGGATAGGTTGCATAATATATAAACACATAAGTACACAAAAAACCCCCAACATTCTCAATCATGCCACCAAGCTCCAAAATAAATTTTTTTTTTCAAAACCTTTTATTTTTTGAATGAGTTTTGTAGGTAAATTGTTTTCATGGACCTTCATTCATCTCCGGAGTACACTTAAAGTACTCCAAGGATACAGACACTGAAATGATTGCAATTGAATCAAAAGTAACTGTCTTTGAAACTGTCAGTACGGCATATAAAGAATTGGTATGGGCACAAGAAATATAGGCTAGCAGGTTTCAAATGACTGTGTGACACAATGAATTTAAAAGTCTTAAAAATGGGTCTTTTACTTAGTTTCAGTTCTTCACGAAAAGTTCTAGTGTGCAACCTATGTATGCCAGTGACACTGGTGAAAAAATTTCAGTATAAAGAAATCAGAACTTTTAACAAATTCAGTGAGTTTCCACATTCAGTACTAAATGCAAAAATCAGAGGGTGAAGTAAATGTATGTGCTGGAAATGTAGTCATTAACTTTTAAAAATCAGGCAATAGTTCATTTTACAAAACTGTCACTTTACAAAAATATTTTGAAAGTGCTGCTCGCTTCAAAGAAAACAAAAGTTCAGTATGCAAGAAAGAACCAACAAAATATGTAAATTATTTTATGGTGATGATTGATGGCTTCAAGTAAAAATGTGTTTCTCAATATTATATTCTTGCTATTATACAAGGAAACACACTCAGCTTAATGTCTTGCAGTTCTGCCTAGGTGGGAGGAAGTCTTAGTCTGACTTGACTTTAAGAAATCTCTTGCCTTCAGACAACCTGGAATCTGGTCTTTGCTTTTTACACTCTAGTCTGTCAATATTTGATTTTTATTATGCATGCTTATGCATATATATACATATAATTGAACATGATTCCTACAGGCACAAACAGTGCTGTTGGAGTTAGTTGTTTGGTTTTTTCTCCCCACTGTTTACTGATACAGCAATTTGTCTATGATAACGGGAAACTTTAGCACTCATGGTGTGAATGCATGTCTGAAAAATCTGCTTTTCAATTGTAAGTGCTGAAAGCCAAATCCGGGCTACACTGCTCTCGTACATGCAGGCACACACACAGAAGAGACACACACCCTGATAATGCCAAAGGCAATTATGAACTCAAATGCAGAGATCCTTGGGACACAGAAAGCTATTTTGATCTCAGTGTCTATTGCATAAGACACTTGCCTGTGACTAGACATCTAGTCACACAGCTGCTATGGCAATACATGTAAAAATTATGCCTCTAAAGACCTGTATTTTTTGTGTAGTTAAACATTCAGCTTAAGCAGAAATGTATGTAATCATTTACATACATGCATATTACCACTGCCAAGAACACTTATTTGAGGTGAGATGTAAACAACTTTCTCTGCTGTACACATGCTCCCATCCAAACACAGCATCTAGGAAACACTGTGAAAATACCTAAATGCCAAAGCAGCATAGGGAAATTTAAGAGCAGCTCTTAAGTGACAGCATTACTTCAATCATTTTGTTCTTCCTTTTGGCTTGGAAGCATTTGTTCTAGACTCCTATGGAGAAAAGATTGTTAGTGAAAATGAAAACTGTTGTATGCTGACTGACACATTTTGCAGAAGTAAGAATAAGCCTACCATTAAGTCCTCAGCATTTCTTCATTATTTATATAAATGCTGAAGAAGATAATGACTTTTTTAATGATACTTTCATGAGTCTCATTCCTTGTACATTTTTCTTCCAAAGAACTGCAAAATCCCGTTTTCACCCTTGTCTTATTTTTTTAATAGCTCCTTTTGGAGTCATAATCACCTGTGAAGACATTAAGCTCTTTCTTCTACCATTTTGCTGAGTTTTTGCATCCTCCAAAGTTCAAACTTCCTCCATACCTAGCTGGAGACATATTAAGATGGGATACCAGCTCTGAAGACAGACTTCTCGCTGAAGCATTAATAGTAGGCAGTGTACTTTAGGTAAACAGACATTGTCCTGGATGACTGATCAGAGGTCAAACAGGTAGAAAATTTTCAGCTTACTAAGAAGGAAGGAAAACCTAGTCCTGGAATTAAAAAAAATTGAGCTTTGGGAAGCAAAGATCTGAAAACAGATCTTTAGGTTGAATAGCTAATGGCAGGATTAAATAAGGTCTTTTCCTGGCTTCCAAATTTGATTTATTAAGATAATGAGGAAGTTGCCTCAGTGTTGTCTCTGTGGTCGCACTTATCAACAAAGAAATACTCGTGACACACTGTGTGAGTTCTTGTTCTCATGACTAGGGCTTTCTTCTGTAATCAAACTCTGATAACAACATGGATAAACCCTCCCATTCTTCATTACTCTGCATTTCTAGTGATGGACAATTAACGTATTGCCTTCACCCAGATGCTGAAGCTGCTCTGTTGTATCTTTGTATGTCTTTGTAAAACCATTCTTTGTTTAGCTTTTTTTCTGAGTTAATTTGGATTGTAGAACTCGTTAACCTCAGGATAATGGAAGGATAAGTGAAAATGTGACATAAGATAGTGTAGTGTAGTTTGAGTAAATACATTATTTACAGCACATACTTTTATATTTTAAATTTGTTTATATTTAGTAAAATAACCATTTGCATTCTGCTGAAACATTTCACCTTTAAGGGAGCTGTCCTTCATACAACATAGGGAAAATTCTGGCAATTCAGGCAACCACATCTTTAGTATTCAGAAGACAGAGGAAATAGGTTACAGTTTAGCACTGTCCATTAAATTCTACGGCAGTTCTTACACTAAAAATTGTTATTGTTCTAAATAGTGTCCTACTTTGAAGCAAGAAACTTAGGCTAATATAAGTCCTATGGGTCACAGACAGCAATCATCATGGTTTCATGGGAAGCATTGCTACACTATTTCTATTACTCCAGATTTGTTTCCTCAAGGTGCGTGTTTTGCTCCCACGACAGAAAACTGATCATGTTCTGTTTTGCCTCAAGATATTTTTCGTTATTTCAGTGAATTGATGGTCTGATCATTCAGTTAAAAGTTAGTTTGCCTTCCTGGGAATATTATTTAAGTCGTTAAAAGGTAGAATTCCTCTCTGGGTTTCAAAATGAAGTTTTTGGGTATTAGGTATTCCAGTGGTCCTCCCCTAGGCAATCACTGTGTGCTTACTTTTAAACCAAGCTTACACTGGCTTAATGACATGCTGTTTGGAAGGAGCTTGTATCCCAGGTCTTTCAGAAGAGAAGAGAGTTTCTTTGCACATATTATTTTGTTTGTATAAAGTCATGTATATAAAGACATACATGTACCATGGCTACTGTTGTTTTATCTGTAGGCAAGTCTTTTCAGATATATAGAGAATAATTACTTCCGGAAGGAATAGTATGAATAATAGTTTAGTAGTAGTAGTAGAAGTAGTAATAATAATAATAACCATAACAAAAACAATAATAATGCAGTTCAGAGTAGTGCAATGAGGAAAGTAGCCATAGCATATATGTGCTGGCTCTTCTGTGTGCAAAGAGAGAATCCAGGAACCCCAACAGAAGTTGTTTGGCTGAGGATAGAACTGAAGTGGTAATTTAATTGAAAATTGTAATTTACAATAGCTATTAGAAAAAATCATTCACCATATGTTGTATAGAAACAGGCTTGCCTCTGAGAGAAGCCACAGCACTGATGCTTTCAGCTGGAGCTCTGAATTTCAACAGTGGTGATTTCCTCTTCCCATGAACATTGTCAGCAGCATTCATTGCCTCAGAGCTACATCCTCTCTAAGCATGGTTTGAGTACTACAGGAGTACCACCAAATTCTCCTCTTGCATCCACTTTGCATCACTATTACCACCGAACCAAATTGCTTGGTATATTATCTGTATCGGTGTGTTCCTGTAAATTAGAGGGCAGCACAGAGGGTACAGTACATAAGTAAATATGCACAGCTGCTGCTGATATGACTGGGTCTGCCTTCTTCATCATGAGAATTTCTGCAGATCTCAGACAAGAAAATAGGTTAGTGGGTAAATAATGTAGGATTTCATCTTCACTGGGTGCTTGTTATACATCTATGGGTCCTTGTCGGATACTTGGGAATTTGCAGCTTTTTGTAAAATTTTGCCAAGTCACAAGTTCCTTTATTTATCCAGCTGAAAGGATGTCCTCCAGAAAAGGTGAAAAGTTCTGTTGTGGTAAGCATTGGGGAAAATAGGAAGGAAGGAAGGAAGGGAGGGAGGGAGGGAGGAAGGGAAGGAGGGAGAGAAAGAGGCAGGGAGGGATGGAGGAAGGGAGGAAAGAAGGAAGGGAGGAAGGAAGGAAGAAAGGAAGGAAAGGAGGCAAGGAGGGAGGTAGGAAGGGAGGACGGCAGGAAGGAAGGAAGGAAGGAAGGGAGGAAGGAAGGAAGGAAGGAAGGAAGGAAGGGAGGAAGGAAGGAAGGAAGGAAGGAAGGAAGGAAGAAAGGAAGGAAGGAAGCTGGAGAAGAACAGAGGAACAAGCAGAGGAGTTCTGCATATCCTGAAGGATGAAGATACCAACTTTAACTGTGAAACAAGGGAGGAAAATAACTAAAATACCCTTCCAAATGTTAAGAAGGTTATTATATTTAAGTAAAATAATCTTAGCACCCTCACAGAAGTTGCACAATTTAGCTCTCACCGTGGAATCAAGGGTTGTTATAAACTCCTTGGATGATCTGGAAGGGTCTACAATGTTTTTGTCCATATCTGAGCCCCTCTCTCCCATTTTTTAATCACAGGAGAGAAGGGGAAATATTTTAAGTACATTTACCTTCTAAAATTTACCTCTAAAACAGACAAGAAAATGCATATACTGAAATTACCAATTTCTTTCCAGTGAGTATAGAAAAGAGGCTACAATGTGCAGGACATCTGTAGTATTTACCTTCCAGATATCTAAATCATAGGAAATGAATTCTGCCTGAGAGCCACTAAATCATTTCATGACTAAATGAGGTGATGGACTCTCAAAGTCATGAAAGGTGCCATAATTTTCTCCCACTCTCTGTTTATCAGGTTTGTTTTAGCTGAAGACCTTGGAAGCAGCAACTCTGCCTTATTTTCCCAGTATCTTATGGTCCAGTATCTACTCCTACTCTGAATTGCTGTGCCGGGTATCAGGATCACACTATTGAGTGGAGCAGTGACCTGTGTGGGTACTGGAGTTGTGTGTATCGTTTATCATTGTACACAGTGAGAAGTCTGCAGATTGCTCAATTTTATACCATTTTCAAGCAGCTTTTATACTTCAACTAAGGAAGGGAAATGTAAAGGCTTGGCAAGTTTCCTGGAGTTTTTGATTTCATTTTTTGCTCATCCTTCTACCTTAGCAGACTATGTTTGAAACACTAATATTTTCTTGCAATTTTTCACTTGGTTCATGTCAGTAGAAGCACTGGTTTACATCGTACCTGACTCCTTACACCTGTTTCTATGAAATGATCTCAGTTGCTGTGGTGTTTCTTCAGTACAGCAAAGCAGTCTAACAATAAGCCATCAGAACCTATGGTTACTAACTCACAGCAATTTCCTGGTGCCATTCCCTGCATGCAGAAACTGCTGGGGATTAGTGGAATGAAAATAACCCTTAGCCCGTAGAACAACCCACAAGTCTCACTATGTCATGATGTACTGCAATACTTCCTAGTTGTAACAGCAGTTAAAGCTATTATTAAAGCCCTGTCTTATAATGCCAAATACACAAGACTTCTGAAATGACTGTCCAGCTTCTTGGGGTCACATATTTTTTCACTGGCACAATACTTTTCAAAATGTACACATTCATCTAACAAAGGCATTATGGAAACACAAGGTTATTAAACTCTTTCAAATATATCTGTCTCAAACTGATGTACATAACACATAGGAACTACTCCTTTTGACACACTGTTTTAAGTTTCTTTCTCCAGTTCCCACAATCAGCTTTTTATTTACCTTTAACTTTGTAGTTTATGATAATTCATTGATCTTACAGTGCCTTCAGAGATGCTTTGGATGGAAGTTATTCTTACTGAGTGAATTTCTTTTTTATGTAATATTTAGCTATAGTCAAATTGTCCACTGTATTAAATCCATTTGTTTACATGCTCTCTATTACTAGAAGATTAGGCTTTTATTTACCTCAACTAATAAACCCATTATCCCTCTACTTGGGTGAGTTTATGTACATTCCTTGGGGGATTAATCGTTGTGTGCCACCAGTTACTTCCTTCCCATGGTTTGCTATAACAGGATGTAGTCTGCTATTGCAAATGATGCCTTCTGTAATATCATACTCTAAAAAGTTAAGGTTTATAACAAGAAGCCATATAATTTATTAGGCCAAGTTTGATGTAGTCAGACAAAACCCTGTAAAAATTCTCTGTTATGTAAACTCTTCTCTACATCTGAAATGGAAGCAACATACTTCAAACTAAGCACAGAAAACGGTAACAGTTTAGTTTGTTACTGTTAATTACTGTGACTGAGAGAGAAGGATAGTTAACATCTATGGAGCTCAGGGAGTTGTTAGTAAGGACTGAGGTGAAAAGGTCAGTAGCCTCTGGTGAGGAGAGAGAGAGGCACAGGTTATTATTCCCTGTGGAGTCACAAGGGTTATCAGAAGAGATACTGCAAAAAAAAATCATTTGAGATAAACTAGCCTTCTTACTGATTTTATGGTTTTTACTATCCAGCAGAATGATAAACTTTATATCCAGACTGACCTTCTGAAGATTTACAAATATCAAAAAAGGACACAACTGTATCACCACTACTGAGTTTCTAGTGTCTCTAAAGACTTCTTATTAAGGGCATATTCATGTGCATGCTAGACTTGCCATAAAGACCCCTACTTTGTGATTCATATCTCAAAAGAAGATAACAGAAGTTACTTAAACCTGAAATTAGGGCATGGAAGACACAGACTGCAGAAGGAGGATTTTGTGTGCCTTGGTTATGGAATCCAGTGAATGATAATATCTTCATGTTTGTGGTCATGAAGCCATCCAGAAATATCTAGTCTGGAAATTCAAGATGTCTTTCAAAACTTTGCTTATCCAAAATGATTACTGTCAGGCTCTGCCTGTCCAGATAGGTAATTTCTACAGAGACCTAAAACTTAAGGAAAGTAGAAAGACATAGTTCACTTAAATTTCACGTGAACATTACTGCACAGATGCGGTTGAAACACTAATAAATCTTTCATATGCACTGTTTTTTTGAAGCTCAAAGTTATCAGGTCAGTGAACAACTGTCTGTATCCCACCACACCGTCAATTTATTTTCTGTGTTATTATTGCAGGTGATTATGTAGTCATGACTATATACTTCGACTTAAGTAGAAGAATGGGATACTTTACTATTCAAACATACATTCCCTGTATATTAACAGTTGTTCTTTCCTGGGTATCCTTTTGGATCAAAAAAGATGCCACACCAGCAAGAACAGCATTAGGTAAGTTGTTAATATTTCCCTTTTCTTCTGTCATTGTGATGTTCCTATACTACCATTTGAAAACGTAAACTTCCTTTCAAAGGGACCACTGTACATTTTGGATTATTGCTACTACTTCTTGCAGACCCAGATCTCATTACCACTGAAAACTCTGGTTCTCTTCCTGTAACAGAAAGAAATTAAAGAATTAAAAGTATACAAGTGTGACCCTTTGGATGACACTGCCACCTATTTTGCATAAATCTCTTGAATTAATATCTGTCTCCTTGTTCTCACTGATATCTTAGTGACATTTTTGAAGAATTAATTAATTTCACTGCTGGTTCCTTCCCTTCTGAAATTCTCCCCCACAGGGAATTGTGTCTTATATATATACAGAAAACTGTGGGATATAATAGCATTAACTCATGCAAAGTGTTTTATCTTGCATGCTTGAAGTTAGGCTCCACACTGGGTATACTGATATTTTTCATAGATTGTGGTGATTTATGGTGGTTTAGGTTTTCCAGAAGTCTGTTTATGTCAGGACCAGCCTGTGCACTTTGGTAATGTGCTTTAGAAATGTTGACTTAGACACTTCGAAATTTATTCTTATATCTGAGGGAATCCTGCAGGTTTTGCCAGCATTAAGGATACGAGGCTATATAACTGCCAATTATAGGTATACGCCAGAACCAAAGGAAAAACAACATCTTTGTATTCAGGTTGTGGTTGCCAGGTCTGCCTATACAAACTGATTCAGAAATCTATCAGTCTAGGAAAAAAGCAGAGGCTATGTCAAGGTTTGCATGTCTGTTTTCAAGGATAGAGGTTACCATTCCCAGCTATCGATTGCATCCTTCTGCTGGAGTTTGTTACCAGGTGGATCCATTTTTCTGAGGTTATTTTACAAGAAAGGAGTATTCAGTCCTCACTTCTTTCATGTGAGTGCCGAAGTGCTGTTACACCGTGGCTCCAGCAACGTGACAGACCCTAAGACGGACAGTTACTTTGTGACGTCCAGGGCAGCAAAAAGACCACAGAGCAGCTGTACAAATGCCTGTTTCTGGCTGTGTAGACTTGCTTTTGATAGCCAGAAAATTGAGCAATAGGTCTTTAGTGTACTTCTTTGCTGAACTACTTTCTTAAATTGGGTGACTCAGGGGAGATAAGGAAAGACTGACCATGCTCCATCTTTTTAATCAGGGAATCTGAAGCCCCATGCGTGGTTAGAGTCACAGAGCATCCATTTGGGTTATCCTTCTTAATGCATAAGAGAAAAGAGACAAAAGACATGTAACAGTTTGCATTACTGATTTGCCATAAGCAGCATTCATATCCTGTTCCTGACTGTGATTCCCCACACCACACAGCTCAGTTTTCCAATTAAGTAGACACAGAAGTAGGTTAGATCATGAATCAATACAGTGTGACTGTCCCTGCTTCACCCCCTCAGCCAGCAAGACATTCAGACAAAAAATGTATTCAGATGTAGTCATGAATTTGGAGTAAGAACGTAAAAATGAGAGGTTACAAGGCTATACTCAATGGATATCATGACTCAGTACTAAATCTCCAATGAAGAACTAAATTTCTAGGCTAAAATATAACTTTTCTATAAATGAAGTCAAGTAACAAATAAATAATATATACATGGGTCACTTTTTGTACACAGAGTCCTATTGTTTCCAAATTAGCAATGGGCTGTTGATTCCTGGGATGCAGTAAGCAGATGTTCCTATTTTACTGTAGGCCCACTTGTATAATGCAAGTTATAAATCTGTCTGAGCAACAACACACATTCACATTTGGATAGTGGCACATGGTGAAATTCTGAGTAATACAGCCAAAGGGAAACTGCTAAAATTTTCCTACTAATTAGTTGAAATTAATTCTTGACTCTGTGCACCAAACCTTATCCACGTATAGCTGCATTAATGTAAAGGCCTAGCACCGGGGAAATATTTCACTCTCTGAAATTAATGAATAATTTCCTAAGGTGTTGGCAACTACTCATGGTTATATGAAGGACAGGTTTTACTTTCTGAATAATGTTAAGTAATAAACTACTTCTCTGCTAGGGAAAAAAAATTAATTTGGGTATGGGACTATAAGGATCCTTTCAGCAATACTGTCCAGAGGCATCAAAGTGCTCTTGGCATCACAGTCCCCTTTTCACATGCACTTTGAGGGACGGAGGTCCAGAGTGGCAATGAGACTAACTCCAGGCCACCTGAAGATTCAGTGGGAAAATGAAAGTAAAATTTGAGTGTTGAATGAGAACTGTGTTTTGTGTTCCCGGGTTATTCTGCCCTTCATTCAAAGACGGGGGAAAAAAAGCCTCTCTTCACTATCTGCTTGTCTCTAGTAATCAAAATAATCTTCTCACGATGTTCATAGTGAAGAACAGCCAGCAAGTGTCTGAAAAAAAGTTATGAACTGGAAAGGAATAGGTTGTTTTTGTTGAAGATGAAGGGAATTAAGTTAAACTGAAGCTTTCATCCCAGTTTCCTCCTACTTTTCAAATTGGGTGTAATGTCTAATAGGACCAGGAAGTTATTACAGAGCAACTTCAAACTGCAGTTTAAAAATGCTTTGATGCAGTATGTATGCCTGCATCATTTGACCTCCCGGACGGTAGGTTTTTTTTTTATCAAATAGCATCTTTGGTGTGGAATTTACTCAGAGAATATAATGTACTCAGAGAAAAAGATTGTATTTATACAAAAACTTGTAAGCTCACACTTTTTTTCTGTCTGAAAATTCTGAAGTCAGGTTACTTCAAAGCTGTCCTTGGACGACATTAAAATTCTGTTGAAATAGACAGTTCATGAGAACTGTGAATTTCAATAACAGATGCAAAGCTCACTTTGCCATACGTGACTTCACAAAGTGAGAGACTTACCAATTTCATCTGGCAAAGCTTATTGCATTTGAAATCACTCAACAAACAGAATTTTCTTAGCATGAGAGATAAAATGAGCTAAGGGTATGGGATCTAGATATTATATTTGAAAATAATGGTGTTCCATTTTATTCATACATACACATCTATATTCTGACCTGTAAATGTACAGGAATACGAAACTGTATCATCTGGTGCACCTTCTTTCCCTTTCTTCCTCTGTATGTATCCCCATAAACTCATTTTAATATTTTAAAATTTATGCCAGTGTGCTAGATATAAAACTGATGGACTAGATAGAATTTTCATTATTTCAAAAACTCAGTGTTTGTTAATGGTGTGAGCTGGAACCCAGTCTCAAGCATGATTTGAGCTGGTGTTTCATTCAGGCTTAAGGTGTGGATATAGGATGCAAGCTGAGTTGAGGACTTAAATACTTAAGCGCAGATGCTAATGGTAATTATTTTTTCACTTCTCTGCATTTCTGTCCATGTCCATGGTCACTTTGGAAGCTGGTCATAATTACAGATACCTGCACAGATAATGCAAAGTTATACCTCCATTTTAGTAAAAAATTGAAGAAAAATATTCCACTGTCAATACAACATTCAGAAATATTGCAGACCTTTCAAAAATGCTTTTGAGCACTGCAAGCTTTCTTCTCCCTTTTTTTTCTTTTTAGCCTTTTAATAAAAACTGTCATATCACCGGATGAGTGAGAAATAAAAACTTTTGTTTGAGTCCAAGTAAACAGTACACTGTATATTGTACTGGAAGAACTTGATGAGTTTTGAGGAATTTTTTAAAGGTAGTAAAATACTTGAAGACAGATGTATGAACATGTCGCTCTGAAAAGGACAAATTTGCATTAGAAATCTAAATGTGGTTTAGAAAGTCTTAAAGAAGTTCATCTTATATTTTAGAGTATGCCATGGTCTGGATGCAGGTCTTTAGAAGTTGGACATCTTTGCAGCTGTCTACCATGATGAATGCCTAAGCATGGTCTTTGAAGCTTTTTCAAAGCATCAGCTAGCTACAGAACTGATGTTGAGGGGTCTGGAGAGGTTGCTGGATCATGGCAGCCACATCTGCTGATTTTGGGAGGTGACACAGGTGTCAGTAAATGGAAATCTTTTCGCAATAGCTTTTAGAGGTTCAAGGTGCACACACAGTCCATACTTCTCACCTCCTGTCAGCTTTGCTTTAATCTTGATTACTGACTTGTGGGGTTTTTTCAGAAATTTTTTGTTAGTTTGTTTCTAGATAAGGGATCTTTAAGGAATTCAATTACTTATTATTCATTGTAGAAGAAGGTTGAGACCTGGGTAGTAATCTGCCTTCTGGCTTTTCCAGGGAATTTCTGTTGGTTTAAATGGAGAGAGTTATTCTTGTGAATCACTGTAGCTTCTATCAAATGTTACAAATCAGAGAGGGTCAATCCTTCATAAAGAGAAAGTAGTCAAAAGTAATCCACAGGTACTTCCTTCTCTCCAGAGTGCTCTTTGTGAGAAGTAATTTTACTATAAGGCATAATTTTATTCAGCCCTTGACATTTCCAACACTGCACCATTGCGAAGTATCACTTTAACTATAAAAAAGAAAGATTACCTTATGGTTATGTTGTTTGCAAAGTAGGTTCTCTCTTGAGATGTATTTGAGTGAGAGCTTTATATTTTTTCCCAAGACATTGAGAAGTTTTATTTTTTTTCTATCAGAAGACTTACAGTTCACAACAAATGATAAAAAGTATCAGTCCAAGCTGGGAATGAAAAGACTTCTGTTCCTCAGGAATTAAGAGAAAAATATATGAATTACTGGAACTTAAATAAATGACATGACATATATTTAATTCTAGGACTGGTTTTATTGTTTTAGATATTTCACACTAATTAATTCCCATTATGTTTATTATTACTAAATTACTAATTCTAAGAAGTGATGCTTTGTATGAATTAAAAAGGCTATTTCCATTAATGTTACATCTGAAGTTTGCATGAGTCTTACTCAGACTGAGCAAGTGACATTGACTTCCGTTATGCAGAAGGAAAATAGCAGTGGAGGTCTCCCAAGGAAGCAGTGGTGTGAAAACATACTTCCAGAATTCATGGTCAGAACTTTGCAGCAAAATTTCTGTTCTTTTCTCCCTCCACCTCTTTTTCTTGTTTTAGTACAAGATTTTTCATGAGAGCAATACTACCGTGGAATAGAACATATTTCCTTCTTTGCTTTCTAGATTTCTTTTTTTTTTTTTCTGGGTTTGGTGTCTTTTATGATTTATACTTTTCTTCGAAAAGTTCATTCTCCTTCTCCCTCACTCCCATGTCCAGTCTCACTGGGATCAGGAGAAGGACAAGATGAAGAAGAGCATATTGAGAGGCATTTGAATGTCACTTTTGCAAAGATAAAAATAAACTAAACAAATCGTTGTTTATAAAATAACATTGGCTCTACTGATGTAATTTTATTTTTTAATACTACTAAAGGAAATTAACACTACTAAAGGAAATTAATTAATTACTCTGGTACATTCTGGATTTGTTTAGTATGTTTATTTCCAAAGATTGTTCTGTGATATGGATAAATGATGTTGCATACAATTAAATCAAGTTTCTCTCTGCAGGCATTACTACAGTATTGACCATGACAACTTTGAGTACCATTGCAAGAAAATCATTACCCCGTGTCTCCTATGTCACCGCTATGGATTTGTTTGTGACTGTATGCTTTCTATTTGTCTTTGCTGCTCTGATGGAGTACGCCACGCTCAACTACTACTCAAGTTGCAGGAAACCAAGCTGTACTAAGAAGAAAAAGTCGGTAAGATGGGAGCATTTAAATTTCTTTTCATATGCAGCTCAGAGAGCAGATAATCATTCATTGGTAGCCTGTAGTGCCATGACACTCCACTCCTCCGAGATTTTCCCTGTTTCTGGTGTGATCTGCCCTGAAAGCTGATGGAAGAGTTACCTGCAGTAACAGTAGAAGCAGTTATGTGCCTGCTCAGTGAGGTCTGTTCTTAACAGAAGCAGCCCGCTGACCACGAAGCAGCAACCCTACCCATGTGTCTTTTGTCCTTATTAACTGTGCTGGTCAGCATAAAGGGCTCCCACTGAAACAGATTGCATAGCTTGTTATACAAATCAAGTGTACAATATACACACCAGTATATATTCAATCCATTGCTATTGCATGGCTTAGCAGATTTTAAATAGAAATATTTATGAACTTCACAAACAGAATTTCCATGTCTCTACTGGGAACCAGCACTTGATTTTAGCCCTGTGCACAAAGGCGCATGTTGCCAAAAAAAAAGGAGGTCATTATACATGGCTGCATTTTTGGCCAAAAAACACTTCCAAGTATAATACCCAGAAACACACAAAAGCTGTTTATTTACAGTGAATTAAAACAATCATGCAAGAAGAATTGCCTGGTATACTTCATAATTGTCTATGAGAATGCGAGGGAGCAGTTTAATAGAGACAAAAACCGCAGTGTAAACAAAGGGAAGGGGGTTTTGCACTCAAGATCAGTGAACATATCTTATGTGTTCAAGATCAGTAATTGAAGATGTTGGATGCAATTGTGCATAATGGAGGAAATAAGGACATTTGAAATCAGAAATCAAAGCCAAATAGGAAAAGTGTGAAAGAGGAAGAGAGAGAAGTCTAAATTTAGGGAATAATAGGTCATGAGATAAAAAGGGATTGAATGAAGTGCTATAGAAAATGATTGAATGAAGAACTAATGAAGGAAAAGCTGAAAGAAATATGGGATCAGAAAAAGCCTAGAAAGCCACAGACTTAGTCAATGAAAACTCCATTAAACCTATAATAGCTTTTTGTAAATATGTGTTGCACACAAGAGGCAAAAGAATGTTACCAAAGGAAGGGTATGAGACAATCAAAATGAACTTCCTGATGATCAGACTAAAGTTGCCATCCTTTAGAAAGACTGAATTAGAAACTCATGAGTATCTCTGTTAGTAGGATGTATTTCCAGACATGAATGAAGATGAGGGAAAGCATGCAGAATTGATGGGATTTAAATTAATACCAGAACAAATGCTTGCTTAGCTATTGTTTGACAGATAAATAAATGTAATGATCTGAGTAAAGATTTTAACTGTATGGAAACTAGGTGCGCATTCTGCTGAGGTTTCAAGTTTTCAAGTGTACAGATTATTATGCTGAATATACAGAACACAAAGCATGAGGTCTTTTATGAACAAATGCATTGGTTCAAGGAATGCTATTGAACTTAGATGCATATGAAGCAATCAATAAGTATGTTTTCTTCTGAATAATTCTTTTGTTATCTTTATTTAAGCTACCTGATGTAAGTTTTGGTCATGTGATGGTAAGTAAACTACATTATTCAGTGAGAGCATTGGGGTCATGAATGTGTGGTTGACGTTTACTTGCACTAATTCCCAAGAAAGCTGTATTGCTATGTTATGCTTTACCCTGACTTCACTATAAATATTGTTTTGGTAAAAGGTCAGTTTGTTTTCAGCTGTGGCAGGGGAACATAGCTGCCTCTTTCTATAAGAATTTACCAAGTGATTTGGGTGGGAGAAGGGTCAAGTGTAGAACATTGTGTGTTATTTTTACATCAGGAATTTTGTGTGTCCACTTTATATAACACTGAAGTTTCTCATTACATTTTATAAAAAAGTAATAAGCACAAGTTATGCCATAAACTTATATGGAGTTTTAACTAAGTGTCATCGAAAATGGCTCATTTATGCCTATCTGCAAAATCTTTAGCAAGCTTGCAGTTGGATTTTCAAATAATTTAGGCACACAAGTTAAATACAGTTAGCTGTACTATATCTAGAAATGGAATATGTACAGCAGCAATAAACTTGAAAGAGAGCACAAAATAAGTGTCTGTAAGTTGTATGAAATCTGAAACTGAAATATATGCTATAATACATACAAATATAAAGCATGCAGAAACATACAGAAGGCGAATTAGCTGGTTGAATGTTAAGATAAGAACAGTCAGAACTAAACCACTGTTTTTTTGCATTTCTTGGTTGGGATATGCTGAAGTTTATAATTTAAAACTGCTAGCTCCATGTTACTAGCCTATCTTTTAGAAATAATGTTATACTTTTTTTTTTTTTAACTTGTATTTGAAGACCTTGTATAACTTTGAAAGTCTGCTCATTGAAAATGAATGTTTTACAGAAAGCATCACATTTATATTCTCTCTGCTGGTGTCACTCCCTTGACAGAGTTTTCTGAAAGATGAAGTTAAAAGGCTACTTTGAATGGGTAGTGGCACTTTACTTTTTCCAGTTAAAAATGATGAGGAAAAGATACATGGTTAAAATGACATTAGGCTTTAACAGCCTAGGGTTTAACTAGTCAGTCTGATTTTCTTGGAAAGTATCTCTAGCATTTTCAAATTTCTTACTTGCTCTTTTCTTTTTTTCACCATAAGACAGATACTGAGCAGGGCCTTTTTTTTTTAAACATAAACAACTTCTGTGTTCAAACTATAGTTATAATTGCTGAAAGAAGCAGTGTCTCTGGCTCTTAAGATATCATTTTGTGTTTTCCAGCCTTGTAATGATGACACCTAAAAGGTGAAATTTACTAATCTTAGTAAATCCATGTTCGGGTAATCCCACCCCCTTTTTTTTCCTTCTGGAGAACACACTTATATCTTGTCTGAAATAATGGTATGAAGCATGTTTAACACTGCATCTGAACTGCCTTGTCCAAGGCAGACCACTGGGGTGGGACTGGACTGATGCCCACTCTGCGTGCACTATTCTCCTACCAACCCAGCTCAGCTGGATATGCAGAAGACAGTGGGGACTGTCCACCTTCTCCTGGTATCTTGTCACCTCAAGACACCTCCTAGCTGACAGAGATTAAAACAACCAGATTAGTCTCTCTGTATTATCAGGGCATTTATTTTATCTTCTGTCATGAGCAGATAGTTGATATAAAAAACAACAACAAAAATTCCCAGGCTATTGACAGATGAGAAAGTTTCCTTTGAAGAGCGCTTTTTTATCTTAATTTACCAAAATCTAACTTAGCTTTTCTTCTTTTTAACATAAATATTTTAGCCAGGCATGGAAAATTTCAGTCCCTGAGTAGGAAATTTTCATAAGACCCACAATAAATTTACAATATATGACCCAGTGGTATAGCAGAATTCCATTTATACTCTAGTCATAGGTTTTTTTCTCGTCAAAGTGCTACAGTCAAAAAAAGATTGCTTGTGCAATAATCTTAGACCTTTTTCACCTGGCAACACATTGCAAGACTCTGAAATCAGCCACCCAGAACTTTACAAATGATAGAGAGGACCATAAGGGTGTAATTTCTGTCCTCTAATCTGAGAGATACAGTCATTCACAACAAATAGATTTGCAATACTCTGCTCCTAAACTGCAATCTGCTTGGAGTCCACAGCAAAATGCACCTGAGAGATTTTAGCCATTTACTTATGATGAAATGGATTGTGTCCAGAAGTAATTGACTGGATTCCATAGGGCGGTTGTTCAGATGCAGTTGTCTATGTTGATGATGCCAACACATAAGCAGAGGGGTGCCACGTCAAGTTCTTAGCTCAAGGACCAGCATTTTTAGTGAGACGGGTAATATTACAACGTGCCAAACCAAAAGATTTGTAGAAAGAAAATGAAGTCAATAGAAAAATAAAAATTTCCACTGAGGTCCATCAGTCATATCACTGATGTTTTTCACATCGAGCATGAAAGTTTTCAGATACACACTAACACCTTCAAGAGGAAATGCTGAGTACTTTGTACAGTAAGTGTGAAGGCAAGCACCCAGAGCATCCTCCTGAGTGCAAGCAGTCGTGACTAGCTTGTTAGTGCCTAGCCAGCATGCTCCTGCAGGCAAAGGCAAAGCTCAGCACAGTCACAGGGATAGGAAGGGCACCTTAGAGAAAACTGTGCTGACAGGGCTGGTGTCTGCTTTGTCAGGGCAGTGCAAACAGGCAGCGAAGCTGAAGGGACCGTTTCTAGTGATGTCAGTGGAGGAGGTGACATTTGTGAGGGTGGAATGAGTGGCTTAATGAGAGGGGAAACTATTGTGAGAAAGCATCTTTCATGAAAAAGAAAATTATATGACAGAAAGCTGACAAAGTGTAAATAGGGAGTACATAGAAGAAGGAGAGGTTTGCAGGCATGAATGGTACTGTGAGGATGCATGATTATCAAAGTGTCTTATTTCTGAGCATGGTTAGTGTGATAAGCACTAAGGGGACATGCCTAGGGATGGAATTTTGAAATCCTGAAATGATCTGAAATACTGAAATGATCCCTATTTGTTGCTGACCATTTCTGGTTTTATAAATCATGATAAAGTTAAGAGGCAGCAAATGCATCTATGCTAACTGAAGGTCATTCTATAATTAAATGGAGAAGGGGGATATTTCCTTAGTTTTCAGAATCCATTCTTAAATGTAGTGGCTGAAAATATTTAAAACAACTTGCAAATAATATTCTGACAGGTAAGTGAACTCTTCAGTGTGAAAAAAATATGTAGAAAATACGCCTAGAATTATTTAACTTACCACTCCACAATATCTTTACAGAATTTCATCTGAAAAGGCATCTTTTGAAGGAAAGAAAGATGCTTCTTAAATCTAGAACTCTTAAATATTGACCACTTATTCTCAGTTCCTGTGATTTTTCCTGTGATTATTAAATTTTGATCTTCATCATCCGTGAAAGCTTATCAAACTGTTGTGGGGTTTTTTCTCTCCTCAGAATTATTCTGTACTTGATATGAGACCACCAACTACAGTCATCACATTGAACAATGCCATGTATTGGCAAGAATTTGAAGATGCCTGTGTCTATGAATGTCTGGATGGGAAAGACTGTCAGAGCTTTTTCTGTTGTTTTGAAGAGTGCAAATCAGGCTCATGGAGGAGAGGACGAATTCACATAGACATCTTAGAACTGGACTCTTACTCCAGGGTCTTTTTTCCTACATCCTTCCTGCTGTTTAACCTGGTCTACTGGGTTGGATACCTCTATCTCTAAATGTTGCCTGTAGTGGTGAAGACTGCTGTGTTTTCTCACTGTGGATGGATGGTGAAAGTGCAGACAAAGGGAAGGACACGGTCAGTTTCATCTCAAATTATAAAGACATTAACCTTCACCTTCTTCATCACCATCACAGAGCCTGATGAAGAATTTTAATATGTAATTTCCTGAAAAAGAAAAACATGGAAGAATTCTCTCCAAACTGCTATTCATTTTAAGGAAAAAATTCTTACAAAATTCAGATGAATCTGTAGTGTAAGTGATGGTTATGAACAATTATTGTATATTAGAATCTCTACTATTCTCCCTTGGCATAGAAGCTATTCACAATTCAGGCAAAGATTAAATATGTAATTTTTATTTTTCATTCCCATACTTTCTACAAATTGCTGTCATATCTCTGAGGCTCAGAGCAATGTACACTGGCACTGGCAAATAAGCCAAAGCCAACAAAACATTTTTATTTAAATTTATTTGAGCTTTATCCCATAGGTTTTGGGAAATATTTCATTAGTGATCTCCTTGATACAGAGTAGAAGACAGTAGAGAAATGTCTCTGGTGGGATCAAAACATAAACATTACTTTCTGCAAAGGTCTGGGATTTGTGGAATTAGCCACTTACCTACACGTATTGATTTTAACTTACAGGTGAAAAGCTATTATTTTGATATAAATAAGACTTGCCTATCTCTGAGGCAGCTGTAGGCATAACTTCTACGGTTTTTCAAGCTTTTAACTGTTTTTTTTATGACTGGTTAAACACAGGATTGTCACTGATTTCTAAAGTACTCTACTTGAAGCAGAACAAGATTCCTGCTTGTTTATGTCATTGCAGCAGGTCATAGTTGATAGCCCATGAGCAAAAATCACTATATACTAGCACCAGGAACATATGACTTTCTTTGGATTTCAATTTACTAAAAAGTGCACCCATGCATTTTTATTTTTTCTCTCGAAGTTGTTTCACAAAATTGAAAAGTGTGTGCCAAATGATTTTTTTGTTCATTTAATAAACACTGCAGTATTTACTCATGGCAGTTGTTTCCTGGGTCTGAGATGAAGACTGAACACTTTTTACTTGAATAGTGCGTTACAGGAACTCAATTGTGACACTTGGATTAAACATGGAATACTTACCACGCAGAGAAGGAAGTTGCTTTCATTCTTCTCCTAAATTTTCAACTATATTTTACTCTAAAAAGCAATTTTGTATTTTTCAAGCTGTTGACCATTAAATTCTTGCTACCCATTCTTTCAAAAACTAGTTTTACAATGTTAATCTAGATGACATCTTTTACAGAATGTCTATGTAATTGCTATTAAGCAAACAAAACAGACTCAGAATTAAATAGAAATAGCTTTTCACTACTTTTGGATGACACGTAGTTACAAAAGATTGAGGCTGAAACATGCCTAAGATCATAAGTCTATTTTTTTTCTCATCTGGAGATATTTTCTTTTTATATTCTCAAAAAATGTGTGCCTCTTCCACACAGGATTTGATAAAAAAATGAATGGTGGATGTGATTGAAGAGGAGTTCCTTTTTTTCCTCATAAACAAAACCCTGCAAACAATCAAAAGCTAATGCAGTGGTAATTCTAAGGGAACAGAAATGCTGTCATGTTCTTTGAAACATCACTGTCAGTCATTGTTAATTGAAAAAAGTCTAACACAAAACTTAATTGTAGTTACTCAAAATCTTCTGGTTCTCACTTTTCTGAAATATCAGAGACATAGCTGGGTTTAGGTTAGGGAGGGGAATCACTTCGTAAGGACTGACAAAATTCATATTAGAAGCACAGAGAAGGAATATTTGGAGGCAGGATCTAAACCTTATTTTTAACAAAATCTGCCCATCCATATGTCTTCTAAGACAACGATAACCTCCTGGTTTCAAAAGGTATGGTGAAGATTTTGCTAACTGTCATTAGCAAATTACTCTGTAAAATCTATTGTTCTGTAAACCTCTGTGTCCTGCACTTGGAAGTATGGATTTTATTTAAGAATGAAAGTGATATTTTAGGCAGTGCAAGAAGGGGATTGAAGTTAAATATACTGATCTCTAATTATGAATTAATCTACTCTAATAGTCACCTTCAGCCGTATTTTGAAAGAATATTAGAAATATTGCGAGCCTAAATAAAAAAATAAAAACAGTTTTCTTTTAGGGGGCTGATCCTGTAAACCCTCTGCACAAGCAATTGGTTTTGGTGTTAGCATTGAGAAAAATGACACACAATAAGGTGCCTTCCACCATTAGATCTTGAACAGTTAAAGTGAGGTTTATTTAACAATTGCATATTTGAGTGAATGCCCCAAGAGTAAGTGTGTAAGTGGAACAGTCCCATTTTAGATGATGAGCATAAGGTTTTCTTACACTCCTGCCCATGGCTGCCCATGAGTGCTGCTGAAAGCATGTAGTCCCATCAGATCTGTCCCTGGAAGACTGATTCTGCTAAGTCCATTCATATTGCCTTTGTTTTCTGAGCATTTTCATAAACAGAAATTGGAAGCACATAATTCCACTTTTTTTCCCACCATCCTAACCAAGAAAGAATCGCAGAAACTTCTAGCTTCTGCTCTTATACTGAAAGCAGAAGATATATTCTACTGTGTCATTTATTCTACTTTGGGGTTATGTGCAAAAAATTGATTTATATGCAAGCTAAGTGGCTGCAGGCTGGCAGGTTCCTGAATCTATTCCTCTGCGTATTCCTTGTTACTTGGTTAACTCTCACTGCCTTACTGCTCTGTGCTTTGGCAGCCGCTGGTAAACCTTCGAGGTCAGAGGAGATAATCGTTCTAGGCTCTGAATCTTTCAAAATGCAAGTATTCTAGAGATCTAGATGTGGTCTGCATATATCTATATGCTGTATCATTCTGTAGTAGTAAGAATGTCCTCATTAACCTCCAGATATTCTTTTGCTTCTTTCGCAAATTGAAAAAAAAACCCCAACATTTCTCTGCATTGCCCAATATGAAGTGAAATAACTGCATTTTAGAACATTTTCTTAGGGATAATTTTATATTCAAGACTTGTATTTACTCAACTACTTTTTTTTTGTTACTTACTTCTTAGTTTTATTCTTCTAAGGAAGGAAATAGAGGAAGGCAAAAACAAATGAGCAGTGAAATGAATGCATTTGAATATATATGTAAAATCACAAATCCAAGTATCTTCACATTACATTCCTTCCTTGTTGAAGTTACAGAAAAGATTGTGAGGATTTTTTTTTTTCCAGGAGGATCTAAAGTCAATCCTCTTATGCTCCTCCTTCAATTAAAAGTTGTTGGACAATATTTTCCTGCATTGAGGGCAGCATTTTCAAGGCAAGTAAGAATGTATAAAAATACTGGTCTTAATTCAGTCTTCTTAGTTCTTCTGGCCCTCATACTGAAAGCTCTCTTATTCTTCCAAGAATACGGATATAAAAACTTGTAGCCAGTTTATGCTGTCTCCATGTCCAGCAGTAATGTGGAACTGAAGTGCACCACACACCACAAAATTTTAATGTAACTTTCTAATCAAAAAGTATGGATGCAGTTTAAAACACCATAGGCACTTTGATAACCTTTCTTCTCTTTCAGATGCTAATGTTCTCCTTAATCAACTCTTAACTGTATATTGGTATATTGTGCATACCAATAAAAATGATAAAAATTACGAAAACCCAGAA
The DNA here is from genome assembly GCA_036023395.1 of Myiotriccus ornatus. Classification (NCBI taxonomy): domain Eukaryota; kingdom Metazoa; phylum Chordata; class Aves; order Passeriformes; family Tyrannidae; genus Myiotriccus; species Myiotriccus ornatus. The sequence goes on along the minus strand of JAYRBT010000001.1, from coordinate 84,815,822 downwards.
CTGTCTTCATGGAGACTGTGATGAGTAGTGAAGCTAAAAGAAGAGAAATAAATTATTTTTTATTGCTGTGCTGTTCTTATCTGTCGCAGTCTTTTTATTCAATTCAATCCACAGCTAATTCCAAATCATCCACCTGGAGGTTTGCACATTCATCAGCTGGAACAGCAATGACACATGAGCCTTCAGTTGAGAAAAAATTATATTTTTGGAACTCGAGGCATCCTGCCAAATAACTGAGATAGCTATCTCAAACACTTCTGCAGCCCTAATGTGTCTCAGTGTCTAGCATTTCATGTTGCTGCATAAATTTATCACAACTCTCCTTACTTGGTCATTTCATGAAAGGAAGTTTGTTTGCCTCCTTTTAACACCAAATTTTACCACACATCTAGAAAAATTGCCCTCCTGCCCATGCACCAAGCAATCAGGTGCAAGGGAGCTCTAGAGCTGCTGACTTTGTGGGGAGACAGACTCGGTGTTTTAAGACAGACAGATTTCATTAGCCTCACAGTCTGGAGGGTTGCTTTTACCTTCTAAGCTGTAAAACAAAGCACCCACTGAAAGTTGTAAAGGCTGTCCGTAACAGACTGTACGCTTTCCATGGACTGCTCTTTCCTGGTTTTGATATAATGCACTAAGAAAAGACAAGCTATATCCCATAATCTCAGTTGCCTACAAAATCAGATGATTTTTTTTCAAGGTATCTTCTTTCTCACAATGAAATCTTTGTGCCTCTTACATCAGTGCCTTTATCATTTCTTAATATTAAAGGATATACAATTCCTCATCTGAGAGTTAGAAGAGGGGCAGTGACCTTGCTGAAGTCTTCTTGAGCACCACAGTGTGTGGCCAGTATTCTAAACATCTTCAGCCTACAGACTGAGCATTTGCCTGCTTTTTCTTTATTTTTCTAACCAGTCTGTAGGTTTCTTATTTCCTAAATATTAAGAAAACTGCAGTAGGATTTCAGCAATTTAGAAGAAGTCTTTCTTCTTCACTCAGCAACTTCATTTCACCAAGAGATACAGAGAATAAACACAAGGCTGATGTTTACCTCATCCAGATAAATTTCCAGAAGACTATTTAAAATAGGAATAAGCAGACTATTCACTGGGAATGCAGTTCTACAGCTGAAAGGTGAGATTCTTTTTCCTTTAGATGGTTTTTCTTTCTCTGAGTTAATTTTAGATCTTTCCTCCCTTCACCTATACAAATGGCAAGCACAAAATTAGCTCAATTTACACTTATGTACTGAAAAAACCGTATGTTTTCATTATTCTTATACTATATATTTTACATATAGTCTAGGAAGATTCATTATGAAGTTCAGCGCATCAGAGTTGGACATCTCTACTTTCTATCAAAACATGCATTTTGATCTTCTAATCATTTGTTAATTATGAAGGACAAGCAAAAGATGTGGTTATGTTTATTCATATGTCTAGGAGTAGGCTTTCTCAAGGACTAAACCAGGCAAATAAGGCACTGTTACAGTCAGTTACTTGCCAGGTATTCACCAATCTAGGTAATGAATGGCACTAGTCAGAGAAAACATAGCAGCCTCTTTGGTGTCACAAAAGCACTCATGTAACTTTACTTGAAGCCCTAAGCCAGCCTGTGGAGCCTTTTATAGGGGAACCCAGGTGCTTCCCTTAGTGTTTAATACAGCACTTAATATTCTCCTAGTGTCTCTTTATCTTCTTGCAGCCTGTGACAGTGCTTGGGAGAGATGAAGCTGTACTGACTCAATATATGCTAAAATACAAAGAATGAAATATTCACAGTGAAGCTGATGATGGCTTGTTACGATGATGGCTTGCTGAGACTGTGTTATGATTACAAGTTTTAAAGAAAAGACCACTAGGTCTAAGTCAAAGACTTGCACGTTAATGAAGACCATTGACCAGAACAGGGGTTTAAGTTCAAATATTCTTACAAGAAAATAGAAAGAGCATTGGATCATATTCTGGAAGGGTTGATTATCCATTGATTGGCTTAAAAACTAGAGGAGAATAGATATGTAACTTAAGTACTTAAAGGGAGATTTGTGATTTACATACTTAAAGTGAGGACTAAAACAGGTAAATGCCAAAATTTCTAAATTGCACATTAATATAAAATGAATGAAGTGAATAATATTGATGGCATATTTTTAAAAAAACTACTGACAAATGAGTATGGAACAAATCATGCTACTGAATCCATCCCATGCTTACAGACCACCTGGGATCCTTAATATGTGAGTGACTACTGAACTCATGGAAAACTGATGAAATAATTCCATCTGACAGTATTACACAGGCAACCCAGGGATGTATGCCTCTGCTAGACAGGGTGCTCCAAAGGAAAAAAGATTCAGAATAAGCTTCCATAAAACAGTGTTCATCTGAACAACAGTCAGAAACCTTGTGCAGAGAGATTACAGCATCAGTCCCCCATATTCTCTTTTGCAGTGATTAAGGAGTCCTGTAACTTTATTGTCATCCATGCTCACATGCAATACCAACCTTAAATCATGGACCAACTGTGACTGTCACAAGCTGGAACACTAGCCTGGAGAGAATCTGAGACCAATTTGTGGCTGCCACAGGCTGTCATCAAACTCTGTTCTAAACTCTCAGTATGCTGCTCTCAAAACATTTTTTTCCACCATGACAAAACATGGAGGTTTTTTCTTTTAAGTGAGTGCAATTTTAGAAATCACATAAATACTGCCAACTATTTGCCAAATTGAACTTTCTTATGGAACACAGACAAAATTTTAGATTTCTAATTATCTTTCCTTCCTAAGTTTTTCTTAGGGATGTGTGATTTCGTTGCTAGCAGTGCAGCTTGTGATGTCATAGTGAAATGAAAGTACAATTATGTGCCCAATGTGCCTTGAATAATACAGGTAGCACTAGCACCAGTATGTCATTCTAAGTTAGATAGCCATCCCCCAGACTGACCTAATCAGAAAAGTCAAACACCCATGTGCTTCATTTCCTCAAGTTCACAGATGACTTTTCCTTCTTGATCACATCCATTCCAGTTTACTTTGTGTTAAGGAGTAGGGATGTGCTTCTAGAATACTATTTATATTCGTATTTTGATCCCAACATTTGTATTTCTGGATACAAATAAATACACATTATCAGAAAATGCAAGTATTGCGTGCTTGTATTGGTGGTTATATTTTCTTATGGAAGTTGAAGGCTTAACAAAACAGAAATAGGTATCTGAAATTCTGCTTAAAAGAAAAGGCACGGTGTGTTACCTTTCTGAAGGTATTCTTGAAAGGAATTTCAGGAGTCCTCAAAAATATTTTCAACAGTGAGCATGAGCTCACTAAACTAAAAGATTTGACACTGCAGTTTATCTATGGGGCTAACAAAAAATGGGAAGAATAACCTACAGAATTCAAAGAGAAATCCAGAAATAAGCTGTGTCTTTTGCATAAAACGCTTGAATGTAAAGACTCTGCAATTTAAAACTTGTAAGAAAATTTGGTTTCGAAACTTTCCCAATCCCAACTTTTTCAGTACACAACGAAATTTCCTGGTAAAACTATAGTCCACATTTTTACAAGACTGTCTTCTTGATTTATGCTGTTTGAATGGAATTTAATTCCTGCCTCTGTACATTCATGAACACAGAATTGTCAGTCTCAGCCCACTCTTGAGTGTGAAATGTCTACTTCATTTCAGGATTCCAGTCCATAGTAACACTGGAGCTGACATCTGGGCCACAGATAATGCAGAAACTTCCCAGGTTTCTCATGTTCCCACAGATTTTCCTATCTGAGCTTGTTATATTTTCTGTATGTTCCTAACAATAAGGCATGTTTTCCCAAAAGGTGTTTTATTTCACAAAACCCAATTACTAGTACTGACTGGTCTACTCAAAACCAAACATAGATTATGGACTTCCCTACCAGCAGCTGACACTTGTTATAACAGTGCTAGAAACGCAGTAACCAAGCAGATGTGGTTATGCCTCACTCCCCAGGATAACTGGTAAGCATAATTGTTGCCATGACTATTTTCCTTCCACACATTAGTCATTAATGCATGCCACTGTCACAGTCTGAACACAATGCCAGCTCTTCTTCCTTGCTGAACCTGATCTGGAACACCAGCTATATTCTTGCAATCATTCACTTGAGTACATTGGCCCTTCCAGAGGTTTAAGGTGCTCATCCTGCCAAATTCAGAAGGCTCTGATACATCTTCCAATTTAATAACATTTCCTGCCCACTAGGCTCGACTGTGCAATAAAGTATGATGATGAATCGTGCCAATAAGTTCTGCCTTTCTATGTTACCCTCTGTCTCACCACCACAAATCTAGTTAAGAACTGAATTACTGCTTGACAGTTTCAGTTAAAGTAAACTCAGGTTGTGAAATGGAAAATGAGCAAAGCTGAACATTAGGGAGCTATCCAGAAAATAAGGAATAAATTGAACAGACATCTTCCTACTGACTGATATTAGAAGACCACTGTCACTTAATAGCCATAAAAAACCCTCACATTTTTAAAGTTGGTTTATACATGGAAAGCACCAATGTTAGCAATGCAAAATACTTGATATATGCTAAAGCTTCACATGCAGCAATGGGTGCCAGGATTTCTTTTAATTTTTTAACTTGCACGTTTTCTTACTTTTGTTGTAATTTATGTTCCTGTAGAATGCAACCAAACTGGCCTTTAAAAAAAGAATTTTTCATGTAAGTAAAATCTGGGAGAATGGAATTTCATTAGCTCATCCTCTAGTTTTGGGCAACCAGTGCATATCATAGACATATGTTTTACACCCTATATAGTGGCTTTAGATTCTAGATTGTCAGAAGATGGAACATACTTATAGACCAAGTCTTAGTGTCACAGATCAAAACAGAGCTGAAAAGAAACCCTTTGATAAGGTGCAGCTAGTCTTCTGCTGCCTTGCTGTTGTCAGGCACGAGTCAAAGGTCCACCAGATGACAAAAATAAGGCAAATCAAGAAAAAAACAAACTTAAACCCTTCTTAGGTAAACAAAGAAATTCTTGCTATCCTGTGTGGGATTTTTTACCTCTAACATCCATTTTTTTCCCTCCATACCTAAATAGTACTGCTTAAGTCAGGTTAGAACATTGCTGTTAGGTATTGTCACAGCAGTGAGGGCATTGAAGGCTGTGCCAGCCCTGGTACCATGGTCCTGCATGTATAATGACCAGGAGGGAAAACAACATTGAGTCCTTTAGAGCTTAGTATGATAGTCACCTAAAATACATGAAGGAGAAGACCTTAAAACACTCAGGAGTGGAGACCATGACAGTTCATCATAAGGCATCCTCAGTGAAAGCAACCATAAATACATCAATGAATGATTAGATTCTATCAGAAAATATTAGATTTTAATACATTTGAACTGTAGGTCAGGGCACTGCAGAACCCAGTAGAAACTGAATTGACAAAGTTCATATTCAGTCAAAATCATACCCCTCCCAAAGCCCAAGGCATTTTGTTTCCAATTTTTTTTTTACTGCAAAATATTGCTGTTTTAAAGATACTAATGCATTTTCTACCAGAGAAAAGTTGGTAAATGTCAGGTCAAATGCTCTGACCATTATTTTTTGATAGAACTATCCACTCAAATCAATGACAACTATGAAAGTTAAATGCAAAATTCCAATCGACTCTCCTTCTTTCTGCTGTCCATGCTAGCTGAAGTGTAAATGAGAGATGTAATGCTTCTTAACTGATTATACAGAGCATCTATATCAGAATCACTCACAGGATTCATACTAAATGTATGCTGTCATTAGTACACATTGACAGGGCAATTAACAACTGAGTATCTTCAAATTCAGTGAACTATAAACCACCCCACAGTCCACTCCTGGCACTTATGCTGAGGACTAAACAGAAGGAAACCTCACGGAGTTCATACTTTAATACACGCTGGTAACCAGCCCACGTAGCAGCATGAGAAGCCAGTGAGGAGTGCGGCAATTGCCCGCCTGAATGCAAGGCAACAATGTGTTCTTATCACAGCTCATGCGACTCTATGATGGGCTGTGCTATGGCTGTGCTCTGCAGGTCAAAGGGATTTATTACTGCCCCGTGCTCAGCACTGGGGAGTGTAGGGCAGTGATAAATACACTGGGTTTGGCACATCCACCTTGCCCACAAGGTCAAGGGGGTTGCTGAGAAACCAGAGGGAACCTGTTAGACAGCTTCTAAGATGGTCTAGGTCCAGAGCAGATGCACCTTGAGAAGCTGAGGAAACAGAACTCATTTGGAGCTCAGGCTAAGGGATGTTCTACGTGCAAACTACAACTACTTGAAACAGTAACAAAGACATTGAAGCCACACTCCAGCTGGAACACAAAAGGCAAAGATCATGGGTTTAGATAAGAATAGTTTATTGAAAACAGCAAAGAGATAAGAAAACTAATAGAAACAGCAACCATATTAACAACAAAGTGTGCAAAGAGAAAGTCACTTACGTGCCAAATGCTCAACAAGCCTGGTACAATGAAAAACGATGAAGAGCTTCCCTAGGTCCATTACACTTTCTCATGACCAGAAAGGAATTCTCTTCTCATAAGCAAACATTCTTTTTTTCCCCACCCCTGGCAATGTGGTAAGGTGTATTGAATAACACAGTGTCTTTGCCAGAACCACAACAATACATAGTGAAAAATGACGTAACTAAAACCAACATATAAACTATGTACTTTGGCATTGCTGCTATTCTTTGAACAATTTGTCTTTTTATATAGCACATAAGCCATGTCAGGAATCACATTGTGCTCTCCTGGTGAGACCTCTCAATGCCATCTAGAGAAATGGATTTTTTTATGACTATGCAGTCAAAGTCTCAGTTTGAACTTGTCATTTATGTCAATGCATTTTAATATATGTTGCTGCCCGAGTTTTGTCAAATGGAAGAGTAATGATTATTATGCAGCTTCTTAAAAGAAGCATCTGATACCATTCCAATCTTATTTTCCCCTTGCAAATTTGAAAATTATACTATTTCCATATTGTGTTGTACAAAGGAAAAACCCTAGCTGCTTTTATTGGCAACGTACAGGCTACATCTACACAAATCCAGACTGCAATAGGCAAAAGTATTAACCTTGAACATTGAAATGCATGAATGAGTAATCCCCATTTCACAAGTTGGAAACTGTATGGATAGATGAACACAAAAACTTATCAGGAGGTTAAGGTGTTGAATTCGCGAGCACATTTCTAGCATGTATCTTCGGCTCAAAGGTTGCCACTGTATCCATGTTGTGTGGGTAGACACATCTGCTTAATAAGAGGCATTGAACTCCTTAGTTCTACAGGTGTGAAACAAAGGCAGATGGAAACTGATGACCATATGAAGACAGTTCCAATACAAATATTAACTACACATATATATAGATAAACCTACCAAAACTGACACACTTAGCTTTGTGCAAATTAGATGCACAGTGCCATCTGCTATGCAGCTGATTCTAGGAAGGGGTTGGTTTACATAGTTCACTCCAGAGGTATTGGAAATAGCAGGGAGGAAGGCTTTTGGCAGTAGGACCTCATCACATGGCACTATGTTTCGGGTGAGGCAGTGAAGAGTGGTTTCTGCACAACTTGGCTGGAGCAGAATATGTCCTTAGAGGAGTTCAATTCACAGCATGGGGTCATCTACACTGCATCTATGTAAGATACTAAAATGCAGCTCAGTCACACAGTGCATTCCAGAAAAGCAAAAGCCAGGAAAAACTCAGTCTATAGTCAGTAGGCGCTTGGGTGATCTGTGAAGTGCTGTCAGCCCTTCCATGTCAGCATGCAGGACAGGAGATTGCTGCTTGCTGCAGCTCTATGTAGACAACTGGGTGTGAATTTCTCCCACACCTGCCGTGTGCCAGGTAAAGACAGCAATGCAACACAGGCAGAAAGCAGGGCCTGCAGGTTTACAAGTGTTGAGTATCTAAGACATTGATAATTCTGGGAGCTTATCTACGTATTCACATGCTTTGTTCCCTATTCTATAGTCCCACAGGTATCATTATCAATTCAGCCCTCTGCCATCGAAAATTGAAACACCGTAATTCTTTCCATGTGTGAGAGGAGATCAGTAAGAACAGCAAAAGAAAGGATCCTTCCAAGCAATGTGCTGCAATTAGCTATCCAGAAAAAAAAAATCTCTATTTCTACATTACAAGATCCCAGTCAAATCAAATCTTAAAGGAAAAAAAATCACAGCACAGCACAAAAAACCAAAGTTCATCTGTCCAATTATAGGTATAAATATTATTGACTCTATCACTGGAGTTACTAATCTAAATTGTCTTTACAGCAGATAGAGAGGCACAGACAGTTCTAGAACACAAATCATCTTATTTTGAAGTAGACATCCGAAGTTGAAAACATGTAAACTATACTCAAACATACTTAATTTATTTTTCACCATTTATAAAGAGAGTCTAAATGTAGTCTAGCCCAGTCATAAACATTTACAATTAGGAAGACTAATCCCACCTATGCTATCTCTTAAACATCACTGAGGAACACAGAAAAAAAATAGCGTAAGAAAGATATGTAGGCAATAGTGCAGCTACAAGAAGCAGAGCTAGATGTGGTGATTTTCCTGTTCTTTCTAGGACTAAGGTTAAAAATACAGTATCTGCTATATTATATTGACCACACCTGCAGTGTCACAGTGTAGGCTTCTTGCATTAGCGCAAGTACAAGGAGAGTTTTTGCTTTGCTGGCCCGGAGTGCTATGAGATCACTCACTGCACAAAGAGCTCTGCACTAAAGAGCCATCTGAAAATAATCAGCTCAAATATTTCTAGATTTCACCACAACATGCAGCAGTTTCATACCAAAAGGTACCTATATAAAGAAGTATACGGCACAGTGGTCTCGAAAACTCCTGGTTAGTTTCCTGTAACACAGAAATGAAGTGTCCCTACTTATTTTCCAGTTATGTTCTAAATTTTCTCAAGCCTTTTCTACACAGAGTAAGAATGAAAACATGTAGGAAAATGAGATGATGTGGAACAGAAAATGCCCATATTCTGAAGAAAATGCACAGTCTTGTGCTTTTAATGTTACTGCTACTGGACTTGTAATGAGCTCTTCTGCATGAGGAACACTCCAGTAGAATGAAGTGCTGCATATTATATAGCACACCTAAGTACATATGATACCTCAGAGACACAGCTTCACAGTTTCTGTCATTTTCCTACTGTCATTTTGAAGTTCCATCATCAATCATTTCATATTGTACTCTGCTAAATGCTGTCATAAATATTTTTTCTTCTATCAAGTCTATATGGTCATACTGAAGTGTTCCTGCCACGATTATTTGTGTTAAAATAACTGCTAAGAATATAGGAGAAGTAGGCTATGATGCAGTATTTTAAATATCTCACTAAAATATTGTTTGCATATTACAAAAACACTAGCAGAAATATGCTGAGAACCTTGTGTATGAATATTCAGAAGCATCTCTCTTGTCTGTTCTTCACTCATGCCATCAAGACCTTGCTTTTTTACCAAAATTAAGGTGAAGATCTTCTTCCACAAAATGATGATATACTGTCCCTGTGGCATTAAACAGCGTGCATTTCTCAAATCCCTGCATACGGTCTCCCCTCCCACTGAATAACTAACCATCACAGTTTCCAGGAAGATATTCCCAATGGATAACAGGGTATGTCTGTGTGTTGTGAATATACTGTCACATAAGAAAAACACTTGCTGAGAAGTATGGAGGCAAAATGATCAGCATGCGTGCATAGCCACAAAATGTGTATTCTCACATCCATACGGTCTATACCAAGAGGTAAGCTATTCCTCCTTTCTGACTTGCACTTTATCCTCTATTTGGCACAATATGAAGAATAACTCCAAGCTGGCAGAGCCATATGAATGTGAATCCTAGCTGGAATGGTTTTTCATACTTCTCTCACAGACCATCCAACAGTCTTTTGACAGAGACTGACCTCTGTTCACAAATGGGAATGTGTCCATTGTTATCAGCATAACAGGGAGTATGGCTGCACTTCTCTCCAGACACAATTGCTGCAGAAATTGTATGAGACAGACAATGAATGTTGCTGCTTAAATATTGGTTCAGTGTGACTCACCAGAGGCAACTTACTGTTTTCATTAATCCTATTAAAGCTTACTTGTCAAAAGGGTAAACCTGCCATGCCTGTTCTCCAGCTCCAGTGTAATTGCTCTCCCATCCAGCTGCTGTAGAGCTGTTTTCTGCTTTTGTTTGTCTCCTTTTCATAATGTGAGAAGACCATGCCACTTATTTTGACAGTCCTCTGGAGTAAAAAGAATAGGAGCTACATCCCTTTCTTTGGAAAATAGGAACACCCCTTGCTTAAGTAGTGCTCCTTGAGGATTAATAAAAATAATTTTCATGCATTTTCTGGAGAGAGTCAATTCCCCTTCTCCCCTCCCCTCTCCTCCCCTCCCCACTCCTCCCCTTCCCTTCATTACTATTTGTCCACTTGCTATATGCAATTAACCTGATAGGCAAAGGTGAGTAAATACTTGTTTCTGTGAGCTGACAGGTAGGTAGCAGCATGAGTGATGTGTGCTTGGCTGAGACAACACAGATACCCAGGACTCCTACGCTTGTGCTTAGGTTCTTAAATGAAATGAACCACATGGTTGGAGCTATATGGAGCATTTTCGCTGTTGTTCCTCAGCCCTGTTAATGGTAAATACAAATCCAACACTTCTGTAATATCAAAATTCACTTGAAAAGAATATACTTGAAGACACAGTAGTTAATCCTCACATAAATCCTACAAAAATTGGAAATACTTTCACACTTGGGAATATTTTTCAAACCAACACATGTACATTTAAGTGAGAATGTTCCTGGAAGTCAAGGGCTGTAACAGTGTTGAGAGTGTCTCTCCATTCTCTTTCATAATTTCATATTTTTTAGTCAATAGTGTAATTTCATTATGCTGTAAAGTATTGGACCCACTGTTGAGCTGAAGTGCTAAACTGAAAGGTGCTTTTCCTTCCTTCCTTGATCTGAAACTATGAGGTTTTTTAATGTTACGTTAAGACCAGAAAAATTATTCTAACCCTGTCATTAATCCCACAGAACATTTAAATTATTGAAGTATTTTGCATATTAATAAGTGTTTAAGTGTTTTTTTTAGTGCTGCATACATTATTACAGATTTAGTCATGCTTTATAATCCTGTTGTTTTAACATATAAAAAGAGAAAGGACAATATATGTAACAAAGACTCATTACATCTAAAAGCATATCACAGCTAATGATATAGTAACGTTACATATATTGCTCACCAGTAAGTTTCAAGAGGTTTTTGTTAATTTTAAACACTTTGTTTTTTCATAGTTCTGCGTACTGAGATTGACTTACAAAACATCTATGTGCTTCAGTATTCCCAGAACAGGAAGCACTTGCAGAAGGAGCTATCTGACATTTTTACAAAAAATTGTTACTGTTAACCTAACTCTGCAATAAAACCTCTCATACCCAGGGTGGCACTGCTCTCAGTTTCAGGTGGCTAAATACTATCTAGACATCTAACTCCCTTTGTAATTAATGAAAATAAGTAACAACAAGCTTCTTTTAAAGGTGCTACTTTTTTGCATGTGTATAGCATACACATCCTTTGCTCACATGCAAGCACCCTGTACCAATATGGACCTTGCCTCAGCTGCCTCAAGACAGTCGTAATAGAATCTGTGTTACATCTGTCAGACTCAAGAAAACCCTAAATAACCCAGAGAGTCTCAAATGACATTCGCTACCTATGTATGAGCAACATTCACATTGTAATGAAATGCCCTGCCTTCTTCCGTCACCTCATATAAATGGAAACAAGACAACTAGAGCTAGATTCAGTGCCCAGGGAGCCCTCATTACTGCAGGACATAGGGGATGCCTGTGTCCACTGAAGTAAAAGCTGCAATGAGGCATGTTATTCTGTGGCATCTCCTATACCTCAGAAAAAAATTTTTTTAGAGTGCTTGACTGAGACCATCAAGAGAAGCTAGTGATTTGGGCACAGAAAAGGGTTTCAGTTGCAGCAGTCCAGTTTCACAGGGTAGCCTTTGTCCCCAAAGAGCAAAGCTGAAGGTACAAGCTTCTTGTAGGCGGGCCCACGTGCCATGGAGACCAGCTCAGATGCAAAAGCCTTTGCTAATTACCATATAAGGACCTTGTCACCCAAGTCACTGTGTGAATAGTACTTCCAGAAGTGGGCTTTTAGACCTCTCTATTATTCAGTCACTGACCGGATACTTTCTTCCAGTACCCACTCCAATTCACTGAAGACTACTCAACCATTTGGTCTGAAAATGACCCAATTTCATTTCTGTATGAAATTCTATTGCTCACAATTCAAGGCAGTGCATAAACGTTGGAGAAAAAAAACCCAATGAGACTGGCTAAAAGATTTAAATATATTTTAGAGCATCAAGGTGGGATGATTGCAAAAATATCCCAGATGACCAGGTCAATTGGAGAACAGTTTTGTAGATAACTAAGTTGCACTACATAAATAATGGAGATTAATCTTTTTAACTTATCAGTGGCAAGTGAGGTGAGGTCTGTGGGGGGAAGAAAGTTTGAAAGGGCAGGTTGTGCTATCCAGCATCAGCCCAGCAAGTCAGGGAAAGGGTGAACGCTATCCCAGGCCACATGAGTCTCATGAGTTTCAGGAACTTCAGAGAGAATCCGCTAAGGTGGATCTGCAGGATGTGAGTTATCAGTGCTCAGATTCTTGCCTCTCTCCTAGAGGTTTGAGGCCTTGGGGGTCCTAAACATATATCTGAAAGAGCAGCCTGCTGTACTCTTTTTGGCACCACAATACTGCTCCTGCCAGCACTGTTCCACCACATGAGGAACCTGCTTGTTCTGCCCTCCAGTGATCTCTCCAAATGTTCTCCCAAAGCCAAGTCCAGGAAATGAAAGGGCTCATTTATGACCCCTTTTCCCTACTGTGGGTGCTAGAGAGGAGTCAGAGGCTCTGTCCACAGGAATGTCCTGGGAAGCACTTTTTTTTCTGCTCCCTAGGAGTTTGGGACACATTCCTGGCTCACTGATGGGAAAAAAACTACTACTACTACTCATACGTAAGAAATTAAACTCTGGACCATCAGTCAAACTAAAAAGTCGGTTGTAAGTTAGGCTTTTACAGGAGTTTTCATTTTTCCTTCAAACTTTGAACTCCTTATGCCCATTCTGCTTTCTTTGCCTACTTCAAGGCCAGGCAGGAACAGAAGAGCTCAGGGCACCCTTCTGTCTTCTCCCATCTCACTCAGTCTCATGCAGATTTCTGACACATATACATATACATTTATGCCTCTGGTTAATTCCTGTTCCAAAGGAAAAGGGCACCTAATCAGAGAGTGTTCTGAGCTTGTGTGGGTATAATATGTTCAAAAATCAGCAAAAAACTAATCTCAAAGCAGTGTGATAACAGGTGGGGAGTGATATTAGTGGAACTGGCAGTGTGTGTCTATGGAGGCAGGGGCTTCCTCTTCCAGGTAAATGTATGGCTGGTCCTGCTAGCTAGTCACAGGGCTGCCTGTGAACACTGGGGACTGTAGAAACAGTGACAAACAAAATGCTGGTCCTTGTGTATGCAGTGGGAATGGTCTTCTTGCTGTGATGTCCATTTGGGAAAAGTGGGTGGGGCAGCTGGCAAGCAATCAGAGGGCTGGCTGAGAGTTTGTAGGGTGTGATGTATCACATCGAGGAGACCCCAGGGGCAAAAAGAAATGGAGTAAGCAGAGCACATGACCAGAAGATGGGAGGGGCTCCACTGGGGGAGGGTACAGATGAGTTCTGTTGGCTTCCAGATACTTGTCACTGTGTTTTCTTCCCTTAGATTTCACACTGACTCAGTCAATCAGACCAGTTGATAAAATGATCCATGGTGCTATGGTCAGGTCCTCTTCTGCATTGGCAACACCTCTCTTTTTTTTTCATCTTTGACTTTTGCCCAGTTCTGCATAGAAGTCAAACATTATCATCTGCAGAAGGGGCAATTTCAAGTCTGATTCCTAAGGAATACTCTATTTTAGTCTTCCTTTGTCCTGAGAATTCTGCTTTAGTCAACTCTCTTCACCTTGGATTTTCTTTTGTTGCCACCAAGGGTTTCCTGTGAGCAACAGTGAAAGTGCTTTATTTAAGTAGAAATGGATTAACCCACTGCATTACCTGTCTTGAAAAATCCATTATCAATAAAAAGGTATTTGAGCAGCCTAGGTGCTCTATCTTTGGTATTAAATGTCTTATTACGCTCAGTGTCTGTATCTGTGTTTCTTTTCTTTGAAATCTCTTCCAAGAGTTTGTAAAATACCAGTTCAAAGTAAGACATCTCTATTCCCTTGAATTATTGCCTTCAGTTCCACACTGCTATTGCTACTAGTCTCGTGATATCAAAATGCTCCTGAAATAAAGCATTCAGGGGAAAAAAAAATAAAGAAAGATCCAAGCATTCATTTTACAAGTTCTTGTAACTGTCTCCATAGTCTAGGACAGAAGTTAGTAAAACTGTCTAGTATTATATGCTTTGTAGTGCTACCTGAAATAAACTTTGCTGTTAACCTTAAACATGGTAATTTAAATTATTTTTCTACCTTTTTTTTCAAAATTTATGATTCATTTGAATGATGTCACTCTATTTTTTCTTTCTAAGTACATTTTGTAAGGATTATTCTCATGAAGCTTGGAAAATTAAATTCTTTCCCATGAGCCCAAATTCTATAGTTTTATTTGCCCTTTTTTTCATACATGCATCTTTACATCTCTGTCTTTAATTCTCATAGAATCATAGACTGGTTTGTGTTGGAAAGAACCTTAAAGACCTCAGAGGAACCTTAAAGATCATCTGCTTTCAACCTATCTGTCAAGGGCAGGGACACTTTCCAATAGACTAGCTTGTTCAAAGGGCCCGTCTCTCAAGGGGCCCATCTCTCAAGCTTGTCCAGGTCTCTCTGGATGGCATTCCTTCCTTCCAGCATGTTCACCACATCACAGAGGTTGCTGTTGTCACCAAACTTGCTGAGGTTGCACTCAATCCCACTGTCCATGTCACTGACAACGTTAAACAGTGCTGGTTCCACTACCTACCCCTGAGGAATGCCACTCATCACTGGTCTCCACTTGGACATTGAACAGTTGACCGCAACTTTAAATGTCACCATCCTGCTAATTTCTTATCCACCAAGTGGTCCATTATCTGGCTCAGTCTTTTCTTTTTGCTGCCTTCCTTGCAGACTCAGTGTATTTTCTCTCCAAAGTTCTGGACATATGTTGACAATACCTTTTTAAATGGTCACAATGTGAGAGGAACTATTCTGAAATGCAATTCAGTTGATTGTTAATAGTAGTCATCAGAATACTTTGTAATTATTCCCGTGAGAATACTTCTATAGATTACATGAAGGGATGATTGCAGAGGAAAATAATGACTGTCTTGAGTGCCTGTTATTTATCTGGAAAGCATTTTTTAATAAAAGAAAAGTTTCTGGCATACATTATGTAAATGTTGCATTGTTTTCAATCCTTTTTCTTAGCTTCTATCCAATTTTCTGAAATACTTGCCTTTGTTTTTGAGTGCCACTACATCTAGAGATGCAGAATTCTAGCAATTTGTGGCAAATAGTGCTACTGAAGAAAGCATGACCATGTGATCTGGGAGCTTGTCACACATATACTATTTGGCTTGTTTCTTACCATAAATTAAATAAAAATTATTTCTTTCATGTTTCAGTCTGGCATATTGCTGTGATTTAACCCCAGCTAGCAACCAAGTACCACGCAGTTGCTCCCTCACTACCCACCAACAGGATCAGGGAGAGAATCAGAAGGGTAAAAGCCAGAAAACTTGGGGGTTGAGATAAAAACACTTTAATAGGGAAAGCAAAAGCTGTGCACACAAACAAAGCAAAACGAGGAATGAATTCCCTGCTTCCCACGGGCAAGCAGATGTTCAGCCATCTCCAGGAGAGCAGGCCCCCACCACGCATAACGGTTACTTGGGAAGACAAACACCCTCATTCGAAACATCCCCACTTCTTCCCCCCTCTTTATATACTAAACATGATATCCTATGGTATGGAAATCCCTTTGGTCAGTTGTGGTCAACTTCCTGACTGTGTCGCCTTCCAGTTACCTATACACCCCCGGTCTGCTCTCAAGTGTGGCAGCACCAAAAGCAGAAAAGGCCTTGTCTCTGTGTAAGCAGTGCTGAGCAGTAACAAAAACATCTCTATATTATCATCACTATGTTCAGCACAAATCCAAGTTGAATATGAGTCAGCAGTGCCCTGGCAGCCTGGAAGGCCAACCATGTCCTGGGGAGCATCAGGAAAAGCATCACCAGCCGGTCGAGGGAGGGGACTGTCCCGCTCTGCTCTGCACTGGGGTGGCCTCACCTTGAATATTGTGTGCAGTTTTGTGGCAGGGCACTGGAACAGGCTCCCCAGGAAAGTCATCAAAGCACCAAGCCTGACAGAATTCAAGAAGCATTTGGATTATACTCACACTATATGGTGTGTCTCTTGCAGATGGTCCTATGCAGGTCCAAGAGTTGGAGTTGATGATCCTTTTGAGTCCCTTCCAGTGGAGCATATTCTGTGATTCTGAGATTTACTGGGGTTCACTAGACTTAAAAATTGTAAGGGAAATGTGATATTTATCCTGATATGAAAGATTTGGCTTATATTCACAACTTCCACTCTGGAACATGTTGTTACTGAATAAATCAGGTTTGCTTCTGCCATCAAAGAACTTAGTCAGCCTTCCTCTGGGCTAAGTACAGTGCTCAGCAGAACCTGACTTATCCTTAAAACATGGGGATTTTCCAGCTACAGGCAAAGCTCCTTCACTTTCTCCTCCTTAGGAGCTCACTGTAAACTGAACAAAGATCTGTGTGTCTGTGTGCATGTGCTTGGGCCCAGGGGTAAGCCTCTGAGACTTGACCTCAGGAAAATGTGAGCCTGCTCTGGTCTGGTGCAATTCCTCTGAATCTTCAAATACTCCAGCTAAACACTAAGTCCAGCAAACTTGAATAAATTGTATGATTGGACAGTAAATATGTAATTGAAATTATAAATTAAACCATAGTTATTTATAGTCTTGTACCTGTCAGTTTTAATAGGTCAGCTTCTTTCTAAAAAAGCAAAGCCGAGAAGTGAAGAAAGGAAGCACTGATTACTTGTGGAATGAATAGAAAATTCATGCACAGCCAAGTTGCCCGAAGTCAGGTGGAGAGAGGCAGAGAGTAATGTTCAGCTTTGTTAAGTACTGAGGATAAATTTCCCAAATAGCGAGGTCACTCTTAGACAGGGAAAAAAATCCCTACTAGCACAAGACCTGTTCATCCCTACAGTCCTGACTTCCCAGGGATGAAAGGCGCTGGTGTCCCCCAAGGTTCAGTACTGGGTCCTGTATTGTTTAATGTATTCATCAATGACTTGGATGAAGGGTCAGATACCTCCTCAGCAAGTTCACTGATGACACAAAGCTGAGAGGGGTTGCTGGTATCCCAGAGTGCTGCACAGCCCTCCAGGAAGATGACTAGGGGACTGGAGCATCTCTCATATGAGAAAAGGCTGAGGGAGCTTGGCGTGCTCAGCCTTGAGAAGAGATTTAAATGAGTGAACTATGCCCACACTGTTTTTTCCACAGGGAGAAAAGTAGTGTATTTAAACCCTTCAAAGTGTGGAACTAACTACTCTATTCTAACTTGGCTTATGAGCTTTTCAAAGAGGTGCATGGCTGGGTGTCAGAACATACTGATGGCATTTATGTATACAGGGTAGTAAAGTCGAGGTTTGATTGCAAGAAATTGCTGGAAAACCTTGAAACCAATTACCTGGGGCATAGAAAAAGAAAAAAAGGCAGATATAATTTAATGTAGAAAACTCACAGCAGTGTAGAAAGGACAAAAGAATTCACAAATAAAATGCTGGACTCCGAGCAGATTGTTACTCTGTGGAGGATTAATCAAAATATTTGTTCAAAAATAGCATGAATTATCCAGTTTGATGGATCTGTTATCATCTGAGTCTGTAGTTAATTATTCTCTGAAGTTTTTTATACTTGTTTTCCGGATATGTTCATTTTCAGCTCTGGGCCATTAGATTTCTTTCATTTGTTTGCCTCTCTTTCCAAGTATTTCTCTACCATGTTTTTAGCTCTATGAGCAGTGACCAAAAAACTGCTTTTCAAGACCCTTGCTGAGCAGCAGACAGGACCTGAGCCCATTAGCCAGGGACTTCCTCCTCACCTTACCACCACTCAGGAAACCTCATGGACCACTGTAATGGCCCCTTCACCCAGCCACAGGAGTGACTCCAGTAGGACCAGAGCAAAGAGCCACCTGAGCAGGGACAGAGAGGAAAAGCAGGAGGAGGTGCAATTGTAAGGTGACTTTGCCTGGTGGAGAAAACCATGCTGCGTTTTTTTCCTTAAATTCCACTGTCCCCCTATGTCCATTCTGCTTTCTTTGCCTTGTACAAGCCCAGGCAGGAATGGGGAGAGATCATGGTATCCTCTATCTTGTCTTTCCTCGCTCAGACACGTGATGATTTCTGACACTTTCCAGTAGCCTGTTCATGGCCCAAGAATACAGAAACACATTCAGCACCAGCTTGTTCCCTGTATAAGCGTCTGACAGACAGCTGTAAGTTCTCCAGCAGCTATGCGCAAAGAGACCTTCCTCTCCTCAAACTCTGCATGAAACTTTCCTCATAATACATTTTCTAATTCATGGGCCCTTTGGTCAGTCCTGTTGGTCAGTCCAGAAACCCTTCTGGGACTTTTCCTGATTGTTCCCAGGCAAACTGTTTTTCTGAAGTTGACATTTTGATTTTGTTTTCGATTTCTTTCTTTTACCATATAGCTTTTCGGTTGTTTGTTGAAGTAGTTCCTTGTGACCAGGATGATATCTTTAACCAAGAAAAGTCTTGCAAATACACAGAAAAATTTGAGAGATTCTGAGAAATGGAATTAAAGCTGTTTGTAACATTTCTACTTTTATTTGCTATTTCCTTTTGCAATTTATCTTATTTGGTAATAGCTGAAACCAAAGACCAGGTAGTAGTACTAGTATATACATCCTGGAATGAAGAGGAAATCACAAAGCAGAGTGGTCATGAATAACTTATTTAATATATGTAGTATTTCCTTAACAAAATTTAATGATTTGATAGGTCTAAAATAAATGCATTAATAAATAGGAAGACAGCTGTGGGACTGAGACCATTCTGAACTGGCAATATGTCATGAACCTCATGACAGTTGCAGTCTTCCAGTTTGTATACAATTTGTAACATGAAGAATGCATATTCCTCCCCTATCTGAACTACAGCCTGAAAATCAGCCTGTAACAATATTGAAATAGACCAATGCTAAATTACCTTTTTTTTTCTTTTGGGTCAAAAATGGTTTTCTCATCAGTTTTACGCCCAAGATCTCAAAATAAGGCGACACGAGAAAATGGAACATAATACATTTGCCTTGAAACTCACAGAATCTTTATTTAAGCCAGGTTTTCTTTTTAATTTTGAGTCATATATTTAATCTACCTCAAAAAGTGGGGACTGCAACGAAACATTAGTTCAGCACAGCATTATACTTTGAGGTGCTAAAGATCCAAATCCAGCTTGGCATCCCATGTCCGATTCAGGCCCCTTATCGGTGACATTCAGATGTATTAAAATGCTGGCCTTAATGAATTTTGGCAATGGAGCGGTAGTGTTACCTGCTTATGCATTACCAAATTAATATGTAATTAATTGTAATCCAAGCAAATCATACAACAGGAATAAACAGGAGAAGAGAAAATAAAAAAGGTGAAAGATATAAGGATTTTGTTTAGTGATACTGGCTGTGAATTGCTGATGTCCACCCAAAAGAGCATACAGCAGTGCTGCAGAGTTGTTGGCAATCAGGCAGAGCAGATTAAAAATAAATGAAACTTGAAATAGATAAATGTAAAGTAGTATATTCATGGAGAAAAAATAATTGGCAGAGATTGAAAGTTAGAAATTGCTCTTTAGAAAAGCAGTAACAGAGAAAACCAAGCCTAGAGCTATAATAAATATATTAAAAAGAAGCTCACAGTGAATCGTCATTGCAATGTAAATAAATGCCAATCTGTGCTGCAAAGAATCAAAAAGGATCCCTCCTAAAACAAAAGAGGTAATCATAATTCTGCTCAGTTCATCTCTGACTGGAAGATACTTGTAATATAATTTCACTTTATATCTCTCTATTGGGCCCTAGAGTGTAACATGTAAACTAATGGCAATGTTGCTCTTTTTAAAAAGACAGACCAGTGTCATATATATATTTATACATATATATACACTCAGTAACATGGCAGAAAAAAAGGCAGTGGTAGAATTCCAAGCACTTCTTTGGAAACATTCACAGATGACTGTGACAAACTGATTTTGTGGGACAGTGATACTTCTTTGCTGCAAAGGTTCCTCTAGAACCAGTGTACTAAATCCTTGTTTAACCTAAAAGCCTGTAGCAGCCAGTCAAGGAACTAGTGATGTTTGGGGTTTCTATTTAATAGTTCTGCTTCAGTGTCCTGATGAACTGAGGGGAATCAGTCAGTCAAAGACACAGTTAGCAGAACACCTTGCTATTCAGTTTCCCAGATGTGATTAGAAGGCAGACATATTCTCAGTAAGCTCCTGAGATTTCAGGCGTTCTTCCCTTGTGGTATTTAAGATGGGACTGACAAGCTTCACAATCATGATAAGGATGTCCTACCAAAAACATTTCTGAAACACGCTCCAAAATAAGTACCCTGAGGTCACAAGATTATTAGACCTTGGATGGGTTTCAGCATGCAGAGTGCAGAGGTTTGCAGATGATGACACAAGGTCTCTTTTCTCTGTACTAGCCAGTCTGATCATGAAATGTGTTTGGGATCTGTTCCCAGGATATTTCTTCCCAGGGAAGGTGCTTCTTGCTCTGAGAAATAGAGCTACCATTCCCAATATTGACTTTTTCTGTAGTTCTGTGTGCACAGCTGTTCCCTGTTGGTGCTTTGCTTGAAAGGAAGAGGAACACTGTCACCAGGAAAGGCAGTAAGGATGAGTGCAAACTCTACTTTCCCTTACCTCTGTAAGTAAAGTCCTCATGGAGGCAGCATTACCTCAAGGGATGGGCATGGGGAGAAAAGAGAGGAAGGAAAGCTGCAGTGCACAGTGAAGCTCGATCAGGTAGTATGTCACTAGTATGGGAATAGCTGTACTACCAGTAGTGTGAGATATGTGAATCCCATTATAATTTCATACATTTATAAATATGAGTGGGGAGGGCCATTTAAAAATCAATACCAAAACCCGCATAAATTTACTTATATGTAAAACCTTTGGCAATATATATAACTAGACTCACCATTCCCTACTGAACCTGGGGGATATAAATCTGTAACAACCCAGGTTAATTTGCCAGGTCTTGGTTGTTTTTATTCTCTAGTCTCAAGCACATGGCTTTAGTTCATGCCACTCATGGTTCTCCCATCATAGATTAGACTATATGCTATCTGCAACTATCACAGCAAACCTGTGTCACTTTCTCCCCTCTGTAAGCAATGACAGTGGAATCCCATCCAAAGAGCTTCCCAAAAGCAACATTTGAGTAACTACACGAAATGCTCTGAAACGGGAGTGTTTTGGAGAAAGACATGTTAAAAAAAAAGGAAAAGGACTGTAAAAGGGCATCCAAGTATCTACAGGCCTCTATCTCCTCCCACTGAAGTTCCTATTAAAAGCATAATTTCTATGCTTTGGTTGATCCAGTCAGTATCTGTACATAAAAAATTTACCGTGGAGAGCATAAGAAACCTGCAGCTTAAGAGAGATGAGGCATGAAATATAAGAAACTGGCATTTTCTCCATTGCTGTAAATATATATATATTTATCTGGATCTTATCATATTGCTCTCCTGCTTGTTCTACCAAAAAAAAAAATCTATTCAGTAAAAATAAAACAGATATGGAATAAATATTCTTCTAACAGCAGCATGACTATAAAGTCTTTCTGTATAAAAACATGAAATATCAATGCAGTGTTAATGTAACTGTTAGATAGCCATCTCATGACTCTTACCTCCAAGGTCACTTAATTTTCCAGAAGGCATTTATCATTTTCTATTAATATTTAATGCATAAAGTCACAGATTTTCCCCTCTCAGCTGACATCTAAAGTTTGAGCCTCTATTTTTTTTACCCACAGGTTTAACTTGTTTCTCCTTGCATTACTTTTTAACATAGTAGGTTTGCAATGACAAGCAGATGAAGCATAGGGACAATCTTTGACAAGTGAGGGTTTTTGCTCTTTTTGTATCCTTTTTCTCTGCTATGAAGTGCAACCATCTGAACACAAATGCTTGCCTCTCACCTTCCTTGCAAACATTTCCAGCAGTGTCTTAAATTACATAAGTAGGCAAAAGCACAAGACTCTTGCCACCAAGATATCAAAGAAGCCAGTGAACTGAGCTCTAAGGTTTCAAAAGAGAGATGCAGGCAAGGCTTTAACTGAGGTGCGAAGGTCTGACTCCCAAGTAGACATAAGCACTTTTATTCGAGGCCTCAGTCAAGTGCCTGAGCTGCAGAAAGAGCAGGAGTTAAATGTATCTCAGCCATTTAGTGTGATGATATTTCAGACTGTCTTTTCAAGCTAGGTGTGCTCCACATTGTGCCCGTGGTGGGGAATCTCTGGTCATCTTGCTTTAGGCTCTAGTTTTTATCCTGAGTGCCAGTTGCTCTGAAGTACTGCAGCATGTAAATCCCGAGTATTTAAAATGCCTGGGAAGATCCAGGCTCATTAAAATAACTTTTGTCATCATCATTATCAATGGATCTTCATTACTTCATTTTTACAGGTCCTGTTTCCAAAACACCCGTTTAGATGCATGAGTTGTTTTTTTTTTCTTGCTTATGTTAGTGCTTGCTCTAGTTTTGACATCAGAGCTGAGCTACTTGCAGATGTCCACAGTGACAACCTCTTCTAAGCTAGTCACCCTGAAGTCTCTTTCTAGTCAGTGGTATGAAAAAGGCCCTGTTGGGGCAGGACTTATCTGCCTTGTTTACATGGCTACTTTAAAGGGAAAAGAATGGCAGCCCACAAACACCTTGATACCTAGTTTAGGTGGACACACACACATTAGATCAAATAAATCTCACTTCACAATATGTTCCTGATTACTCTGTACAGACATAGGCACAACACTGTGACTGCTATTTTGTAAATTTAAACTCAGGATATAAAAAAATAATAATTGATTGTTCTTCCTAAGAGCATGTGCACTTAAGGTTTGCTCACATGGCTCCATATGACCAAGCTATGCCGCTTTGTGTAGGTGATGACATTTTCAGTGTCAGAAGAACATACATATAATATTAGAAATTATACGATGCAAAGCTGTAATAACTCAAGACCTAAGATTGTGTGAACTTACCCTTTGTTAAACAGAACTTGCAGAACTGCTATAACAGTTATAACTGCTATAACTGATATAACGCCATATGTTGACTACTAAAATTAGGACTTGCGTTTTCATTCTGCTGTTTTCCTCATCTATTTCATGTCCTCACTACAAAAGCATATCCAATGTTTATTCCTTCTTAGAGTGTATTTGACTTCTTATTTTATCGGAGGCTAGTTTTTAATCTGTTTTCTTTTTGTCAAATGGTAATCCTTATGCTGACCACAGCAGATTGATGTGAGCAAACCCTACTCTGTATGTGTAGGTTCCTAAATGTGTAGAAAGCTAAGACATTATATTTCACAGTAATGATTTTATGAATGAGAAATATATCTATCACCTTCAGAACAGAGAGTTCTTTCCAAAAGAATATGACCATGTGAAAAAGGAAAATGTGTGCACATTACAGAATGAAGCTTTTTTCAATGTACTTAAGAAAAATAGGTATTTTCTGTGTTAAGTCATAGAGGTTCTGCATTCTAGACCCATAGGAAACTTTGGATTATTATTTTCATATGCCATTCCCTTCTTCCAAATTTAAGTGTCTATCTGTTATTTCTGTTATGTATAAGATGATTAGTCCACTTTACAAATAGCACTTGTAACAGCAAATTAAATTTTGAGTGCAGTCATCTCAATTTTGATGCTTCAGAATTTTTGACTGTATTTACAAAATACAGCAATACTGTGCTGTATCTGTTGGCATTTCCTTTTTGCAACATAGAGTAATGGAAATAATCTTTTAATAAGATATTTAACTCCACTGTAACTGGTTGTACTTGAATCAGATATGTTTCTCAGGATTTTCTGGCCTAACTGAATTATTTAGTTTTTAAAACCAGTAATACATGTCCCCTTTGGTGCACAGAGGAGTCTGATTCTTCTAAGTAAATTGTCACGAATCAGGAAAGAAATAATAATTTGTTTCTAGATATACCAAGGAAGAATTCTTTCCAAACATCTCCAGTAAACTACTCCGTTTTTCTAGTCAGTTTGTAAACCACGTTTGCAATCTGTGAGTTTCTAGAGATGCAACAGGGATGCATGAGTGGATGTCCTGGTGAGGCTAGTTGTTTCTTCTCTTGTGCAGAAATTGCAAAGCCAAGGTGTGTCACAGAATGTTGCTTTAAACTTCTATACTTTCAGAGTTGCATGCTTTCCTACGTGTGTATATGAAGCAGTTGCAATTAGTGGAGAGAGCTGGTGCCTGCAGGCGGAAGTCGCCTTAAATGTCTATTGAAGTTTGTGCGAAATTGTCTCCTGAAGGTGCCTCTACTGACAGTGGAAGGAAGCAAAGGCTGACTGAAACTATGTGGGATGCACTGCCCACTGAATTTTATGGGGACAGGGAATATAGCCCACTCTTAGGAGCTTGCTGCAAATTCAAACCCAGGCTTGTCATTGATTGACAAAGTCATGTATAGAATAGTTTTTCAGCCACTAAAGTAAGTTAGTTCTCCACCTGAGATTTCAGTCACCACTTCAGAAGAGTTTTGTAATTGTTTAACAGTAATTGTTTAACACGAGGAGCAATTACTATATGTAGGGATGGCTAAACTAAGAAAGTGTTATTTGCTAGTATGTGGTTGAAAACTTGCAAAGCTGAAGAGAAGAAGATGAGTACGGGTGAAGCAGGAAAAGCAACTACTGAGCAAAGAGGCATTACTAGACAGAGAAAGAATTGGAAAATTTTTAAGAGCTGACAAGAATGAAAAGCTTGTGGCCAGTTTAATTCTTTGAATTAAAAGATGCAGAGTTTCCATGACAAGCACTGGCAGTGCCCCAAGTGCTATTTATTATTTAGCCCCTCAGTTCTCAGGATCTATTTTGTCACCGCCCAAAGCTTTCAAACCACTGAGGTCCATGAGTCATGATTCAAATATCTGTAGCTTGACTCTCTCCTAAGAAAGGAGTACAGCATGGAGAGAAAGAGTGCTGCATAAAGAATATAGGTGACATTATGATAACGTAAGTTTTAAGAATACAGCTGTCTTCCCTCATTCTGCTAGATTGGTTCGCAGTGTTCATTGATTAAAGAAATATTCTAAGTGGGACAATCACAATAGAGAGACAATTTTCATATATTGTGGATGTGTTTCTTGATAAAGTAGAAAACTCTGAGAATCTTCAAACCACTTAGAGTGTACATACTTTGTAACTTGTATTTTTCTCTAATAATGTTCCTTTGTCATATGTCTGAATTAATACATATACTTATTTTTTTCCTGTTATATACCTGAGGTGCCACAGAATGTGATACTCCATCTTCTAGATTACAAGGTAGATTTCAAATTCAAAGAGAATTTGTTGTTCTGGTCCCGAGCTGTCACATTTCAAGTAGGCTGTTACCTGGATTTCCAACTGTAATTTAATTTTTCTTTTCCCTCAGAATTCAGAATTTGGGGTTAAATAAACTACAAGTTGCACAGCCTATAAGTCCTTTGGGATTTTGATAAGAGTTAGCTTGTGTTATGTTATATGTTATGTGACATTATGTTATGTAATCTCATGTTATGTTATGTTATGCTGTAGCACCTTTTGAATAATATAGTTCTGCAAAGGCAATCTGTAAGTTTTCTTGATCCATGAGAATGAATTAAAAATAGTCAATAAAATTTAACCCTAGAAGCTAGTACATTAGCATCCTATACAAAAATCTATTTTCTTGCAACGTTAAAGTAGGTAAATTCATGGGAATCAATACAGTTTCTTGAGAAGCATTCAGTTATGTAATTAGCTATTATATTGCAACTTTTCATCTTTCAAACACTTTATTTCATTATTCAAGCCAGCTTGCATAATAGGAGGAAAATGCTAGTTTTATCCTAGGATTTCATCCTAGAAATTCTAAAAGGAAATAGGAGTGGGGTATGTCAGCTGAGAATCAGTTGAGGTGGGTATCCGAGCTGGTGACCCTAAGTTCCCATACGAGACAGGGAGGGAAGCCTGTAGTGCTCCAGGGTGAACCTTTGAACTCAAATGTATACCTCCATAACTGCTCTGAAGATTTATGCCTCTGGGTGTGCAATTTATGTCTATTGCATATCAAAGTATCTCAGATGTATCAGTTTACAGGGAACCCTACAGTTCCTTCTGGTAGAGGAAAAAAAATCCCTGGTGGTCTAGTGGTTAAGACGCGGCGCTGTCACCTCCGAGGCCCGGGTTCGACTCCTGGTCAGGGCCACTCCCCGGGCAGATGGAGCTCGTTAGCCCTATAAGGCAATCCATCTACGT
>JAYRBT010000001.1:84764370-84788347 GCA_036023395.1 Myiotriccus ornatus | reverse complement strand
CGGCAGATGAACCTTAGGATTAAAGGGTGGGCTCAGTTCCACACACACTGTAACTCACCTAAAAAATCCAATGCGCAAGGTGTAAAGACCTTCCACGGTTCTTCGTTCGCGAAGACGGGCCATTACAGTCAAACATCAGTGAGTCGTAACTCTGGTAATGTTTTCCTGCTCGGTTTTCCTGAGGGAAGACATATCTTTGCCTGCTGATTTTGGGAACAAGTGGTTTTGAAAACCCTGTGTATGTTGAGCTAATTGCTACAAGAGCTACTTGTCTTTGTTGTTCTTATTATTTAAATTTTAGTCCGTTTTTAATTTTTCCTGACAAATGAGTCCAAGGAATAAGCTTAGAAACAAAGTAAGCAATGTTCTTGAAATAAGCTACTGTGAGTAAGTAGCAACTAATACTCTGCCATATTCTGCACATTTGTCTTTGCTGTTTTACAGTAATAACCTGCTGAGCATTAGAAAAATCTGTGACTCTTAAGACAGAAATATGGATTGTTTCTTGTCATATTGAACAATACAGAGGAAGTCAGAAATTTGATTTATTTAAATTTGGGCAGGTTTATATTGTTATTGCCTATTTACATTTTCTCCTGTATTTTTAGAGCGAAAGAGAAATTTCACAGCTCAGTCAAAGATGAAATGTTAACTCTTTTTCCCTTCGATGTTACTTCATTTCTCCCTTGGTCTGGCCTTATGTAAACTTTCATTGAAAAAATATTGAAATGGTCTGTTTGGACTTCTCCTGTTTAGGAAAAAGGAAATTGCAGGTCAGTGTCATAACTGTTTGAGAATATCTCATTTGCCAAAATCTCACCCAGTCCTGTGAGCTTTTAGTCAGAAGTTGCTTTTAAAGAGCTGAGAATTCACTTTTGGGTAGCATATGAAAAATGGTTTCACATTCACAGACTTATTTGCAGAACTGGCATTACCCCTGCCTGTCAGGGCTGTGCTCAGCAAACAACAGCCAGGGGTGAGCTTCTTGCTCACAGAGGAATATCAAATATGATGGCAAATAATCACTATCTGGCCATGTAACTGTCTCATTGTTCTAATTTTATAATCTGTGGACTCCCCCTCTCCAAAAATATTCACCTGAGTCATAAGACTCACAGATCAGATTGTAGATCTGTGTGATTGTAGCTGAGCTGAGAGGGTTTCACTTCGTGCTCAATCAGACCTTCTCCAGTCTTACCACATGAAAGTACTTCATGGAATAATAGGATGTCCAGGATTGGAAATACATATATCTGGAGATCACTTAGTCTCACCTCCTGCCCAAGCATATGGCATAGTTGTTCCCTGGTCCCTATCCCAGAAGGGGGAAATCTTTTCTTGGTGCATTGAAACACTGCAGGGCAAGAAAGGCAGAAAGAAATAAAAATATAAAACCCTAAATTGTTTAAATATATAAAGCTTCAAGTTGAAGACGTGGAACAAACATTAAAAGCAATTATGATTGGGAATTTCACTGTGGGGAAACACTGAGAGAGGCAGCAATGTCTTCATCTTCTGCAGTCTCTTTTGAAGGCTTGATGATAGTTAACAGAATAGGTAAGGTTGGAAGGGACCGCAGTGGATCATCTGGTCCAACCTCTCTGCTCAAGCAGGGTCTTTCTAGAGCTGATTTGATGCAGCTCAGGACACAGCTGGCTTTCTGGGCTGCGACTGCACATTGCTGGATCGCATTGAGCTCCTTATCAAACAAGACCCCCAAGTCTTTCTCCTCTGGGCTGCTCTCAGTGCACTCTGCCCAGCCTATATTTGTGCTTGGGATTGCCCTGACTCACATACAGGACCTTGCACTTGACCCTGTTGAAATCCATGAGGTTTGGACAGACCAGCCACTCAAGCCTCTCATGTGTAGTGCCTGTGTTATTCAGATGAGGTGATCTAATGATGCCCTATGACTTTAACTATTTATAACTGACACCGAGCTCTTGCTGCTTTGGAGTCCTTCATATTCTCCCTTTCTCCCTTGCCTTGGAGAAAAAACAAAAAAATAGATCTCTGCACCTCAGAAAGAAAAAATAATTGAATGAGGAAACAAAGTAGTGACTAAGAATACCCATACACTCCTAAGTTCTCCCTTGATTGATTCAGAAATAAAAACCTGATTCTATATCCATTGGAATCTCTAACACCAAATAAAATATAGACTTTCAGCATTTTATCATGCATGTATAATGTAAGATTTGTTACAACAAGAAAGGGTAATTATGACATTATTTAGGGGGATATGAAAAAGAAATGCTATGGTATTTTTTTTCCTAGGATTTGTTCTAAATTGTCCTCTTAGTTATGCTGTGGCAAATTCTGATTAGTTCCAGCCAGTTCATTGCTTCTGTTTTAAGGCACTGACATGAAAGCAAGTGAAAAACTTGTATATTCAGTACATAACACATACATCTATATAAACTTGGTCTACAGTGAGTTGCTAATGTTCGTATTATTTTTCTTAATGCACTTCTATGGCTTTAAAATTCTTGTCTTCTGTTGTTTGTGAGAAATATGACGTATCTTATCCTGGCATTCCATCAAATATGTAAAAATTCACTAACGCAGATTGTCTTTTGTCAACAGTAATATGCCTGACAGCCTGCTGTTAAAAATTACCAGTTTTTATTTATAGGGAGAAAAATTACAGTAATGGAAGTTATTTTGCTTCATTTTGCTGTGGTGGAGTCGAGTTTGATAACTTCACCTCTTGAATTAATAGTGTTTATTGTCATCCTTTGAATGAAAGAGCTGTATTTGTATCAGATTTGTCACCTAATGCTGCAAAACATAAGTATTTTCACAGTTAGGTTCTTACTTCCAAAACCAAATGCCAATAAAGGTGCCTGAAAAGCAGCAATAGAAGGTTACATCTTCTCCTATTGCAAATAATTGTCCATATTCACCCAGAAATTTCCTGTTCCGAGTTTGCTTTTAGTATAATTTTGGTTTGCCTGGAACATGCACAAGAAGCATATTATTTGCTGAAATTCACCATCTAAGCACAAAATATTGAAGTGGTACAACTTATTAGTGAACAGCATATGGTCAGATACTGAAATTTTCACAACATAATCAACTTCAGTGATAACAATCTAAGATGACAGCAGTCTGATCTTTTGCCAGAGGCTGGAAGACCATAATCAAGCTTCCAGGAAAGCCTCTCTTGACATTTAGGAAAAAAATAGCAGGTATTCTACAAAGCACAGTTTGAATTCTACCTACAGTTCATTTATTCCAAAAAGGGTTTGAACAGAGAACTCCTTAAAAATGTGTTGATAATGGTAGGAGCCTTCAGACATATTAATGAGTTAGTTAATTAATTAACTGTTCAAAATAGTGCATGTATGCTATGACTGAGCATATGACTCAACAAAAAATCAAGGTCTTGATAAAACCAGTGATAACAACAGACTCTGATTTTTTTTCCTATTCCTTACCATTGTTGTTGCTGTTGTTATTTACAAGAGGTTTTCCAATGAAGACTGGGTGTCAAAAAGCTAAATGTGAAAAACTGTTCCCAGAAGAGGATTTCCCTCTCTGGGGACACAGAGCACTGAGGTTTTCTCAGTGGGAGGAAACTCTCTGAGGGGGAGCAGGTTCCTGCCTGCTGTCTGGCAGGCAGTGTGGAGGGACTGGGGACCAAGTAAGCCAGGACAGGAGCCAGCTGAACTCATGCAATTCTTTTCATTCCCAATGCTACCCAGCAATGAACTGAATGCAAAGGAATTCTGCTTTATTCCACAACTGCTACTGAAGACTGCACCGCTGCTGAGGCCCCCAGCTCAGTAGCAATTGAGTGATTAAGCTGGGCACAAACTCCTGAAAAGAACAAGTTTTTCCTGCAGGTAAGTTTGACTTTAGGTGTCAACAAATCAGAGCCCCCAAGAGTAATGCTTCCCTGCTCCCTCCCCTGCAAATTTTTCACCTCACTTTGCTCTTGATCAAACCACTGAAGTTGCCAGTCAAATGAAGCTTGAGGCAGTTTTACTTTGTAGCTCATTAGCAACAGAAATTATTGTAATCTTGGGAAAAATCATCAGTCTGAAATGTTGATTACAATATTTATTTTTTTCACCAACCCAACAGATGCTGTAAGCTGCATAAAATTGTCCCTTACTTGTTTAATATAAATCAGTATACAGGAATGTATAAAGGAGGCACCTGTTCTTTAACTTCGAGTAGCCTTAGAAGGTGCTAACCTTCACGTGAATGGGCAGTGGTTCATTATGAATATCTGCAGCATGTGACCTAATTTTAATGGTTAAATAAGGAATTCTGTCTTTTTCGAATATGAATATAACAACAGTATATGTTGTCTTTCATAGCTGGAAATACCATAGAGAGACGCACTAGAGTTCTGATGCAGCTCGATCTGAAGGATTTTTTCCTGTTCTGTTTGAAATATTGTACACAACTTCAAGCAGTATTTTTATACTTTCTGGGGCTAAGGAGTCAGAGATAAAAGCCACTTCACATAATACAACATTTTTAATGGAGAAATGAGGCAAAAAATCCCTATCAACACAGAATATTTCTTTTTCTAATTAAGGCATCGGCCTAAATCACAGCTCGCAGTCTCTCTCTCTTCCCCATCTTAAAATTTCTGCTTCCTTTGTCTCTTAATAGCTTTTATATGCTTCTAGTGCAGCATAAAGAAGTAGTACATGGTCCTGCTCCTTCCTCTAGTATGATCACTTTTTGCCAAAACTCAGAACCAGATAAACTTCTTCAGTGTCTTGTCTTCCTCAAGAGAGAAAAAACAGTAAGTCCAGTCAATTCACTTGTCTTGTGAAACACCCAGAGGTGCACGGTTCCCTTGTGACCTGTCTTCCCTGTGGTAGGGCTGCTTTATGCAGGTGCCAAGGGTAAAGGATTCACAGCACTGTATACCTTGTGATAGCAAACAGCAGCATTATCTAAAAAGGCATCAAAGAATGACGTGCCTACAGTTAGTCACAGACACTTTGCTAGAAAACATGCAGGGCAAGCAACCTATTGCCATGACTGGCAGGATGCTTTCAGGATCCTGCAGCACTCAATTGGCTCTTGGAGTAGATATGATTTTGCTGTTTTGACACTGTGTCACTTGGAGTAATAGAAATATTTGAGTGATGTCACTCTGGTATGAGATCTACCTGCCACCCCCTCTTGTTGCCAACAGCAGAAATCTTTTTGTTTCCATTTAGCAAGAGACAATTGAAACATTTCTATAATTATTTAACATTGTACAACCTCCCTTGCATATAGAGGAAGACTGCACAAAGTGCCGCAGATGGTTTGAGGATCCTAAATAGCCCACTGATATTTTCATTTTCTCTAAATCTATGTTTTGCCTTCCCTTTCTGTCTTTCTTGGCTAGATGATGAAGGTCAGCCACTTTTCAGCCCCAAAGGCTTGAAACAATGTTTTTGGTATTGTGCAGTTAATGTTTGGGGGTTTTTTCAGTTCATTGACTTTGCTTTTTGGATTTTATTGCACTGTTAACACTCCCCCTGCCACAGCAGACTAGACACGCTAAGTCTGTGCACAAAATCTTTTTCTTCTATCTAGGAGATAATAAAAGAAGTGAAGACATCTTTTCTGTTATATTCTGTCCGGAACAGATTACTCCAAGCAGGTGTTGATTATGAGAAATTTTAACCCAGATACAGAAATCTCAGTGATGTCCTGCTTTCTGAAAGGTGATCTGCATAATTTTCTCAGGATAAGGACTGTCAGATTCTCCTTTTAAGCAATCTTGGGTTTTGTAACTGAAATTAAAAAATCCATTGGGGGAAAAAAAATAGACTTCTTTGGTTTTGCTGAGCCTTCTTCTCTTTTATTCCTCAACAATCTGAGGAATTCCTCACTATGAAGAGGTAGTATAACCACAAGAGTTTGCCTTGGATGGTCACACTATTGTATACCTGCGGTAACTTACAATGCTTTTCTCAGTTTTGACAAGTAGTTAAAAAAAACAGTACAGCAACATTAAGAATCAGCCAGTTGGGCTTTTTGACTGTTCCTTAAAACACATGAGGTGTCCAAGCAGGGAGGAGATCACTAGAAGTCAGACATAGATAATCCAGAAGAGTATATTCCATTTTGCTTTTCTAATTTTTAGTTAAACGAAAAAAATAATAGTCTAGTTCAGGTGTGGTTTAAGTTCATCTTTTTCCCTAAGAGCATTTTTCCAGGAAGTCTCCCAAAAACATCTATCTTTCAAGGATATGAAACAGAAAAAAACAGGACTATGATGGCAAAAATTAAAGTGAGACAACTTGAAAGTTACCAGTAGTCAGTGTGACAGTGCATATAACTCACACTTCAAGATTGTTGCCTCAGCATAAAACAGCTTTCAGGGATTAAAAAAAGCATTTACATGAACTTTTACTAAAGTTAGCCTGATGTTCTCTGGGACTGGTGGCTAAATGGACTGCTGCCTGTCGATTGTGCTACCGCTTCAATGTGTAAAACCAATTTGCTTGCAAGCAGTCCATATGTCATTAGCATTATAAGTGCTACAAGAAAATAATTAGCTTCCAGTGTACTCTATAGCTAAGTCACTGGAGCAGAAATTATCAATAAAACAATCAATAGCAAATAATTTTGTTTCATTTTATTAATGCTATTAGAATTCATGCACTTTCCAATCTGGTTTATCTGCACATCACGAGACATATTTCATGTCACGCTTACAACTTTCATCACAATGACACTGATCACACAGCTATGCAATATAATTGACAGAGGCCACCAGATGTCTAAATCAGTGAGTGTCTGGGAAATCACTAATTCATTACATATGTAAAATTGACAGTGTGTTATGGGGTGCTTTGCTAACAGATCTGATCAGACAGAAGTCAGATGGGGGAAATAAGGGAATTTAAAAACAGGTACCAGAGGTCTTATCATATGTGACAGAAAGTTCACAAAATCACAGAATGGTTTGGGTTGGAAGGGACCTTAAAAATTATCTAGTTCCAACGCCCCTGCCATGGCCAAGGACACCATCCATCATAGCAGGCTGCTCAAAGCCCTATCCAACCCAGCCTTGAGCACTTCCAGGAATGGGGCATCCACAATTTCTCTGGGCAACCTGTTTCAGTGCCTCACCACTCTCACAGTAAAGAATTTCTTCCCAGTATATAATCTAAACTTATTCTTTTTCAGTTTGAAACTATTCACCCTTGTCTTATCACTATCTGCCCTTGTCAAAATTCTCTCTCCAGCTTTCTTATAGCTTCCCTGTAGGTTCTGGAAGGCACTATACAATCTACCCAGTGCCTTTTCTTCTGCAGTCTAAACAGTCCTAACCCTCTCAGCCTGTCTTCATAGATGAGGTGTTCCAGGTCTCTGATCATTTTTGTGGCCCTCCTCTGGACTCATTTTAACAGGTCCGTCTTCTTCTTATGTTGGGGGTTTCAGGGCAGAACTCCAGGTGGGGTCTTGGAGGATGTGATCATTGAATATTAACCAGCTTTCTTGGGCCCCTCTTCTTTCCAGGGCTTCATCCCACACTACTCTACCAACCCTGAAGAGATCAAAGTCTACTCTTCTAAAGACCAGGTTAGTGAGCTTGTTGTATGCCGTCCTGGTTGCCCTAAGGATCTTGAACTCCATCAGTTCATGGTCACTGTGGCCAAGGCTGCCCTTGAGGTTCACATTCCCCACCAGCCCTGCCTTGTAGGTGTGAACAAGGTCCAGCACAACACCTCGTCTTTTTGGCCCTCTATCACTTAGCACAGGAAGTTACCAGCTTCCATATTAACTCCTGGAATGTTTATGCCTTTCTCCGTTGTCCCTCCAACAGATATCGAGGTGGTTGAAGTTCACCATGTGGATAAGACCTTATGAATGTGAGACCCCTCCTATCTGTCTATAGGGGACCTCATCAGCTTGGTCTTCCTGTTTGAGTGGCCTCTAGCAGACCCCTACTATGTCACCTGTACTGCCCTCCCTTCAGTCCTGATCTATAAATTCTTGGTCTGTTCTTCATCCGTCCCCAGGCAGAGTTCCATGCACTGCAACTGGTCACTGACATAGAAGAAACCCCTCCTCATCTCCCCTACCTGTCTTTCCCAAAGAGGATGTATCCTTCTATTCCAACACTGCAGTCATAGGACCCATCCTACAATGTCTTTGTGATGCCAATAAAGTCAGAGCCCAGCAGACATTTACACTTCTATAACTCCTCTTGTTTATTCCCAATGCTGTGTGCTGTTTGCATAGGGGCATTAAAATTGTGCCCCTGATGAATTTGACTTAGGGGCTGGAGTGGCTGGAATTCCTTCATGCTGCAAAGGAATGGTGTATCTCAGGATTATTATGAGGCATGAGGGCTCTGCAGTCAGAAATCCTGTGGAATCCAGAATTACTGCCTTCACATGTTTGTTGGCACTGTGGAGGTCAGATGTGCAGGTGACTCTTTTTACTGTGTTTAATGGCTCCACTCTTTGTGATTTTCATCCAACAGAATCACATGGATTGGAATTGGAGGACATAAGATCGCATACAGAAGTCTCACATAACCTCTGTCTGTATAAATTTGCATTTACATTGTATTTTATCTAGGGTGAGCCCATATACTATATTTTTTACAGTGCAGCTGCAATGCCTTCAGAGCCTGGATGCAGTGTTTGAAAATCTGTCATCCAGTGCCAGACTAGTTTAGATCTTTTAAAATCATCAGGAACTCAGCAGTAGATTATTAAATACTGCAGTGTTTGTTTGTAATTCTAGCACTTTTTCTTGTTGAGCCATCATTTCATATTAGGATTGAAATCCTGATTTTAGTTGCATTTACAGGCAAAGCACTAATTTGGAAAGACAGATTTTAAAAGTCTAAATATGACTGGTCAAATAGAGTGTCAGAATAGCTAGGTGAAAGGAACAGATGATAAAGCACAGGAATGTATGGAGAGTATTTCACAAGCTAGAAGAAACTGTTAAGGACGTAACAAGGTACCACTTCTTTGGTGATTGAAAGAAAGAACTAGTGAAAGGCAGGTGAAATAGATAACAACACCAAAAAAAAGCAGTATGCTAAAGCCAGCAGAATGTGTTTAAAGCATGTGCTGAATGATTCTACCAAACTTAAAGGAAAAGATGAGAAGAGCATGTCTGTGAAAATAATTGTTTTGTGGAAATGAGTGTTAGGAGGATTCAGGCAATCACAATGATTATGAAAACTTCAGGTCAGAAAATCTCTTAGTCTTAGGTCTGATTTTCACAAAAAAACATGCAAATGTCATTCTTAGTATCACTGGAAACTAAACCAGTAAAAGATGTACTATTAGGGAACGAAAATTTTCATAGATAGTCCCAAAGATTTTTGCCATCCACTCTCTTCTCAGGCGGAACTAGGCAAAAAGAGGTTTTCATTATATACTTTCTAGATTGCTAACTTTTTGCAAATAGGAGCAACCAGTTGAAGCAACATTACATTTCTTGTCTCTGATGAATAAAATGAATTGAGAAAATTTAATAATGATGTACTATTTTATAATAAATAACTTCAAGCTTTACCACATCTTTATCAAGGGCTTTCTAAAGGTGATCGTCCATGAGGAAGCCACAGTTCAGCTTTTACTCCTTAATGGCTCTTGATTTTCATTAATTTCAAATGAAAATGTCACTCTTCATTCCAGTTTGTGTCAGCTGTTAGACAAGAAACAGCACCATGTTCTTAAATCCAAAACAATCTGAGAAACATAGGGATCTTTACCGTATTAGACTCAATGGAAACAAATTCAGAGTTCAATAAAATGCTAATAGACCAACAGCTGATGCAAAGGTATAATAGCTTGCAATTCTGAAATTATTTTAACATATTAATATGTCATTGTAGCTACTTAACTGCATCTTCATGTATTGGTATTATGTACACTTTCAAATCACTCGTTACTGCTGCACATTGCGTGGCATGATGCAAACCAGTCATCACTTCCCAAATGGACAGTGCCTGGGGTACCCTGGGTTAACTCCACCTCCCTGTCTCCCTGGTGCATTGCCAGGCTTGGGGGATAGCTGAGCCGCCACTCCAGACCTATTTACTGCTGCTTCAGTCCCTCCTGTCATTCCTGTCAACCTTTCAACCCTGCAGGAATCACTGTGACCCAGGGAGCATCAGAAGGAATGATGGGGTTGTTGTATTTCAGATAACTCTGTGGGGTCTTCTCCATAACTTCATTTGATAACTCTTTAAAGAACTGTAAGCCCTCAGCACTTTGCTGTAATCCTCGATTTAACCATGTATTATCTGGAGAGTCACTTCCTTTTCACTCTTTTGAATTTTGCTCCTGCTGGCTTACTTGTGGGCTGTATAGTTCATACACTGGAATGGTTTTCCACATCCCTGACCCATGAAGATTTTATAGACCTGCATCACATACATCCTATGAGTTGTCTCTTTTTCAGTCTCAGCAGTCTGCATCTATTGAAATTATTGCCTATACAGAAGCTTTCCTGAAGCTTTGATCAAGTTTTATGTGCACTAATTTTCACCTGCTATTTTATCATTAATGCAATGTCATTAGGACCTTCTGTCATTCTTTATTATCCTTTTACCTTACCTTTACCTTTATCTTTTTCCTTCTGAACAGCTTATTTCACTGATTACTTCTTTCAGCTTGAATTCTGATCATTAACTCCCCTTTCTCTTTACTGATATGAGGGTAAGTTCCCTTGTTTTATGGTACCTTCTTTTAGACCTTTTGGTGAGGAATCTGGTCAAAATGCTTTTAGAAAACCAAACACATGCATCAATCAGACCTTCTTTGTCCATCTTCTTTGTTTCCAGCATAATGTAGTTCCTCTGTCAGATGGGACTTGCCTTTACAAAATCTATGTTGATTCTTCCCAAGTAATTAGAATGTATCCATGTAATTTCTTCCGCATGAAGGCTTATTGATGAGTATTTCATCTAACTGGAAACCTTTCCAAAACTAGTGCCACAACAGTCTGGTACTGTAATACAGAAGCAATTGTAAGCTTAAGGTTGTGTATCAGTTCAGACATTCTACATTTTGAGACCTCTTGGTTGGAATCCACAAAGACTTTGCAATTTATTTTTTTTATTATTATTATTTATTACTAATATTTATTTGCTCTCTGATGTCTTTACATTTTATTCTGAGTTAGAGCCTTCACTGTGTTTCCCAAAGACTTCTGGTGTGGAAACCTTTCACAAGTCATAAATTAGAAAAAAAACCACCAGATTTTTCTGGTACTGCACCTGTACCAGTGAAATAATGTGGTCACAGAGTGGCTTCTGATTGTTGTGGTCACTGTTTTACAAGGAACATGCAACAGCTGTTACAGGTATGAGACTAAGTAACTCTACAAAGCTGGGTTTGCAGATCAGCAATATATGTCTCCTGGTCACCTGATACTTTCTAATATGAATCTCTGTAGACCACAGGAAGAATCTAAATACTTTGGTTTACATATTAGCCAGCACTTGCTGCTTCAGCCGTGTTTTATCTTCTCCTATCTTTGACTGATATAAGGAGACATATGCCAGCTCAGGATGTTTTCCTAACATTTAAAACTTTTGTCAGCTTCACTGAAAATGTAAGAGTTAATCAGCTTCTGTTATTAGCTTCTTTAACCATTCTCTGGTGTAAAAAGTATGTATAGCAATCAGACAGTAACTGTCTGAATGATAGCCAAGATGATGGTAGCCACAAAATTCATTGAGGAACAACTTGTCTAGCAATCCATTATCAAGATTGGATTTTATAGCTTTTTTTCTGTTCTGTCTCCACAGGAAACTCACTTAAAGGCAGTTTAAAGGTTAGATGCTTCTGAGCAATACCAAATTGACATTTTCTACTTCTCTTTCTGCAGAATACCGTCCAAGTGTTACAATAAAGTTGATTAAAATAATGATGGAAGTTTCTAATAGCTATTAATAACTTCATAATATCTTTTCTTGTAGCAAAAATACTTTCAAACCCACCCTAACCAGCAATCCTTTCTTGTTGCTATCATTGATTTAATAATAACCTTTCTTTCTAACCTGTGGAGAAGGTTGCACTAGTTACTTTTATTTCTACTCCTAAATATTCTGACTCAGTGGCATGGAGCATGACTCTCAGCAGTGATGCCATTTACAGGCAAAGGTTATAATAACAAGATAAACAGTGCTTAATGGTAATTGAGGTCCTTAATTAATAACATTGTAAACCCTAGGACAATCTGTTCATTAAACATCGCAGTAAAACTGCTCAAAATTCATAATTTTTATTCAGATTGCACCTAGAGTCATTGCTGTGCTAACAGGTTTCACCAGCCTCTCAATTAAATATGACAAACTGCCATATAGTTAGAAAAAAACCCATATTTATTTTAGAACTTGGGGTAATCCTGGATGTTGAATCTACCTCTTGGTTCAGCTGGTAGCTGCATCATTACTAAGCTTCTGTTGCAGTATGACATGAGAAAGAAATTACATGGATGTTAGCATCTGGGAGGCTTGCCTCCCAGGCATCAAATGTAATCCATAAGGATTTACAGCACCTTCTTACCACCTAAAGTAAGCCCAATAACAGGAACATCTTCTGTGTGTGGACCTTTATGGCTGAAGAATAAGGAACAGCACTGAATAAATCTCTGCCACTTGGAACTGCAGTTCCCTTGAGGATCCATGAGCGTCCAGTGAGCCAGGGCTTCACATTAGTGACAGATCATGGAAGGGAAAAGATAGTGGAGAGCTTACCTGAAGCAGCTCTAGTGTGGATTTCCATCAGATCCTGATGCACTACTGTATCAGCTAAAAAATAAGAACTGTTATGCATGACTTTGTAGCTGAAGAGCATCTTCTGGGGAAGTTGAAGGCATTCCAGCTGCCACTCTGTGCCTCTGTGCTAGCATGTGCTCCAGCTCACATGGCAGGGAAGAAGCTGATCTTTGCAAATCATTTCCACTTCTCTCAGCATTGCAGAAGTATCTGCCTCAACTGTCTTCTGCTTCAGATAACTGTAATTCGAGAATAGTACCCTGGTACTCAGGACTAAGAGCTGTGATCGGGTAAGTACTAGAAATCAAGCCTGAAATGTAAGTCTAGTTAAACTGAGAAATGTTTGCAGACGGAAAGGTCTGCTTCACATGTCTAAGGCTAAAGTTACTTTTTCCTCATAATTTTCGACCAGAAATCTTTCCTAGATAACTTGCTGTTCACAGTTAAGTTACACCTTTCAAGTAAATGCTAAGAGATTTTCTTTGCCTTATGATTTTTAATGCTTTTTTAAAAAGTCAGGAACAAACCATCAGTTGTGTTTAAATTAACACCTGTACAGTGCCAAATGTCATTCATCTAATTTGGTATAGTAGGACCAAGGGTTTTTTTCCTTTGCTGGTATTACTCACAAAGATAGCACACTTCATCGTAGAACACTCTCCTGTTGGGACAACACTGCAATATAAATTTCTCACCTGAACCCAGTCCTTCTGTTCTCAGTTCAGGTAATTTCTGTCAAGGACTGTGGGTTTGGGCAGTTTCAACTGAAGTCTTTGTGAGGGAAACATAATTGAAATATTACAGAGAGAAAAATTCACTTTCATTTTGAGTAGTGCACAAGGACCTGACAAAATCCCGTGCTAGAGCGGTTTAGTTTCTTTAAAATTCTTTTTTTACTTAAAATATAGGTTCATACAACAGTTTCAGTATTGCTTATATTGCTTTCTGTGGTCATCACTATGTTGATACTTTGGTAAACTTTTCATTCCAACTTTTCATTCATAACTGCCTTGAGCAAGACTCAGTAAAAGACTTTGATGTCTTTAAGTCAGCAAGAGAAAAGCCTACAGCTAAATTCTAAATCCTGGAACAGGTCAGAAACTTTTGCTTCACTGCAGAGCTCAGGTATATATATATTGGGACTCCAAGCCACTCTTTTTGTGCCATTCAAAACTTGGATCTGAAAATCCATTCCTAAATGTTCCTGAGCTGAATGAGCAGGTGCTGTTTACCCCTCCGTAATTATCCACCCCTCAAAGCAAGAAAACTTTGAGATTCTCGGTCCATGGAGTGAGTAATTCACATCACTCCCAGTACCAAACTGGAAAGTAGTTTAATGAAGGAACCCCACTGATGCCACCTATTGGTAGCTGGCTACTGTGCAAGTAAAAATAACGATTCTTAGGATTAGGAATTATGGAAATTCCCAGGAAAGCAAACTAAAAGGATGTGTGTCCAATGCTTATGGCACAAAGTAATGCAAAGAGGAGGAAAAGGCTGATCTCTAACTGCTGAGCTTGTTTATATTCCTGGTTGTCTGCAATTTCTCTGCAGGCATCAGTAGCCAGACCTCAGGGATGTGGTTTCAGAAAGCAGAAGCTAAGCATCTGAAGTTTAAACACCAAAATAAAATTAATTTGGATTATCAAAAATTCCTCCCTTTGAGAAATTACAAAACATGTAGGAAAAAAAAGATTGAGAGACAAGAGAAAATAATATATTCTATGACAGGTGCTGGGCCACCAGATGGTAAAGCACTGTTTTGTCTCCAGCTCCAGAAGCTGAAAAGAAACTACAAATCCACACCTTATATTAATTTTTCCTAGGTTCACGTGGTGTTTCTCCTTTGTTTGTGGAAAGAGGTCAGAATCAGGAGAAGTGAAAGAGATGTATGACTGCAGCAGAGTCACCATATTGGCATCAGATCCTGTTTCAGGTATGTGACAAGCATATTCACTAAGCACCAGCAAAGTTACTGCAAAGTGGGGTAAGGATGAACCAGTAGACTAAGTTTCTGTTATACCTTTCCAGGCACAAACTATCACTTTGCAACCTGCCATCCAAAATCCTCTGTAGAAATGACAGCACTGATTCTTCAGCCTGAAATGGGGATGACAACAATCTAAAGACGCTTTTCAGTTCAGAAAATGAACATCAAAAATATGTCTAACTGCAACTTCAGTTCCCCATAGCAAGCAGACTTCAAGCTATGAAACATTTTAATATCTTTTTATATTAATTATTTACCAAGGTTTTCAGGGTATACAGTTTGGAATCCTTCTAGCTGCATAGGGAAGCACAGAGAATATTTCCATACTAAGCTAAAACACCTTCCCTTCCAATCAAACTTTGTGATTTTCCTAGGGCTTTGTCAATGGTGGATCCATGAAAAAACTACTGAAATATGTGCTCATCAAAACGTGTTGTAACATTTATACTGCCTGGGAGAAAGGAGAGAAAGGAGAGATGCTGATTAGCATCTGTATTTGGTGGTGAACTTCCACGAAGAAAACATTAATTGGCTTCTGAGATAGTAATGTAGATTTATGCTCATTTGCTTTTTATGCTCAAATATTTACCCAGTTAAAGATTAATGCCACGGCTGTGGTAAATCGTGTTTTGGAATGAAATGAGGGGTTAACTCCCTGAACTTCTTGCTTTAGAATTTAGGAGTGATTATTTGCAGTGTTCATTTGATGAGTTTGACTAATCTGAGGATTTACTGCTAGTGGTTCCGATAAATTTTTACATGATTTTATTTTGACCATAATTTAATATTTGTACTGTTTGACTCCTAAGTGATTAGGAAGTACTTGTAGAAGGCTTAACTACTGTGTCCTCTTTGAATTGATTCCTGATTATTTATTACTTTTAATAAAATTCATGAAGAGCATATTCAGTCACTTTTTCTTTAATACGTGTTTTTAGATGCACCATTAAGACTGAATCAATTACTTTCCTATACCTTTGACTCACTCTGGGTGATTTAATAAGATGAAGAGGAGGGAATTATACAGTATCAACAACTGAATGCACATTTGTTCTAAGTGCTTGGTAACTGCAAGCATGGCATTGTAGAAACAGAGGTGTCATTAATTTCAATTGTAATCAGACTGCCCTTTTCCAATATGTTTTCCTGTCACAGAAGGGCCAATAAAATAGAAGTTTCAGTGCCTAAGAAAATTTTGAATATATGATCTTAATTCAAATCAGATTAAAAACAACATTTTATAAACAGTTCTGGTGAAGCAGAAATTCCTCAGAACCAGGTACCGTTCTGTGAAAATGACGTTCTTGTCAGTTTGCCTAGAAGTAGCTGTAACATTGATTTATGAGAGCAGTTGCAGGGTGGTTTAATATTCTCCTGCCCACAGCAGGTCTGTTGGTGGGATGCCAAGACACTGACCGCGATGCTCAGAGGATCTATAGCTCTGGGGTAGGCACAAACCTGTTTTGGCTTCACTGAAACTATGCTGAGTCTGAAATCCTTTGAGTGAAGTATTTCAGGCTTACTGAGTTATTGGTTTCAAGCAGAAGTTTTTTCTCTTCACAAAGTGTCTGAAACTCCTGAAGACAGTTATGAGTTTCTAAAATGTCCTGATTTGTCCTGCAATCAATTGAAACAGAGCAGTTTTTAATAACTCTCAGTTGCATATCTCACCCCTGGGCTGAACTGATTACATTGCAGCCTAGCCTTCATTTTGAAAATTAAGTCTCAAAATCTGCTCCAAGTGTTTCAAAGACTTTTTTTTTTGTTTTTTCTTTTTATCCAGCTGAGCCTGAAAATACACTGAAACAACAGCTCCAAGAGCTGAAGTTACCCTTCTGATCTCTTTGGGAGAATTAACAGGAAGAGGTGGAAGTTCACCAAGCCACATGTTTAATTGACCGCATCACCATCGGAGCAGAGAATC
The DNA here is from genome assembly GCA_036023395.1 of Myiotriccus ornatus. NCBI lineage: Eukaryota > Metazoa > Chordata > Aves > Passeriformes > Tyrannidae > Myiotriccus > Myiotriccus ornatus. The sequence continues at coordinate 84,771,709 of JAYRBT010000001.1, read as the reverse complement.
TTCTGCAGTAATAGAAAATACCTGCAGAGCCAGCTGGTCCCTCTGCTCCCAGCTGTCCCAGTATTTCAAGAGGGAGAAAAACCCACTTGCATGGTGGATTTAAAGAAATAGGTAAAAAAAAAAAAAAAGGATTAAACTTCATTTGCCCTAAATTGTATAAAACACAGATGCTTCATATTTAATAAAAGATACCACTTGATGTTGACTTCCTGTGGTCCTTTTTATTGTGTTATTTTTCAATGCATTCTTTGAGAGAATAATATAAGCTCTGCCACAGTTGTTGCATAGAACCCATTAAAACATCATCTGTCCTTGCCCAGTGAAAATGTGCCCCCGAGAGGTGGTATGAACATTGATTTTCAGAAAGTAAAGAAGAAAATTGCTCGCCAAAGAGCAAGTTTAAATTTCAGAGGTCGCGTGCACCACTGAGGTACTTCGATAACACATTGCAGTGTTTGGTGATAATTGAAGCAATCTGACTGCTGCTTGTCAAATTGAAAATTCAAATGCCTATTTGAATGCTCTCTGATTTCATAAAATTGGACCTGAAGGTGTCCTCCCTCATTTTTTGACCTAAAACTCTTCAGAGTCATCTCAAAAAACTTAGTTCCCAGCACATCAAATGTTACCTGTCAATGACTCTGAACCAGCTTAGGAGAACAGTGGAAGTCTGCCTTTTGCTGAGTAACACTGTGAAAATACTCCTCCTCCTTATACTGCTCTGTCCATGACTATAGGGAACAGCACTGTGTTTGGCTGCAAAGCACCTTGAGAGCTGCAAAGTCAGCTCCAGGGTTTGCAAGTGTTCTTAGACCAGTCTATTTCCAACAGAAGCAATGGGACCAGAATCACAACAGAGATAACATGACAGCTAAATACAGCAGCAAACAGGTAAAAAAGGTGCAGGATTTTGAACAGCGGTTTTGTCTGCTTCATTCCACAGCAACAACTGCCATAAAAGATCTGGAAAAGTCCTATTAATAGAATGGGAAAGGAAGAAAATGAAAATAATTAAGGTTGTGATGATATAAGGTATTAAGGACAGCTTTTACTTTAACGGTATCCTTAGTCCTTTCTAAGTTAAAAATTTTATAGGAAAGCTCTTGTTTGACTATACTTTAGACTGTATTTGAAATGACTAATTCCTTACTTTCGGGGGGGAAATAGCTGAGACAGAGTAGAGCTTGTTGCTCCTGCTAAATCTGCTTCCTTTGGAGGAGAGTGAGATTAACACACAGTGTAAGAGAGAACAGCAAATCCACAGCTCGTCTCTGGTGATGCCTGGTGCTTGTAAGCTGTTGGAGGCAGCCCATGCTGTGGGTGCTCTTCAGTCACCGTGCTGATGCCGGTGCTGTCCCTGTATTGTCAGCTCTCACTGGCACTTCCACAGTCCCTGACCCACCTTGATGCACTTGACCCTTGTGGCACCATTGGCTGTGACCACATCACTTTGCAGGACTGTGCTGCCTCAGTGCAGATTGCTCTGGCGGCACTGAAGAGAGCTAGAGAGGGGCGTAAGGTTGTTGCCTTTTGAAGGATGTTACTTCCAGGAGTAATAGTGCTCTGCACAAAGACCCCAGGAAGGGCTCTTAATGAGTTTCTTCCAGGACTTGGAGGTAAAAGGACCACTTAGACTGAGTTAAGTTTATAAGTGTGTTAATTAACTCAGATGAAGCTAATTAGCACAGCACTACAGCACCATGGCCATGCTCCTTGCAGGGCTCATAAGTATTTATTTGCCCTCTTGTATACATCACAGTTCTGCCTCCACATTAAAACCTGAGAATTTCTGTTTGGCAGGGATCATGGGACCATGGGCTGAGCTGGTGCTACAGGCAGGTACCTGCAAGTAGTCAGTGGCCAAGAGCTCACACTTCCCCTGCATCCACACCAAGCCAGTCAAACCCACTGTGTGTTATATACAGTTTGATATAAAAGACCAAAATGGATTTTGTTGCTTAAAGTACAGGTCATACACAGAAGAATTTAGAAATCTCAGATCAATCCATCTTCTTATATGCACAGAAATCAACAGGTTGCATTGTTCCAGGCTGAAAGAGTTAACTGCTTTTCAGCTGATTCTAGCATCTCCATTTAGAGGTAGTGACTTATGTTTGCCTGAGTTGTCAGACAGTGTGTCATTCCTGTATTAGTCATAATTTAGTTATATGTTTCTGCATAATTTTAATGTATGTCAAATATGATTCATCTGGGATGCTATTTCTACTATCACGCAGCACTTACCCAACTGATATTTCAGAATAACAGAGGTCTTGGGAGACTCTTAGGACAGGAAACAATTTAAAGCACCAGAAGAAAAATAAAAAATAAAAGCAGGAAAAAGTCATACCAAGACTGTGAAGGTGAAGGCTGTGGGTAAAAAAGGTCAAAAATTGGTATTAATGACCAGGTATTATGTGTGCCTAGTTCAAGACTGACTTTAGCTAGCAAAGTCAGTCATCTGGCATCACACACTATTAACCTGTGGATACCTTCATAAAGAGAATCACTGCCTCAAGACAGGCATCTAAAATAAGAAAAATTTCTCTCTTCAGACAGCCTTTCTCTTTTTTCTGTAGAGTCTAGACAACAAAGTGCATTTTCAGAAGTCAGTCATTCAGCAGATAAGCCCCACTTAGGCTAACTCATAATTGAAAGAACAAAGATTTACCTTAAATCCTATTCCTAGCTTAGTGTTTCTTGAGTTATTGAAAGCTGTAAACAAATAACGTACATGCTGCTCAAGCCTCCTTTGCTTCTCGCACTAACTGGCATACCAGTTATGTGGAGTAGCCACCAATAACACTGCTACTGAACAAACCAACCCTGAGTCCTCCAGGGGATCCACAAGGTGGGAGACTTATGAAGTTCAACAAGACCAAGTGCTACATCCTGCGCTTCAGTCAGTGCATTGCCCAGTACCAAATCAGACTGAGGGATAAATGGATTGAGAGCAGCCCAGCAGAGAAGGACTTGGAGATACTGGAGGATGAAAAATCGGACATGAGCAACTGAAAGATGGTAGATTTTGATTGCACATAATGACATTTTTTACAAAAACTGCAATGCTGGTGAGACAGTGGAGTATTCTACCCAGAGAAGTTGTGCTTGACCCATCCCTGGAAGTGTTCAGGATCAGGCTGAAGGGAGCTTTTGAGCAACCTAGTGAAGAATGTCCCTGCCCATCTAGGTGATCTTTTGAAATCCCTTCCAACACAAACCATCCTGTGATTCTATCCAGAGATACAGAGCCTCAAGACTCCTACCTTTGCAATAAGCGACTGATTTCAGACAAATATCAGGATGCCTGAGGATTAAATTTCTTGCTTCACCAACAGAACAAGTGTATTTGGTCTGGCTGAGATGGACATAATTTTCCCCACAGCAGCCCTCACAGTGCTGTGCTTTGTACTGGCATATAGAAAGGTGTTGATAACACACCAGTGTTTGGCCACTGCTGAGAAGTGCTGGCACAGCATCAAGGTCATCTCTCCAAGATTCCCTGCTCACCATTAGGCTGGGTGTGGGCAAGATCTTGGGAGGAGACATAGCCAGGACAGCTGACCAAACGAATATTCCATACCGTGCAATGACTGCTCAGATAGAAAAGCTAAGAGAGAGGAGAAAGGAGAAGAAGGTGGGGGACATTCATTATCAGCACATTTGTCTTCCAAAGCAACCACGACAGGTTCTGAAGCCCTGCTTCCTGCAAAGTGGCCAGACATTGCCTGATGATGAGAAGAGAATAAATATTTTGTTTTCCTTTGTTTCCATGCACACCCCTTTCTTTTAGTTTATTAAACGGCCTCTTTCTTGATCCACAAGGGTTTTTTTCTTCTTTTCTTCCCACTGTCCTGATGAGTAGGGGAGTGATAGAGTGGCTTGGCTCTTGTCATCCAGCCAAGGTCAGTGCATCACAACAAGCCATTAGCTGTTTAAAGCATTGCTGATCATCTCATGCCATCACTTCACAATTATCTTCAGTTGCTATGTGGTGTGTACAGAGGTGCCAGAAGACAGGCATTAGCAACAGTTTAATACACAAGTTTTTTGAAAGTCAGAGCTTCTGAAATTTTCAAACATTATTAAGGCTTCCTCTGCCTTGGGCTGCTACAGGAATGAAGTTTCTGTGTGAATGGCCAGAGCATGACTCAGTCAGGAATATTCCACCCACAGACAGGCAGAGCATATCCACGAAAATAAAAGACAGAGAAGCAAAATATATGTCTATTTACATAGATAAGTAGTTACATACAACCTGGTCAAAACCTTTCTCTTTGATTTTGGTGGAGTAACATCCCTGTGAGTGAACAGAGCATAGGATTACAGATGCCTTTCTCTCTTTCTGTCAGTATGAAAGCTGAATTCCTGATACTGCATGTGGTGCCTCAGCAGAAGATCCTGAAAAAGCCCCATATCTTATATTCAGTACCCAAACATATAAGCACTGCAAATTCAAGTTCCCATTTTGACTTAGGCAACATAGAGATTTTGAGCTCTCAAGCTGAGACTGTATCAAGGAGGCATGATGTGGTATGTGAGGGCAAGAATGCAGAGCCAAACACACCAAAGGGCTGGGAAAACTCTTTTGTTTCAGTACGAAGGTTTGGTTGGCAAATATATGTGGAAATGTCATCAGTTATAACTAATTTCTTTCTTGGTGGATCACTGATGCCAATTTGTTCTCTAGAATAAAGCCCAAAAGCTCTCTTTAAAAATGGACTGTCTGAGACAGCTCTACTGAAAAATTGTACCATTAATCACAGTGTGACTGTAACACCTTCAAATGAAATCAATCCAAAATAACTGAAGCCTTTCTAAAGATCTGGCTTGAGGTGTTGCATTGATTCTGGTTATTTCCAGCTGAAATAAGATGAGGGAATGATGACTTACTCAGTTCATATACTTATTCTGTAAGTCAGCTGAAAAAACAAGGTATTCATCCTGCCAACTATCTATGCTTGAAAATCCTGCTTTTAAATGGAAATACTTAAAAATTGCATGATCAACAATAAATAAAATATTGGCTTCACTTAATAAAGATATAGATACAGAGCTATAGTCCACAAACCATGGGACTGGAAAGCACTTAGATGATCCATTCCCTATTGCTACCCAAGGCAATTTCATCTATACTTAATGCCAGTCCTGACAGATGTTATGACTTTTTGTCCTTTTCTGAGAAAATACAGAGAAGACTTTATTCCCTTCGTCTTTATAACTAATTTCTTGAAAAGTGATCTCATGTCTGCCTTATTTCTTTACTTAACTAAAGAACTCTAAGCCTTCCTTTAGCTTTCCTTATTCATATTTTTCTAAACCATGCTTGCTATGCACTTCTCTCCAGCTATGCATATTTTAACGAAAATAAGTAATAAAGACTGCCCACAGGTCCACTCACATACTACCAGGATCCAATAGGAAGAATCATCATTTCATGTCTCTCACATATAATAACCCTGTTTATCCACCCCAGGACACACCTTTTATCCCACTGGCAAAACATTATTGCTTCCTGCTTGCCTTATGTGCCACTCACTGAGCTCCTGTCTGGCCAGTTGTTTTCTACCCCGGATTTGTGCAACCTACAGCTCCTGCCTGCAGGTCATACTTGGTTCTTGCTCTCAAGCAAACGTGCCCTGTTTAAGTTGCCTCATTTCCCTTCGATACATCCTTCCTTCCTGACAATGAATATTCAACTATGACATTTTCCAACAGCGGTTCATCCACCTAAAAGCTGTCGTGCATTTTCCTAGTTTGTCTTCAAAAATCATAAAGATAGATATAAGGCCTTTGTAACACAGAGCTCACTTTGATATACATTTCACAAAGTCTGTTTGCTAAAAGTTTTCTTTCTCTCATCTTCCAGGTATTTATACTTCATTATGTTTCAATTTCGTTATAGAAATAGAAAGTGCCTAAGCTCACAATTCTTTGTCTTGGGGTAGTGGAAGGGGGGAGCTCTCCCTTTGGAAAAAACAAGTACCTTTATTGTCTTTTTTTCAGTCTTCAGTCATTTAGATGATGCAGGGTAATTTTTTTGTGTTCTCTAATTCGGGGTTTTAAGATAACCACTTAACCAAAACTATTCTTTTCAAGAAGATTGTTGCCAAAAAATAAAATTAAGACTCTGACATTCTTACTGTCACCTGCTAATATTCTTCCATTTCTATTGAACAGTAGTCAGATGCTTTACTTGTTTTTTTTTTCTTCTCAGCTGATTCACTTTCTCAAGATCTTTATGGTAATTCTTTGCTTATGTTTTGCATTTTCCCTCTTTATCTTGTGCTCATCTACTCATATTTTGATTGTTTAATTTATTTGGCAGATGGGGCCAGGGAGGGGGTAGGGCGGTTGGAGGCACAGAAGAGATAATTTCTCCCTGAGCTTCTGGGCAGTGAAGAACCAATGATTTTGTCCATCTTCTTTCATAAACCATCTCCAGTTTGAGAACTAAAATGCTATGTTATGATATCCTTGTTATGATTTTGGCTCATATGTACAAAGTAGCTGATGTGGCTACTGCTGCATGACATTAACTGGATAATTTGGTTGGTTTTCCTTTTATCACTAGATAAACATGTGATTCTCCAGCAGACTGTGCATGCAACAAAAGCCTGCACTGAGATTACCTATGGGATAAAACAACACGTAGGTACAACTAGCAGTAAGTACGAGGGAACAATTCCATTACAAACAGCACATGTGACTTCTGAAACGGGCAATGACATATTACCACAGGTCCCACCTTGGAAATAACAACTTACTGCTGAGACAGTTCAGACAGTGACTTAAGGCGTCCATAATTACACCACCATTTGTGCACTCACAAATCACCCAGAAAAGCAAGCCTATTCGGCATGATAAAAGCCCCATAAAAACAAAACAAAACAAAACAAACAATCAAAAAACAAACAAACAAACAAACAAAAAACAAAAAACAAAACACCCAAACAAAAAAACCACAAACCCAAATCAATTTAACTGTCTAGAGTACACAGTTCAGAGGTTTATGCTGGCAGCAAGTGGGCAAATATTACAGATATCATGCATGTTGCCCTCTGTGCCCCCCCAGTTCCCCCCCAGCTTCTCCACAAAGACCCTTCCTTCCTCCCCCAAACCCCCCAAAGCCTCCCAAATCCCCCCAAAACTTCTCGGTCACCCCCCAAACCCTTTTTTGTGCCCCCTCAGACTTTGGGGGCCATGCTGGGGGTGTCCTTGGCCCCCCAAATCCCCCCCCAACCCCTCTGTGACCCCCCAAATCCCACTCAAATCCCCCCCAAATCCCTCTGTGACCCCCCCAAATCCCACTCAAATCCCCCCCAAACACCCCCAAATC
>JAYRBT010000001.1:84744426-84764270 GCA_036023395.1 Myiotriccus ornatus | reverse complement strand
TCCCCTCCCAACATGGTTAACATGGTTAGCAGGGGATTTAACATGCTTTCAGATACTCTAGAGTTGCTCCGGAAGAGTTCAGCACAGTGGCTTATTTGCCAGCCTGGATGCCTGAGATATCCAAGTCATATTCAAGTCATACTAGATGCCCATGTTTGGGTAACCAAATCCCACCTCTAAATCTCAGTGGGAGGAATCCCATCCTGGTTTGAATTCCAGACAAAAATCAAAAGGTGAATGAATAATTGCAAATGGAAAGTGAAACTGTAAAAGGCATTACTAAAGCCTTGAAACATGAAAGTAAAAACTGTTTGAAGAGGAAGTGTTCTTTAACTATCACAGTATTCATCCAGAAATCCTTCCTTTGCAGCCAAAACAAGAAACCAGGCCCCCACAGGACTCACAGGACTCCTGGGTATTCCCACAAGGAGAGCAAAACCAATTTTTGGAGTATCACTACCAAGAGCAAAGAAGGTTCTTCATATCTGCAGAGATTTCAAAATTGCCTTTAAGGTTACACAGCAGGAAAATTTTTTAAACTTAATCTATACTTGAGGGTGATTTTGTTTTGTCAGTTTATGGACAACATGTCTTTAAGACTGATGAGATTCAAAGCTATACGTGAAGCAAGAATGAAGATAAGCAAAAGATCTATGATGGTAAAAGAGGAATAACAAGTGATGTGAGTGAAGTTCCTTATGCTTTCCAAAGGCGTTAATGAAAACAAGTAAGAGATACTTGGCCTGGGGAAGACTTCTGAGGACTCAGTTGTACTCAGTATATCCATCCCATTCAACTGTGCTCTCTAGAGGTGCATTTTTCTGTAAGAGGGCAATGTATTTATATGCTTTTTCATATTTATGGAGGTATGGATATAAACACATGTGAATAGGGTAGACAAACACATTCTTCTCTTCTATGTCCACTCTAAGCTGGCCAGACACAAATCAGCTCTGACACAGAAAAGTCATACTGTGTTATGCAGGATCCCTGTCAGCAAGACCAAATGGCTCAGGCTAACAACTGTACACAGCATCTAGATTGGATCTGACTCCATTTTAGATAATTCAGGGAGTATCGTCTCAGTCTACAGTGAGCTGTAGTCCTTCCTGCTATGTGTAGAGACTAAACTGTGTAATGCAGGAGCTCCTTATTACCAATCCATCTGCCTTAGCTGCATGGGTAACCCGGCACATGTAACCAATCTCATGCATTTGTACACAGCACAACCCACAGGCTCCTGGAATCCCATTCTGCAAATATTGCCTCCTAATATTCTTCACAATGCATGAATAGCAAAGGTGCAGTCCTCATATAAATGAATAGAAGCAATATTGTTCTTATTCATGGTGATCCATGTTGATGCCATGCCCTGTATCAACTTCTTTTAAATGAAGAGGCAAACAGATGGAAGGAGAGCTTCCATTTGGGTGGCTGTTTCTTGCATCTTTATTTCCACATTCATCGTTGCCACACAATAGTTGCCAAGTTAAACAATTACGTTGCTTCTGTTTGTTCATTTGAGCATAAAGACACAATTCTGTGGCCTTATACAGCTCTTAAATTATTTTGAATAAACACAATAGGATGAAATTAGCTGCAAAGAAAGTCAATCAAAGCATAAAACTTTCACACTCTTCATTTTTTAATTAATAGTGCATTGGGGCAGGGTATACAAGATAAGCTTCAGGCTTATTTTGTTCTCAGAAATTTCATTCCCATTACAGAATCACTGAATGGGTCATTGGGCTATGTGGAGATTTTTGTTCTGTTTGAGAAAATTCTTTACCTCTATAAGCATTCTTAAATAGGAATATCCTTAAGTAACAAGGATAGAGAAGAATCAAAAAGTCTTATATGTTGAGTTTTGTTCTTCTAGACTGTGTATAATTGCTCTTTTCTTCTAAAATGTTAGAAAAATAAAATAACACATCTATAAATTTTCAAGAGATTTCTAGACATCCAGTGTAAAGAACTAAACCAACTCAGATGTACATATTCAAAAAGCTGTTCCTTGCACAATCTATGTGAAAAAGAGTTCCTCTGAGGTATCTCAAGTTGTATCTCACAAACTAAGGTACTGAACATTTTAGAAAGTGTGGACTAAATATACCTCTACCCATTAAGGAAAAGTAAGCTCATGCTCTTTGGAGAGATCTGAGGCCTAATCTTGCACAACTTTCCATGAATAACTAATGTTTACCCTTGCTACCACATGAGCATTTTTGAGGTCAAGAGTTTCATTCCTGTACAGGTTAATTCAGAGTCTTTTTTTCACTTTCCACAACAGAGAACCGGTGTTACTCTGGAATAAGTGATGAGCAATGGGATGGTAAGTAGTGAGTCATTTGCACTTTGAGTAATCACACTGGAGCACTTGACCTATACAGCTAAACCAAACCACACAATTCAATCTAACAATGTTTAAGTTCAAGAATAATTTTCCTGAACACTTTGTAGAAAAATATCTATCAATTGCAGAATGAGTCATCCAAAAGGAGAAATAACAAAAGAAATATAAGTAATTAACTACAACATACTTACACAGGAAGATATAGGCAGCAAAGTCTTTCACAGGAGCCTTAAGGACAGTAGTGATGCAGTGAGCTAGTGCTTGAATGGAGTCCACTAAGAATTAAGTCTTTAGTCCTGGTAAAACTTATGCCAGCTGCAAGCATAAAACACAAGCCTGTGGAAGACAAGGTACATGAACACTAGGAAATAAGCTCCTGTATGTGCCTCCACATGACTACAGGCAGAAAAAGTCAGTTTTGTAGTGAGATCATCTGTCTGAGACTCTAAAGTCAGGATTCACTTTCCAGCTTTGGCACTGATTGACTTGTGACTTTTCTTTTCCTCGGTATCAAATCTATAAAATCAGACCAGTGGAACTTCCCTAATATGTAGGATTGTTGTGATGAAACAAATGAACACTGATGTAGCTACATACATTCTAAAATGCATTTTTAAAGCAACTGACAGAGTAATCTAGTAATCAAAAGTGGCTGAATTCCAGGTCATCTTACATTTCTCTTTTGACGACAAAATAGTCCTAAAAACTGGATTTATTTTTACTACAGGATATATTTTAAGAGAATAGCTTGAATAACACATGTAATTTATTTTTGAAAAATAAGTCTTGTCTTAAAATACAGTTGCAGAGAATTTCAAACACAACTCATATTTTGTTTTAAAAGCTGCAGTTCTGATTCTGCAGAATTTTTGAGTATGAGCCCAAATTGTTATATGGAAATAATTGTATTGATTTCATATAACAGACAGCACTTAACAGATCTTCAGTTGAAATTAACTATAAAGAGACTGTGAATGTAATTGTAAACAGTGGTTGAAATGTCTCTGTACAGAAGTGTTATGTATGCCATACATGTATGTCAAGCATGAGACAGTAATGCCACCATTTTTCACCCTCTGTGCAACCTGACATTCATGGAACACAGGGTTGTTTTTTTTCCCTTTGGGGAAATTCCCATGTAGTAACCTGCTAGTACCTCTAAAGCTTGGCTTTATTTGACACCGAGGGTGTGGTTCACTCTCAGTAGGATCTTTCACCTTCAGTAAACTTAGTTACAAAACCACAATTTTGGTGAGAAGAAAGGAATAGGATATTATAAAAATATCAGCTTTTGTTGACGGTTTCCATATGCTATTTCACCATAACTATAAAAGCCCACAAGGAACAATGAGCCTGGTAAATTTATGGAAATTACACTACATTCTTGGCTATGCTAATGTTTGAAGCACTTTTTTTCCCCAGCTTTCCTAATACTGCACCTATTTGCTGTGCAGTGTTGTCTTAATAAGCCAGTTACAGCAGTTTTAATGTCTTCTATCTGGTCAAACAATCATGCGAACCTTGACAGATTTGCAAGAAAAATGCTATCATTGTTTGGTTCAGTGGTAGTTTTTCTCCTTTATATAGAAATAGAAATATGAAGAAAAGGACTCAAAGCTTAGGGAGAGACCTGAGCAAATTTTTGACAAAATTAAGCCTCATTAGGGTAAGCAAAAAAGAAACAACAAACTCAAAAACCCCAAAGCAACCCAAAACCTCCAAAATAAACAAAACAAAATGAAACAAAAAAAACAGCATTGCAGGCTACTTATTCTGGTGGGAAATTACTGTAGTGCATAAAAAATTCATATGCAAAGTCACTTAGCATTGCTTTTTGTATATCAAGATGCTTCTTATTTTTCCTGGGAGTGTATTTCTTTAGTAGGTTTTTTTTTTGTCTGTTTTTTCTCTTGGCTACTAGCAGGAAACTTTTCTGTGGTCATTACTTGAGTTCCCACTATACTGGTGACTCACTCAGACTGCTAGCCATTCATAAATGTGCCGTACTGAACACTTTACAAAGTTCATTAATCTTCATTGCTAAGTAATTAATGTCAAAGAGACAGAATATTTTTACATGCATGTAATTGATGTAATTATAAATGGGGGAGCAAGGGAAGAAAAAAGAAAAGAGCAGCAAGCAAAGTAAATTAGTTTTGCAGAGGTCCAGGAGATTAAACGGTAACCTTTATTTATTGTTTCAGGAATACGTGAAGCTTTGTTCATCAAGAGATCATGAACACAAAGATTAATGAAAGGATAGGAGCGCTTGACAGACTTCAGAGAAAGCTGATGGACTCCAAAGCAGTTTGCCAAGTAGAACACCAAAGTTAAAGCTTCTTTATCTTTGAAGGAGTGTAGAAAGCAAAGGACAATGCAATCCTTTGTTACACATTCCAAATACAGCTTCTATCATCAGTGAATTTGCATTTTAAAGCTCATGAACATACTGTATCAGACTCTGCCCTTGCTATTTTCCTGGTGCTGGTGCTGGCCCAGTGAAATACTAGGGGTGGTGCCAGCAAAGAGTTCTCAGGGGGAATTCCCTGAAAGCATGAAGATAAAAGCAACCCTGATATGCCTTCCTTTTAGCCATTAGTGTATAAAGGAATTCTCTGACTAAAAAAAGGCGAGGGTGTAAAATGTACACACAACAGGCAGCTATTGCTTATAAAGGATTAACATCCCGTTGCTGCAGCTAGATGATATTGATATCAGAGTATCTGCTTGATACAGAGTTCTGCCGACTCAGTTTGTGAATTTTAGCAGGTAGGCACTCTTAATACGCCATGCTGGATGATTTCAGTGCATTGGTGCCCTGGGAATCATTTCGCCAAAGTGCACACAGAGGTATCTTCACTACAGCTTATATGTTTGTATTGAATGGTTAGTCATTTTCATTCCCTACATTCATGTTACATATTCATGACATTTACCAACACTTATTAGCATTTATACATATATAAGCTCTCTGAGGGACTTCACCAAGGGTCTCTGGTGGTCATTTCTGTCTGGAGCCCTCAAAGTTCTAAGAGACCACCTCATGAACTTCTGTATGACAGTACTCCTGGTTGCACATCAGTCCGGCACTGCCTGCTTGGCTGCTTCATTTCCTTTCTCTACGGTTTTCACTTTGGTTGGCTGATTTCTTTAAATTGAGGCTTTGGTTACACAGTAATTTTCTATGCTACATTTCTGCTGCCATCTGTACTAATTCTCAAAACTCTGGTATCATTATTTTAGAACTGGTCCAATCTAACATTTGAAGGAGAAAGGATTTAACTGTATCTCTTGTCTAAAAACAAGTTCTGCAGACTATTAAGGATGTAATGATCTTGTGAGGAAATCTTTATGTAGCATCAATTGTCAGTTGGATTTTAAACTGGAGCTCTCAGCTGAAGAAAGGGGTGCTGATTGTAAACAGAAACACAGTTGACTGCAGAGTCCTGGATGTCTTTCCTTAGCACTTAAAAATAATTGTCCTGAAAGATATAGCTCTTGAACCTATTGTGTCATACTCTTATCTAGTCATGATGGATCACACAAGTAGAGATCAGAAGGACACTGCAGAGAGCGAATGTGTGCTTGGAGATTCACATGGTATTACTGATTAAGATGCACCTTCTGTGAGAGAAGGGTATGTTTGCAGTGACTTGGTCTCCCAGAGTTTGGACATGCCAACATTGTGACTTTTCCTATTTCACTCTTTCCCAAACTACTTGCACCTCAAGCACTTTCTTTGGAACAGAATATTTTGTGTATTTCTCTAAATAGTCTGTGGAAGTTAAAAATACCTTTTTCCTCAGAGACAACTATCAGGTAAAGCAGTGAAAAAAAAATCCAACAATTAGAAGCAGTGGAAGCTTTAGTATTTGGCGCATTTAAAGGAAGATATAAACTACAACAGTAGATCTGAAATGATGAATAATGCTACTGTGACACGAAAATGAACTAGAAAGCACAGGAAGAATTTTCCATCACTGAAGTTTGTGATTTTCTGCTCAGAACACTAATCACAAGTGATTTTAAGTTCAATTTTAAAAAAAGAATTTACATGAATCCATTTGACAGGCATAGAATTTCTCATGAGAAAATTACACTTTGCAGTATTGCCAAGACAAAGAGCTCAAAAGTAACTAAAGTGATTTAAAAATTTTAAGTCCTTTAAAAAATATCTTGTTACATTAAGGTTACTTTAATTTCCCCACAGTTTTTCAAAGCTTTCTAGAAAAGCACTGCATTTACCTTGAAATTCCACTCCCTAAAACTTTTGTGTGACATTCAGGTCATGATTTGAGGTTGGTTTTAGAGATTAATCATTTCATTCAGCCTTGTAATTTCACCAGAGATATCTGAAGGTTTCCCTCTATGAGAATAAGATAAATGTCCTAGCTGTAGAGAAAGAAAAAATCTATTCAGATACATACTTGTATCAAAAGCTCTTTACAATTCATTCCTAAAGTACCTGGACTAGAAATATCAAAGCACCCTGGTAGCACTGCCACATTCCATTGTAGTGTGCACACACACAGAATAGAAAAAAAGTGCAGCTTGAGTCATATGACTCCCAGTCTTATCAATAATTATTAATTATATCTAATTACTATTTTTTTATAGATTGTTATATCAGTTGACAACTTCAGTATTTTATGAACTATTAATGGTAAAGTCAATTAAATACTGACCATAAATGCAAACTTGTAAAATACCAGAACCCACCTAGATTAATCAGCAAAGGATATAACACAAAAAAAGCAAGGAGAAACATAGGGACTGATTCTAAGACAAGCAGTCCACCAGAATAACTTTCACTGTATAAACAATGCTATTGTTCAAAGCTGCATTTTTGTGGAACAGGCTCACTTATTTTGCTAATGCAGATTATTTATTTTTACATTGGTCAGCATTCTCTGAGACAAACTGGTTATAAAGAGACTGATTACATTCAGTCTAAAGACTAAGGTAAAGATTAAAGTATCTTTCTAAAGAAAAGGCAGAAACATTTCCCTTCACTGAAAGTAGCGTTGGACCAAACTCTAAAAGTCAAAATTGGCGTAGAGTATTTGCTGAGACCAACAATGATTCTGAAAAAAAAAATAAATAAGTCCCCAAACCAAACCAGCTTTAAGAAATGGCATAAAATGAAATAGGGTCAATTCCAAAGTGCTCCACCTGGGCTGAAGTGCAGGTGAATGACTACTCAGTAAGGAACTGCTCTGCAAAGGACATTCTGATGATGACGATGACCCCACTGAGTAGTAGCCAATAACAACTGTGTTAATTGACTTGGTTGAATGTTAAGTCATCACAGGCTGAGCATATTTGGCTCTGTTTTAGTTTAGGAGTTGAGCTTTCCATATTGCTGCACACAAGTCAGCCTTCATGATTTCTGTTTTACATGGACTCCTATTTCAATTACTGTCCAATTTGTATCACGTCGTCACAGCACATGTTCAGAGAGCATGATCTGCAGACCACCCTTCACATTCCACATTTGTCTAGTGAAATTTCTGAAGGACGAACACCTGGATATTACTACATTATGTTCACTGGAGTCTTCTTCTCTGGTTCATATAATATTATAACTTACTTCACATATCTTATTTAGAGAATGCAAATATGTTATTCTCCTGCTTCAAGGAAAATTTTCTTTGGGAATTATAGTCCATCAAAAGAGGAGTGGCCAGTAATTCAAGGAAAGTAATTCTCCCCCTCTACTGCACTCTTGTTGGGTTGTGGTTCTTTTCATCTCTGGAAGTGTTCAAGGCCAGGTTGGATGGGACCCTGAGCAACCTGGTCTAGTGAATGGCATTGCTGCCCATGGCAAAGGGGTTGGAAATAGACGATCTTTAAGATCCCTTCCAACCCTAACCATTTTATAACTATATGATCTTAACAAAAACACTGTAACATTAATTTTAGGTGGGTTTTTTGTCTTGGAGTCTCTGTGCCCATTTCTGTGTTCCTAAAAACATATTTTCCTCCTTCAAAAGTACTTTTTTTCTTCATTGTTGCTTTGTGAAATTTAAAACTGATGACAAAATTTGACTTCAGGCCCATTCCTGCAAATACAACAATGAAAACTAAATATTGATGTGTGCATAAACAAGTTTAAAAAAAAAATATTTACATAGTCTCAGAGAAAAATATATAGTTCATCTTTGTCTAGGTAAAGGACTTCAGAATCCAGATTTTGGAGTATTTAAAGTGGGCAAGCATTCTTTTCAAATAAGTTCTTTCTCTTTTTGTTTTATAAGCTTAGAGAAGAGCTGCATCTATAAAGTTAGAGCTGCAATACTTTTTTCCCAAGCATAGAGATATCAGGAAGTCCTGATATGCATCCTCCAGGTAAGTGCTCTTTGCTCTCCTTTTCAGCGCCTCCTTTTAGTGCTCTGCAAGAGTTATGAAGTACATTTTACTTTCATCCTTTCATTTCCCATTCCTCATATTAGCAAATCTTTGCATGTTTCAGTCGAATATTTACAGTCATTTCTGTGGCATTTTGTGGGAAAAAAACATACTTCACATTACTTCACATTAGTTAATTACAAAATGAGGCCTTTAAATAGTATTTGAAAAACCAGCATTCCATTTCTCAGTTCTCATTCTTATTTGGGCTTTTAATGATCATCTTCCAACTTTCCTTTAACATTTGCAGAGATTTGTATTTAAGAAGACTATTTTGTGTCCAACCTGTGCATAAATGGTACCATAGTCAAGCACAGAATAGTGACTAAATATTTTTTGTGTTAGATGATACTGGAGGGAGAGTGAAAAATATTGTCTTCAGTAGGGCTGTGCAAATAATTCATTTTTCTAATCAATGGTCAAAGTGAAGAGAAATTAAAAAGGCACTTGGAACATTTAAAACTTTCCAATTTTCGTTTGACTTAAAATGAAACATTTCACTAATAACCAAGAAAGGTCAAGCATTTTACAAAATCTCAATGAGAAAATACTTCCAGGCAACACAGCTTGTTGACATGATGCCAAGGCCTGGATTAATATTAATGCCTAGAAAGATTGCTATGTGCTCTACTGCCATTTCCTGAGGCAAACAATTATTATTTGGAGAGATTTCATCCAGATGAAGAAGACAGCCCTCACAGCGCTTATTGCAGGACAACCAGAGATCACAGTAATAGCTGGAAGGTGCAACAAGCCCAGGAGGAGTGAGGGAACTTAGGAGACAAGCAGTAAAGCTGAGTGCAGCAGCAGCAGCAAGGAGCAGTAACAAAGGCAGGCAGACGGAGAATGTAGCAGCTGCCTGAGAGGACACAGAGAAAGCCAGCTGAATAAGAACTAGATGAGAAGTTTTGAAAGCACAAATGCATAAATTATTCTGTATCTGAAAAGTTGGAAAAGTATTCTGTTGGCAAAAGATAGAGCCATCTTCCTCTAGTGACATTCATGAGCAGCACGTAGTGTGATGGGGTAAATACTGAGTCTTTAATGGTGTAAAGCAAAGGCCCTCAAACTTCATAGGCTAATGCAAAGCATTGCACAGGAACAAACACACTGCAGACAGCAACATCATCTGCTTTCTTCGATGCTGTAGAGAATCACATGTTTTCCTCTGGCTGTGGATAGCACTGAAGATGTCTCAGCAATGTGTGTCTTCTTAGAGATGGAGACAGGAATGTCTGTGTAGTTGTTTCTCTTCCAGTGTCTTGCTCTCATTCAGACTTTCAGGGGACTGCTTTAACAGATCTGGTCTAGAAAAGTCACGCTCTACAAAATATCCTGGCACAAAGCAGCAGGCAAGCTGGATATGCCAGTTCAGTTATTGTGGTGCTCTCAGTCCACATGCAACTGATGTGAGTGCATACAGAAGATCAAAGCTGCAGCTCCATCTCATGTTGCTCTCCTCAGTCTTTCAACTCCTTACCTTCACTTGGCAGAGGCAGCTTCAGTAGTTAGAGCAGCAATGGTCTATTTTGAAAAGGATGTTGAACCTGCCTCTTGCTGTGTTGCTGGCAGGATTAGCCATAAAAAGGATCAGGAAAACAGGAATGCACCCTGGGACTTTTCAGAGCACAGTGTGGAGTTGAGAGTGCTGTGGTTGCTAGGGGAAAGATGTTCAAAAAGCCTTTGTTCTGGGTAGAACAATGAGTCCTTTAAGCCCACAACACTAATTAAGTCTATTATTTCCAGCTTTAACGAAATACGTGTTTATCCAGAGGCAATTTAATTTCTTCTTATCTATCAGCATGAGTAGCTGTAAATATGTACTGCAGGATTTGGAAATGTCCAACAGCTTCTATGTGTCCTGCACGGTGAGTTCTAGCCTGGTGGGCATGGGGTAGGGGGAGGAAGCCCAGCATTACTGGAGGTCTGCTTGTGCTGAGTAAATTTTATATTTGAAAGACAGTACATTTCAACAGATGGATTTTGTGAAATAGTAAAAATAAAAGCATGGAAGTCACTTGCACCCCCAGTACCCACTGTTCCTTTATTTCTGACTCCAGGAGGTCCAGATCACTACAGACTAAATTAATCAGGTGGCTTTGGGGAGAGTTTATTTAAATTAACAAATTAATGGGTTTCCTTCCCATGTTAATCTTTCTATTCACCCTGAAAGGGAGACTTCTAATAATTACTGTCTTTTTCTGTGCATATGCAGTACTGTAATCACATGATAACTGCATAGTTTGATTATCTGAAAATACAGATTTTGTTTAAAAAGAGGATCATAATTACTAGGGGAAAAGTACAAAAAGAACACATACCGATTTTAATTAAAAAGTATCATTTACTTCATCGGGAAGGATACAGCTACCACTGACTACAAAATCTGAATAAATTTGTCCAGCTACTGCGGCAGGTTTTGGTAGAAAAAAGAAGCTGGAATTACCACTGCCATCATGGATGTAATGCTCATCAATATAAAGATCAGGCTGTTCCTCTACTGCTATCACTTTGTTTTGGAATGATGAAAAGACAAAGCTTTTGGATCATCGCATTTGTCTGCTTCAAAAAGCCACCTGGCTTTTCCGAAGCAGTCAGGTGGCTCTGCTTGTTGGGTCACAGGCAGAAAAGAAGGCAGAAATAATTTCTAAGGAGGGTACAAAATTCACAAGGTAAGATTCATCTGACCACATGAAACATATATAGGGGAGCTAGTGAGCACCAGTTTGTCCAAAAGGAAAAAACTGTGCTATTGAACTCTTCCTGAAGTTACCTAAAATAGTAGATCTTAATCATGCATTAAAACTGCCTGTTCCTCCTCATCAGCTGAAAGGGGAATGAGCATTAGGGTGATTAGTTTAGAAGACACCAATCTAGTGCCAAAGCACAGGAATTTCCATGATCCCTGAAACTTACACCTGATCATGAAGAATCTAATTTTCTCCATTTTATGGGGAACAATGCTTAGCCCTGTGTTATAAAGTTCAGGCCAGTATCTTATGATGACATGGCTGGTGTCTACAGAAGTTTTCCTACTACTTGTTATTGGCAGAACTAGGAATCAGGCAAAATTTTTGTGGAACATGGCACAAATACCATGGAGACTTCTTTTAAAAAGAAGAGGAGAAAAATGAGGAGTCCAGTTCTTCTGCTGAAGAAAATTCTTGATTTAAAATGTTCTCAACTTTAGATGAAAGGCAATTTTTACTGAAGTTTATTATTACTTCCAGCAGTCTAAACCTTGGTGCAAGCAGAGAATTCCTATCGAACTCAAACAAATCTGCTGGAAAACCCACGAAAGATATAATGTGAACGTCCCAAGGGTACGCCAAAATCTAAAACATTCCATCTTTTTAATCTAAGAGAAAGAGGAACCACACAGAACATGTACAAATGAATCATGGCAAGAGCTGTATGGAGTTGAGTTCCATCTAGTCCAGTATGAAGCACATAGTGCACTGTAGGAAAGAACAATATATTTTTTTATAAATCTAAGAAGAGTAGAGGTATTTTTTGAGAATAGGCTCACCATCTGCAGTTATTTCTGGCTCAGAAGCAATCTTGAAGCAGAACTAGCCACAAGGGACTTTTATGCCTAAAATTGTTTCAGATAGATCTTTAAATCCACTTTTAAAGTGAGGAGTTCGTACAGTCATAGAAGAGTTTGGTTAAGAATGAACCTTCCAAAGTCGCATAGTCCAACCCCTCTGCAATGAGCAGGAACATCTTTCACTAGATTAGGATGCTCAGAGCCCTGTCCAATCTCATCTTGAATGTTTCCTGGGATGGGGCATGTTCCACCTCTCTGGGAAATCTGCTTCAGTGTTACCCTCATTGTAAAAAACTTCTCACTTATATCTAATCTAAATCAGTACTCTGTTAGTTTAAAACCAATAGCCCTTGCCATATATGAGCAGTTCCTCAGCACTTTGCAGAGAGTTACCATCAAGTGCAAATCTGAAAAGAGGTGGAGTTTTTGCCAGTTTTCATTTTAAGTGTTATCCCTCAATATGTTAGCCGAGTTGATCCCTCAATATGAAAGCTGAGTTAGGAAAATACTATCTAGAAGGAAGGACTTTTACTCTATCATGAATAAACTTTCTACTAACAGCAACTTCCCCCAAAATGAACTTTTCTGTTTGTTTCCCTTTCAGATATTCTTAAGTTACTAAATCCATGCCATCTTTAAGTATCTAGAAGTAATTTCTAAGAGAGCTTTTCAGTAACCTTCAACCAAAACAGAAGTGTGTCTTCCTCAGACACTTGCCATTGTAATCACAAGGCCAGTTATTTTTTTTGATGTATGCAGTTTAGGGAACTGCACACACATCCCAGTTGTGTGCAGCTTTGACAACTTGACACAGTAACTGCATTTTATATCTGTTGCTCTTTAGGCCTAATTACCTTTCGTCTGATGACGTTCTTTTCATTCCATTCCTCAAATCCATGAAAGTTTCTCTGTTTCATTAGAAGCGTTAAAATGAGCTCTGTTCATTGCTCCACAATCTTAACTTTACAAACTATAGATTGAAATATTCTTTCAGAATCCATTTCTACTTATACAAAACTATGCACATAAATAATTTATTTTTGCAAGTTTGAGAACACTTCATTGCACACGAACACACACAAAATTAATCCAAACCCATAGGACATTTTTATCTCCTATGTGTGCTTCATGTGCTCTTCCTTGGTCACATTTGGAAAGTTTTGAAGACCTGATGTAAACCACTGATTTCATTGAAATCAATGCAAAAAAATTCCTAATCAACAGAAGGAGAATTAGGCCTTCCATTTTTTATATTTACAATTATTTGATTGAATCTGATGAAAAATTACACTTAAATTCTATGAATAGTGAGCCAGAAACCTTGATATTAGGCTATTTTCCTTCCTCAACATGACTTAAACCAAGAAAAGGAAAAGTTTTAAGTTGAAAAAATTCTCCCAGATCCTCTTCATCGATATGTAAACTTCTACTTCTTCTATATTCCTTGCTTACCTGCAGAAGTCTTCAATAACTTTTTCTCTCAGGTACACATCATACTGATTGTCATGTGTTCGTTCAATGAGGAAGAAGAAAAAGTTCATGCATCTTTGGCCAGAATGAGACTGATTTCAAATGCTGTGTCTTCATTATCTGCCACAAACCACTCACAGAAAACCACACAGAAGGGAGAGGGGAGGAAATAACAGAAAAACAATGCCAGGTAATAAAACGTAAATTCATGAGTCATAAATTACTTGCTGAAAGGAACATAAGAGCAAAATTGTGTTTTTACCATTGATTTTATTTGAACGCGACCAAAGTATTAAGTTTTTCGCTCTGACTTAAAAGATTGAATATAGTTATGAAAAACTTCTAACTAAAAATGGAACTTGTATGTTTTTTAGCAAAGTCAAAATGAATCTTGTTCTAAGCTATTGCTCTACTTAGGCAGTAAATTAACACAGTCCTATTATCTCAAAGTTGAGGCTTCTGCTACAATACGACACCATACAACTGATATCACTTGCCTAAATTGATCAAATTAATGTGATGGTGCTTTGTAATATGAAAGGTGTCTGCACATTAGTCACTGGAATCATCGGGGGAGATAGCATGTTTAATATCTCATGATCCAGGTATCCTGCAGCCTTGTGTGTGTATCTGAGTAGAAGATATGTAGAAGATGATTCAGGCCTCAGTCTTAAAATCGTCTTCCTCTCCCCCTCCTGAAATTTTGCAGCCCCAGTCAGGTTTCCTAGCATACAATTCTTTCATATACCGAAAGTACTTAGAGGAACTGTACATAAACCTAATAAATAGGAACGTGAGGTAGATCAGGTATAAACTCCTGATCCTTCTGCAAGCAGAAGGAGCAATCTGGGATTACAATTTAGCTTGTGGAATTAAGGTACACAATTGTAATGCCAATTTCCTAGTATTGCTTCTCCTTTCCCCACTCCTAGAAGTATTAATCCTTGAAAAATGAGCTGTCATCTACTGAATATAAAACAGGGGCAAGGCTAGACTATTTCCACCATATTCACGCTATGATGGCAGATTTGCAAGAATCATAATTTTTTTAATAGACATTAAATCGTTTCTGAAACTGTCAGTCATTTGTGGTTTCTATGCAACGGACAAAGCTATTTTTGCACACAGATTTGTGCTACCCTTGAACTAGTCCCCCAGGGTTTCACATGCCACTACCTGCAAAGACAAAGGATCTCAGGAGACAGCTGGTTTCAGTCTCTTATGCAGTCCTCAGTGTAGAGCACAGATAGCAAGGGTGGTGGGTGGTTGCAGACATTTCAGGTATGAATGATCTCATTTAACTCTTTGGGGGCAACTGCATTATAGACAGCTACAACTAAGCTACTCATCCAGTATAACCAGTGGAGAAAAATATCCTTATGTGTCATCCAGACAGCATATTTTAGACATCTGCCTTAAAATGAGATTAGTAATCCCAAAAATGTCTCTATCAGTTACAGTGTGAGTTTAGACAAGTAGTCCAGATGTAGGGATCTATGCTGCACATCCTAACATTCAGGTCATTTGACTTTTACCTTTTCTTCTTCACTCAATGACAAAAGACACTTTACTTCACAGAGAATGATAGACAGAAACAACCTGAATCAAAACTGCTTCCCTGCTAAGCAATCTGGAAAGGCTGCAGCCTACGAAATCTTGGTTAAAAAACAGTCCAGAAGGAGAAGCAGCTGAAAGTTCATAACGCTGATAGGAAAATTCAGGTTGGAAGAAACGTTGGGATGTCAGTTGGTTTAAAGACTTGCCAAAAGCACAGTGAGATGTGAGATCAGAGCAGATTTCTAAGGGCTTTACACAGCTGTGTCTTCCAGGGATGGCCACTGTTCAGCCTCTCTGGGCAATCTCTCCACTGCCTGACTGTACTCTCAGGGAAAAGTTTCTCCTCTCTTCATTGTGCTTGTGCCTGTTGCTTTCCTCCTGCTGTGTACCACTTTGAGTTGTAGCTACTGGGGGTGCTATTACATGTCACCAAAAACATGCCATTCCATGAGAGATGTGAGGATTGTATGGGACTAGTCCCTGGGTGAGTGAGTGGGCCAGGGACTGTGTAATTGACTGCTCTGTATGGAAGAGGAGGTTTAGCTAATCTAGCTTCTATCTACTTACACAGTTTGCTTCCAAAGCTGCTTTGAATAACAAAATGAGTTGCCAGGGGACCCCCTCCAGTTTTGCAGACAGGTTCAGCACTCCCAAGATCAGGACTGAATGTAGTCTTTGGCAAGGTCTGGAAAAATCCTTTGTGTCTCTGTAAATTATCCTGAAAGGTGTAATACAAATCAGTGTGCATTGTATATATATGTTTGCAACCTGTCAGTAAATGTCTCTGCTGCCTAAACCTGGCTTCAGTGAAGGCCAGAGACTTTCTGGTTCCTGATCTCCTACAAGAAAGCAAGAGGGACATTTTTAGATTGAGGAGTTGGGAAAGGTCCTAGTATGCCTCATACAAAATGACTGTCTGTCTGCATCCTCACTTGTCAAGGAAGAATGGTAAAATTTAGATGTTTCCTGACTGAAGAATGATGAAGCAGGGAGTTGAGCACAAAAACCTTACCGTTGTTCCACATGGTATCCCTCAGAATCCTCTTAGTTTGCAAGGAGATACCAGTTTCTTCTGTAGGTTTAAAACAAAAGAGCAAAAGCTAGAAAATGGCAAATAAGACTCCCAAAGAGGACTATGTCTTTGCTCAGCTGTACATCACCAATCCCTTGCTCTGGTTAATGTTACGTTATGTGAATCAGCAAAGCAAGAGAAGCATCAGTTGTGTTTTTTGAAGTAACCACCTACTTCAAGTAGATGACCAGTTTCTCCAGGGCTCATCCTAGGCCCATGAAACTATGGACAGAAGACTAAATTAGTTTTATGACAGACCTTTTCAAGCTAGTTTGTGGCAGTCTCCTTCAGGAAATTCTACAGTGTCCTCATGCAGCAGAGAAAAACAGATTAAAAAAAGAGCAATGGACAATAAACAAAATAAAAGAGAACATAAAAAAAAAAGCAAAACCAAACCACAATTTAGCAGAGTTGATGATTAAATAAGTACTAAAAGTAGATATGTTTCCTATTTTCCTCGGAAACCACCACCACCTGAGATGCTACTAATTATATCACCTATTGGAAACCATCCCAGGCTTTCCAAGACATTTAGCTAATTTCTCATGGGATAACAGAATGTTACCATATACATCTGAAAATTAGGCTTCATATGCATGAATTGGAAAATGAAGCTGATCTGAAGTAAAAGAAAACAGAGAGTTAAAAAAACAATACATGACAACTTTCGCTAACCTGGAAAATTTTTTTTCAAGCTCCTGCTGGATAAGGAAATGAACAAAATGTAGATTCATACTGAGTTCTCCAAACTCTTTATTCCCTAAACTTTCTTGTCTAGGTTTTCTGTTTCAGAGCAAATCTATTTGCATAGCCACCACCTGACATGCAGAACACAACATATAATATGAAAGTATTCATGAAAACACAAGTTCAACAAAAAGGATGGAAGGATGTGATGCTTTTGTTTGGGAGAGATCATGAAAACATTTACCTCAAAGGAGATCCATACATTTTGTTACATGGACTGTTTACAAAAAAAAGGCAATTTGTACATGAAATAATAACCTTTCCCTAAATATAACTTTTTACAAGTGATTTTTTTCCCCCATGAAATGTTCTAATTCTCCACCATTAAAAGTAAAAAAAGTATGTATACATCCATCAGAAAACATTTGGATACTCACCTAAAAAATGTCAAAAAACCCCCACAGAATAAATAATGAAGGAAATGTTGAATGTCATTGGTATCATAACAGTACTATTTTCCTGTATGTAGAAAAGATCAATCTCATATGCTTCTAACTTTAGTATAAGTTAGTGTAGGTTAAAGACATTCCAAATACGTATCAGAAACAACTCCTATTTGAAATTCTTCCTATGCATCCCATCCTAAATGTGACACGAGTGTGTCATTACATTATTTTAGATTTCTGTATTATTTCATCCATATGTCACGTTTATATCATATTTACAGAAGAAGGTCTCTTCAAGAGCTATCCGTCCCTTTTCCTTTCTACTACAATAATCAATAGATAAAAACTTTGGAGATGCCTAATTTTACACTCCAGCTAAAATAGTAATTGCTAGGAAAGAGCTATACTCAAAAAACCAAGCATCACATAATACTTGGCACAGCAGCTAGTAAATCACTCTAATTTTGGAGATTTTTAATATCCAAGCAAGCTTCTATGAGTAGGTTAATTTCAAACTTTTTCTAACAAATATTTGGATGTCTAGAACAAAATAAACCCTGCAGAGCTTTCTAAGAGCACTGTCCTTTATTAAAACCAGAGGAGGCAGGGTTTCTTGTTCAACAAAATGCCACCTCTCTGAAAGTTTTTGTGCATTAAAGATGTTCTTACTACACAGGATGTTATTAAAATAGAATTACAAGCTGATGCATTTGTATTGTATTTTTGTGTTCAACAAAATTCAAACAAAGATTACTGTAAGTTAAATACAAAAGATGGTATTAGTCCAATTCAGTACAAGCATTACCTCTCAGTGAATTACTTTATTTTCACTTTATCGTCTGTGGAACTCTTTCTGTGGTTTACTTCACCCCATCCTAAATTAAGCACTTCAATTCGCCAAAATTACTTTTGCTTTAAAAACACCCATTGCCTGACAAGAGGTCCACAGGAAACTAGCTCAGGTTTCTACACTGGAAACATCTAAGACTCAATTAAAATCGTCTCTATGAAATCGGCTGGGAAATACTAGGGTTGGTTTGGAAGAGACCTTTAAAAGTCACCTAGTCCACCCCTTTTGCAATAAGCAGGGACACCTTTCACCAGATCGGGTTGCTCAGAGCCCCATCCAGCCATGCCTTGAATGTTTCCAAGATTTGGAAACATTCATCTCCTCTGTGGGCAACCTATTCCAGTGTTTCAGCACCCTCACAGTAAAAATTATCTTCCTTATACCTATTCTAAATTTAAATTTACCCTATCACAATAGGCCCTACTAAAAAGTTTGTCCTCGTCTTTCTTATAAACCCCCTTCAGGTACTGAAAAGATGAGTAAGGTCACCCAAAGCCTTTTCTTCTCCAGACTTAACAATCCAAATTCTCAGACTTTCCTCGCAGGAGAGATGCTCCATTCCTCTAACCTCCTCATGGTCCTCCTCTGGATTTACTCCAGCAGGTTCATGTTCTTGTGCTGGGACCCCAGCGTTGGATGCAGCACTCTAAGTGAGGTCTCACCAGAGCAGAGTAGAGGGGCAAAATCACATCCCCTTATCTGCTGGCCACGCTGCTTTTGATGCAACTCAGGACATGACTGGCTTTCTAGGCTGCAAGTGCACATTGCTGGGTCATGCCCAGCCTCTCACCCACCAGCACCCCCAAGTCCTTCTTGGCAGGGCTGGTCTTGATCTGTTCATCCCCAGCCTGTATTGATACTGGTGGTTGTTCCTACCCAGGCGTAGGACCCTGCACCTCAACTTGTTAAACCTCCTGACATTCCCTTGGGCCCACTCCTTGAGCTTGTCCAGATCTCTCTGGATGGCATCCCATCCTTTGGGTGTGTCAACCTCACCCTTCAGCTTCATGTCATCTGCAAATTTGCTGATGGTTGATTTGATTCCTTCATCTATGTCATTGATGAAGATACTAAATAATGCTCGTGCCAGTATAGACCCCTGAGGTCACTTGTCATTGATCTCCACCTGGACACTGAGCCATTGACCATAGAGCCATTGAACATTACCCTATAGATGTGACCAGCCAACCAATTCCTCATCCACAAATCAAATCCATCTCTCTCCAATTTAGAGAGAAGGATGTTGTGGGGGACTGTGCCAAAGGCCCTACAGAAGCCCAGATTTTTTAAAATGAGTGCAATGTTCCCCTTTTTCCAGTCACCTGGAACTTCACCTGACTGATGTGACTGATCAGGGAGAGGGGCTTGGCAACAACTTCAGCCAATTCCCTCAGGACTCTGGGATACATCTCATCAGGTTCCATAGACTTTTGCACAATCAGGTTCTTCAC
>JAYRBT010000001.1:84715193-84744326 GCA_036023395.1 Myiotriccus ornatus | reverse complement strand
ACTTCAGCCAATTCCCTCAGGACTCTGGGATACATCTCATCAGGTTCCATAGACTTTTGCACAATCAGGTTCTTCACATGATCATGGGACTTATCTTCTCTTACAGTGGGAGTGACTTTGCTCCCCTAGTCCCTGCCTTGTGGTCCGTCCACCTGAGAGGTGTGGGAAGAGAGGTTG
Organism: Myiotriccus ornatus; assembly: GCA_036023395.1. Classification (NCBI taxonomy): domain Eukaryota; kingdom Metazoa; phylum Chordata; class Aves; order Passeriformes; family Tyrannidae; genus Myiotriccus; species Myiotriccus ornatus. The sequence continues at coordinate 84,744,149 of JAYRBT010000001.1, read as the reverse complement.
TCATTGAAGACTGAGGCAAAACTATTGAGTATCTCAACCTTCTCCTCATCCATTTTTAGCAGTTTGCCAGTCATGCTCGTTGTGGGGGTATGCTTCCTTTTCTGGCTGACATAACTGTTATTCTTTGCATCCTTGCCAAGTTCAGCTCCAGATGCACCATAGCCTTCCTGACTCCATCTCTACACAAACAGACAACATCCTGATACTCTTCCTAGGACACCTGATCCTGTTATCCTCTGTACATGAATTCTGTGTAAGAGAGTAATTTGTGTTTTGGTGGTTCCTTGAGCTCATTCCTCAGCTGGCATGATGCAAAATGCACCTCAGTGCTTCAGAGTGATGAAGAGCTGAATCACCCAGAGTGACTCACCCTCTTAAGAGAATGTTCCTTAGTTGTAAGCTGACCAGAAGTATCAGAGAAGCTGCAAGTTTTGTGAGTACTGCAAATAAATGACAAACAAGCTGTTCAGAAAGTCATAATTTTGTCAAGAGATACTGGCTCTCATTTTTGCTGACACAGCTGTTCTTGAGGTGCCCCACCACAGGCAAAATGATGCAGAATAGCTCAGGCACCTGAATAGTGAAGAGTGGGTGGAAGAACAGCAGATGCAGAGCATTTTGGTGGGAAGGCATTAGGTACGAACCACCTATATATAAGTATGTGGGAAATCTCAATTTTGGATGTTCTGTCTAGCGTGAGGGGTGAAGAGGAGTGGGGGATGCTGAGGGTCACAACCTGTAAATCTGGTTGGTTATCAGCAAAAAGACAGGCATCTGCCTACAGCTTTGCCAAAGCAAGCAGGCAGAGCACCCGCCTTGTCTTGTGAGTCATTCGCATAACATAGCACTAAGGGATAGTTTTATCATGTGACTATCTCATTTACTTTGGAGTTAGAGGTTTAGTGGCTTTCCTCTTTTGTTTCATCTTTATTGTCATAGTTTTTACAGCTTTTAAATGTCTCAATTAACTTGAATTAAACTCCAAGTGCAACAGACCAGAGAGCCCATGAGCTTGCTAATTCTGCAACTTGCTTGTATTTTTTTCTTGGACTTAACCACTCCGTTTTCAAAGCCTACATTACAGAGATTTAGAGTGGGTTTTTCTTTACTGTTCAAGTCATATTTTTTTGTGGATAAAACACCGTTCCACCTTTCTCTAGATCACAGCCAGATTTCCTCAGTAGGGAAGAATTTCTCCATAAAAGAACGTTCTTTTCCCCTCTTCTGTAACATGAGCAGAACATTTAAAGTACCAATATGCTGAAAGCTACTTCTATAATTCAGAAAATAAGGACTGAGCACCATAATAACTTGGCTACCGATTTGATTTGTAAAGTGAAAAAATGGCCTTTTCACAAAGCCACTGCAGAAATAACATTGGGTTCACCATTTTTTTTACCTGATGGTTTACCAACAGGTAAAGTCAAAGAGAAAAAAAAAAAAACAGCTGGCATAATCTAGTAATTTATTTATGTATAAAGGACTGGGTGTGATTTTTGCTTTATAAGAACCAGCATTGGTAGCATATGTATAGCACAGTTTGCAGTGCCAACAACATTAACAAAATCTTGAAAGTCATAAAGCTTCTGTTCTGCCTGCTGTTGCTCACCTATTGTTCTGTCAGAGAGAAGAATATATTATCCACTTCCCTGTGAAGGAGCAGCAGTTGTTTGCACATGGAAGATTTGCATTGCATGGGATGCTTTCCTGCTGGTGTGTAGAAGGTGTTAATAATCTAAAGAGTATGAACAGCTGTTATCTTTAGAGTAATTAGCATAATATTTCCTGATTGACTACACTATGGATTCACTTTTCTTCTTTTTTTTTTGTTTTCAACTGAAACTTCTATCAGTAATCCATTTTTTTAAAAATTGTTTCCAATTTATAGACTTAGAAAATTCATCAAATAAATACAAAAATCATAAAGCAGCTGCAATGACTCACAAGTTCTGTTTGCTAAAATTCAGTGTGCTTTATTTTAACACAAACAAAGTGAAAATAGCATTAAAATTGAAAGGTCTGCATCCACAGAAGACCACATGAAAGAATGAGAGCTGAAAAAATCAATTTTCTGAGTTTCCCACTTACTCATGGCAACCTAAGTACCAAGTCTGGGTGCTCAGGTTATCTAGGTGGTACAAAAAGAGCATTGAACAACTTCAAGTAGAAGCACCTGGTAGAAAATACTGAAGAAACAAGTTCAACATTAAACATCCCTGAGACTGCAGTTGCAGAAGATGTGCAAGACATATTTGCCCTAAAGCTGATCCTGTATCAGCTGATTCATTAGATGACATTAACTCTTCTTGTTCTCTTGAATAGTTAGAAGGAAAAGATGAAATGGAGAATAACCAGAGGTGTTGTGGGGACAATGTCAGTGGTAAGTGGTATGTCAGTAAGTGGTATGACAGAAGGAAAACCGAGGTGGCATTTTCTTCAGTACATACACATCAAGAAAAAGGTCATAAACTGTCATATTTAAAAAAATCTACTAAGATGTACCAAATTACCAAGTATTATGTTTCTTGATTTCTTATTGTAGAAAAAAATGTTATCTTGATATGCTTGACACAAACATACTCATCTGGACTTAAAAACATATTACTTGGAAAAAAAGGAACAGTTCTATCCCTAAGGAAAAAAACCCGAACCCAGAACTTACTCCCCAGATGGACAAATTAATAAGCCTCTTTGGATTATACCTGAGGTTCTGTGCAGCCTACAGGCTCTGGTTTCCTTCTGCTAAGATTGAGACACTGCAACTGGCGTGGTGGTGGGGGAGAAGCTGACTGACATTCATTATACAGCAATACACTGATTGCAGAAGACATTTACTCTGTGATATGGCTGCAAGGTATCCAGAGTGTCCATCTGGATACTGGCCTAGCTAACATTGCCTGAATGCACCTTTGAACAAAATGTATTTCTGTCAGAATAGATACATTTGTTAAAACCCACTGTTCTGTGTGTGTTTTGAGGGACACTTAGGAGGATGTAGTGGACCCCACACTATCAGGTATTGACAAAGCAATGCAGAAATAATATGCATGCAGAAATTCTAGTGAATAAGTTATATTTCCCACTCCACATATCTCTTCTCAAGGCATTAAAATTCAGTGCTGGCTTTGTGTTGTGGTAGTAGGTCAGAGAGTTGTAATCGTAACTCCTCCCCAAAGTGGTTTGTTACTGTTTCATATTCTGTATAAATATGTTTTAGATGACAACCTGCAATATTCTGTTTTTCTTCTGTGCCGTCTTTGAGTCTTTTTGTCCTGAAAATGTTTCCTTTTTGGTTCATGATTCAACAAAGAACTAAACATCAGGTTAGGTTTGCAAACCTGAGAATAAATGTATTTACTCCAACTGGAACTGAGTAAACACATAGTGTGCATCATAAGTGTTGTACTGGAACTCCCAAGGAGTATTTTCTATATATAAAGATGAGCAAATACTAGCAAATCTTCCAATTTTTTCCTTATCTATAAGCAATAACCTATCCCCAGCCTGGTTTGTATTTTTGTTCCAATTAATCTCTTTATTGTCACAAAAAATGAACTTGTTGCTTAGCCTACCCTCAGTTCACTCTGTCTCCTGCCTCCAGTTCTTGGTAGCTGTGCCTTGAATTGAAGCACCTTGAACTGAGAAGCACCATTAATCTTGTCCTATCCATTGTGCCAACATTTTTGCCCATAGGGCCAATTTCACTTGAGATGCTGAGCTTGGATACCAGCTTGGAGCTAGTACAATTGCTTTGGTAATATTTTGGATTGCATAGAATGAAAGGTGACAGTAGAACTCAGCACTTACAAATCAGCCAGCTCTAAAGTAATGAGAGGGGAAGATTTATTCTGTTTCAGAGACTCACAGGTATTACAAAGCTCCAGTCTGCTCTCACTGAAGCCAACAGGAGCCTTTCCTTTGACTTTAATAGGAGCTGGATCAGTAGAGAGAATAAAAGGAGAGATGTAATTTCTCAAAGTAATAACCTTCTTCCCCTTGCAAGGATAAACTATTCAGCTTTCAGTTTCTCTGTGCACTCTTGTAGGTGTCAGTATTTTTGTTAACTTGAATGACATCTGTTTCCGTTAAGTGTTGTATACAATGTAAGGCCATTTGATTTTTCATTATTACATTGCTATCAATAATATAATTACTCATTTGAAAATATTACCAACCTTCACAGAATTCAGGCTGGTAACAGGCAAGCATACTTATGCAAAAACTTCATTGAATTAAGCAATTGCTTATGTAGCACAATCTGGAGACAAAATACATTAAAGTCTTAGCTTTAAGCTAATAAAAGGACATTTCCCAAATCATTATTTCTATAATAGACTTTAAAATATTTAATCTAATCTTAGAATTAATTTTACACTCTGTGCAGCCCAGAGCAACTGTTGGTCACTGGACACCAGGAGCACTCCCCTATACCACACCTTGGAGCCCCTGACCCAGATCCAGATTGGCTGGCCTAATACAAGTACCACCAGGGGGCTGGGGAGTATGACCACAGAGAGGACAAAGTTCAACCCTGCCACCTGGCCATGTGGAAGCTGAACTCTCACGGGACTCCAGTATTGGTTCCTATAGTTTTCTCTTTTTCTCTATCTTTCTTTACTCGTTCTTCTGCTCCTAATCTCTTTTTTAAATATTTTGGGTAACTTAGGATCAGATGGGCTGGATTTTGCTAAGTTGTATGTGTTAGCATGTGCTCAGTCAGTGTTTTGTGGAATGCTTTATTTTGGTTGAATGTTACCCTTCAAACTTTTGCCAAGTACTCTTATTTTACCAGTAAAAGTATCCTCTGAGAAAATGTGTGCAGCTTTCCTCCTGTGTGATCTCCCTTAAGGTATTAAAAGAACTGAGGGCTCTTCTAAAAATTTAGCAGGTGAAGTTTTGGAGCCTTGTATATTTTTAAAGTAATACACCTTTGTTGGGTCCATGCACCAGTGCTGGGGTCCTACACACTGGAAAATGTAAAGTTAAAAATATATATCGTCTTCCTGCTGATTTATTTGAAGTATCAGCCTAGTTCAATATATCTCAGAGTCATGTTTCCACTACAGCTTTGGAATAGATTTAAGCAAACTCAACAGTAAAAAGAGTCACAGGATATCTTCTTTACAAGCTAAATACACAGTGCTGCAATACTTAAAAATCAAGAGAGACCAGAGGACAAATTGCCACGTTCCTTCACTGAAAAAAATTGGTTTGCAGTAAGCCATCAAGAAAAATAGGCTAATATGTCTTGCAAACAAAGTTGCTTTTGTTTTAACTAGTTTCGTTATTATTCCTCAACATCTCAGTTGAAGACAAGTGGCACATTAAATGAAAGAAATTAGGTAGTTGGTTCTTGTTGGTTCTGAGCCTTTCCTATGACATATTTAGGTTTAGGAATTATATTCTCCAATTTAGTTTCCTACTGAACCACTCTAGGCCATGCACCAGTCATTCACTCTCCCTTTCCCCTGCAGCAGGCTGGAGAGGAGAATTGGAGGTACAAAAGGTAAAGGTCATGGGCTGAGATAAGCGCAATTTAATGGAATAAGAAAATGAACAGTAACTGCAGCAATATTCATACCAAATGTAAGAGAGGCAAGCTGTTTATATGCAAATGCTCACCCCTGTACCATGCAGAGCCTGACAATACCCAACCGCTGCCCTGCTACCCTTACCTGGAAAGGATTGCTTCCACCATTCCTGGACAATGACAAGAGATGGTATAGAATAACCTCTAGGTCATAGCCATGCCCTCTCCTGGCTACTGCAAAAATTAACCCTGTCCTGGTCAGAACCAGGACACCTATTAATTCACAGATTGTTTACCCTACAGTCATCTATGTCTTTAAAAAGGACTAAATCATTTGTTTCAACCATCTCAGCCACTTACTGATAAATTGATATTGACCTGTGTTATTTTTAGACATGTGGGAAAATGTCCAGAAAATATTGAAAGCCACAATGCTTGTGAACAAAATTAACAAACAAAATGGGCTGTCAGAGCTCTCTTGCCGAGGTGTTTTAATGTAAGTATAACCATGGCGCAATTATTTTCTGAAATAACTAATCGTTAACGTAGAGAAGCTTTTAGAAATGTACAAAAGGGGGAAAAAGCACTACCAGCAAAAATTTGTTGGCAAATGAGGCAAACATTTAAATCAATGCTCACACAAAAGTCCATACTCACCTCGGCAAAACATGATCAGTAAATGACCTTTCTTGTGTGAGTTGTGTGTATTGATGATGTGCAATTTCATGCAACTCATTGGCCATGATTCAATTTGCTGTCAATTCAGTAAGTATAGGGCATGTACAGGAAAGCTACATATTCAGAGGACAGCACATACTGACAGAAGTCAGTTCCACAGAAGTCTCAGTTCAGTAAAGCGTTTAAAGATGAGATTAACTGTTAACATGCAAATAAACTGCCTCCAGACTTAGAACCACACATCCAAATGAAGGCATTTGCGTCTGAAATAATGTAAATTATTTGCTTTGCCAATGAAAATTTGATAGACTGTATAAAGGCACATAATAAAAGAGAAGGGGATCCCAGTACTCTCCTGCTGTGATTTCATTGGCCACATCACAGTAGTATTTAAAGTTTTACTTGAGGGTCTGGCTAACAAATAATGCTAGTATAGCTTACTATAAGGGTGTTTCTATACATGTCCTCATGACCATCAGAATTCTAAGTAATAAAACATAAAAGTAACACCAGGTTTTCAACCTACCGGATGACTATGTTTATGTACACAGAGGCAACACAAGCTCTGTATATGAATTTTATCTCATGAAAGCGCTATTTTGTAGAGCTGAGAGACTCCAAAAGTGTCAAGTCCTTGGCTGAGTTAGGGTGAACTTATTTCAGAGCAAGAGTATATTGATAAAAGGAGATTATTCAACAGTTCTCTGTATCTCCAAGGATTTAGCCCCATGCCCATTGCTAGAATCAGATGTATTGATTATTTTTGGTTTTCCCTGGATAATTGTGTGAACCCAAACATATTAGCATTTAGATATTAGTAAGAGTTGTTCACATAGACCACATAGAAAAGAGAGGGTTATTCACTGGAGAAAAAAATAAGTTATATCTTCGGTAATAAGCAAATCATACATATCTTCAGTTAACTTATTTTTGGCACAAAGATAATGGGAACTTCAGGCTAAAAATGAAAGAAATCTTAAAGTTCACTTTAGTGAACTGATTTTCTGTCCAATCAAAGTCAAAAGATTCATTTCCTGTAGCAGAGGAAAGAGTAGAAAAAGTAGGTGTAGGAGTAGTACTGAGTGTGTTAAAGGCTTACACCTGGTTGTTTATTTCCTCAATAACTTAAAGCAATAATTGACACATCACACACTGACACATACTAAATACAGCTAGTTCTGTTTGTACTTTCCAGTTTCATCTCATTTGTTTAGCAAAACTTGCAGAGGTTTCACTTTTATATCATGACGTTGCCAAGATGAGTCTTGCATTTGTAGCCTGGAGAAATATTGGCTCAATCCTGCTGCCTGACATCATTCCACTGTAATAAGGTCCTTAAATAAGCGTGTAGCCTTCATGTAATTCAGAAAGTCTGTATCAAGGCTAAGCTCTTTTAAGATTTTTCTTGATTTGGGGTTTAGCTCTATGGCTGAATTTAAGAGCAAAATAAATATTGCTTTCCACTCCAGAATGGGCAATTGTAAAGATTTTATGTTTTATGTGTATTTCCATTTCATCTCTAGTGAATACCCACAAGTATTAAAGCACTGGCAGTATTTAAATTCACGTGTCTCATTTCAAGGTTCTCTGTAAACTTGCAGTAATAACCTGCCCACTGTTGATTATTTACTGATCTGAGTATAAGCAACAGTATAAAGAACAGACAGACTTAGAGTCAACTATAACAGTGTGTCTAAAAAAAATTCCAGGCTTCCCAAATCTTGTAGGACTAGCCTGTTTCAGGCAAATTTGATTGTCCAAGCCAGTTTATCAATATCAATCCAGCTGTGGCATCAAGAAGACATGCATATACAAGGCAAACTTGGCTACTGCCATGGCTGAAATCACTTTGCCCACACTAACACAACTTTGGAGCACTGCCATTGCCAGTGTGAATTTCATGTCACTCAGAAGCACAAAGAAGAGGCAAATAGCCCCCTTCTTTTGATATCCTTTTTAGTGCTACCTAATTCATGATACCCTGTGTGTAAATCCTACTGAACTCAGTGTGACTTAAGGGCTTGCTCACTGATGAAGAACGAAAGTGTGCTGAATCATATTTATGCGTACCCACGCAAGGGCCGAAAGGCATAGAATAAACAAATCTCAGAAAAACCATGTGGAAGTAAAATGGTGAACAAATTATATGGTCAAGCATATACTGATTCTCTGATGAGAAAATGGAGGTGAGGGCTTTTTTTAGCCCTTCTTCCATGAGAAAAAAAAGTATCTCTATTTTCAACTTGAGCTCCTATTTTCATAATTGTAGAAAACTCATCCAATCTGTCAGTGTGAATGAGTTTGATCCATAGTTTAAAAGTTGTCCAGATCACACACAGAATCTTGTAAGCCACATATCCTTACAAAATCAGGCTAAAAACTGAAAGGTAATTACGGAAGAGTGATACATTAAATTATCTAAAGTAAGCAGAAGTTCTGCTTTAAATGGCACCAAAAAAATCTCATTTCATTGGCATTCCTTCTCTGAATGGAGTGGCTACATTTTCAATGTTTCAGATTTGTGTTATAATTTCACCTTATTTGTTCCCAAATCTGAAGAGTAGAATGTGTGCCTAAAATAACTGAAATCATGTTTTTTGTGGTGATTTAGCTGTTTCTCCACCACTTAAGTTCCATTCTACTTACATTATTAGGGTATAGTAAAAAGTTGATGTTAATATACCTCTGACAAAAAAGCAGTACAAAGAATTGCTATTAAATTATTTTTATGAAGCCCTGAAGACATTTCCCAGTTGTATATGAAAGGGTTAAAAGCAAAACTCTATACTCAGACTGGTTTTCTTTCTGTTCTCCTATTTGTCCATAAAGATAGCTTTAATTAGTACTTGCCTGGAAACAATTTTGGTATATATTAACTAAAAAGTGTAATCAGTATGAAGAGAAGCTGATGAATAGTTATAAAAATAGCATCCAAACATCAAAGTTGTTTTCATAAAAAAAAATATTATATGAGATAGTACAGAAGTGTTGCTATGTTGCTAAAGTGCCCTATCTGCATGTCACTTTAACATGGCAACAGGAGCAGTGGTTACTTCATATTCAAGAAAATTTTTCAGGATGCACACAGGAGAATCAGAGCTGAGCCTTACATCTCAGATTAAATTTCTCTCCATTTTAAATTTGTGAACTATTTCAATTCTATTAACCCCATTTCCCTAAGTAAAGAAAAAAATATGAACAAGGAGTTACATTTGCTCAATTCTTTAACTGCATTGCTAGATTTCCAAATCTTACTATAATTTTTATAGTAGTGGGCATTGTCTTAATATCCTGCTCCTACAACTAAGTGATCAAATGAGAATCTACTATTTTTTTATTGACATGTTTCTTGCCTCTAGTTAGGCAAGTTGTATTCCAGAAGAACACATGAAGTTGTATTCCAGAAGAAAAAAAAAGTAAAAAATTAGAATGTGTATATGTAAAGAAAATCTTCAATGTACATAGGAATTTGAGAGAGTAGGGAGTGTGGCAGTTTGTGGGACTGGGAAAACTGCCCACTAGTCTCATAGTATCAAAGGCATCACTTCAGGCAATATTTAAGCCTACAGCCATTTCAACTTCCCCACTAAACCCCCTTTTTAGTAAGTGGGAAGGTGTAGCAAACAACAAGGAGTGACAAAGACAAGGGAAGTGGACTAAGATGACCATGGGAGGTGAGCAGAACAGTTGAGCAGGAGGAAAATGGAAAGAAGTGACAGCACAGAAAGGAGGAGGAATGTGGTTAGCTGGAAGAAGACATAGAAAACTGTGTGTTTGCAAAAGGAAAGAAAGAGGAAGGCAAAGTGGGAGCAAAAACTGGAGTATTGAGCATTACAAGACTGTGATAAGAGCAGTGTGTTAAAGGATCTGTAGGAAAAGGTATGGACTACTAATCTGAGAGTTGATGCCAATGACCATAAACAGATGACAAGTGCCAGGGTGACAAACCAAGTCCCCTGAGCCTCTCCACAGGATAAAGAGCAAAAATTCAAAGAGCTAATACCTTTTATCTGAGCATAAAATATTAAATATACAATATCAAAAAAACAGTGTACAAATTATTAGCCCTTTCTTTGGGAGATGTGAAGAGGAAGTCAGAGGAAAATGAAACAGGACTTAAAAGATTAAGATACCATTGAATTATATCCTGTCTTCTGCACAATGGGAATTCAGTATGAATTTATGTGTGTGCAAAGATTAAGTAAAGCAAGACACTTCAAAAGAGCTAGAAAACAATGATTTTAGGTTTCTTACTAGAATTTGGGCACTGATGAAGGGAAGAGGAATGCATAAGCCCTATGGCATAGAGACATCTGCCTCTATCCACAGAAGGCCTGTGTTCTTTAATGGTTCAAACTGTGCCTTCAGAAGGTGGGAGGGGATCAAAATTAGTTACCTCTAACTACCTAACGCTTTTCACAAAGGAAAGTGTTTCAGGGAGATGGAGTGAGAACTACTACTGGTTCTAGTCTGGTAGCTGCATTGCTGCATTAGTGCAGTTTTGTGCTTGAGCTAGCAGCCTGCAGAGAGAGCATGTCATTAATTCTTAACTCAGGTCCAAAGTTAAATGGTGCATTTATATTCACAAAATGCTAAAACCAAGCTAGTTAATCAGATCTGATTCTGTGTACATCTAGCTTGGGCTCTTGTTCACCATGAGCCCCAGTGCCTACAGGAGTGCCTGTGTTATCCAACAGTTACAAAATCTAAGGAGAACTAAATTCTTGAAGTTCCGTATCAGAGTGGACTTTTATTGACCAACCTCTTCTTTAAGTTAATCGGAGTGAAATATTTTGTGTCCCTAAAGATAACAAAGTCTTTTTCCTGGAGATCAGACACCGCTCAGGCTCATGCACCAGTGCCTCTCTGGTTCAGCCCAAGCTCTTCACTGTTCCACCCTTTCTGAGTTGTTGCTGATTCCCAAGGACGCCCAAGGACACTTTATGCTGGCAATCTTTGACACTGTAACTGACACTGCCTACACGTGGGCAGCGTTTGGCAAAGACAGTGTGATCTCTCGGAGTTCAAATAAATGCCTCCTAATGTATCTTCTGCTATATTCCTTCAGTTCCATTTGGTCTGGGGAAAAGAGTTCCTTATATAGATAAATGTTTTTAGTGAGACTGCCTCTTGATAACCAGTAGGCATATCTGGCAGGGAAAAAACACACTGAGACATGTTAGGCATGCACAATTCGTGTTGTAAACTGGCTGTGAAATTACTTGTAGTTATTTGCTTTGCTTTCTTTTTAATTCACACCCGAACATTAACTCTTTCAGTCACCTCAAAATTCCTTTCTACTCTTGTAGAGCTGAACATCTAGCCAGCCTTCCACCTCAAACAACCAGTGTTCACAGTTTTAATATCTCATGCCTGCAATTTTTGGGCGGTGAATTTCATCATACCAAGTGTATTATGGACTTTGAAATCCTAGGGATCTTCAGGGTTTCAACCAACCTCTGGTGGTGTCTTCTTTTCCCTCTTTCTCTTTCTTGGTCGCTGCCTGACAAGGTCTGTGACTATGGCTTCATCAGTGAGCAATGTAGGGCAGTAGGAGAGGACCTGGTAGAGAGTTGGTACTGAGTACTTGATAACCCCTCGATATCCATTTCAGGGGGGACTCCTTCAGATTGGCTTGAACTGTTGCTCTGACCTGACGCCACATTAGCAATTAGCAGTTGGGCATGCTTTGCTTTAAATAAAATGCTTTACCTGAATCCAGTTTGCACACTTGTATTGTTGCAGAATATTAACTATATGAAGGTAAATAGGGACAATATAGAGATTTTCTTGAAAAGCACATTCTGATCCAAATGAATTATTAATATAAGTGCTTCTTACAGCTTTTGCCCACTACAGAGATAACACAGATAAACACTATTGTGTCTTGTTCCCTTATGAGGAACAAGTTAGGAGTAAAAAACAAATCATCCCATTTTCATCCCCAGTTCTTTCTCGTTTCAAGTGTTCACTGTGTAGCTATAGCAGTACTAGTGATATTTTAAACTGGACATATAAGTCTTAGTAGGGCATATTTCAATAGCTTTCCCATCACAAACTCATAACACATTAAAATAATGAAGTCATGACACGTCCTTCTCATCACATATTGTGTCGTTTGGAGAAATCAGGGTCTTTTTTAATATGAATACTGGAGAGAAAGCAGAATGATTGACAAAATTTGCTCTGGATATAGTGTTATATATTCAAACACAAGAGAAGTATAGTTTGCTTCTGAAGCATTTGATAAAAAGCACTGCAGTGTGGGATATATTAAGAATGAGGAACCGACTGGATGATGCAACATCATGATGACTGTGTGCCAGATGCTCCTTTGGAATAGAATTTTTTGGTGGATCTAATACTTTTATTTGAACATAGCCATTGAGAACAAGTAAAAATAGGAAATTATTACAAGAAAATATGTGAATGTGGTGATTCTTCTAAGTCCCAGTCTAACCAAATGATACAATCCTTTAAGCTGCTCTGTGGATTCTCAGCAGTGTAATGGGAACTCATTGTACAGCCATGTTTCAGGAGCGACAGACAAAGATTAAAAAAAAAGTTACTTGTTTCAAAATTTTATACAGGCTGAAATGAAATTTTCTTTCTTTTCAGTATTACTTCTGTCTTACAATTTCCCTTACTCCCTTGTGCCAAATGACAGGTTCCTGCATATTCCTTCATGCTTCTGCTCTCCTTTGGCTTTTCAGCCTTTAGTGTTTTACTCTAGGAAGTTTGCAGCCCAAGGAATGACATTAATGCACACAGAGAGGCTGAGTCCCTTTCTCAAGAGCCTGAAGAAGTGACTGTGCTGCTTATGTCTACTCCTGAGCAGCCTATGCTGGAGAAGTTAAATCTTGACCTGCTGCTGTCAGAGAGATACAAGAAAAACTGAGGAAAAAGTAAGTTTAAGAACAGAAGAAAACTGCAATTAAAAAACAAAAACCACTTAAAAAAATATCCCAGTATTTAAAATTAAAATTCATGAAAGCCGGGTGAAATAACCTACAGTACTCAGAAGAAGTAATTGGAGAAGACAGGTGAATTTTAAATGTATGTTTCTGTAAGAATAATCTATGGTAATTATCATGAAGAAGGAAAACTGTCTAGCTAGGTACACTGATAGCCAGCAGAACAGTGTATCTGCTGTTCATGGGTTATACCTGTTCATAAGCTGTAACTGGAAAGGAACAGCTGCTTTTCATTGTTCTAGTGTTCAGACAAGCCAACGACTACACACAGAATCTCCAGAGATGTTTATTAAACTGGCATTTGCAAATGTCATACACTTTATTATCTCTACTGGTCACCCAAGTGTTTCATTAAAGTCATGAACACAAGGCAGGACAATGAGAAAAAACAGGAATACATAAATGAAATATAAGGGAGCTTTCCAGCCCCAAGGTGTTTCTAAACAAGATGCGCTGGCATTAATTAAGACTCAGGGTTACATCCCAACTCAAAGAATGTGATGCATTTTATAAATCAGACTAAGAATATATTTCAAATAAATTGTAAGAGAATCAATCACTCGAGTTGGCCTTCTTTTCAGAGAAAAAAAAAAGACAAGGTCAAGAGATTTTTCTGTTGCTAGTGTATGGAAGTTTTCTTAGAAACATTAATTTCATTATGTCCTACATTAGCTGTATAGTAAAGATATTTCTTAATTTCTGTTACTCTAACACTCCTTTCCCAACATTTTTCCCCTTTAGGACCTTGTTCTCCATTGGGTTATATTTGGAATTTTCCTCTCAGTCAGCTGGATGGGAAACAAAATGGAGTAATGATCTTCTGCTTGTAATCAGAGATGGTCATGGAACTTCTCCCTATACTTTAGCAATTTCTGCAGGGTAGAAATGTTCTGCTTAGCTTCACAAATGAAAAAGGGTTAACCTCAGATTGCTTTCTATAGGGCTCTGCAGAAAACTGACAATGGAAAAATTGTTGTGGAAAACCATCACAGGTATGGCTGTGTTGCTTGTAAGAAAAAAATTAGGATGGTCTGTCACTGGGAAAGGCTCCCTAAGGAACTGATGATGGCACCAAGTCTGTTACAGTTCAAAGAGCATCTGGACAATGCTTTTATTAGCATGATTTACTGTTAGGCAGTCCTGGGAGGAGCAGGGAGTTAGATTTGATGATCCCTATGTGTCCCTTCCAACTTGAGATATTCTATGATTATATGACAATCCCTTCACACCTGGAAATCCTGCCACCTACTGTGTACACTGTTTCATACTTATTCACACCTCATGCCTCACTAAAGATGCTTAAACGTTACCACAGAAACAAACTTTAGAACAATGAGATCAGGAATAATTTTCAACTTTACCAACAGTGCAAGGAACACAGTGGCTCAGAGAGCATGACATAATGTCAGTATAAGAAATGTCACTCTTATCTTAGACTATTAAGCTTTATTAGCTCACTGTTTTAGAGGTTATTAATCTCTCCAGTATATAATTGGCACAACAGTAACATTTATGTAGTCATGAAAACCATAGGTGATTCTCATATTATCAGCTCTTCAGACATCTTTATTCCTCATTACCAAAGTAAATAGATCCAGAGCTGCATTTGAAAACATCTTGTTCAAGCTTTTAGTCTATGTTTTGCATGAACCAAAACCAGCTAAAAAACCTTCACATGAAAGTACACCTGGTTTGAACAAGCCGTAGGTACTGGTATTATTAAAATAAGAGACTTGGTATGTTTATTTTTCTTAAGCAGTGTTTCCTCAGAAAACAGAATGCGTGGCATCCTTGCTTTACAGTTAAGGTGAAACTAACTGGGAAACTCCAGCCATGTTCATCTTGCCTTGCTTTAGACAATTACAATGCATGTCTTTACTTGGGCTATGCAGAACAGACATTTATATTGGTATTTTGTATTTTTATCATGCCTCTAAAGGGTCTGTTTCCCTCTATAGATTATAAAAGACTTATGGGGTTGGTAGCTTAGATATAGACATGTAGGATGCAATTCAGTTACCTAAACAAAGGTGCCTATTACCATTTCAAATCTCAAATTTCAAATTATCTCACCTTGTTTCCAGACCTGTGCTTCTGTAGGTCCTGTATCATACCTAACAGGCCTGTGCAGAAATTTCAGTCAATACTGGATAAAATACAGATGAAAATAGGGCTGGACAGCTATGTCTGGCAACTGAAACCTGCTCCTACACTTTAAACCTCTGAAATTTGATTAAATGAATCCCACCATTTGCTTTACAGTTGCACTGGTTGGATCCTTAGAGAATGGGTACCAGCATATAAGTGGAGCAAAACACTGGATGCCACAGAGACCTGACTGAACAAAAACATCCAGCACCCCTTTAAAAATCATACAGTGTCTGAAATGTGTGGGTGAGGCTTGTAAAAACGGCAGGGATGTGGCTGTAGGGCTGTATCCTCCAGGAATGGCATGTTGGATGGGTACCAGCCAGATGGATACCTCCAAAGAGATGAAACACAAGTAGATGCCAATATTTAGACATTTGAATTATTGCCTGTGGGGAGCATTAGGCCTCAGTTTCTGACATCATCAGGTGTCTATGTCATAGATTATCAGCCTGTATGTCATACATCTAAGTTCTCATTATCATCAGTGGTGATCTATATCTTCACACAGTCGTCCATAACTAGGCCATTGAACTGATCAGTAAAGATGAGGAAGCCTAAAGACAACTGTTCAGGTGACAAAACACTGGCATTTGTGCCATCCTTGGAGAATGAGATGGATATCTCACTTGAGTACATCTACTCTACTGGCTCCATCCTACCAGCTTAGACATCTGTCTCACATATAGACACCTACTGTGCCTGGAATTCAGTATCTCAATCCATACTTGAACCTGATTACCTGCATTTGTGGGTCTTCTGGGATCTCTTTATAGATTTGTGCCTTTAGAAATGCATAAGAGATCAACTTTCTATATCTAAATATTAATGTCAGCTCTCTCCAATCTCCCAAACTTCTTGCACAGCCTGTTTCTTCTAAGGCCAAGAAAACGTCTCTCTTCAAGTTCTAGTGGAGTAAATGTGTCATCCCTCATTCAAGGACTTCATTAGTTGATTTCTTCGTGTAACTGTGGAGCCAGTCCTCTGGACTGAAGCTGGTGTCCTATGATGCTGATAACAGGTGATCAGCTGTTCTTGTCTTTGCCTTGTTAGTCACTTGTTATCACCATTTTAAATCCCTTTCCAGAATGAGATACATGCTAGCACAGAACAATTTGGTGATTACAAATAAAAAAGAAAAAGAACAACCTAGATTTTGTAATTTGGAATTGATAAATCTATACAGAAACACTGGTGTGCTCCATCTGATGTACACACCTGCTTACTCATTACAATCATGGCCATTATAAATGAATCTTTGTGCCAGAGAACAGGAATGTTCATGCATTACTCAATTACACAGAGAATAAGTAACCACACAAGTTCCAGCTCCTTTTTTCACTTGAATGGCTTGTATGCCCCCTCCCTTTCAACCCCATTGCTCTGCAAAATGAAAGAGAAGTAACTTTAATTTTAAGAATGCAATGAAGTGTTGCTTGGCAACGCCGTGGATAATAGCTGGTCCCTGTCTGGCCTGGAGCATGCGTCTTCAGAAACATTTTATGTAGAGACATCCCTTTTTCACCAAGAGTGGTTATTGATATTCTTTTTTGTTCTTGTATAAGTTTTCTTTCAAAATAACACAATAGAGAAATCTTTTGGCTTTCTTTTAGAAAGTGTTTGTACTTCATGAAGAATAGATAAGGGGAAAATTTTTCAAGAACTTCCCCAGTGCACAGTTATTAGCACAACTGTCACAGCATACAGAACTTCCTCAGCACCATTATGTGCTCTTGACTTCTAAAACTGGTATTTATTTTTCATTCATTACCAATAATTAATAATGCTATCGTTTTTGTACAAAGCAGGAGACCCACTATATTTTTTGTCTCCCCTGATAACAGGGCCATTCTTTCATTCTTCAACAATTTGTTTAAAAAAAGGTGGTGATTTCTGCAGAAAAAGTTGCCACAATTATTTCAGTTGTTAATGAAAATTTGATTCTTATTGAAGTGTATGTCAGTTCCAGAAAAGTATTTTGTGGGATCACTTTTTAAATTACTAACTTTGCAGAATAGGTCAAGCTGAAAAAGATCATAGAGAGTAGCTGATCTAGAGCTCTAGAGAGAAGCTCTCAAGATAAGTGTTAACACGAAGGTACTTTCTTCCATCAGTACCAAGGACATTTTAGATTTAAACTCAGTTAGGGAAGGTGACTTCTCAGAGAGTGGATATTACTCTTTCAAATGTGACATGGGCACATATGCTAAGAAGCTGCTCTTCGAATTTGAACCTCCCCTATTAACATAGAAGTAGGTCAAACTAAACAAGCAGGTCTGCAGATGCTACAGGAGATACCTTGAGATGGAGAGACTGAAATGTCTGAAAACTACTATCACTAAACTTCCAAAACAGTATCAGTCTAAACCACTGTATTCAAGAAGTGGTTACTCTGCAGGCCCAGTCCTTAACCCTTCTCAACGTTAATCACATAACAATTTTTTCATACTGAGTCTCCTTAGACTGTTGAGAAGCCCTCTCAGCAAGTCCTATCTGAGCAAGGAAGTTACCAGGCCAGAATGCTTGGCCAAAGATTGTAGATACATTACCATAGCTTTACAATCTGAAAAAATATCTCTCCTTTTTGAGTGAAATCTTGCTAATTTCATATTTCAGTTTATAATATCTGCTACAGGATCAGGTCTGAGTTTCCATTCTTTTCGAAGAAGATAAATGTGGTCTAGAAACCTTTGCAGTGCACGCATTATTCTCTTTAAACTTCTGAGTTCACAGAAACTAAAAGAAAAAGATACAATCCTAGTGCAAAGTTCTATGTGCATGTTGATTCACTGTTCAAAAGGAGTTATTGTTACTGGACTACAGCATTTTTCAAAAGTCCATTATGGAATACTTTTTGATGAATATATTTACATTGTGCATTCTCCAGCTTACAAACTGCACACAGCTGCAAACAGTGGACTTGGAGTAGATAAGAATAACTTTTTAAAGTTTAGGGTAGATTTAAATATCAGATTTGCAACAGTGTCCACTGAAACATCCTTAATAAGTCTCCAGGGCACAATCAACTGCATTTATTCTGCACAATTTTCAATAAAAAGCCATGACTAACAAAGCAAAATAATCTAATTGAAAGACAAATATACTTTTTTTGCTGTCCATCTATTTCACTCAGAATCTCTACGTAGAATATAACATTACTTGTAAGTCATAATATTACTAGTTAGGGTGGCAGGCAAGAAAAAAAAATATGTAAAACTCTTCTGACAGGAAGATATTTTATTGGTTATCAAAGAATTCAAACATTACCCAGAAAAGCCTACTAAAATAGCAATGTAAGAAAATTCTGATCTTCTTAGCTATTATGATGTACAATGTATGGTGATTAACACAGAGGAATATGCACAGGGTCAATGAGCCAATAGGATAAGTAACCAAAATTAGCAAGTGATCATGATACCATTTTTACTGCATCCTCGTTTCCCCATTTCCCCCTGTAATTATTATTCAAGCTTCTTTCAAGTGTTTGTGAAATTTTTGGAAGATTTCAGGATGCATTTTGCTCAACAGATTTTTTTTATTACTGTTATCACCACAACTTTATGTTTTCCAGGAAAATTATAAGTTGCAGTTCTCCTTAATCTTTTGTTCCATACTATCTTGTGGACAACAAGTTGTCTGTGAGCCAGCAGTGTGCTCTTGTGACCAAGACTCATAGAATCATAGAATTACCTGGGTTGGAAGAGACCTCCGAGATCATCAAGTCCAACCCTTGATCCAACCCCACTGTGATTACTAGATCATGGCACTCAGTGCCACATCCAGCCTCATCTTAAAAACCTCCAGGGACGGTGAATCCATCACCTCTCTGGGCAGGCCATTCCAGTGCCTGATCACTCTCTCTGTAAAGAACTTCTTTCTAATATCCAACCTAGACATCCCCTGGCAGAGCTTTAGCCCGTACCCTCTTGGCCGATGATATCCTGGGGTGCCTCAGGAAGAGCACTGCCAGGAGGTCAAAGGAGATGATCCTGCCCACCTGCTCAGCCCCAGTGAGACCACACCTGGAGTGCTGTGTCCAGTTCTGGACTCCTCAGTATGGGAGACATGGAGCTCCTGGAGATATTCAAGAACCATCAGGATTCAATCCTGTGCAATGTGCTCTGGGAGCAGGGAGGTTGGACCAGATGACCCACTGTGGTCCCTTCCAGCCTTACCCGTTCTGTGACACATATTACAAGATACAGAAAAATTTCACACCCCTTCCTCCCATCCCCCCCCCTCCGCCCCCTCCCCCCGCCCCCCATCTCTGACAGAAAGACGGACTGTAGGAAGAGAGCCAGGGACAGAGTTCTGGAAAGTCTAGTCTCTGACACCATAATTATGTGCAATCAATACAAGGTTACGTATAATAAAGATAAATGGTATCTTAAGATGTTTGAGGAGACAAAGAAATATAAGTGCTATTGCAGTGCTGCTTACACAATTAATGAAACACACACATTTCTTGTCAGCTATGATTAGGAAAAATAAACTGAATTTGGAAAAGGTGCAGAAGGAGATGCTAAGGTAGTAGAAAGATAAAGATTCTATTATCCAAGAGCAGATTAGAATAATTGATTGACCTGATTTGACAAAGTCTAGGCCAGGAGAAATTATGGTGAAAGCTTACCAGAGAGGCAAAAGGACAATTAAGACAGAAGGACAATAGTGGCACAGTTTGAACTGACCATGAGCAGGGTGAGACTGTAAGTTGGGAGAATGGTCCTAAATACGGGAACAGATCTACTCTGGAGCAAACTGTCAGGAGGAAAAGGTGAGGGGAAGCCCCTGAATCAATTTCAGATTGATCAGAATAAGCTTGGAAATGGGAGAAAATGTTACGTCTGTCTGTCCTGGCTCTGCACACTTGTCTCATCGTGCCCTGCATACCTGGCACCAGGGCATCTAACTAGCAACTCAGGGGCAGCACAGTGCAGGCTGGCACTTCCAAGGTTAACAGGAATTGCATCAATTCAAATTTTTCTGCAAATAATAAAGGCAAGCCAGTAATATATTTGCACTGGAACTACTGGGGTGGGTGAGGTAAGTTTACACAAACATACGAGTATACTATTGTCAACTTAAAAAGAAAAAAAGACTATTCCTCTTCAGCTGACCTCACTGGAAAGTGGAAAGTTCAGCCATTCAGCTGTTTAAACACAGAAAAGTTTTTTACAGTTGTAAATATGAAAATAATAGATGTATACCAAAAAGGAACCAAAGATAATGTTGCACACTGCTATCAACACAGCTGTTTCAAGGTTCTTCGTTACATTCAAATCTGCTCAAAATGCTAATGTCATTAGAAAAAAATCCCTGTTTGAGTGACAATTTCATTTGCCTTAAAAAACATGAATACAGGTGAGCACTACAATCTAAACTGTACATATGTTTAATTTAAATCCACTTTGGAGGACAGCTTTCATCCAGATGCAGTGCTTCAATAATAATTGCCCTAACATACAGTCCAAACAAAATTGAGTTGTTAATCCTCAGTTCACAGCATTAGATCTGATATGGATAGATGGGTTTTGTCTGTCTCTCCCTGATTAATCTCTTTGGCCAAAAGTCATGCTGAACCTCTATGAATACAGAGGGCTTTTTTAATGAGAGGGTCCTATGAGGGAGTAAGAGTTCACTGCAAAACACTCACAAGGAAGAAGATTAAAACCTTATATAAGGTGTCATATATGTTTCGCTGGTTAGGTAAATTAAAATATACATTTCGCCTTAGCTATTAATATTATTCTTCCCCTAAGAACAAAATTATCTATTTAATTTTGTAATCAAAGAAGCCTAACTTTATTTAGTTGAAATAAAGCTTCTAAAATTTGCCATTTAAATCTTACTTTTCAAATGTTTTAACAGAACTTTAGCAGTACTTAAAGAAAATCCCCCTTTTTGGAGCTCAAAAAGGCCAGAACAAGGCCTGCACACCCAGATCTCCAATGAAGGCTCACATTTCAGACTAAGTGTCACACACCATTTAGAGGAGCTTTGGCACAGAAATAGAGTGTGCCATCTCCTTGAGAAGTTAAAATAAATAATGTAGTTATTTCCATATTTGTAGTTAATTTATGACAATCTTTTATCGATTATTAACCTCCACACCAGACTGTCTAAGAGTGTTTAAGAGCTTCTCCTTGAAAGTGCTTGAAGTATGTATTCATTCTTCTGCATAACTCCTCCTCATATGCTTTGTAGATGCACTGTGTGTTCTATCAGGATCTGTCAGTCTTCCTATAAAGAAAAAGTTATCAAGATTAAACCAGTTTGCCATCGCTATCAGGATTTAGAGGCATATCTTCTGCCTGTGCACCCATTCATTATCACTGTCATTTAGGTCTTCTTTAACCATGATGTCCTAATGTTGCCACTTCACAAGTTACCAATGAATCATTCAGTGTGGGCTTCTCAAAAATTTAACCTGAAGGCTTTTTCTGTAAGACCCAATATATGATTTTAGAAAATCTTATCTTCCTAGTATTAACTATTGATAAATCTGTGCTAGAACTAATTTTTAGTTTTTAATACCATCTCCTGCCATTACAAATCAGACACAACCAAGTTGTCTGAGCATGGAACAGGATGTGCAGAAATGCTAAAATTCATCATGCATTGTACATCTTCTCAAGCCTATGCAAGCATGTCCAGGATTAGATTCAGGCATAAACTCCTTCCCTTTATCACACCTATCAATAGTTTCTGTAACAGGTTTGCATGAGATATGCCAAGAAAATATGCTTTTTTATTATTTAATGAATCAGTTTCAAATATGAATCCATAAGAAGCATGTGAGTCTACAGATCCATTTGAAAATCCTGATGTATCGGAAAATTTGTCAATGCAATAATAACCAAGGAGAAGGTACCAGCATGACTCACAAGAGCTTCCAGAAGTACATGAAAAAAATTAATCATCAGTCCAGTCATACCACATCTGTCCTTGAAAGAAGGAAATCATTGCTTTATTAGTATAGCAGAGTTTTTTTCTTCAGAGATTTTATCTCTTTCCACTTTCTGTGAACAAGATGGAATAGTTTGTTCATCTCTGACAGAGAAAATATAAGGATTCAAGTTCTCCAATGCCTTGTATCTTCCACTGAAAAATAAATATAGACAACCTCATTTTTATTGAATAACATTTTTTTCTTCTTCAAAGGGCATTAGCATCTTGAAAAGGCTCTAGGTAATCTAGTGCTATATATTATTTACCTACAGAGAGTATTCAGCTTTCTGAGATGTCACAAGCCAGAAATCAAGAGGCAAAGGTGTTTCAAGTCTCTCTGCTGTTTCAGGTCTCTCCAAAGCTGACCCAGAACTTGTTTAGCAGCCCTCAGAGATGGCTCATAAGGCCCAGATTATTGACTGTTTTCCAAACTTCCGAGCACATCTTTGCCAGAAATAACTTTCCATAGTTACTACTACTATGAAATGTAAGATCATCACCCTTATAGTGATGGGGGCAGTATATCAGACAGATGTTATAATATATACAATGCTATAAAACTAAAACATACAGAGAAATTTCATTAGCATGCTATTCATTGTTACTTCATATGCTATTGTTTCACACACTTCACTTATTCAGCTGTGACCTGTTTTCCCTCTCTTTCTTCTATCCTTTTTTTTTACCCTGGTCCAGATGTCCACCAAAACATAGCACAAACAATGACAACAAATAGAGGGAACAAGCAGAGCTCACTCAAGCATGCAGAGAAAGGGTTAGAAGCACACACATTGAATACCGGCAACATTTCTCTGAGTTTGTTGCCCTAATTTCCAGTATTTTAATGAAGAAAAGCAAGCAAATCTTAGCCATTAAATAAGATTAAATAATTCTGGAAATAGCTGAAGCAAGCATAATGGATACAAGGAAATGCCTTTGAAAATCTGTGGAGAGCCTTGCATTATACCTTTGAAAAAATGGAAAGTGTCCCTCTTCTGTAAGATGACAAATCTGTTGTCTTTATGCGGATAGTTCTCTGTCAGTCTTGTAGAGAGCTACATTAGTCTTGCAAGATGAGAGGTGACATAAAAATTTGTCTTGTATACTTTGATTTGTATCTCATCTGAATGTCAGAACTCCAGTATCAGAAGAAAAAGAAGTAGGAATTTTTCTTTGCAGGGCAAACGACAAATGTTAGAACTCTGACATGGTATCTGAGCATCCTAAAGCCACTACAAACAGAGCCATCAGGAAGGAAGTAACCAGATCTATAGTGTCATATTTTTAATATCTATGCAGGCTTCCAAGTATAGTATTTGATTTTGATAACCTTCGCACAGCTTATTTTGTCCACTTAAAACTTGTAGGATAATCAAAGCCCTTTTCCAGGTTTGCACTCTACAGACTTTTAGAGCAAAGAGGAAAAAAACTGGTTTTAGTCTTGGATCTCCCTTATGGATTTGGGGTGGGTTTTTTTACTTTAACTCGTACAAAACTCAAATAAGGCAGACTTACAGAGTGACCCCAAGAAATCCCTCAGTTTCTCCCAACAACTGGGCTTGCTAAACCTATGACATTCCTAGCAGACATTCTTAAAGTTCTTCAGTAAAAAAACATTTGGTTATCCCCGTAAACAATCTCCTCTGGTGCTTACCTGCAAAAAGTACTCAACAGTGGGTTTAGTCCCTTCAAAAGGATAAGAGGTAGACTAACATCCTGAAAAAATGAACTTTCTGGTTTTATCACAAGAAAATTTTAAAAATCCAAGTCATAAAGAATGTATTAACACAAGTAAGCTGGGATACATAGCTTTCCTAAGCTGCCTGTTATCCTGTATTTATGCTCCTGTTTTCTTTGCTTCAACACAGCATGAGAAATGTGGGAAACACATGTCCAAACAACAACCTTTGTAAGGATAAAACACAAACACAGGGAGTACAGGGGGCAAACATTTCTGATGGTGCATACATAAGAACTCACAGCCTGGATGAAACTCTCAGGTTTCCTTGTTGACACTAGAGCTAGCCAAGGTCCATCAACTCAAGTTCAACTCAAGTCACCTGAATATCACAGGAGGTGTCATCTTCAACACCACAGGCACCCTGAGCACACATGTAGGTGCTACAGACACTCAGGAGTTAAAACACTGCTTGCAATAGATTGGCAAATGTAATTTATTAGAGTGGAAGGAGTCTGCCCCCAAGGGAATACAGTCTGAATGAAAAATGAGAAGAAAGTAAAGTGAAATCAGTTGGACCCTGGTTAGGCAGGTAATTAAAAGAAGCTCCCAGCATTCCCTGAGGATGCATCTCTGTGTCCATTACCAGGATATGGCGGTCACAAAGATGTCCGCTTCAGATTTTTTTTTAAAACTTCATATCAAATCTCTTGAAACGTGTGGGAAAAAAACCCAAACAGTTATGCTCTGAAGTGCTGGAAGACAATGATAAATGAACAATGTAACTGCAGAATTACTAGTGCATTTTAATAGCCAGAAGGGACATAAAAAAATCTCAGAAATGTGATTCTTGGCGTACAGTGGTCTTGCAAAAAAAAAAAAAAAAAAAAAAAGAAAAAAAAGAAAAAAAGAAGAAACATTTATGTGAGTTTTTTCCTGGTTTTTAGGAACTTCTGTCTTTCCCACCATCTAATGAATCTGGCTTCAAGCTAATTTAAAAAAATAGGGCAGTCAATAAAATACATATGTTAATTGTTACCACCTGTCTTAGCTTTTAAACTGGGGATTAAACATTGCCTATATATGATCTCTCCTCTTTTTAAAGTGCAAGTATTTTTTTGAAAAGGAGAAGGAGAAAGGTTAGAGTCTTTTTTAGATTTTCAAGTTAAGACACAAATGATTTTCCTACAAAAACACAACGAAACTTCCCTGTTGTTAAATTATTTTTATCCATTTAAAAACCTATGCATGCTCTACAACAGGCTTCATCTACATATTTAAAGATGTAGAACTGCCAGTAGACAGGATAATTATATATAGTATGAACGTGAAGAGGAATGTGAGTCAATCAGCTGACAGGACTCTCTCTTCTGACTGAAGGTCTAATACTTTTCATAGTGTACTCAACTAAAAGTGTTTTAGTGTTTGTCTTTAGTTTTGGGGTTTTTTTCTGTGAAGAACAACAATCCTGAGACAGGTATGGTTATTAGAGATTCCCTGCTAGTGTTCACAAGCAATAGGGAGTGAGCCACATTTTCACTATGCCTGTTAAGTTTTTACTGAATGCACTATTCTTCATCTTCTCCCCTGAGCTTATGGTTGCAACAAAGGAAATACAGGCAACAGCTGAAGTTGACATCCTGCAGCTTATGTCACAAGTTTAGACCTGAGCCTACCTGGGACATTTCATAAGTGCAGAAGGAACTTGGTGGGAGGGCTGGGCCAGGAAAGGATAAGCCTCTCTGACCTACAGATACAACCCAGTACATTATAGGAGCACTAAACTGTATCTCTGTAAGTATCCAAACGTGCACAGGCAGTAGTTTGCATGGCTGTTTGTTCTTTTGACGTGTGGCTTTGCTGTGCACCATGTTGTGGATTAATGTAAGCAAATCTGAATTACTCTTAAATTAGCTAGCCTGCACACCAAATCAGAGATTAACACAGGCCACAAAGTTCACCTGAGAACCTCTTTACAGTCCCAAGCACCATATGCAAGAGACAAGTAAATGAAGGTGCTTCAAATATGACTGGGATACGGTAGAAATTGAATTAAGTGAGCAAGGGCAGGTTGACAACAGGCATGTGAGTTCCTAACTCATATGCAGAGGATCTGTTTATTGTACCATGGAAACCTGTGGCTAAACTGGGAGTCTACACAACAAGAATCTGCCCTGAAGCAGGATGGGTCTGGGCATGGTGTGCCAGGACCAGCTGCAAGCTGCAGCACTGCTCCCCTGGCTGCCAGGTGCCTGTGACAGGCACTGAGCAGCATTTGCAGAAGAGTTTGCTGAGTTTTTTGATACCTTAACTCTGCTGACTTTCAGGATGTTTAAGGCAGCTGATCACCCAAATGATTTTTAAAATGGAAATTAAATTCTAAAGAACATATGGCCTGTCCACACCACAAAATGAATGTGGCAGATTTAATCTAGATAGCAGGGGCAGCAACAGCATGTGCTGTTAGAAGGTCACATACAGAGTCAGTTCCTGGAGTCAAAAGTTTGCACCTTGGCAGCTACCTCAGGTAAAGCCTGAGCAGATGGATCTTTACTACTTGTCTTATGCCAGTTATTTAAGCTAGCAAACATATGTGTGCAAGCAGTACAGATACATTTATACTAATGAATGAAGCAACACAACCCTCTCTGTGGTTAAATAGGTGAACTCTGGGACTGTTCTGACCCAAACCAGTCAGTGTGATACAAATTATTCCCAAGCATGGTTCAGGAGTCAGCACATGAGAGGGACCGTTCACTACACATGTGCAGTTTGCAGGCAGGCAAACTGCTTCGGGAACTGTCATGGTTGTAACCCCAGCCTGCACCGGGAAAAAAAGTAAACCTCATGGGTTGAAATAAGAACAGTTTAATAATTTAAAAAAAAAAAAAAAAAAAAAATAATAATAATAATAATAATAATTGTAATGAAAACGAGAGAGGACTAAAACCCAAGAAAGGCAAGCGATGCACAGTACAGTTGCTCAGAACCTGCTGATAGATGCCCAGCCTGTCACCCAGCAGCAATAGGCCCCTCCCAGTTAACTCCTCGCAGTTTGTATACTGAGCATGATGTTCTATGGTATGGAAGAGCCCCTTGGCCAGTTTGGGTCAGCTGTTCAGGTCATAATTCCCTCCAGCTTCTTATGCACCTACTCGCTGACAGAAGACGGGAAACTGACAAGTCCTTGATTTACAGTGAGCACTACTTAGCAATAGTTAAAACATCAATGTGTTATCAACATTATTCTCATACTAAATGCAAAACACAACACTATACCAACTGTTAAGAAGAAAATTAACTATTCCAACTGAAAACAGGTCAGGAGAGTAATACAGTTTCTTTGTAGAGATGCACACCACTCGGTACCAATCAACGTCCAGGATTGTTTCTAGGCACATTTTGTTTACTACTATAACTATACCCTTTGAACACAATGTTTTCACTTTGCTGTATGGTCATACAAGACATTTCAGGCATTTCTTAAAGTGTTGACTCCTTACTGTTTGCAGAGCTTTCTCCCTTCAACTCTTACTGTAACTTTGCTCCACTGCAAAGTGACAGCTGTGACCAGCTTTGTCCAAATAACTCTATTTAACTACTATTATGTATCTCTGCTGCAAAGACAATTCAGTAACTCACTTCATATACACACACAGTGCAATGTGCTTCCACAGAAGGACTACTTATACACTATGAAATTTGTGAGTGCTTTCCAGAGGTTAAAATTCATTGACATTCCCAGCAGCACATTAAAGCAAAATCTATGCACGTGGGCCATGCAGGAACGACAGTGTATTCTTGCAAAGTGACAGTCCAGATGAGCTGCAGATTGGGATTTCAGGTCTTGAAGCAACTTGCAATAAAACTAAACAAGACATCTAAGAGGATGTATGTTATTCCTCTTTTTTTATTGTTGCTGTTTGGTGGCCAGAGGAACTGTTTCTTGGTGTGACCAGCTTTAGAGGAAAACCAGAACTACAACATGTTAATCATCTTAATTCTCCTAGAGACTCATAAAAAGCAAATTATACTGCCTGAAATGTTAAAATCATCTCCCCCTATTTTATGTGAAAGCAAGGGCATAAAAATGGAAATAATCCCCTCAGGACACAATCCAGGGAGAAACAACAACATGACCCTGAGTTATAAACAGGAAGAGATTTTCAGTGTACTGCAGGGGATTTAGTGAAGGGATCCCCATTAATGTTAATAGGAGGCAGAGGGATGACTCTCACGCACTGAAGTGGAAATTCAGCCCTTTATGTCAAATGTTCTGAAAACCAAGCAGCTTGCTACTGCCTGTGCATCCAGCCAGAAACGGGGATGAAAACAGTTAATTGCTTTCTGATGTTTGGGTTGAACTAGGGATACAATATAAGCATAAGGCATCTGGAAATAATGCTCCTTTAAGAAATCTGGGAGGTAAGCGCCTGCACAGGCATAGGATCCCTCTCTATGCAGCTCTCTGGCAAAATCTAATGTGAGTGTCATTTAGATTAGATGAGATTAACCTCAAACTTCATTGCCCATGCAAACAAGACAATCTAAGTACACTAATGTATATGCTAACCATTTTTATTGGAACATAAATGCTTCTCTCTGCAAAGCTTTTAAGCAAATTATAAGCCAAACTGAACATAAAGGGCAAGGGTCTTGTGTTTTTTATATAATTTCTGAAGCTTTTTATCCTTTGTTATGTTTAGCAATGAAAACTATAAAACACTGGTATATTCTTTATTCACTGCATTTTCTCAGCTGAAGTTTGTCTTTTTGTAACAGAAGAGCTGAAATATTGACAAAAATCTGCTGAACTAAATTATAGATTTCCTTGTATTTTGGAAGAAGTTCAGATTTCATTTGCATCCTTCTTGTGCATTCAAAAGGGAGGGGAGAAAAACAATGGAAAACAGAAATTAAAGACAGTGGAGGAAATAATGGCAATGCATAACAACTGGACATCTGATCCTATACTTAGTTGTGTAACTAAGTTGTGTGGA
>JAYRBT010000001.1:84698491-84714349 GCA_036023395.1 Myiotriccus ornatus | reverse complement strand
AAGGGTCTTGTGTTTTTTATATAATTTCTGAAGCTTTTTATCCTTTGTTATGTTTAGCAATGAAAACTATAAAACACACTGGTATATTCTTTATTCACTGCATTTTCTCAGCTGAAGTTTGTCTTTTTATAACAGAAGAGCTGAAATATTGACAAAAATCTGCTGAACTAAATTACAGATTTCCTTGTATTTTGGAAGAAGCTCAGATTTCATTTGCATCCTTCTTGTGCATTCAAAAGGGAGGGGAGAAAAACAATGGAAAACAGAAATTAAAGCCAGTGGAGGAAATAATGGCAATGCATAACAACTGGACATCTGATCCTATACTTAGTTGTGTAACTAAGTTGTGTGGAGCCAGGGAAGAGTGTGAGGAGTTTTTCGCCTGAAGAGAAAGGCAGAGACAATGTGCAATGAACTGACCACAGCTCCCATTGCCCATCCCCCGTGACACTGAGAGGGGAGTAGATAGAAAAATTGTGAGTAAAGTTGAGCCCAGGAAGAAGGAGGGGTGGAAGAAAGGTGTTCTCAGATTTGGTTTTATTTCTCATCATCCTATTCTGACTTGATTGGTAATAAATTAAATTAATTTCCCCAAGATGAGTCTGTGTTGCCTGTGATTGTAACTGGTGTATGATCTCTCCTTGGGAGGCCAGACTCTTCTCAGCTCTTTCTCACTACACTGCAAAGAACAAAAGAAAACAGGCACAAATTGCCACAAAAATTCTGACTGAACACAAAGAAACCAGTGTTCCCAATGACTGTCAAATATGGGAATAATCTGTCAAGAGATTTTGTGTGATCACCATCCTTGCAGATTTTCATAAATGGATGAGAGCAACTCGATCTAGCTTTGAAGCCAGCACTGTTTTGAGCAGGGTGTGGACTGGAGACCTTCAAAGCTCTCTTCTAACCTAAATTAATCTCTGATCTTATGAGAGGTTGAAAATACTGCTCAGTTCCATAAAAAATTCTGGAGAAGAAAAGACATTACTATAATCTTTATAAAGGTCTAACCTGGACCAAGAGGGCACAAGAGGCCTGTGAGACTCAAACTCAAATGTGAAGATCTTTCTTTATCTTTTTGATCACTCTGCACTTGTACTTCAGGATCACATTTCTAGTGCAACGTAAAATACATAACACCATTCTATTTTGAAAGTGGTCGAGAAAATCTCAAAGAACTTACCTGAGAAGCTGTTTCAAATATAAATTAGAAGCTGTTTTAAAGTGGAATTTCAGCATATACAGACAGGTAAGAATTCTGAGACAGAATCATTGCTATCTCAAGGATTCAAGAAGGAAAGGGTATCTCTATCATATGAGGGTATTTTTAAAAACAAAACAAAACAAAACAAAACAAAACAAAAAAAAAAAAAGACAACAACAAAAAAATCCACAACCAAACAAATGCAATGTTGAAGGGCAGCAGCTCAGGAGAAGCATCTATGCCATAGAGAAAAGTAGTTCAATGCTCTTCCTGACTAATGCCTACCTGGCCTGCGAACAATCTTTCAGTGTCTTAGTGGGGTGGGGAACATAATAAACCAGGTGGCTTGGTAAACACAGCTATTTTTTGTGTATGTTGGCTAAGACGTAATTATTTTGTCCTTTTAAACTGTGTATACCTCACTTGCAGAGTCTGCACAGGGCTAAACATGCAGGAACAAGTGGCCCAGTGGGACACCATCACAGGAGTACAATTTTGAGCTGTGCAGAAATGCTTGGATTGCATTTAGGGTATGGAAAAAAGAACATTTTAATCTGTTATCTTATTAATCAACTGGAATTGATGTAAAAGCAGGCAGGTTGTGTGACAAAGCCCTTAGGAATATTCATGGGATTGTCACTGACAGCTTTCTATGTGGTTACTCTGCCTGGGTATTTTGGAATTAATGTCACTCCCAAACTGGCAATTGAAGACTAGCATTTCTCAAGGGTTTTCAATGCAAAATCACTCTTCTTTTTACAAACTTTGAGCACTGAGCCATGAAACCAACAGTACCAGCATGGTTTTATGCAATTTATGCATAGCTGATTGCAGTTTTAAAATATTACTCTTAAGTAAATGAGTCTGCATTCAATTTATAGTAGTGGGACTCCTAGAACTTGAAAATATTTATAACAAGTAGCATCAATATTGTTTCAATTGCCAGATACTGAAAAACCCATCAATATCTACTGCAAGCTACCAGGGACCACCACAGTCTATGCCAAGGGCATCACATCATCCTTCAGGGAAACCACTCTCTGTATCTTCTACCAAGTTCATTGGGTTAGAAATCTTTGCCAAGTGCTTGTTCTTTGTCAAGAAACAGCATTACAAACAGATTTCTGGCAGTTAGCTCTATCTTATTTAACCTTCCAGATTTTTGGCTTCCACACGCATTAGATCAGTTGATGTTAAGAAATTAGATATGGATTTCTCTTGAAAGATATGTTTCACAGAACTTGGACAGGTTAAGCAAGGATGTTCTGACTTAGGAAATATTCATGGCAATAGTCCCCTTCTTTTGTGCGTCCTTAGAGATCAAAAGGATGGAGGCTTCTAAAGAGCTGGCCTGAGTTTATTTACAGTTAAAGCCTTGGCTGACCAAGCAGCTGGGATCCTCACTTAGCGGAAGGAGACACTGGCACGTCAGCAGATAACAGTCATGACAGCATCACCAGCTCAGAAAGCCCTGAAAGTCACAGAATTATTCTGGTTCCAAATCTCCTCAAAGAGATTGCAGTTCTACACCCATCAACCACAGCGGTTGGAATATTTGCCATACACCTAATAATTCCCTCCTTTCCTGCAGGAGCGTCTTGCCCATGGAGGGGCTCTAAGCTGAAATCTAAACTCCTCAGTTGAAGCTGTCAAACTGGCTTCTTAGCAATGACTTATAGAGCCAGGTATCATTATTTCTCTGAAAGATACAAAGGGAGGAAACTAAGCAATTAGGGGATCTTGTAAAACCCTGTCAAGCTGAAGAGTGGTCTATTTATTTTCCTATCGATTCTCCTTTCTTTCTTTGAGGAATAATGACTGTCTCATCAAATGCCTCAAGTCCCCCACACCGCACTGTGCCTTAACTTTTGTAATGCTAAAGATCTCAGATTTGCAATTCTGTAGCCTGTCTTTCACTCTGTAATAGTTCACCTAAACTGCTGCAGTGATATTTTTTCTGCACTGTTCTCCTGCTGTTATTCTCATGCCTTTGCACCTTTAAGCTCAGATACCAGGTTTCTCATAGGAAATGATTGCTCTGGGGTGACAACTGACCCTTTTTCTCTGCTTTTCCCTATACCATGTTGTTTAAATTTTAGTTTAGCTATGTATATGAGTATTATTCACTATTATATATGGACGATTCTTAGCCAATAATTTTCCCTTCCATAAAGATGCCCCATAAACAAGTCTGAAGTCAATGTTCACTTTGCAGACTACTATATAAAAACCTCCTTTAAATTTATTTGACATATGTTGCTGGCAGTTTTAATTTTTAAGGAAGATACATCATATTGTAAAGCACTTGAGATAGGAATGGTGTTTTCCCATGAGCTAGTTGAATACCAAATATCACGGACAATGAATTTGACCATGATCTTCTAACTGCCACCACTCTATTTGTTTATGCATCTCAAGTTAAAAGTATTATTTTACTTTTATGTCCTCGGGTTTACAAACACTGAAAAAATTTAGAGCATTTGAAATCTGAAAAACTTTTTTGCAGATATCAGTTTTCAGCGTAAATAGGACTTTAGTGTCACCTCTTGGGCTGGCTGTGAGAACTCAGGCAACTGAGATATTGCATCTGTCTCTGCTGTGAAAAACCACTTTGCGGGCAAACTTAAGCCCTCCTAGCACATAGTCAGCCACGTGGGGTGCTTAGTCCTTCTATATACTTTATGAATCCTGCTGAGCACATTTTGTGACAGCAGATAAATCACAGGAAGGTTGAATGAGACAGCTAACCTGGTTACTTACAGTCCTTAAAAATGCTTCAGGCCAGGTGTTGACATGAACAATGCCAGAGTGACCAGCACAGCCCTGCAGCATACAGTAGCCTCAGGGCTACTGGGGCTTGAGCCAAACACCTTTGGAGGAAGATTGTGTCCTGCAGACCAGAAGGTGTAGAGAAGAGCCTGGCACAAACAGAAATGAGCCTAACTGGGAGGCAGTCATGAAAGGGACACTAGGAAACCCATCAAGCCGTTCCCTAGGTCAGAACAGCTGGAGTAATGTCATTCCTGACAAATATGTATCTAACATCATGCATCAAGTTTTGATGCTTTAGTACTTTTTAATATTTTTTTTCAGCATTCAGAAAGGAGTCACTTAATTCTGCTTTAGTAGATCCAACAGAACAAGAAGAAAGGAAAATCTGAGTATCTGTAGAATATTTGGGTTTGCATTTGAAAAGCGAGGTCTCATAGATGGGTTGAATATGCTTGGCTGGCAGCATTTTATGAACTCAAGCCATGACCTGAAGCCAGCCAGAAGGAGGTATAAAAAAAACCTAAACAAGGAAATATTTAAATTTGACTATAAAAGCAGTAAATAAATTTCCCCCTGCAGTCAATAATAACTATTTTAAAAAAATGTTTTGATTTATGTTGAAGTAAATGGTTCTGATTCACTTGCAAATATCATTTTTCCTGCATAACTTGAGGGGAGGGGGACATATGTCTAAGCATAATTTAAAAGACTAAATAAATAAATGCAGATTTACATTTTTGACTCATGGACATCTTTTAATTTGTTCCTCAGTCATCAGAATGAAATGTCTAGGATTTGTCCAGTTAAATTTCTGAACAAAAAAATTTATATTCTAGAAAAAGAAATCTATCTCAGAGTGCTCAAATCTTCCTCTGCAATTATACCTGTGATGAAGACCAGAAATCTTGCTCACTTACATGATTTTTTTCATGAATTGAAGCCTTATTTTTCTTATTGCCATCCCTGGAAGAGAGCTCCAGCACCATGGCCAAGCTTTTTTTCCAGTTCTACATAATGAGCCAGAATAAAACCAAAAAACCTTCTTTTTCTTTGTTTGCACACATATATTTAATGACAGATATCCTCTTGCAATATGCAAAATTATCCCTCACCATACAAAATGTGCCATATTTTCTGATCTGGTGTCATTGCTTTGCATTGCATTGCAAACATAATCCAGGCCTAAAGCCTTGTTTAAGCTGAAATGGTGAGGATTATCTCATTGCAAAGATAATTCTTTTGAACAGAGACCAAGTCTTACAGTTTTTCTAGGACTTCTTCCTTTGTCATAGCAAGGAAAGAAGGGTATTGCTAAAAGACAAGAAAAATTAATTAGCACCTTACCATGTCACACTGGGTAAACCCTTATGACAACTTGTAGCCTGCCTGCAATAGGATTGACAGAAGGACTTGCCCAGATGTAGCCATGCAAGAAGCAAGAAGGTGGAGAGTATTGAACTAGACAGAGTAAACTTTCTCAGCTGACTGAGTAGTTTCACTGTCCGGTGGTATCATGTTTAACCCTATTCTGCATCTTGCCTGAGTACCCCCAGCCAGTCTGCCAAGTAACAGTATGGTAGTGTTTACACTAAAAATGCAGGAAGGACTTCGGATTCCAGATACTCTGAACTTCTTTCAGTATTTGCTAAGATAAGCAATCACTATGTATCATGGGATGCTCAGAGATAAAATAGAGATCTATGTGTACTCCACAGTCTCCAAAAGATTTTGCCAGCACATGTTCAGGCCACTCTAACAGAGATCAATGGCAGCCAAAAATTATTAGGTACAATATATTGTATTAAGGAGGAAAAGAAAGGGTAGTAAGATAATTCCCCAAATCCAAGAGTGTTCTCATACCCAGTCAGAAGACAGCCAAGCCTAGAAAGAAAGAAGGGGCAGTCCAGGCTGTTCTGGCACTGCCTCAGACACTGCTCCCTGTCAGCAGGGCTGGGCTGGGCTTAACACGGGAGCCCCAGCCCTCTCTTTTCTCGAAATAGAAGTGGTGTTAGAGGTCGATCCTATCTTTAGCTCTTTTACTGTGCAAGATGATGTCGGGCACTTGGAGAGCAGAGGATCGTTAGCCGAGAAATGAATGAGTCAGAGATGGAAATTGGGTTCCTGTGTTGCAAGTTCCTCTGAATCTTCTCTTCGGAAAGGGATGAACTTGTGGGTATAAGACCAAAATATTGTTGAAAGAGTCCAGCTCTCCTTATGGACCCTGTGTGAACTCAAGCAAGTCACCCATTTTATCTGTGTGTCACTTCTTTTATCTGTGACACAGAAGGAATAATCTGTTGCTTCCCACATCCTGAGAGCCTGTGTTGTTCCCTGTTCTGAAACAAAGAGCATCCCAGCTGTGAGCTGATCTGAATCCAAGGACATTTTGTTTTTGTTTACTGACATCCAAATAATAGCAGCAACAACAACAACTTACCAGACATTCAGGGATGAGTTTAAAGCAGGTAAGGAGAGGCCACTTAAACCATTTTTCAGTTTAGATTTTAATATGATGCCATCATAAGCTGATACATCGATTCTCCCTAGTATGGAAGAAGAAAAATATAATCCAAAATGTGTGCACAGTCAAAGATATCCTTCTAGGCCAAGGACTTTAGTAGGATGGAGGATTGTTCAGGTGTTAATAACAACTGTAGCTTATGAAGAGCAGCTAACAGGTATGCCTGTCAGCTGCTCCTTGACTATACAGAAAACCCTATCAACCTTTCTAACACATGAGATTCCTTCACACTTGTGTAAAACACGTGAGGTTGGGCTCTTAAAATACAGCTGATTAATGTTCACATGGGTCTTGGCATACACTGATGTTAAACAAAGCTTTGAGTTCAGTGACCCATACACCCACACACTTACCATCTGAACACTAGTGTCTGCTCTGAGCATGTACCATTGCTAAGCTCATTCTCCTGTTTAGGAATATATTAAAATCAGTACTGCTTATACAGCTCATGTAAAAACAGCAGCAGTGCTCCTGTGTGTAAAACATCTGAGCACTACTGTCAGTGGGTGCTTCACCAGTGGGACCTGTGAAGAGTCCTACAAAAAAAACCCTGGTAAACAACCTGCCAGTTATGTGGAAACCAGAATATTCCCTGTTATAAGGATAATTTTGTTCATTAACTGAATTTTTATCCATTAAAACTATGATTTTTCCCCAATTTTCTCATGTAACTACAGCTGAAAGTAGTTAAGCTAAAAAGTAGTTCTAACTAAAGTTGAGGGTATCTCAGCCAGCATTTTCAGTGAGGCTGTGGCAATATGTTTGAGCTGCTGTATGAGTTACAGGGGAAAAAAAAAAAAAAGGGGTTTTGTACAGTATAGCTGAACTGAAAAAAAAAAAAAAAAGAGGTGAGGAATTGGTATATGAATCCCATACACTACATGATCTGTGCTGACAGGAAAAATTCAGCAACCTTCCCAGATGTGGTTTTACCCTAACATCAAATGTCTGTTTAAGAACAGTGCAGCACACACTCAAAACCTTTGCTGTTGCTGAATCACTCTGGTTGCCACTGAGATTTTTTTTTCCCACTTATATGAGGAATTCATTGCTCTGTGCTACCACCTCATTTTCTTTAGACATTTAGAGAGCTTCATAAGGTCAGCATGCCTGTGACATTTGAAGAATTGGTGCTCATGTGGTTATTTCCCAGAGAAGTACCTGTGAGTGAAGTAGTGGATGGATGGAAATATGTCTTTTCCTCTTTGCAGCAATGGTGTAGGAGTGATCTTGGCAATTTGTTTTCCATTTTCACATGAGTAATTACCGGACAAAACCAGGAGATTACTGGGGAATGTGTTTTGTAGGATAAACATTTGGCTTTGGCCAAATAAGAAAAAAGAAAAAAAAATTGGTATCTTGGGTTTGCATTTCTGAAATTAAGATTGAGGTTCTGTTTTTTAGTGTAGGTACCTAGAGCCAACTAAATATCCCTTTAGCAGACTTGGCTCCCACCCTACAGCAATGTGGGACCTATCTCCCAGCTCTGTATAAATACTTCAGTTATCCTAACAGAGAACAAATTTAAACGTTACGTTTACACATCTGCATCCCATCCTTGGTGTTTTGCTTTTAAGGGCTGAGACTTTGATGCCATCCACAAAAATAAGGGAAATGAGGTGTCATTGTCTCTTTTCCCTCCCTGACAGCCCCCAAATCCTGCTCAGTGAGTCAAGGCGCTGGTCAGAAACATGAGAGATCCAGATTTAAATCCCCAATCTGCCTGTTTCAGAGCAAGGATTGCAACTCTCCCTGAAGGCACCTAGTCTATCAGGTAAGTGCAGGATATCTCCTATAATACTTTATGTAAAATTAATATTCCTGCAAACTTATTCAAACCAACATTTTGCAGCAAGGTCCTTAATTAAATTACCCCTGAGATTTCTTTCCTTTTCTGAGATTGAAATATATTTAACATGTGATGTGTAACAGCTATAAGTGAAGAGCCTTATTCTGAAAGTTTGTAAGTGTTTACAAATGTTTCATTTTAGTGGCCAAATCAGAAACTCAGATACTAGTACAGCTAGGATGTTATTGTTTGCTCAACTTTGTCGTGGTCTGATAAGGTAAATGCAGTAGTTTGGCACATATTATGCGCAAAACATTCAGTGTGAAACTCTTCTGTGAGGAATTGCACTCACCACCCCCATAAAATTATGAGGGATATATTAGGAAGAAAAACAATTTCCTGCATCTAAATATTTATTTAGTTTTTAGTATTCTATAGTGACAGAAAATTCAACAAACCCTTCTGTTCTTTTCTCTATCCCTTCCTGAATTATTACAATTTTTTTGGCACAGTCGATCTTACTACCACTGCCAATGGAAGACGTCACCCTGAGGAAATATCTTACTATATTCAACGGGATCAGTATAGTCTGCATTCATCTTTCAAAAAACAACATAGAGGGCCTGGGATAGCTAAAGAAAGGATGTTTAAGGGCTTTGTGGACCACATTTACATGCAGGTCATATGTATTGACTTTTCCAGCCTAAGGTCTTCCAGGTTTCTCTAAGTGACTCTATATTGGTGTTTCACCAGAAGTACACTTTTGAAGCAATTTCCCTGTTATGCTTTGGTTCACATTACTAAAGTGTCATCAAAGGGCATGAACTAGATTACTCATGGGTTAAAGTAAACTGGAAGCAGTGTGCCAGGAGCACACATAAAGCACTTCAACTCCCAACAAGCATATAGTCCACCAGAGAAAGCAAGAACTAGTCCAAAATAAACTCACCTGAAAGGCATCTCTCAGGTCTTCACAAACCTCTGCACTATTTACTTGTACATACAGCACAAATGTAGCCTTTGCATTTTACCTCTAGAGGGAGCAGACACAGAGTTGAGGACAGGGAAGATGCACAGTAGGGCAAGGGGCACTTGGTGCCACAGTGTGGGAAGGAATGGTGTGCTCCTGGAAGGAATGATGAAACCACTTGTGCACTGTGTGAGTTCTTCCTTACCTGCTAAAACTCAGTGTGCATTTAAGAGGCCTCCAGACTGGGTCAGGAGCTGGTCACTCCTCACCGGACTAAAGGAAGACCAAGAGAGGGAGAAGGTGCTGCCTCCCTCACTGGGAGGGACACAGATGGTTTTGAGAGCAGTAGGAAATCCTGCTAGATGTTGCACAGCTCCCTGTGCCAGCTCTGAACGTTACCAGGACACCAGACATATCCTGAAAGGTTGCATGTGGTGGGGGTGGATGCGATGAATGGTTGCAGTGTTTGGTCAAAGGCTCTACAAAGGCCCCTCAGAGCTGTGTCATCCCAGATGCTTCTGGAAAACTAGAGGCTTGCAAGGGCCCTGCTGATGTTCACATGCCTGGATGGCATGTGTCTCCTTCACAGTCTTCCCACTGGCCTCCAGACCACCCAGCCACAAAGCTCAGTGGCAGCCCTGTGCCTGTCAACAGGCACTGCTCTTCTGAGCCCACATCCAGTCTCTCAGCACTGTGCCAAACACAGCACTACTCATAATCTCTGCAGCTCAAGACTGCTGCTTACAAACAGCATAAGAGATGCAGTTGTCCTATTTTGGGGTAAGTTTCAAACGCTCTTCTGTTTCAAACCACATTTCTGCTTTGCAGAGTATAGTTTTCTCTCTCAGGTTTCCACCTTGGTGATCCAAAGGTAAGCCAAGCACCTTTCTGTTCTTACAAATCCAATCTATAATCTTCTGCACTTCTACTTTCTAAATAACTGCAAATTCCTTAATTTGGACCTAGATTGAGAGACTGACTTTTCTTCCTTTGTGCTACAAAAGCATACGGCAGAGGGTGTGGGTGAACTGCCATTAACATCAGCCAACAACACACCCCTCTATCCATCTTGCTCCATTCTTTCCATCACCACTGTCCATCATGGTTCTGCAGCCTCTGCAGGGTGAGTGTAGTCAAGTACAGGTGCATCCAGCTGACACTGAATTCAGTTCTGGCTTTTGGAAACATATGTGTACGTGGCAGTAAATCTAATTCTGGAAAAGCAATCTGTTCTACATAGTCTCTCACATGCTGGAGTAGAAGACAAATTCTCTTTAAAACACTTCCCACATTTGTTTTCTTCTTTTGAGGGCAAAGGAATGAAACAGGAGAACACTAACGTGGTTTTTTTCTTTGTTCATCCATAAGAAGTGATGATGCTTGAAGCTTCTCAAATAAGGAAAATCATATATTTAATTAATTATATAGTACATATTAACTTTGAACAAATGCCCTCATCTTTACTGGAAATGGAGAAAGTCAGATATCTTTATTACATCTACTTATAGAGGCTCTTTTTATCTGCTGAAAGAAACATATCCATCTACTATGCTTTTTTTTCTCCTGTTAGTTATCTGCCAAATAGCAACTGCTCACTGATGGGCACATTTCTGTGTAGGAGAAATCTTTGTTTAGACATGGGGAAGCCTCAAAGTAGGAGGACAGTAGACAACTTCCAAACGCTTTAGCTAAATAGAAGACTTCTGAAATAGCAAGCATCCAATATTTTTAGCTGCCAAGGGGAATTCAGCGGGTTGAAAAATGTGTCCAGTAATAAATTTCATCTATAAACTAGAGAGCAATCTTGCAGGGAGCTATTGCAGAATTGTAAAAAATTATGTCTAATCACATTTTTCTACTCTTCTGGGAAATTACAGCAGGCACCTACAAGAAAACCTGCAAAAAAATTATCCATCCTAATTACAGATTATTTCAACACAAATCACAAAAGTTCCTTGTTGTTTTGTGGTGTGTTTTTTTTTTTTTTTAATTTAAGGTATACATTAATTAACTAGCAACCAAAAGGAAGGGACTAAGCAACAGAATTATTTGGCTCTTTCTATAGTCTCTGGCTGCATGGTGCCAATTGCATCATGTTAGCTGCAATCTGCTACTGACAGATGTATTCAGGTTTGGTTGATGTTACTTAACTTAGAGGCTGTGACAGTGTTTGGATAATTCTGATGTTATCCTGAGAGGATTAGGATTCAAAGACAAATTTAAACTCTCTTCGCCAATGCGTATTTGAAGATGATGTACATTTGGAGGGGACTGGCTGTCACAAACCTAATTTGACCTATGTTTTTATTTGAACATATGTAGTTTCTCAAAGGAAGTGAATTCTAGGCAGAGATGAAAGCCATTCAGTGCCTCTGATCTCTGCGATGTCACTTCCAAATGAGAGCACCTTCACTGGACATTTTCCTTTTCTGGCAATGATCTGGGGAAATTTACAGAACTACAAACACAGTCTTTTATTTTCAGAGTTTTAAAAAGTTAGAATAGATACTTATTCATTGCCTTTTCTTCAACATATAATGCATGTTACAGAAACAACTTAGGGCTTTGTTGTTTTCAAGGTAATTTCCTGACAGTTGAAGTAAACGATATTTTCTGAATATAGACACAAAAATACCAACAAAAATTGTTTCCTCCTCAGATCCACAACACCACAAAATGCATCTAGGACCCTTCTGAACTCCTCTTATCGTGCCTAAAGAAAAATAGCAGTGCAAAGAAACTGTAAGTAGTTAGAGCATCACCGCTTTTCCGAGGTCAAATGTAAAAGCTAGAATTGTAATTTTATACACAGTACATCATGAAATCCTTACACACTGGAAAGAGTGAATCTGATATCAAGTTTTACCACCTTAGAAAAGTCAAAAGACATACTGTTGCTCTTAAGAGATATGACAAAATTGTCAGTTTCTATTTCGTCTTTTTTTTATTGATACATTGTAATAAGAAACACCACAGTAAGATCCACCTTTCAAATGACAAATTTCAATGGAAAATATCACCTCTGTTGCTATACATGTAAGTAGATACTCTAATTGTCAAATGCTTGATTTCTTAAGTCTAGAAAATGTATTATGATACATACGATAGCTTCATGCATCTAATCTTCCCAGATCATTAAGGAGAGTGATGAAATGTACTTTTAGAAAGAAGAGAAGAAAAAAAATATGTGACATTTCTTACTCCTTAGTGATTTGGTTTGTAAAAATTTCCATCTATGACTTATAGACACATAGCACACTTGAGGTGTTAAACATCAACAAGCACTTCCACATTTCTAGGTGGTGGGTAAAAGTTTTAGAACATAGGGAGCTTACTGGATTGGTAGATGTTCCTGGTGTGTTGCTTACAGACCCATATGGTTTTCAGTATTATTTTTAGTAAGTTATTCCTTTTCCATGTAAAACAAAAAGACAGCATTTGTCAAAAGCATTTGCTATGAAACACAGATCTGTTAAAAAGAAAGATAT
Source organism: Myiotriccus ornatus (assembly GCA_036023395.1). Lineage (NCBI taxonomy): Eukaryota > Metazoa > Chordata > Aves > Passeriformes > Tyrannidae > Myiotriccus > Myiotriccus ornatus. The sequence goes on along the minus strand of JAYRBT010000001.1, from coordinate 84,701,602 downwards.
TAGCAAACAGCTTCTACATTCTATGCCTCCAAGCTGTCTCCATTAAGCACCTCTTTCCATTAAAAAAAAAATAAGTCACATACTCTTAAGAGTTTGTACAAACAAAAACAACAGCTTGAGTGTACAGAGTTGTTTAGTATATACTAAGCTTTGAAAATGTTCCAATTTTACTACTGTGTATTATGCCTTGAACTGCTATTTCTGTATGTTAGGCATAAATACTGATTATATAGTTCCACTGAGGACTGTAACTACAGAATGTCAAACTAGAAGAGTGAGAGAGTTTTGGTTTAGGCTTAGGTGTTCTATAATTTATGAAAACAGCTACTTTTTTTTTGTTCCTTAGCAGTCTTTCTCTCCAACTGAAACAAACTTTTATTTTTTGCATCTAATTGTAAGGCTGTTTTCATAGTTTTTTAATTGCTTGCCCTTGGAGTCTGCTGCAATTTTTAAATAATAATTCACATTCAAAACTTGCCATATTGGCTCTCTACAACAGTCTTGATGCTATACCAAGGAAAAACAGTGGAAGAGATGAGTGTGAAGATAACGTAAAAAAAAAAAAAAGACAAAAAGCTCTATTTTTGTTCCTTTTATTCAAGTTGCCACAAATCTAAGTTTGACATTTTCAAGTTTCCTTCTGCAATGATGAAAATTAATAAATGAGAACCAAGATTCTGGGGTTTGAGACATACATCAAACATCAGGAAAGTTAGAAACTTTGCTTACAAAGACACAAGAAGAGTTTCCTATGGAAGAATTTTTGCTGCATGCAGATGACCTCTGGATTTCTAGGTAGTTTTTTAAGCCTGCACAGAGTCCATTGAAGTTGATAGGGTCTGGTTCAGACAGAAACATTCATCCTTAGAGGTCATTTCCAGAGTCAGATTTGCACAGTTAGTCTGAGTCTGTAGAAAACTGCAGGGAAAATATTCCCTCTGGTATACTGAGATTAAATCTTGAACTACAAAACACTTATTAAACTTCATTATTGTAATTCTCACTTTTAGATGGTTTACTTTTAAAGTGTTTAGCTACCCTATTGTAAATATTGTCTCATAGCACTGCCTGAAGAGAAAGTCTGCAATTTTGAAGAACTCAGATTCACAGAGGAGGAAGAGTTATAAAGTTAAAGGTAGTGCAGTAGTAGGAATATATTTATTGTTAGTTTATGAGATAAAAGTTTATATCTGCACTCCCACAAAGGAGCACAGAGGGGAAGTCCACATGACATGCTGTTCCACCTGCTCCCAGGCACATCACAGAAGCCATCAGCCCACCAAAGGCCCATCTCCACAAGCCCAGAGCATCACAGGGGCTCAAAGGCAGGTGGAACCCCAAATTAGGGACTCTGAGGAAGGCACACCCTGTCCAGAGCCTCGGTCCCACAGCCCAGTTGTAAATACATTGAGAGGAGTCATCTCCAAAGTACCTTTTGAGCTGAGGGAGGCTGGTCTCTAGAGGTGTAGGATGAATGATGGTTATGCAGGGGAAAAACATTTGGGGATTGCACAAGACTCCTAACGGGATGCTTAGGAAAGAAGAACATATTGGATTCAAACAACTTGGGGGGAACAATTATCAAAAAGTAGAGGGGTAAGGGATGAAAAAGGCTGGTCACCTGTAAGTAGCTGGATTGCTGATACCCTTGTTGGGCCATGCCCTGTCTATTGTTGAGGGTCTGAGCTTATCAACTGGGACAAGTGTCAGCTAGTGAGTACACATATGATGGCTATTGAGCATCAAGCCCAACCAGCTAGTCTGTAGATTGTCTGGGTGCCAGAGCAAGATCAGCAGTGTATTGGACAGTGGGGACCAGGGGAGTCCCAGCCAGCTGCCAAAGGGATGTCATTGTCCAGGTCTCTAGGGGTGAATCTTATGTCCGTGTGAGTGTGTGTGTGCTCAGAGTCTGTACCACCAACTGGAGGGTTTCTGTGGCCTTGAGGACTCGTATGTTCAGCCAGGAGCCAGCAACTGGGCAGACTGAATGTCTGAGGAGCATAGCTGCTGGAGACATTCAGGTTGTACAAGTGTACATATCTATTTCTACCAGTGATTTCCATCCTGCTCAGATAGAGAGGAAGGCAGGATGAGGCTGTTGGTGCTGTTTGTTCTCATGTGAGTTTTCTGTGTGTCTGTCTGTGAATCTGTGTGGCTGACCATGTATATTATGTGAATCATGATGCACATAATGTGCTGTGCATAACTGTGCTTATTGGGAATGCGTCTTCAGCCTCACTACTCCTTGAACCTAGGCATGGAGCTGCTGTAGCCTCTCTCAGACTGTCAGATCCAATGCATTATGTTTTTCTCCTAACATTTAGGTACTACTTCATACAGGCACAAAAGTTATGCTCATTCTCCCTTCATTATTAAACAGACAAAACTTAGACTAATTCAAGAACAGTCACTAGAACTTAATTTTTGTTTTAAGCTATCCAAGGAACCTGTTGCATGATGCACTGGGTTACGCAAAAGTCCTGGTATCCACCTTTTCTCCAAATGTGGTCTTCTGGTGTTTTGATTTCCTTAAATAGACTGAACTGATAGTAATTAATGACTCAAACATTCAACCACCTGCAGTGACCACCCAGGTGCTGTCAGGGACTGGACTACTGGTGCTCAAGGTTCAATCAGCAGTGTGCTTTGCTAACAATAGGCAGAGTGCCCACCCAGGCCAGGAGCTGAAGTAGTGCACATGCAACACCACAGGCTACAAGCTGGGTGTTAAGCAATGTATAGAAAGAGGCAAATCCTGCAAGGTGGAGGAGTATTCATTTTTTCTTACACAGATGACTCAGCTGTGATGACTCCCTGGAACATTCGCACTAGCCTGAAGGTATTCATCTCTTGTTGATGAGCTATAATGGGACACGGTGGACTAAGCTGCACTGCCTTAAGAAACAGCTGCAATATCTTAGAAGGTGTCAGAGACTCCCGAAATATCCATGACTCACAGTATTACATCATCCAGTGTAAAGCTCCCCATCCTGGAGGAGGTACCAGAGATGTTCCCACCTGAACCTGAGCACATGTAACTGAGTTTTGGGGCTTCCCTCACCACCCAGGGCTTCCACCACCACTTTAATAGATACAGACTGGGATCACCAT
>JAYRBT010000001.1:84688058-84698391 GCA_036023395.1 Myiotriccus ornatus | reverse complement strand
ATAGGGGAATCTGCAGAGGTTGCAAGGCTGTGGCCTTATGGCTAGGTCCCGAGCAGTTCTGCGCAGCTGCAGTTGCTTGGAGACCTCTGGACAGATCTCTTCTTCTGAGCCTTCCTTGCAGCTCTCGTGCATCTCTCTCCACTATCTGTAGGCCTCTTCTGGTCCACCCCTGACACCTCACTACAAGAATGACACTGAGGTGCTGGGGCATCTCCAGGGAAGGGCAATGGAGGTGGCGAAGGGTCTGGAGTACCAGTCTTAGGAGGAGTGGCTGAGTGAGATGGGGTTGTTTAGCCTGGAGAAAAGGAGGCTCAGGGAAGACTGTATTGCTCTCTACAGCTGCCTCGAAGTAGATTGTAGCGAAGGGAGGGGCAGGGGGTTGGTGTCTTCTCCCAGGAAACAAGCGACAGAAGAGGGATGACCTCAAATTACATCAGGAGAGGCTTATATTGGATATTAGGAAACTTTTCTTCACTGCAAGGGTGGTCAGGCATTGGAACGGGCTTCCCAAGGAAGTGGTTGAGTCATCATCCCTGGAGATATCTAAAAGACTTGTAGATTTGGCACTTAAGAACATAGTTTAGTAGTGCACTTGTCAGTGCTGTGTTTGTGGTTGGACTCAATGATCTTAAGGGTTTTTTCTGATCTAAATGATTCTATGATTTCCTCCTCATATATATCTGCTGCTGGGTGACCAGATGGCATTGCAAGGGTCTCTTGCTCATCAGCTCGGGCTCAGGGTCCTGTGTAGCCAGGACAATTTCTCAAGTCTTTTTCAGCTCAAACACTGCAAGTCTCCTCTGCCTTTTTTTTGGTCAGATCACTGCAGCAGAAAACATAAAGTATAGTCCTCTACCACCATATAGTGTCTGCCAACAAGTAGCCAAAAGAAATATTTTCCCAGGCTTGCCCCAGCAGCATCTACTGGTTGTGTTCTAGGTGCCCAGCAAGGGCTATGTTTGCCAAAAAGGGAAGAGAATAAAAACAAAAAAAGGGAAAAACAACAGCTTCTTCCATCAGTGCTTAGGTGATAGAGATCTGTGTTACAGCAGAAGTTTCTCCCAGCACTAAATTTTCTCTTGAGAAATTCAGAAAGAAAAAGCATATTCTCTATTCAAGAGCTAGCAAAAGAAAAAGGAAACTTGTACAGGAATCCTCATTCATCTGTATAAAAATGGATTAAGCATGGCAATATACCCCCTATTTTACAGATGTATAAAGTGAGGCAATGATTAGGTAGTTCCCCTGCAACTGCAAATTGCTGTGAGGCAGACAAAAGAGGAATAAAAGAAAAATCTATACATGGTATTAATCACAGATAGGTGCCCAAAGGCCTAAGGCTCATTACAATGCAAAATATTTTTTTATTATTATTTTAATTCAGGGCAAATACAGACCTTACCTATTTACATGTATTACTTCATTGTTCCACATTCTTAATCACTGTCTGTTTTTCTGTTGTTTTGAATAGAAATGAAGGCATAATGGGGTTTCACAACAATGCTTTTAAAATATTTTATTAACATGGAATCAATTTTTTATGAAATACCATACTATAACGTGTAACACGGTAGGCAAAAGGCCAAGGTATGGAAAAGACTAGTAGGAATAAAGAGTCCAAATATATACTTATATTATATGTATCTTCTTAAAAAGGCAAGGAAATAACTTTTCAGTACAGTTGAGAAAGTCTACAGATGTCTGTGTGCAACAAGAAGTTTGAATCAGAAGAAGCAGGAGAAAGGTAAGTTCATCACATATATCTTTGTTGTAAACATTCAGTCCAAACTTTATATATACACCCAAGTGAAGTTATGTGCTGGGACTTTTACTTACCCTATTAAACTGTCTTTATCCCGTGCCCTGAGTTTTCTAGCTTTTACCCTTCTGATTCTCTCTAGGATATTGCTGGTGGGGGAGTGAGCGAGTGGCTGCATGGGCCTTGGTAAATGGCTGGGGTTAAATCACGACAAGTTCTCACTTAGATTCTGCCTATTCTTCCTTTTTATTGAGTCACCAGAACAGCAAGTCCTCAAAACTTACTGCATCTGAAGAATGCCTATCCTTGAAATGTGTGATAGAAGGAGTCCTGTTTGTCCATGGAGCTGAAAAACAGCTGGAAAAATACCAGTTTCAACATTTTAGCTTCATTTTGATGAGGTGCTGGTGGGTTGGGAAGATGATAGCCCAGAACATGTGTACTTCAAGTCTTAATGTTCACCTTATCATCTGAATAATTCTGCAACTGATTGAGAGATTTTTTTAACACTTTCAAATTTTTCACTAGGTTTGACTCTGCTAGTGTGACACAGTCTGTTGTTTCATCTGCAACAGTGCATGCCATCTCCCAGAAGTCTGAGGAATACTATTTATTTCAAAAGCTGTGATTTCCAGCATGAGTTTGTCCCTACTCTTTTCTGACAACTTTGAAATATGGGACCATAATCTGCTCAAACATAAAAGAAGCTGAATAAATTTGCAACTAATATTTAAAATATTTTTGGGTTTATTTCTTGTAATTTTCTTGTGTTGAAACCCTGTTCAGCAGGATATCATCAGTTACTTCACATTTTCACCAGGATCAGACTTCTGTCTTCAGGAGGTTATTGGAAATTTAGGATGCTATTTGTATTCTTTTATACAGATCAGCTACTTCAGACTTTGTGAGTTTTAGTTCCTATCTCAAGCATTTTTTGAGTTAGGGAAACCAGACTGTATGAAAACTTCCATATATCTCTAGTCAGATGCAGTGTGTACCTAAATGCTACACAACACTAAAACAGCTGATATCAGCTGATGTGACTGATACCAGCATGATGGAGACATTGAAATTGCTGAACCTGAATGAGCACATCTACTTTCCAAATTGATTTGCATGGAGAGATACGACAAGCTTGGGAAAACAGAAAAGTTAACTTACTTGCTGAAAACAAAGCTTTTTATAATTTTTTTCTGTCTGTCTTCTTTTCAGTTAGGCATGATTTAAACTATTTTGCTTTAACACCTTGAAATTCGTCATCTTTTTTGCACCACACTAAATCACTACTGTGTCAGCAGAACTTGTACAGGCTTGAAAGACAGAAATGCAGCCAACACACTCTGAAAAATGGAGATTTTTACTTGGCCTCTGGTTTTGCAGCATCCTTCTTTTCTCTCTTCTTTTCTTTGAAGAACATAAAATTAAGGAATAGTCTAGACTGCATCACTGTGAGGAGATGGAGCAGCATAAATGTAATGCAGTGATAATTTGGATAACTGCTGTTTTCAGGATTCTGCTGAGTACAAATCCTCTGTCAAAAGAAGCTCTAACAAAGAAATGATTGAAGTTTGACTAACAGGCATGACAGTCAAGTCAGAGACATCCCATACTTTGGGTCTCATACAGTGTGTGGCTTTTCTAAGTGAAAGAACAGCGTGGAGTCAGACAGGGATGGGAGAAAGGAAGAGGGGATAAAAGTCAGGGGGGAGACTTGGCAAGTCTCAGAGTAATGGCAAGGCAATCTCAGATGTTCTCTGATATGAAAACACTGCCATACAGAGTGATGAAAACAAGTAGCAAAATTTATGAGTGAAGGAAAGAAAGTTAGCTATGCTTCAGAAAGCTGGGGGGTGAGGGCAGAGCAGGGAGAGTTGACAAAGAAAATCCAAAACAGCAACAAATGGGCCTCTTGTGGAGCGGTTCTGCAGGCAGAAAAGGAAGTAAACAGATTCCCAGCAAACCAATCTTCAGCCCTGTCAGCATCAAATGGATGGGCATCTGTTCCTACGCTTGCCCCATTTGATGTCATTTCCTTCTCCAGAGTCAAGAAGCTTAAAAAGCTTTTCCCTTTTCACATCTGTTCTCCTGTCTCCCTATATAAGTAAAAAATGTTAGGGAGGCTATGTTTGTTCTGCTACAGAGAGACCTTCCCTTACAGCTGTTTCTTCTTTGTAACAGAAATGATCAAACTATATAACCTACAAAACACTGCTCATGTCCATGCTAAAGGTAACTGTGATAGTGCTCACACAATTTTTTAACTCTCTTGTTTCTTGCTGTACTAAATTGTTTCAGTTTCCTCTAAGCTTTTTTGATAAGGCCTCTGAAAAGCCCAAATATTGATGATCTCCATGTAAATAAGAGGTTTTTCCAGTTAATGTAGTAAGTGGAGTAAGGGGGCCTGGCTGCTAACTCTGTGTTTGGATAGCATTACTGTTTCAGGTACCTGATTTTCCTGGTTTTAGCTAGGGGTAGAGTTAATTTCCTCTCAGTAGCTATTACAGTGCTGTGTTCTGGATTCAGAATGAGGAAGGTGTTGATAGAACACCGATGTTTTGGGTTTTTGCTAAGTTGTGTTTCTCCTAAGTCAAGGACTTTTTTCTTGTCTCGTGCTTTGCCAGTAAGGAGGTTTGCAGAAGAAACTGGGAGGCAGCATAACTGGGACAGGTGACCTGAACTAAGCAAAGGGATATTCCACACCATGGAACATCATGCGCAGTATATAAACTGGGGGAGTTACCTGGAAGGGGAGCGGGCAATCTGGGTTCAGAAAAGGGGGATCTGGCTTCAATCAGCAGATGGTGAGCAATTGTATTGTACATCACTGTTTTTTCCCTGTTTATTATCATCATTATTATTATAATTTACCATTATTACTGTATTTTACTTTATTTTCAATTATTAAACTGTTCTTAACCTACAAGTCTTACTTCCATTCTCTTCCCCATTCTACTGGGGTGGGAGGGGAGAGAAGGCAGGGTTGAGCAGGCGGCTGCATGGTGCTTAATTTCCAGCTGGGCTTAAACCATGACACTGATCTAAAGTGTAGAATGTTAAAAAGAAAAGAAAATAAAAGGGAAAAAGGATAAAAGAAGAAATCCACTGTTCTCTGAAAGATCTCATGCATCATGGAAAGGAAAAGGCAAAAAAAGCAGTTTTATACTTTCCAGTCCACCTTTAAAGTATTTCAGCTACAGATCGGGCTTGATCTCCTGCTGCTCTCTTGACATGTCATGGAACAGTTATTTCTAATTCAACCATTCTTAGAGGCAATCATGATTTTTTTCCAGAAAATCACAGGTCTGCCTTGTGCACTGAATGCCTCCGTAGCATTCCCCACCATATGACAGGTCTGTAATTATCATTCTTGCAAACTATTATTTAAAAAGCTCTGGCTTGCTCCTCAAGCTGTTAAAGGGTATGAATTATAGGACCTGCAGCAAGACTGCACCAGAGAATGTTTCTGCCAGTGTGTGGCCAATGATGCGACATGGTTCAGCTTGATGGAAACACTCATACATTGCATTGCAGTCAAATGATGTGTTTGTCCCTTGATTTACAGTTTACTATTTAAGAGTTTTTTCTTCCCAATAATTTTTTTCTTTTAAAATTATGACCTGGCAGTACAAGAAGTCAGGGCAACAGAATAGGAAGAAATACATTCTCCTTTATTTCTTCCTGTCTCCCTCATAAGAGAAAAAGAAAGGAGAATACCTCCAACACATGAAAACTTCGTCCAAGGGAGATGTTGCAAAGGAAGAAGAGACTGTTCTTTGAGATGAAAAAAATTATAAGTAATTTTCAAGTATGAAATAAATCTACAATATCCATTCTAGGACACAACTTTCTTGCTAACATAAAGAATGCTCTCAGGACAACTCTTGTTCTACAGAAAAGAAAAACAGATGAGGAAAAGATATAAAAGCTATTACTTGGCATGAGGAAATACAGAAAACAAAGACAGTGTTGAAGAATGGTAATGTCAATGATGGCTTAGTGAAATAAAAATTGAAAGTGAATTCTTCTAGAGTTGAAGGATGGATAGAGGTCATCAGAAACCTATCGGCACTTGAAGATACCATACAGATTCAAAAGCCTGGATTCCCTATTACCTCTGTCCCTTTTTCCTCCTCCCCCCCCCCCTTCTACTAGGCTTATTAACCACCTTGTTGACTCAGAAGGCTGAAGAATCTCCCCTTAGGAAATACACACATTCCAGCTGCCTTCAAGATCATCTGGGATTACTTCAGAAAGGCAGTGAAAAGCTTTGTAAGTGGGTTTGCAGATGACCCCATAAACTTTCCTGCTCTTTTCCCAAAATAGTTCTCTAAAACTTAAGTGAAGATAAGGCTGGAACAGTGTATAACTAAAACACACAGAAGGAAAATGACTTTTCCTCTTGTGATGCCCAGTTACCCAAAGCATATGAATAACTAAAGAGCACTCAGGCAGATACATGGCTGTAAAGTAGGAGCTGAAAAGATCTATTGACCCCATCTGACATGCTTTGCAAAGCACAGCTACGGCTGAGCAGAGTGGTGCCATTCAGAGGCAGCTGATAAGAGGTAGCACAGCAGTCCTGAGGGGACCACACTTTGTGAACACAGACAATGATTATGCTGAATTAATTAACACCTCTAATCAAGCAGAGGATGCAAGGTTCAAAACACTGATTTTGTTCCTTTTATTTAAGAGAAAGAAGCTGTTCTTTTATCCTGAACATTGTATCAGTCCTATGTTCACACTGCTACAAGTTACAAAGCTCTTATTTTTTCTCAATCCACTCTGAACACGCCAAACTGTGCACAGTATGAGCTGATAAAGCTTGACTTGAACATTTTTTTCTGAATGTAAATTGCTGTAGGTTTTCAAGGATTCCAGACCTCCCCGGGGTAGGGACAAACTATTTTTAAAATGAATTTGAGAAGACATCTGTTTTAAAAGTCAGTTTGAAAAAGAGTGTGTCTGTGTGCTAATGGGAGTAAATGGGATTGTAAAACATATGCTTCGGGCCTTTTTTAAAAAAAATAATGCAAGAATGTAAGCACACAAATAATAAAATAATAGCAATACTAATTTACTCTATATTCCAGTTCTCCATACTCATCCAAATGTATTGTCATCACAACAGAGACACAGAGGCAGCTGTCTGTAAGTCATGCAGACTGCAACTGAATTCCACACTATCAGCAGCTAGTGCATGACATGGGGGCAGGGAGGGTTCCCACATGGAAAAGGTTATAAAAACTATTTTGAATGCAGGTATACACACATATATACATATGTACATATTTTTTATACGTATACGCAAATATATGTATGTGTACACACTTTTTGGACAAGATGTCTACAGAAGATTTTTACTTTTCAGCAGTGTCAAAATACCAGCTGTGCCCAGCCACTCGTATATTGCCATCCTGAAATGTCTCTTCTCTCATCTGAGCTCTCAGAGGATATGAAGCATCCTCTGTGGCACACAGGTGCTGCTAAGAGTAAGGTAAAACAGTATATTGGGGAAGTTTCCCATCTCCAAGGGAGGCAGCAACTGTCTGAGGGAATCCACTACATAGAGAGGGCAGGAGTGCAAGACCCTGACCGAGACCATTAATCATGTGACATTCTGTAGAACTATCTTATTGCAAGAGAAGTCTTTGAGGAAAACAAAACAAAACAAAACAAACCCACAGAAATTAAGAGTAAACAGATCTGTGCATTTCAAAATCTGGTGGCAAAACTTCCATTATTTTTAATAGAGCCAAGGATTTACCACCTTTATAAAAGCAATACGTCTAAAGTATTGGCCCACTGACTCTCAGCACAGTAGTGGATGAAAGAGCAAGCAGCAGTCTCCCACATGGATTGCTCCTTTGTCCTTGAATAGGAACTGGGAAATGTGGAAATAGTAATTTTTTTTGGTGACTGATTCTGGCTCCAGCACCATTCATGACTCCTTTCTCTGTCAGGACCTGCAATCATACTTTGACAAACTAAAAAAAAAAAAAAAAAAAAAAGTCATTAACTTTTCTCAAATTAAAAATAAAAACAAAAGTAAAGAACAAGCAAAAAAAGAGGAAAGGGCACTTTGAAATATCTTAGAAAGTTAAATTGTCACATTTACTCTGCATCATTTATCTCATAGAAAATATCTAACTGTACTCATCAGTTTGTTCTTTATGTTTTATAAATTTCCACAAAACTATGCTACAAAACAGTGGGCTTAAAATGGCTGTTTCAGTCAATGTTTTATGGAACTACATGAAGCAGTCAGGAAAAAAAAAAAAAAGAGACTCTATTTTGTCATTTTCTTGGATAAGAAAGCAAAGCAAATCTATGATTTTTAATTTTTTTTCCCAACAGATGTTTTAAATGTCTGCAGCAGGGATAGGATTAACTTGTTGCAAATGTTATCTTGGTTCTCACATGCTGGAATCTTGGTAGGTCTGTAGGTCCTGCAACTCCTTAGGCGCTTCCCAGCTTGGCTAGTAAATTCCCAGAGAGCTTGTTTTGACTTGTTTAGAATGTCTTAGCAGTGCCCATTGTGCAGATGGACATCTCTTCTCTAGTCTAAACTTACTTACAGTGTTATCTTTGAATAATAGGGACCTGAGTGCCATCTAGTTTTGTCACTACAGCATTATAAGTAATCAGAGCTATAGCTCTTCTAGTCTCAATGGCAGCATTTAAATGATAATTGAAACATTTCAGTAAACAACCAAAGTCTGTCTTTCTTCTCTGACACAGAATTAAAACCAAAACTGTGGAGCTAAAATTTTAGTGTCACAGTGCCTAAAAAAACTTTGTGCTCCACCAGAGAGCATCAGGGATATGACAGTAAAAATGCCTCCACTTTTGAAATGTAAGGGACTCAACTGAGAGCACCCCAAAGTGTAGGCTAGTACCACAAGTTACCTCTTACTGTCAGTACAGGAGAATTATTATAGAACCTGATCTCAGCAGAACAGACGGCTGGTTATGAAACTGTACGGTAAACCAGAAAAATATCCCTGTAGGCAAAGCTGTCAAGGCTACAAAAATTTAAAAGTAAAATTGGTATAAATAATTATCTGAAACCAATGAGGCAAGAAAGACAGACAAATACTGTCAGGAGAGAATAAGATACAAATTTAAAACTCAGGCTGCAACAAATGAGGTGCATGAAAGCCAATCCTTGCCATAAAGTACAAGATAAGAGGAATGGTGCTGTGGTGATTCCTTTCAGTAGAAAAATTGTAGTCTTAAAAACAGTTAATCAAACCCAGAATATTCATATATTGCTAGTTAATCTAACTTTACTTCTCAAGTGTTCTTGCTTTTCATTTTGAACACAACTGAAGAAGATGAATATGTAGATTAATCTAATCGTGGAATTAATTTTCATCATAGTTGCTGAATATTTGTACACAAATACCATATTGCTGAAACGCATCCTACACTTTTAAATTAATACGGTTAATCCATGAATGACTCTTTGGACTGAATTAGTGGAAACTTATAAAAGGTTTATACGCTGATATCAAAAGCTACACATAAATGTTTCCAAAGGGAATGCAAGAACCATGAAAGTGAGGTTATCTGTGTTTCACATTCTGATTTTTCCTGGCTTATAAAACACTTGCCACAGCACAACCCTTTGGGACTGTGGTTAACTTTTACCTAATGGGGCCAAACCTTTCCTACAGGCTGAAGAGACGTCCTGTCCCTTCCTGGCAGATACGCTAGTCACTCAGAACAAAGTCCCACACTCATCTTTTTTTCTCCCCTCTCCTTCTTTCCTTCTCCTCCACCTGAGATGAAGGCTTTTTGCCTAACCCCTTAATCCTTGCACAAGTCCCAGCTGGCTATTTCTGATGAGCCTCTTGACCACTGTGGGGCTTATTCCCACCTTGCCTCCAGGCTGAACCACAGAGTGCAGTGACCACCATCTCCCCACAGCTGCCAACATCTCCAGGGGCCTTGTCTTTCCTGTCCCCTCCTAATATTTGTCGTTCCTGTGCTGCAATGATTATAAGCCCTGCAATCAGCTAAATCTCAGGCAGCAATAAATTTATTACTATAATCAAAATTGCTCATACTAATATCTATGGAAAGAAAATACTCATGGGGCTGGTGGGCAGGGCCTTTAGCATCCATTCACATGAAATTCAAGAGTTCCAGCAAATGGAACAAAGAGAAAAATAATCTCTGTTGCTGAGACTTCATGAGCAGAGGAGGGAAACAATGAGTATTTTCTCCTCCCTGTATCTCAGGAAGATGTGCTGTAGGCATTTGGCTTCCAAGAATAACCAAACTTAGAATACCAAGAAGATGCTAGAGGTTACAGGTTTTTCTCTGAGGAAAGCAACTCTGCCAAGGCAGATCAAGTCTCAGACTTCTCAGCTGCTAGGGCCAGTGCTACTTTGACCCTGTACCAGGATCCTTATTTTGGTCTCAGCTTCGAAGCAGAAGCCCTCTAGATCCACTCCACAACAGGCTACATTGCATTGCAGCTACGTGTGCATCGGGAGCCCCTGGTGGTCTAGTGGTTAAGGACGCGGCGCTGTCACCACCGAGACCCGGGTTCGATTCCTGGTCAGG
>JAYRBT010000001.1:84659750-84680935 GCA_036023395.1 Myiotriccus ornatus | reverse complement strand
GATGGATTGCCTTATAGGGCTAACGAGCTCCATCTGCCCGGGGAGTGGCCCTGACCAGGAATCGAACCCGGGCCTTGACGGTGACAGCGCCGCATCTTAACCACTAGACCACCAGGGGCTCCCAGGAAAGCAATAAGCAAGTGTTTAAACACTTAAGAAGAGCACAGATGCCTTTTTAGAAACAAAATATCACTTAAATATTTCATAAATAAAAAATATTTTTCCCAAATTAAGGACTTTCTCTGAAGAATATATGCTTAATATATCAGGTTGGGAGGAGCTGTTTCACATGAATCTACCTGAGCTTTGTATGAAGTCCAATTTATGTGGTACCTTTATTAATCATTAAAACAGAAAACATAAACCATACATTTGAAATCCGAGGACTTCTGCAGGCAACACTACACAAAAAGAATAAATGCAGCTATTTATTATAGAAGTGGTACACAGGGCTCTGTTTTACCTATAAAACACAAAGGAACAAATCTAAGCTTTGTTGTATAACTTTTATTTTGCTGTTCTTCCTCTCCTGAGTGCTTGCCTTGTAAATTCTTTCAATCTGTGTATGCAACAAGTAAATGCATTGTGTGCATATATCCATCCCATGAACAGAAAAAACAGTTGGTGGGTTAATTCTTAATTTTTTTTCCTGTGCAGAAATGCCAAGTTTAACAAATTATTTACAAAGGCAATAAAAAAAAATCACGCATAATATGGCCCACAGAAAAGTAATGCAAAATTTAATTATCTCAGGGGAAATTTACTGTAAAGGTTTAAAAAGCTCTTTTAAAAAATGCTAAATCTAAAATATAAATATTTACAAATTTAAATACTTAAAATTCTCCTGTCTGTTTATATGCAGAATATATAACAAATAATCTCTGGATTTTATTGCTATCTAAACTTGTTTACAGCAATTAAAATGCAAAAAATATTTCCATTTTCTGGAAATATAGAATATTTATATTAATTTGGAGTACTTATCTCGAAATAAATTTCTAAATCTAACCTGTGTTGGAGAAAATCTGACCACCTACTTATTTTTCCAGACTGACAGTGGAAATAAGATTACAACAAGTATTTTATTGCACACAGGAACAGGAAAGAATTTGCAAACACTGTAGAATCAAAAAATACCAAATTAAAGGTTTTACATTCAAGTGGAAGGCAGCTTCTTTATTCACCTACTTCATCACACAGTTTTCACTTCCATGATTCTGCATTTTTTTCTTTAAAAAAATGCAGCCATCTTTAGTCAACAAATGCTAAAAATACTTTTTTGGCATGTTGTTTTATGTCAGTTCATTATCTAGCCACACATTATGCACTGAATGTCATTCAAGCTTTTTTCTTAAATCTGAATTGGTGTGGGAGGCAAACACAAATGAGTTAGGGTTTTGTTTGGCAAACAGAGTGTGAATGAACCAGGAATGAGGCGTAAAATAAGAGATGTGTATGAAGTGAAAAGATCTGGTGGACAATAAATTTGAGATGAAAAAGGGAGACATGGGAGGAAGCAGGAAAGAAAGAAAAATCTGTAACTCCCCACTGATTATGCCTCTTGTTGTAGCACTCTGCAGCAACGTTCCTCCTATTACCTTGTACAGTTAGGCAGCTGATACACCATGGACAAAACAGTAAGTGCTGATTTTCTTAAAAATAGCAGCAAGTCTTTTACTCCAGCCAGGATAATATAATGATGGCCAAGACCACATCTTGAGAGGGCTTTTTTTCCATTACTGATTCATTAGGAAAAGCACTAATTGAAACTACTCCTATTAAATCACTGCTGCCTATCAAAGTTGCAACAGCAACCTGTAAAGAGAAAACAGCATGTAATCAACTTTAAATGTAGTGCAACCCCCTTTTTTTTACTATTTTGAGTGCCACCAGGATATTGCTAATCCTCTAATATTCTCCCTAATGAGAAATGTGTGAAGAAAGGTTTCCTCTGTCATCCTCTTGCTTTAGAGTATTTATGGGGGAAGATTTTATTCCTCTTCTCAATAAATCACCAACACTTGCTCATTTTCACTTGTCCTTAATAAATCATTCAGATCAGTCAGATCACTCAGTCAGATATGCTGACTTCATCTGAGCTGGTTAGCACTTACTCTGAGTCGCTAGGATTTCCTATCATAAATTCACATCAGAAATATTAATTTAATGCTTCAGCTATTTCATTATGGTTTTTTTTTTACTTGGTTCCCAATCATTTTCTTAGCTTCCCATTGCAACAAACACAGAGGCTCATGCTTGCCATATTTATTTTCTATTTCAGGTGCCACTGATTTTTGCTGTTCGGAAGCTATGAATTCTCTAATGGTGGTTAATGTAGGGAGTAACCATCTGATAGCTGTTACGCTGATGTTCCTGCATTTTTTGTTAGCATCTTTAAAACAATAAATGGTTTGCATATAAGTGCATACTCTACTATGGGATCAACACTATTTATTTCTTTTACAAGGTCCACAGCACCCATATAGAAAAAGTACTTGAGACAGTTGGGTGGATTTAGGAAACAAATATGTAAACAAATCCCTTGACTATAAAAAGATACAAAGAAAACCAGCAACACAGCAAGAAATGCAAGCCTTTTATTTCTGAACCTGTTCACATATACTAAATATAAAATCACTCTGAGTCACTGGAGGTAGTCTGCAGTGCAACTTGTCTGAAGACGATGTTTGCCAATACTTTTGCTTTTTGGGTGGTCAAGCAATTTTCATTTCTAACCATATATTTCAATCTTGGTTTCTTTTGATTTCAATTTTTATTAAGAAAACCAGAATTACTTTCTACAACTAGACTTGGTGTTTATGAAGACATAGTAAAAAAAGCTTTAGTATAGTCTAAAATAAGCTCTTATGAGTAGCTGTGGAACAATCCATTAAATTAGGCAAGTTTCCTTTAATAGATATGATATGGAGTTCACTTATTCCTCAAAGAATAAATCATTATATCTCTTTCAAGACAGCTGGCTGTTTCTAAATCCCACATTTTAATTCATATATTCTAACAGAAATGAGAAACATTTTTCCAATCATACCTCAATAACATCTGCTGGCAGAGTTCACTGTGCCATACAGGAAAACATTTCCAGTTTTTAAACTCATTTTGATTTGATCTGTAGTTACTACAGAGATTAAATATATTCAGTCCAACAGCTCTTAAAAATATTAAACTACCACAGAATAAGGGGTATGACCCTTCCATGACACTCTAGAGGGAATCAGGCTAGCTCTGCAATAGTCAACATATTTTTAAATGGCCTAGATTTTTAAGTAAAAGGTTAAATGTGGAAATCTAGGGGTTATTCAGTAGACCGCAGTTAATAGTAAAAGAACTACATAAAATGCTTGCAAGAGCAAGTGACTGGGAAAAATTGGCCTATGACATTCACTGTGAACTGTTGCGAAGTCATGTAGATACATGAGCAAAACTGACCTTAACTTTACATACTAAACAATATGAATTAATAATTATAACTCAGGAAATGCTGGTCGTTACTGTAAGATGTTCTTCTATAAAAATATATTCCTCAGCTTATTTGTCAATAACAGTGCAAAAACTGATATAAATAATTATTGAGAATAAAGAGACAATCAGAAGAAATCACAGAATCACAGAATATGCTGAATTGGAAGGAACTCACAAGAATCATTGAGTTTAAATCCTGGCCCTCCACAGGACCCAAAGAGTCACACCACATGTTCAAGAGTATAGTCCAAACATTTCTTGAATTCTATCAGACTTGGTGATGTGACCACTTCCCTGGGGAGCCTGTTTCAGTGCCCAACCACCATCTGGGTAAAGAACCTTTTTCTAATATCTGACCTAAATCTCCCCTGACACAACTTCAGGCCATTCCCTTGAGTCCTGTCACTGGTCTCCACAGAGAAGAGATCAGTGCCTGCCCCTCCTCTTCCCCTCACAAGGAAGCTGTAGATAGACTGCAGTGAGGTCTCCCCTCAGGCTCCCCTTCTCCAGGCTGAATAGACCAAATTACTTCAGCCGCTCCTCATATGGCTCCCCCTCAAGGTCCTTCACCACCTAGACCTGTCTAGGAGGTCTATAGCAGACTCCCACGGTGACATCTGCATTTATTTGCCCGTTGATGCTTATCCAGAGACTCTCAACTGTGCCATTGTCAGCTGTGAGCTCCGTACATTCTAACCCTTCTATTACCTACAGTGCCATCCCTCCATCTCTTCTGCCCTGCCTGTCCCTCCTGAAGATCCCGTAACCATACAACAGGATGCTCCAGTCACAGGTCTCACCCAAACAGGTTTCACTTATGCCAATTATGTCAAACCTCTGGAACTGTGTCAAAGCTTCAAGCTCCTCTTGATTGTTCCTCATGCCACGCATATTGGCGTAGAAACACTTCAAGTGTGACACACTGCAGCCAATACCTGATGAAGACGACTGGGGGATCCTATTAGTGCTCGTTTCATCAAGTTTTGGCACACTTTCCCATCACTCATCACTGGTGAGCCTGGTTTTGTCTCTTTTCCCCTTCCAAGTTAGTTTAAAGATCTATCAACATGCCCCAGTGGCTCCTCTGCTAGAACTCTTGTCCCTCTGAGATAGGTGTATCCTGTCAGGTGTCAGTAGACCAGGCGTTGAGTAGATCAACAGGCTGCTGTGTAAATCCATGCTGCATTTTTGTGTTAAGTAGTGTTTATACTTCTCATCTTTTCAATTCAAAAAGGCCATAGTGAAACTTCAGAAGGTGGAAAAAGGAATAAGCAAAGAAACAGGAGTATTTCCTTATAAAAACAGAGTAAATAGACTGTGATGTCTAGACTAAAAATATATCTATAAAATCATGATTTAGAAAGAAGGATGCCTGTGCACTACCCCTTCCCAACGAAAAGATTTGGTAAAGATGTTGGGGGAGAGGTGTCATAAAAATAAATTAGCAAAAGACAAGTTCAAAACAAACATCTGGAATATTCTTCCCACAGTGTACAGTTTATCTGTGAAACTTCTTTTGACAGATGTTGAATGTACACAGGTTCACCGAGGGGCTGGGTAAGTTTGTAGAAGGACAGTCCATCAGGTGCAATGTAATAAAGATGCTGTCACTCATTCAAAAACCTTTGGATCACAGAGAACATAATTTTATGTTTGCTCTACTCCTCTTCAGAGGCAGCTGCTAAGCCCCATTGTCAGGGACAGATGTTGGGCTGGGCAGACCCTCAGCCACTTTCAATGCTATTCTTGTTAGATAGCTCAGTATCTGGTGAAGTTCTAGTATACCCTTAATTCTTTTCCCTGTTTTCAGTAACTGCCCAGCTTATCTACTGGAGATGGTTTATTTTACTGGGCATTGCTTACATTGCCCAGTAGTGCTATAATTCATGTATTGCTGTCTTACTGCATTTTACACCATTCAGAAAGGTTAAATGAATCTGACAGTAGTCATACATTTATATTTACTATATGGCTTAAAACAAACATTACCAAATAGCCCAATGGGATGTCAGTGAAAATAAGGACACAATCCTCTGAGCTCAGCCACAAGCATACTAAAGATAATACATTTCTACATTATTTATTACTTGACTAATACTTTGTTAAGTCTTTTAGAGATAATTTCACTGAAAAAATAAATTCCACTGATGCCTCAGAGCTTTTTGGATTTTTTTAAGTTTTGTGGATTTTAGAAGTAGCTGTGTAGGAAATGCAGATTTTAATGTAGCTGTATTATATCTCTTACTCTGTAACGTAACATTTACACATACCCAAGCCTATTAGCCCATTCCATATCAATCCCTCTAAATTCCGCTAGCGTGCGTAGTCTTCTTCTCAAGGTAGAATGGCAGAAAAGCCTGGACCAGAAGATATCACACAGACACAGCGACCTTCAAGCACAGAACTTTGGAGAAGCTCCATGGATTGTGCATGCTGCGAAGAACATGAAGATGAGGAAGAAGGTGTCCCAAAGACCCTAAACCCAGTTCCCGAAGGGGTGTGTCGGGAGGCAGACCTGGGATTGGATGGACCTTATTATAAAAACTTAGGACCACTGTCTGGGCAGGTGTGGGCGTGTCATGTATTCCCCTGGTCTGAGGCTTCATTAACGGACCTACTCTCTTTATCTTATCTTATACGCTAAACTGGCCTGGAGTTTTTTTTCTCCACACTCTCTTAAGGCAACACCACCCACTCTTCAGATTCAATCCATTTTAATGGAATCCTGCACACTAGTTTTTGTCAAGGATGTAACCACTGTAACTTGGCCCTTCTGATGTGCAGGTTATGTTGATAACTATAATGGAATGCAATGAAAATTGTACTTCATTACCTTGAAATTATCTGAGGCACCTGGGTAATTTTCCCTACACTCCAATAAAGCTCTGTGTAAACAGACAATCTTATCTTCCTTTTACAATTTGTTTTGTCACATAAACTCTTACTGAGATCTTCTTGGCTGTGCAAAAGAAGCAAAAATGTTGTTTAAGGAAGGAAAGTCATTTTAAATGAAGTCACTTTAAATGAAGAAAATTCTCAGGAAAACAGTATATCACTAAAAAAAATCCTAGAAGTACAATAAACTTAAGTTTAGTTGCCTAAAATTTTGATCAATATGATTTTGCACTCCCTGGGCACTACTCGTCTTCTTTTGACAGGACAAGTTAACATAGCAGAAAGAAAATCCCATTTGAGTGCTGTTGATGTATCTCTCTTTCACCAAAGTGTTCCAAAGTATTTGCTAAGATGAGTGAGTGAAAATCAACTGCTGCACTTCTGCTTTCCTCCTTCCTGCAAACTGTAAATGCAGACATGCATTTCCATGTCAACTAATATGATCTCATTATTAGCATGGGTTTGGCAGGAGTGTTTCAGTGTTTCAGAAGCAGGATATGGGTTTGTTTCATTTTTCTATCCCTTACAAAGCACAATAAGAAATAATTAGCACATAGTAGTGTTGTGCAACCATAGTCTCATTTTTATACTCCTGCATGCAAACACTGTTTTAATAGAATAGGAAAGAAAAGAAAACCTTAAGTCATTGTGTTTTAGCTGAAGCTGATTTTGCATTCTCTAGGACTTAATATAACAGTTTTTACACAACCAGTGACTGCACCAGGATTGCTCCAATATGAGAAATGCTGAGGACTATAAAACACTGCAACTATTTTTAACCAGAAATCAATGTTAAGCTGATTAAAATAAATGTTCCTTTAATTGAAACAGAATTCCAGTTATTACACAGTAAACTGCTCTCGACATTGAGAGTGAGACAGGCCAAATTCAATTTCAGACAAATTGTCTGAGGAGTGCCTTTTAGGCTCATCTGTTTATTTTTTGTTTTGTATAATTTTGATCCAGGCTTTTTGCAGGGCTTTGGTGGGGTTTTCTGGGTTGTTTTTGTGTTGGCGGTTTTTTGGGGGGTTTGGGAGGTTTGAGGGGTTTATATATATATATATATATATATATAAAAGGAAGTGGAGATTATGTTTGTTCTGGAAGAAGATCTTGTGTTCTACAGGTGGTCACTTTTTGAGCAACCTCAAGTTTTCTCAACAATGTTGCAAAACTCAGCTCCATCATAGGAGACTTCACCGATCCAGGGTGCTGAACATGGATTGTGATGGAAATGTTGGTGGGAGGTTTTGGGGCAGTGGAGAAATCTCTTCTCCTCTGGTTCCACACACTTTCTCCACTGTCACTGAATCTACTAGGAGGTGTGTCAGCAACCCTTGCTTTGAGTGGGTGCTGTGCCTCATTTCCATTAGCCTCTTAATATCATATTTCAGACTTTAAAAAAAAAATCATGGTGAGGAATACAACCTGCATATGAATAAAATGGGATGTATGATTAATCCCATACCCTTTCATGGGATATACTGCTTCTTTCTCACTCACCTGGGTTATCTCAAGGACTAAGCAGAAGGCTCCCTGTAATTCAGCCTTGTCAAGTCGGGTTGCACTCGACAAGTTGCCAATTTTTCTGACTCAAGATAAAACAGACCCACCAGTAAATCAGGCCAAACCCACTAAGGTTTTGGAAGATGGGAATTGAGCCCTTGAATGCCTCACAGGACTTAATATTCATAATGAGAATTCTGACCTGTTCTGACAGCCAATTATACAGTATCTGGTTTAACACACTATGATCCTTAGAGATAAGGAAATCAAAGCAAAAGTATGGTCTCATTCTTTCATATAGTGTATTACACTATTAAAATATTCAGAGTACTCCTTCATGAAAGTGAATTAATAATTAAATGGAAGATGCCCAATGCTTTATCACAATTTATGTCTACACTTTTGTAAGAAGAGGGGCATTAATTTATTTTAAAGAAAAAAAAAAGGTAGCCTAACACTGTTTAGGAGTTAAAAATGTTTAAAATGAAAAACAAAGCATCCACAGAGTGCAGTCCCAATTCCAAAATAATAATTCCTTCCACGGCACATTTTTAGGACATGTGTTTATTTTTAAATGTAGATAATGACACATCTTTCATGGTGTACAGACTTTCTGCTTAACTGTCAATTATTACAACTTGAATATTAGTTACTTTCATACAAATAGCTAAATATATTGACAAAGAAAAATGAAGTCCTAAAAAGAAATTACTGAACATCTGCTATTGTGAATGAGTTTTTCATCTGTGACTATACTCAGATTGTGTCAATACAAACTTTCAGGCACAGCATACTCCCTTGAGATGCTTCCTTTTTATCTGCACAATAATTGCATTCATAATTAAATATATGGATTCTTTTAACTTTGATTGTCTAGTTCTGCAAATTGTTCATAAAACAGAAGGTTAAAAATGACCAAACCTGATGTTTATGCTGACAATCAATTTGATTAATACCATATGTTGAGCTTTTACACATCTTTTTCCTTTCATATGTGTTCTTAGCATTCTGATATAAACTAAATGAAAGAGAAAGCTTATTTGAGTCTTGAAAGTATAAATTACTATGAGTTCCAACCTACTACAACATGAGCAACAAGAAGATAGCACATCCCAATGGTACAGGACACAATCATCATGGGGAAACCTAACCTGAAAGAACAAGAAAATAAAGTAAAGATTAACAAGGATTCAATAGTTTCCTCTCCAATCAATTTACAAAAAGGAAATTTAAATTATCCTACACATTCCAAGAGACAAATATGCTTATAGCAATGCCAAAAGTGTAGATGTACTGAGCATATGAAAGTCTAATATTCAAGATTATATTTCTATTTACAGCCTTTTCTAGTGAGACAAGGTCAAAATTCACATAATTTCATTGTTTTCAGGACATCTTCTCCAATGTGCACTGTCTCAGAATCTGGTGTGCCTTGTTGTTTTATTGTTGTGTGTTTTTTCCTCAAACTCAACATGCAATATTCCAGCAAAATAATGATTCTTACAAATTACGCAGCATTAGAATAGATTTTCAAGGGTGTATCATTTCAGCTTAGCTGTGTAATCCTTGTATGGCACTTTGTAACTTAATATGGATGAAAATCTTTAAATTGTTACCTTGCTGATCTGTAGTCAGCTATCATTCCTCTTACATACATACCTCTCACCAGGTTTAACAGACTTGAGTACTAACAGACTGCTGGAAGTCAACCCCAGGCACCTGTAAAAATGCTAAACCACTGCTGTTCTATCAAAACAACTATCTCTTTTTCA
Organism: Myiotriccus ornatus; assembly: GCA_036023395.1. Lineage (NCBI taxonomy): Eukaryota > Metazoa > Chordata > Aves > Passeriformes > Tyrannidae > Myiotriccus > Myiotriccus ornatus. Next base: position 84,671,282 of record JAYRBT010000001.1, on the reverse strand, counting down.
CCACAGAATAAGATTTTATGGCTATCTTTAGACCGACAGAGATAGCAGAGACAGACAAGTGGAAATGATGTTGTGGAGTTGGCCAAGTCCTGCTCTGCTAAATCTGTAGGTCTTTCAGATGTGTGAAAAGAAAGAAATATTCTGAAGCTCAAAAGCATTATTGTGTGATACTTGGGATCTGTGAAGAACCACTGCTGTGATCACACTCATTTTTTTTATACTACTAAAATCAGAAGGAGAACCGAGATGAGAAATGGTCATGCCACTAATGAACCTCCTTATATACTTTCTTTTGCCAAGTTCAGATAAGGGTTTCCACAAAACTCAGCAAAGCATGACAATGTTCTCTGAAGTACAGCATTTCATTTATGCTTTTCCTTGAACTAAGACCAACTTACTCCCTGTGGGTATATTAATTGTGCCTTTTTGCCTTACTTATTAGGAGCCCTAAGGAAGGTTCCTCAAGCCCCTCTTACAAAGCACTAACAAAGATGCTCAGGAGGACACCATTCTCTGACCTTGGTTGAATGAATAGCTCCTTCCTTTAGGAATCTACAGCTAGAAGGGACCACTCAGGGCATTAAGTCTGGCCCCCACTTTCTCAGGCTATGAAACCACTTACATAAAATTGAAATGAAACTTCTCAGTCTGTCACTGACGTCTGCTTTCTACCTGAAGCTGCGACATTACACTAAACCTGGAGATCCTCATGAGACATGTTTCCTTCATTGTTATTTTTCTGAAAAGCTGACTGCCAGAAGCATAGATGAGACCAGCAGATCAGAAATGCTATCACCTTTAACAGTAATTGGTTCAAGTTACTAACAAGGGAACTTTACCATGAGTGCAAGTCATCGCTAACACAAAAATAATCAGCTCTAATCTATAAAGTTTGCAGAATAACTAGGAAGTTAATAACACAAACACTCTAAAAAATACATTGGAATTATTTAGGAAATAACAAGTTTGTCCATAACGACCACTCTTCATGGCCACTCTTGGTCCAGTATCAAAGTGAGCCAACCTCACATACCAGCAGAAATACATGCAAACAAAGAACAAAAGGAAATCCTTACAAGACAGGAAATGTACAAAGAGAAAACTGACAGGGCTGACAGATCATTTCATTTCAGTCTCCTTGACATTCACTGGAAGAAGCTGGACTGTCTCCACGTGTCCAAAAAGCGTTCCCGTGTCCATCACTCAATATTGCCTGCAAGATCTGCCCAGAAGGACAGTTCCCACCATGCCTGGCTCCAGAGGTTTTCTCCTTCCTCTCTCTTGGGTTTTGGACCTGGTATGCTGGCCTCTTCTGCAATTTTGGTATTGGGCATCATTATTGCTGTTCTGGCTCCAAAGACATTAGTGTTAAGCTGCTATTTGGACTTGGGAAAAGAGAAAGTGAGAGTAGAGAGAGAAGAGCCAGCTGTGTCCAATAGGTGAATGGTGAAAGGAGTGAAAAATTTTTAAAAAGGGTCATAGAATTGTCACAACTTTCAAATATTTCCTGGAAAGTCTGAAATGTGTTTGGAGGATTTATTTTTCTTCTTTTTGTTTGTATGATCATGCATAATACTGCAGAGAAGTGTGGGTTTTTTTTTTTTCCAGTCTGACTGGTCAGATTGTTGCTTTTGAATAACTAGCTTCTTGAAAGAGCTGAATCACTATTCAGTCACTACATTATAATAGAGCTGATAATACTGTAAAACAGCTGAGCTAAAGCATCTCCTGAAGTTATTTTATTAAAAAAAAAAAAAGGCAAAATTAAATAAGTAAATTTGCTGACTAGTCATCTGCTTCTCAAACCCTTTCCTTTTTTCTCTCAGCAAATCTGATCGGTAGCATTCCCTAATCTCACTTAGACAAAAGTGTCCTTCAGTATATCTAATGAATACTCCCTGCAGCTCTATCATGACAGGCTGGTGAGCTGGAGATCGCTATAACTCTCATAAGAACACCGGCTGTTGTTTGACAGAAAACATAAATCTATTGACCTCACAGTTAGCAAACACTGAGCTGGCACTGGGAGGAGTGGGGACAGAGCAGATCTTAATCTGTATTAATGCAACCTAACAAACCTCCCTGGAGAACGCATAACAGCTCAGCAGTGAATGGCAATATAATGTCTTTGTGAAGACTGGCAAGGGGAGAGAAGGACCCAAAAAGATTGAAGGTCTACTTGACCACTGAAAACAAAACAAAAAAGCTCTCTCAATCTTGGAGGAACTGCATGAAAGAAAATGGATTAATTATCCAGGGCCATATACGGGAGTTATGATCATACTCCCACCATCACAGTGCCAGTCAGATGTGTAGCTGGAGCCAGAAACAGACAGTCTGTGGAGGAACCTCATTTCACTTAGTGTGGATGTTTGCACAGGGCACAACTGCAAAACTGTAATTCTCATTGCATGGACAATTACCCCTCAACTTGAGGTCTGAATTTCAGACTTGCTGGCCTGAGCACTAATGTAATTGGATCAAATTCAATGTGGAATTTGTGCACCAGAGAGAGAGAAGATAAACTCAGTCAGTAAGTATTAGTTACTGCAGAGTTAATCAATTACTTGAGTTGGTTCAGTGCCCTGTCATGCTATTTACACTTACCACTACTCTCCCCCAAGGAACACAAAATTCCTGTCCCAGGCCACATACAACACAATGTATATCTGCAAATGTTTTCTTTAGTTATATTAAGTCTAAGAATTCATTTTAAACAATGTAAAAATTACTTCCAGGAACTCTCATTTCAAGCATACTCCCTGGAGTCAAAAAGCATCATGCCATTCAATTGCTCCTGTCCAGCAAAAAGGATCAGTAGAGTTTAGAAGTCATAAAAACCTTTCTTGTACTAAAACTTCAGATTCAGTAAGGATATTTGGCATAAAAATTTTTGTGTCCTTGCCTCTCCCTCTCTGCAGACAGAGATATACACATAGCCAGCATGGTTTAAAATGGTACATCCTCAGTCAGCTGAGGGAGTTTTTACCACCGCAGAGAGGAGGCAAGGTCAGATACAAGGAAGGGAAGGATGGCAGGATCTAACATTCACCCCACTTTTCCCCTTCACCTCTTCATATTAGAAGCTCACATGTAAAACTGCTATCCAAATGAAATCGCCCAGCTTAAATATAAATGAAAAACAGATGTTAGCTCAGTGTGAGATAGTGAGAGTATTTCTAGTGAGAGCCACAGGGATTTGTCTTAGACAAAATTTTACTTAATAACTTCAGCGATCCAGTAACAAAGAGCTTGCAAATCGTCCCAGTGTGGGACAGATGTCAGACTCTGTGGAGAGCAGAATTCAGTATGTTCTTAGCAAATCAAAATGAGAATTTGAAATTAAGAAAATGAAACTCTCTGAAGGTAACTGTGAAATATGTATTAGAAGTCAACCATGGGCAAAAGAACAGCAAGGAAAGTGAAGCTTTTCACTGGAAATGACCTACATATTTTTAATTCTGCCTCACTGCAGAGCCTCTGGCACTGTATTTACTTAGAGAAAAGCAAACCTGTGTATGATTATTGTGGGAATAAATTCCATTTTTAATAAGTTTCTCCAGAAGTGAACATTACAGTTTTCTTAGGTTATAAATTTATCTAATATTATTTGCTAAATAATAATAGTGAAGCCTTTGGGGCTGGAATTGAGTTTTCTTGGACAAATTGATCTCCTACATTACCTAAAGTTCTATTTTGTGATGCTTCAAGAGCCAGTAAGACCCAGTATTACAAGACCCAAGTTCAGTGCCCTGTTCTGCCTGATTTGGGACATGAAATACAAGATGTTCTCATGCATGAAAACCTTGCCTATAGGCACTACCTTTATTGACAGCTCATAACTTGCACAGCCTGTGCATCCATGGGGAAATCTGTGGAAGAAGCATGCCCCCAAGGAAATGGGGAACCTTCAGTGGAAAAGCAACAGCAGAAATCTCCCAAGACCAAACCACTGGCAGTGAAAGAAGCTTGGTGGTAGACAGGGGTAAGAGTTAAAAAGAGTTAAAACTAGTTTCTACTCTTATTTGTGTTTGCAATTTAATGCAAAATACAAATTCAACTGGTGGAGTTGGCATCAGGCTTAAAATTTTGCTTTTCTTGCTTCATCTCAGTTTCGTACTATAAGTTATGTAGAAGGTATAACGTCAGCTTTGCAGAAAAGGACACAGGGTTCATAGTGGACACAAAGTTGAACATGAGCCAGTAATGTGTCTTTGCAGCAGAGAAGGCTAACGGAATCTTGGGCTGCGTTAGGAAAAGTATTGCCATCAGGTCAAGGGAGGTGACCCCTCCCTCTATTCAACACAGGTGAGGCTACACCTGGAGTGCTGCACCCAATTCTGGTATTGCCAGTACAAGAGACATGGGCACTGGGCATAATGGAGAGAGTCCAGTGAAGAGCCACAAAGATGATTAAGGGACTGGAGTATCAATAATACAAGGAAAGGCGTGAGATCCAGGACTGTGCAGCTCAGAGAAGAGAAAACTCAGAGGGGAACTCATCAATGTGTTTAAGTTATTGAAAGGATGGTGTAGAGAATACAGTACCTGGCCCTTCTCAGTGATGCACAGTGGAAGGACCAGAGACAGTGGGCACACAGGAAGTTCTGTCTGAACATCAGGAAACACTTTTTTACTGTGTTATTGACAAAGCACTGGCACAGGTTGCCCAGGGAGATTGTGGAGTCTCCATCCTTGGAGGTACTCAAAAATCATGTGGATATGAGCCTGGGAAATAGGCTCTAGGTGGTCCTGTTTAAGAGGGACCTCCAGAGGTCCCTTTCAATCTCAGTCAGTCTGTGATTCTCACTCACCTACTTGTTCCTCTGTTATTCAACACAGGATAAGTAAGTATCATCTGCACACCTGAAGACTGACATTTCATCGGAAAATATTTAACAAAGAACAAAAGAGAGATAATTCTTCTTAATCTTGGACAGGCTCTCATTGTATGCAGCACTTTGCTCTGGAATTATGATAATCATGAACTCATTTTAAACCAACATCTAAAAGAGACTTGGGTGTGGGCATTCTTAGGACATATGTAAGGTTAGTTCTGAATGAAAGTTACACCTTCTAATGAAGTGTCATAATTCAATTTGCAAAGTAAGTAATTTTCTTTTCAACAAAAGAATATAACCACAATATTAATCCTATTTCTTCCTTTTCTTTCTTTCAGTGCAGAGTATCTTATGAATCTCCTACCATTTTGGTTGTATTAACCTTTCCATCATTCCCTGTCTTTGACCTACTGATCCAGTTCTTCTGAATGGAAAATATGGACTATAATAACAGCTTAAAGAAAACATATTCAAAATGTTTATCATATGCCCATGACTCCTTCAAATCCAGACACCTGTTGTAGCTCAGAAAACAGGTGGCTAAAACTGAAGTGATCATTACTTTAACATTAAATTGCTATGAATTTCATATAGTCTGTAATTACATAAAAATTACAGTGTGGTTACCTACTAGTTACCATACACAGGAGTTACTGTGTAATTTAAAATACAGAACAAAACCTATAATTCTATTTTCTTCTTCTTGCTGAAATTATAATAATTTCTCATGATATTCTATCTGTTTTGAGTCTTTGCCAAGATTTCCCATAGAATTACTGCCAGTAGTAAACTTAAGACAGGGAAAATCATACCCTGAGTGAGAAAACATAAAAGTGTTAAGTTGTGCCTCCTACAGTCTAGAACATCCTCCTAAAGGTGTTTTCCTGTAACTTCAACATAGTTATATGGAGAACAAGCCTTTCCTTGGCCTTCTAAAAGTACAATTACCAAAAGAAAAAAGTGCAGGGAACTACAGGCCTGTCAGCCTGACTGCAGAGACAGGGAAGGTCACGCAGTAGATCATCCTGAGTGCCATCACACAACACTTGCAGTACAACCACGGTATCAGGACCAGCGAGGACAGGTTTATTAAAGGCAAGTCCTGCTTAACCAACCTCATCTCCTTCTATGACAAGGTTACCCCCTTAGTGGATGAGTGAAAGGCCATGGATGTTTTTGCCTGGACTTTAGTAAAGCCTGTGACACTGCTTCCCACAACATTCTCCTGGAGAAACTGTCTGCTCATAGCTTAGACAGATGCACTGTTTCCTGGGTAAAAAACTGGCTTGATGGCTGAGCTCAGAGAGTAGTGGTGAATAAAGTTACATGCCAGTCACTAGTGGTGTTCCCCAGGGCTCAGTACTGGGGCTAGTCCTGTTTAATATCTTTATCAATTATCTGGAGGAGTGGATCGAGTTCACTTTCAGTCAGTTTGCACATGGCACAAGCTGGGCAGGAATGTTGATTTGCTGCAGGGTAGGAAGACTTTGTAGAGGGATCTGGACAGGCTGGATTGATGGGCTGAAGCCAGTTGTATTGAGTTCAAGACAAAGTAGCATGTCCTGTACTTGGATCACAACAACCCCATCCATTTCTATAAGCTTGGGAAAGAGTGACTGGAAAGCCGCCCCATCGAAAAGAACCTGGGGGTGCTGGTTGACAGCCACTGAACATGAGCCAGCAGTGTGCCCAAGTGGCCAAGAAGTCCAGTGGCATCCTGGCTTGTATCAGAAACAGTGTGGCCAGAAGGACTAGGGAAGTGACTGGAAGGGCCCCGTACTCAGCACTGGTGAGGCCTCATCTTGAGTGTCCAGTTCTGGGTCTCTCACTTCAAGAAAGACATTGAGGTGCTGGAGTATGTCTAGAGAAGGGCAACAGAGCTGGTGAAGGGTTTAGCAAGAAAGTCCTATGAGGAGCAGAGGAGAAAACTGGGGCTGTTTAGCCTGAAGAAAAGGAGGCTCAGGGGGGACCTTATTACTCTGCAACCACCTGAAAGAAGGTTGTGTCAAGGTGGGGGTCAGTCTCTCTTCTCCCAGGCAACTAGAGACTGGACAAGAGGAAATGGCCTCAAGTTGCACCAGGGCAGGCTTAGGTTTGATATTTTAAAAAATTCTAAGATTCTATGATTATCAGGGAACCATCTTCTCTATAGACAGAGTAGTTCACTTCATACCCTACTAAAGAAGTAGAACATGCCATGATAAAGTGCAGCATAAAGATTCAAGATGATCTGATAGTGATTTTTTTATTTTATCAACACTTCATGTCATCCTTGGATCTGCTGTCATTTGTTACCAGTGTATTCACTCTCCCCATCCTCTAGGCAGACCCCAAAACATGTTTAGTCCTCAACTTATGGTTTTGTTATGAAACCTTCACGCCATTCTAAAGTCTAGGAAATGCAAATATATGTAATTGGTTTAGCTTCTTGGGAAAGCCATGCTTATTCCTCTCCCAAACATCTGTGTAATGAGTTGTAGTGGTGAGTCTGAGCTTAAGAAGATTAAAATCATCATGGCGAACTAGAAGAGAAAATCAGTGAACTATGTCTTCTCTGACAGTATGTGTCTTCATGAATTGTTTGAATGCTTCTGATACAAATATTCTACTAATGAGATAGATTTATACAAAACTTTGTAAGGTTTACTGTGCAAAAAAATGAATGCATTAGGACTGCTGAACTAGGTTTTGCAATGTTTGCAGTTATAGTTTCTGTATTTTATGAAGCATTTAACATATTGTAAACTCAATTCTGACAATTATATGCTTTTTTGCCTTGCAAAAAGCAAATCTGAGGCTTAAGGATATTTTCATCAAAATAGCTTTTTACAGCTCAAATTTCTCTGCTATAGAAATGTCTCATACAATAAAATGTTTTGTGTATTTTTGAAACAAACTGTACCCACAATGTTTTTAGACTAAACTGTATTTCTATGTAGTCTAAACAAATCAAAGGTAATGGATATGGGAGAAATTAACTGTGATTTATTTTAGCTCCAAAATGTTTCAAATTAAATAACCTTTACAGACTCTGTATTATCTTGCTTTTTCTCAGGAATTCAGGAATGGAAGTTGCCTGAATGTTATTTCCATTAATGCCCTTAATCTCCACCCTCACAAATGGTATCTTGGGGCACTTTTCTTAGGTTTTATTTTCTTCCAAATGTACTCTTTTATTTTGATTAAAGCACAAGATAAAACAAAATGACATTTTTACAGAAGAAACTAATCAGTCAATTCTTTAATAATTTCATCAGAGCACTCTCAACTATTTTAAAAGCCCTGGACTTTGCTTAAAAGTCAGATGTTGTATAAGAAAGAGTATGTTCCACCCTGTTTCTCTCTTCTCTTTCTCTCCACTCTGAGATTCTCATTCGTGTGCCACACAATGTGATGACAGAGAGCACACGTACAGCAGTTCACCAGGACAAGGGAGCAATGTAATTGCATTTTGAATTAAGAAGTAGAAGGATGCTTCCTGTGCACTAATGATGATTTTTCATTATGAACTCAGCAGATGCCTCTTGATAAAAGGCTGTTGATGATGTAAGGCCATTAAACTTCCCACCACAAACCCCATGCTATAGGCCACACAGTCTAAGTGAAGAGCAGAGAGTGGAGATTTTCATTCCAGCAGTCTGTACTTGGAGGCTTCTCTCCCACCCATCATGAAATGTCAATCAAAGGCAAATAAGGGGGCAGATGGAGCCTCAAAGCCTTCACTGCCATCACGGTACACTACACTGTACAGGTCTTCCTACCTCAGAGAAGCCACAGATATGAGCTCTTACATGCTCACTACAAGGAAAACTTCTATAAACTACAGGTCTAATTTTAAGTGCACTAGCAAACTAAGATTAAATAAAGTGAATGCTACTCTAAGTGCATCCATTCCACAGCATGTTAAAGTTCCCATATATAAAGCACTAAAAAAATAAGTAATATATAAATATATCCCTGTGTATTGTCACAGATATATACCAACATTTCTAATGAGATGAAAGACAATCATAGAATGGCCTGGGTTGGAAGAGACCTTAAAGACCATCTAGTTACAACTCCCCTGCCATGGGCACGGACACCTTCCACTAGAACAGGTTGCTCAGAGCTCCATCCAACCTGGCCTTCAACACTTCCAGGGATGGGGCATCCACAACTTCTCTGGGAGATCTGTTCCAGTGCCTCATCATCCTCACAGTAAAGAATTTCTTCCTTATATCTAATCTAAACATACTCTTTTTCAGTTTGAAGTCATTACTCCTTGTCCTGCCACTACACGCTCTTGTAAATAGTCTTTCTCCATCTGTCTTGTAGGCTCTCTTCAGGTACTGGAAGGTCACAAGTAGATCACCCTGAGTAGACCTAATAGATGGACAAGATAGAAAAAATATAGCATAGAGAAGCAGATAAGTACCACTAGCAGGATGTTTTAACCGGGGCTTAACTACATAGCCAGTTCACAGGTGTTGCAAGTCAATCACAATCATCACTGTCTAATTGTCACAGATGGCAGACAGGTGTCACTCAGGCCTGCCTTGGGAATGAGAATTAGAGTGACTGAAATGAGGGAAAAACAGGAATAAAATAATTAATTTTTTTTTTTTTTTAAATTATGAAGATAATCAAGTATGTTCATATTTTCAACAGGTGGGTGAAAACTAAGATGGTTGCTACACTAGTTTCTGCCTCCCTCCTCCTAACTCCACCTCTGCAGCGGAAGAGACGGATTGCTACTCCAGGAATGCAAGCATGCAGTATAAACCCATGTGGACATTGCTTCATGAGCCTACACTGACCTGCTAACAGAACAGAGGAGTGTCATAGAAGTTTGCCAGTGAGTGAGTTATGTAGGGACGGTCTGGGCCAACCATTTACACCCAGGCTACATGCACCCCAGTCTTCGTCCTTTTTCCGGTTTAGTCTTTTGAACAATCAAACAGTTGGTTTAAGTGTCATCAAGTGATTCTGTACCATCCTTAAATCCCACCACAGAAACACACTATTAACTTTGTAAAAGAGCAAGATTATTTTTTCAGATACGTTTAAGACATTTTCCATTTTAGTTTATTTCTCTGAATTTAGCCTTTCCAGCTAGGGTCAATACACTTTCGAATTTCCTGTCTTAGATATAGAAAGAAGGTACAGTGATGCATTTTAATGCATTTCAGCTGTAGCATTATGAAACAAAATCTGAAACAAAACCTTTGTATTAATATCCTTACAGTGCCAGAGATGGAACGTGAGTATTTCTTGACTGGAATAATTAGATGGGTTTTTTTTTCCCTTTTGCCTTCAGAAAGTCTATTCTTTAAATAATTTCCATAGATTTACCTGTATGACACTTGGTTTTGAATCTCTTCTAGTTTTTGTTTAGCCTTCATTATCATCAAATAGTAATGGAAATAATAACCGGTTTAATAACAAATGAACCCAGAAAAAGACACAAATATTTTTAAATTGTTTACTAATATTTAGTAATATATGTCAAATAGTACTACAAAGGCAAAAAAACATAAACATGAAAAACCTCCAAGGCAGCACTGGCTTTCAAACTTTCCTAGGATGAATACTTTCCTTTTTCTTTAGTAGACTTTTGCAAGGTTTGTAGAATAAAACTGACATGTTGCAATAAAAAACCCCCAACAACTCAAAGAAACAAACAAACAAACACCCACCCACCCCCCCCCCAAAAAACAAAAAACTACCCAAAAAACACCCCCTCCACAACCCAACAAAACCTTATGTATTTTCAGGAAAAAGTATTGTATCTGCTCCCATAAAAGCAACTCTTAGTCACTATCAATTTAAAACCACTATCATTACCTAAACATTATCATTTTAGCCTATTAAATTGCTATATATCTGTTTTAAAATTTAGAGTAGCCCTTTTTAAGGAACCTTCATTGAAGACAAAAAACTGCAAGTGTTGAACTGGAAGTTATTATTCAAGTGGTTTACTAATGCTGTTTACATTAATGCAATACCTTGGAGTGTAAATATAATCAGGAAGATAATGATTTTTTTAAGTTATCAAAATTCACTGCTAAGTTCAAGCAGTAAAAAGCAAAGAATAGAGTAAATACTACTACATCTGTTGTGTGACAAATAGTGTCTAGTTTACACAAGAAGAATCTATTTATTGTTGCATTTAAAGCACTACTTCCTTCAAGCAGTTCTAATTTCAAATGCATTACAATGAAAATAACATAAACAGGAAATCCTCCTTTCTTCTGATTTTGTTGGGAGACACCAGAATAGTCTGTTTGACACATTACCTAGTAACAGAGGGAAAATCACTTTGCCAGTGTTAAAAATATCAAATTATTTGAGAAAATGAAGTGCCCTGTAAAACCATGATTATGATGTAACTCCGAATGTCTGTATGATGCTTTGGTAGGCAAACATGAAGGATGTAATAAAGCAAGCTCAAGCTGAGAACTAATACTTTCTCTTAAGAACACTTGTTAGTCAAGGTACCTACAGCAAAGTTTCATACTGACAATGTACTCTAAAGTTTCCCAAACTTATGTGTCTTTCTGCCATCTAATTTACCTTTTTGTTTGGATCTCCTGTAAACTGTTTTGCAAAACAGTGTTTATTTATTTATGGCCAGACTTCACGAATGAAGAACCGGGGAAGGTCTTTACACCTTCCAGCCTGCGCATTGGATTTTTTAGGTGAGTTACAGTGT
>JAYRBT010000001.1:84640407-84659650 GCA_036023395.1 Myiotriccus ornatus | reverse complement strand
TGGCCCTGACCAGGAATCGAACCCAGGTCTCGGCGGTGACAGCGCCGCGTCTTTACCACTAGACCACCAGGGGCTCCGTCAAAACAGTGTTTAGAGACACATAATTTCTCCAAGCAAGTATTCTCAATCCAGCACTTTCTGCCTAATTCTGGTAATTGCCAAAATACCCTATTTAATTAGAAAATCATTTTCTAATTTCAGCAATATTTGAATAAGACTCTTGTTCAGCAACTATAGTGACTGTCTAATCAAATTTAGCATGTTATAATTAACTAGAAACTTGACAAATGATGAATCTGAATGAAGCTGAAAAACGTACAAATTTTTTGGAAAACAAAGCCAATTTGTATCAGCACATAAGATATTACACATGTGAGGATTCTAATTTGTTTTGCTCAATACAAACATCTGTGTAGGAACTTTATATCATCTCCCAGGTGGAATAGAAACTGAAACTGAGTTAAGGAAGTTTGGCTTTTTATCTTCCCAAGTCAAATTACAAAGAGCATAGAAATGGAAATTCACCAATTCTTCTCTTCTTACAATCATCTCTACTTGGCTGAACTTGTTCCCTTCCTGAGTTCCCTTTCCTCCCTTCTCCCACCAACCCATTTATCCCCAGCTTATGACACACAGTTTGTCAGAACAGGACTATCTTCCACCCATTTGTTTAGGAGCTCAAACCCTGCTCACGGGCATATAACTCTGAAATGAATCACCTTCTAGGAGCTGTTCCTTTCCATTAACTACAATGACAGCCAAGTGTGGAAATAAAGATATCAACACTGTAGAATGGAAAAGTGAGGTGACATAAATCTCTCTGTTACTGACAAGCAGCTCCCTGAACCCTAGAAAATAATGAAGCCCTATTTTGTACCAATTTGTGTCCTAAGTTTGATTGACTTTCTGCCTAAGTAGAAATCTTATGACTGTAACTTATAATGATGCTCACCTGCATGGATTTTTTCGATGTGTAAAGAAGTATAGCCTCAGACTGCTCTTTCCTCGGTGGGAATATTAATAGGGTTTCTTTCCCTCTTCCCGGTCTCTGACTTTGACAACATTTCAGAGATTTTAATTATATTTGAGAAATCAAGCCCCCTTTCCCCACCATTCTCTCCCCATCAAAAGTGCTTGAAGTTCATAAGCCTAATCAGAAGTCATAAGTCGGAAAATACGACGACATATTCACAGCAACATGATTGCAAGTTAGGCTTTGATGGAAAGAGAGGGACAAAAAGCTTTTCAAAGGCATTCTTCTTTTCTGAAACACACTTGATACAAGGAGATAACTTGATATAACTCAGGAAAGATTAGAGAGAGATACCTAGCTTTGCATGTGCTGACATTATATAATTCTAGTCTCCAATGTATTATCAGAGTGCTTATAGGTGTGGGAAGGTAACAGGGAAGACAAAGAAATGTGGAGTTAAAATTCGTCATGAATTAGCATACATTTTGATTTGAAGTTTCATGTAATCCCTAAGGAGCTGTTAAGTTAAATAGAAAAACTAAAATTCCATTATTAAGTTACAAAAAAAGAAAAATTATTACCACAATTTCATTTTAAATTTCAAGGTGATTTAATTAGTGTGCTGCTGTTGACACCTCCATATATATCTCAGACTTTAATGAGGAATAGAAAAGTGAAATTCCATTTACTGAAATATTGTAAAACAGCTGTATGACTTAATGAATGTTCTCTAACAAAATGCAAATGTAATGAGCTTTTTAATCAGTTTACTACTCAGATGTATATCTACTGAACATGAAAACATTACTAAAGTAGGGAATAACATATGATTATGGCTCAAAGTGATAATACTTCTACATCCAGTTTGCATTCTGAACTGTTACATATTCTGAATACTGTTCAGAAATCTCACAAAGCCAAAAATTAATATTCCAGCAGTGTACCTCTAAACTGAAAACTCCAATTATTCTTATGATGAAGAATAATATCTGCCAAAATACAAAGAACAAGTGAACTGCTTGTATGCATTGGTTAAAATTATTAAAGATGAAAAATGTATTTGAAGACTTTTTCTTAATGCAACTACGTTATTAGTTTACACCAAATATACCATGCTCTGATAGATACAGTGGAAATAAACAACTTGCACAAGTGTCCCTGAAGTAATTTATTTAATGATAAGCTTCAGCACATATTTAGTATTTCAAACTCTTTTATGCATTGACATACTAATTGCTTGCACTTCAGAATATACGCTAACTAAATATACTTTGTGTCAGAAGAATGTACTCACTAGATTTGCTGTACAATATTGAAAACACGGGATAATCTTAGTAACCATTTAAGTGAGATACTTATTCTGCAGTCTGAAGAGAACAATGAGAGAACATCAAAGTCCATGTAAACATGTGAAACGATTGCAGATTTAACCATTGGCTTTTTGAATGTCAGTATACCAGACAGAAAGCTTCTTTTTCTTGGTATGCATGTACATGCATTTGTGGCAGGGAAAGGAAAATAGTTTATGCTGTAAGTCAAAAAGCCCTGCAGGGGCAATGAGAAAGATACACATTACCTTCTCCCTATTTCTCCTTGTAAAGAGCATAAATCTTGTGCAATACTCACAGCATCTGGTGGGGTCAGCTCTACAATCTAAGGCAGGTCATGTAGTTCCCCTCCATGTTAGTGTGTATATATATATATCAAAAAATAGGATTTTCCTCAACTAAGGTGTAATGTAAACTACTATAGCCAAGAGGAGATCTCATTTCAAGCCTCAGCTTGGCCATCAATCCATTTCTTTTTTTCAATTCTGTCAGTGACAGAAACTTTAAAATTCCTTTACAATAACAGAGCATTTCATTTTATTGCCAGCAAAATCACTCTTACTGCAGAACCCTTCACTGACCTCTTCAGTGAAGCTAGAAGCAATGTTCCTCCCAGCAGTCACTGGTTTTGTCATGGCTGCCTGTACTACTCTTGGCTTTGGAGGCCGCTTCATCTTCCAGCTCTTCACTGATCTCTCTTCACATGTGTGTCACTGTATCCTCTTGCCAAAGAGATGCTGTCCTTGATCCTCTTCTCCCATTTCGCCCACCTCTCATCTCTGGATAATTTCACCACTTAAGGAATGTTCCCTCTGCTGACAATTCACTGAGCTTGGTACCTCCAATTAATCTAAACTCACTCTCTTCAAATCAAAGTTCAGTGCACTCCTCTGTTAGGTCTTTACTGATGTACAGCCAGCACCATTTTCTTTTTTTTTTCCCCCTGTAAATCTTTCCATTTGTCTCCTTTCTGCACAGCACTGTCATGTACTCATTACCCTCACGTCATTTGTCAGTTTGGACTCACACTTCAAGCTTCATCTAAAGCACTTGCAGATTATCCCTGTGTGTAAGTGTTCTTTCCTGACTATTCACATAACTAAAACAGTAACTTACGGCTCTTCTACTTCAGCTTCTCAATGTCGTTTTTGACTTCAAGAAATACCAAGAATTACTCTTCAGCTCCAAAAGTTCAATCATTGCAGGATTCTCTTTGCATCCCTCCACTAATTCTGTTCTTACAAAAGCAGAAGCTTTGTCAACCTCTATAGACTAGCATCTCACTGTTTATTCACAATGTTTTCAGCTGCATCCTGGTGTCAGCTCTCATCACCGTTTCTTATTTTTCAAGTTAGTGCCTTACGGCCATAATGCTTCCTAACACTGATAGGGACCCCCAAACTGCCTTTAAAGTCATCTTGTCAGTTTTCTTCCACTTCATTTTGTCCTGGCACAACTGGCAGTACATGGACATCTACTTTGTGGTTCAATATTGTATTTCTTTGTGTTTCTCTCTCAGCTGGACTAACATCACCTAACATGGGGTGTCCAGAACTGAAGCACTCTGGAACAGGCAGCAGTCTGTCCAACCATCAGAAAGAGATAGGCACCTATATACATACATGAGCAGTGAGGTCCCTATCTATCTTCATATCAACTCACACATTTTTCCCCTATACTTAGTAAGTCTGATAAAAGAGGTTGCTTCTTTCTACAAAAGTTGTGCTTGCTATGTCTGTAAAACATGTAGCAATATCTCTGCTCTAAAGAGTACAAGCACAGGATGACAGAGCAGTTCTCACATGTACAGACACAAATGACAAAAGGTCAATTATTCATGACTGAGGAGAAGCCACCTGCAGGGTCAAGCAGAACTCTTTTCAAAGCATAGTAAAGACAGAAAAAAAGATTTCCAGATATCCAGTGTATGTAAAACACTTCATGTATAAGGAAATAAGAAGAAGTGTTAAGCTACAGCTCAATATGAACAATAGCAAATGAAGAGCAGAAAGAAAACTGCTCCAGCATGGGATCCCCCATTTCTGATCAGTGCCACTACTTATCTGTACATCCTTCCTCACCTTTGTTAGAGATCTGTTTTTCTGTTTGTCATTCACAAATTTCTTCTCACACATCTCCATAATCCTTTGTAGTTTATTATCTTTTATTCTATAAATGGGTGTTGGGGTTTAGGAATTATACTCCCCAATTCAGTGCCTCCATCAAGACTTTCCAAATCACATGCTGCTCAATAGCTCCCTCTCTGCTGCAGCAGATTGGAGAGGAGAAATGGAGAGGAAAAAGGCAAAGATCACGGGTTGATATAAGAACAAGTTACTGGAAACAACACGATAAGAAAAAGAAGAATAACAGCAACAATATAAATAGCAAAAGTGTATGAAAAAGAGGGTGATTTACTTGTAAAATGCTCACTGCAGAGCCCAACTCAACCCAATCGCAGCCATGTTTTCTTGACCAGAAGGAACCCCTCCAGCCTCCCAGCAATGATGTGAGGTGGTACAGAATAACCTCCAGGCCTTAGCCAGACCCACTCCTGGCTACTGCAAAGATTAACCCTGCCCTGGCCAAAAGCAGGACAGTGGGATAAATAAATTACTATTCTAAGGAGATGAGTTTTCTGTTCCAACTTTCCAATTCAATACAGCTACTGATATTTTTGTGCTAACCTAACATCCATCCAGATACAGTATGACATCTACAATAATCTTCTATTTATATTGACCACATGAGAAGTACAGGGCAGGTTAAATACCTCACCCTGGTAGCCTAAATTAGCCTTCCCTTTGTATTCATTACTACTGGACAATCTTAATCTTATATTCAGACTACAAGTTGGCTGGACTGGTACCATGTTTTTGATCAATGCTTTTACTCTGTCTTGCCTTTTAACTGTGCTGGGCCTCGGCAATAACTGTGGTAACAGCAAGTGCACAACTCAGCACAACAAATCCCGGTGGAGTAGGCAGCTTGGGGCTGAGAACACACCCATTAATGGAATCCTCATGAAACTGTGCCTCGTACTAGGATGGCATAAACCAGAAGCACAAGATATTTCCAAATGAAGTGATTACAAGAAAAAACACACCAGACTTCACTAACTGAAACCTGAATTAGTATCAAAAGAACAACGTAATATTCTGCAATACTGAAAGATTTGCCCTTGATATTTTCAGTTCACAAACCTGGCAGTCAAGAGCAATTTAGCTACTAAACTAGCTAGCTTCAGGAACTGAGAGAAAGCTCCTGCAGTCTGGGGATATGGCCTCCTACTACACAAATATATACACCTGCAACTTATATGGTAATGTATGTTTCCGTGAATTCCATTTGAACAAAACAAGCATTGAAAGAAAAAAAATGTGGTATCAGAAACCAACAGATGCATATGTTGCTAAATTAACCAGGTCGTTTTGCTCCCAAAGCTAGACAAAAGGCCCAAGAGCTATTTGCTGTTCTATAAGAAGCCTTGTAATCACCTATTCGCAAGGTATAGCTCCATCTGGAAGAAGATAATTTCTTGCATTAGAATTCTTGTATTACATCCTGGTTTACACCACACTATTGAACCATCACAAGCTCTGTACATAATCCAAAAGTTCCTACAGTGACAGCACACAGTCTGAATGTTTGCATTAAGCAAAAATATGCCCTTTCACAGGAAGAGATAAAACAAATGTACAAGAGATTCTGGTAATATCATTAAAATGCATAGAAAATATTTTTCTTTGTTCAACAGTATCATTAGCAGGACTCATGTTTTCCTCATAAATGCCTAACCTTTAAAGAGACATGAGCAACAGCAGAGTTTACCAAAATTTTCCCAGTTCTGCCCTCCCCCGAAATATTTGAAGAGTGCCCATTAGCTTCAACTGAGACATATCAGACCACCAAAGTGTACTTTCAACAGCCACAGTCCTCACTGTTTTGTTTTTAAAAATGAGACAGGATCAGCCTTTGCCATAACAACAACAAAACAAAAGCAGTTCAGCCTCTGATATTCCCACCTAACTCAGAAACATGGTTAAGAGCAACAGTGTGGACCTCAGCACAATGAATGAATTGCAGATCCCTCATCCAGAGCATCCACCTCTGTTCTTCAGCCAGTCCAGCTCATGGGCCATCGTCCCCATCATTCATCAGTCCACTTTCAGGCTTACTGGGAGTGGTAACAGCTGTTACCTTAAAACACTCAGCCACCTCCCACACCAAGGGCTCATGAGAACAACAGGTATTCTGCCAGTCTGAGGATTTGTTCTGTTTCCTCTGAACGTGCTTAGAGGGTGTAGGGATATGGTCAGTTTGGGTTTTTCCATATTTTGCTGTAGCTGCCATTAGTGATGGGATCTTATTTTTTACAGTAAGATAGCTTTCTTGGGGTGTATGTCACCAGTTATACCACAGATGAGAGTGCAATGTAGATGGTGTGGACAGGGCTGAGCTAGCATTAATTCTGCAAGCATGGGTACCAGCTGCAGTCTAGTCCCAGCATCATGGAGCCCAGTGCATTCTGCTTCATTAGCCATGTAATTATGATTACATTGCTACAACTGTTCAAGGTCAGGAACATTTGTGTTACACCAAAGTTCCCTTATATTTCCCGGACTGTGGTATGCAGCTCCAGATTCATCCACCTAAATTCAGGTGCCTGTTATGTAGACATCTCATGGCTAAGTTCTCACTGCAGTCAGCGGAGATCCAGTCAATACAACAAATAGAATCTGCAGAGGTGTCTATACCAGCCTGCTCTGATATCTTTGTTTGCTAAGATAAGGAGAATTTTAGAGACAGAAAAAAACTCTTAAGGAGGAGAGACTCTTTTTTTTTAAATTGTTTAAATAGACTGACAAAGTTAAACTTCAGAGTACTTAACGTCAATGTACCCAATTTTTCTGCAGTTAAATCGTGCCCTCCTTCTACTGTGGGTTTGCATAAAGATACAAGTACAGGCTATCTCTTTGTAAAAAGTCACCTTTTTATGGCAGAGAAAGATAAACCAGACCAATGTATTCTCTCCCACTGCCACCACTGCCCCCATTATTATCTAAGACTTACTTGCAAAGCAATCTCATTCATCACCCATCTCTAGAGTAAAGAACCTTTTTAAACCCATTTAAACTTAGATAATTGGATTCCTCTTAAGCAAGGATGTCCTTATTTTATAATTCTACATATCATGAATTTTCATGTGCTTACTGTGAACTGCATACTTCCTGATCTTTTGAAATATATCTATGCAGCACTTGAATTTCAAGATCAAAGATTTTCCGGCAGATTTTTCTGAGGCTGCTGAATTAGTTGTACCTTCATATAAAGCAGCAGGTTCTAGGCCAATTCAAGTAAAAATCTGTATGTCAAGACAGATAGGAAAATAGTCTGTTATATGAAAAGCTAGTTATATGAAAAGCTAGTTCCAGTCTTAACCACTTTGGCATTACACTTTCTGAATCAAATGATCATGAAAAATAATATTTCAATCCTTTTTTGGAAAACTTCTATTCTAATAAAAGTTTTAAAAAATATTTAATTTCTGACTAGCAAAATAATCTTGTTTTATTTCTAGCTAAGAAACTATAGATATAGACTTTTCTTTTAATTAAATACATTTTAAGAAATGAGATTCCAAACTGAAATAATAAAACAAAGTTGATATATTAATGTGTCCATTGGATTCTCTAAGGATATTTCCTCCTTTAAAGCTGGTCATGTAAACAGAAGTTATTGTTAGAGATTCTAGAAAGAACAGATGTTTTCATTTCAGATTACCATTTTTGTAACCCAAAATAGCACAGCACCTAGATAGCAAAACATACTTTGTGGACACTAGTATGTGGAAACCTTTCCAGATGAAGCAAATTTTAAGGAAATTTTTAAAAAACAAACATCATAAATTATATATGCTAAACTGCAAATTCAAGAGTTACTTTATTGAGAGTCAGCACTAGCAACTGCAACAATGATATACACGGAAACTAATACATGAGGAAATAAAATTCCCCTATTATTGACTAACTTTTCTTATAGAACATTTTAGGAAGCTATTTGAAGGGGCTGCAAAGCTAAAATATTGCTTCAAGAATCATTAAACAATTTTTATGCAAAAGCCACCAAACAAAACATCTCACTGATGTGGCCAGCACATTGTATAGGGAACAACATTTTTTAAATCCATGTACTTATCTTTTTGGTCCCAGTTTAGCAAAGTACTTAAACCATCTGTATCTTTTTGATTTCATGGACTATTCCCATGATTAAAATTAGGCATATTAGTGGACAGCCACGGGATCTGGTATTTTTCTTATTTTTGTGCATCAATATGAATTTGAGCTATGAAGACAAATGATGTCATGAAATCTATATGACACAGGTCATGAGAACAGGAGAAAAGACCACAGATTAACCTTTGAGTTAGCAGACCTTGTGTTGAGCGGACTTGTTGTTAATTTCAAATTCTTCTATTTTGAGCTTCAGACAGTTTTTTTCATCAATTTTCAAAATTTATGGAAATATTTCTAGTTATCCTGGGTTTAATAAAAGCCAATTTCATCATAGTCACACTTCCGTAAATCTTAACTTTCTGTAAAAAGTCTTGGCAGTAGTAAAAGTAAAGAAAAATCATAGTTTACATGACAAAGACCCCAAGAAATAATCAGATAGCATTTGATTTGTTATTATTGCACAAAAAAAATTGTTTTATAATTTTAATGTTAAATGTCAATTAAATTCCTAACAGCTTTGCTTCTGGAATACATATCTGTATGCATATGAAGGCGGAATGTGTCCCCTTTTGACAAACATCATGCTTCTATTAATTCTGTTATTTATGAAAAGTATTAGCATATACATAGCAATGTATACTCTGAAATGTTTTCATTTCAAAATACTGTCTCATTTTCAACTGGAATTTATTTCTGCTAACAGAAAAACTTCTGCTGCTTTCAATCAAATAAGTTATACATAAATAATCACATTTAATGACGAAATCCATGAACAGTAGGTTCTATCTGTGGTTTAACTGCCTAGATGATCCTCATCTAAGGAAAACCATAGACCACTTCTTTAGGAATCTTAACAAAGATGTAGCTTCCTGCACACGTATTTTTTATGTAAAGTGAAATACAATGACTGACCTTGCTACCTAAGTTTCCATGTACAACCTTCACCAAGAACACACTAATAAGGCACAGCAGAAGAATCCCTTTCAAGACTCCTAGTTATTACTTTTTGTTTTGCACTTTCATTTGAAGAATTTTTGCACAATATCAGTGTATGCCTGATGAGAAACTTATGCTGGGAGTCAGCTCCAGATTCAGGCACATGTAGATGGGAAGTGTACGTGAAAGAGTTTCTTTGTTCAAGTTTCCACAGTGGAAGGTCGAAAATCTAGGCAACACAGTAAGCAGCATGTACAGCAGGTGTGTCTACTGCAGGTTGAGACAAATCACACATTTGATTCCTTTGATTCTATTGTGAGATGCTCCAATCGTTGCCTAAATGAAGGCACACAACACCGCTGGAGATGTGAAGACTGTCCCACTCAACTTCCACCCACCATTTCAGCATGGCGTGGGTCTATGTATCTCATGTTGTATCTAGCAGGCCGATGATGGCCTGGATACAGGACTAGTTAAGTATGTGTGGTTGGGCCTTACATCCCCACCAGGAGCTCAGATCGGAGCTTAGACAATTAGTCCTTATCAAATCAAGTATTATAGTTGAGGTCAAAGCCCATCTTCTGGTAAACTATTGTACTGAGAATCAAGATCTGGTAAACTATTGTACTGAGAATCAAGATACTTTTGTCACATGAAGACAAAGTATATAGTCAGAAGAAAGACATAGTCAGAATAAAAATTGTATTAAAATAGTGTATTCATTCACTCTTTTGTTATACATTTTTCCGAACCAAAAATAATCCAGAAAATTTTGTGCGTGAATTGGTCAATAATATTTGAAGATTACATTAGGATGTTTTGAAGACTAAATTACTTCAAAATTTATGTGGGTTTGATCTACTTGTTTTTCAATTGAAGTGTTAATTAAAAAATTGAAATATTAGCTTTTTAATTAAATACACTATATTGATGTAGAATTACTCTCAGTTACTGTGCCTTCATAGACATACCAAAATTCATGCATAAATTTCACTAAAATTTGTCATGACAAATTAACAGTTTTACCCTTTAGCTCTCATGAATCAGGAAGTAGTAAAATTAACGTGTCATGTATCAGTACTCTTTTGTATATGTGCTATGGGGCAGCCTTTATTTAATAGCTGATAAATATTAACTATATCTATATCTGCATTACCTAAGGTACAATCTGCATTATTTTGCTTTAAGACACAACAGCATAGGGTTGGTTTTAGTCAGCTGAAAGAAAGGGACTTCAAGAAGGTAATTCTCCCCATCTCAGGATATCCCTTCAAGATGTCAGGAAGGTCTTCCCTTTCCTCTCCACTGAATGCAGAAGGAATACAAATTAATAGGCTGAATTAAATGGATGAACTCAGATGTGATGAGTCACATTTCAAGTCAAGTATCCAAAAAGCCACTAACGAGGCTAAACTCCTTTTAAAATAATATCATATAATTCATACTTATGTATTTAGGCATTCAGGTTCTTGTGCTGTGTCTTATGAATCCATACATATCAGACAGAACAGCCTGCAGACACTGCTCACGTTGGGAAATCATCTGATTTTCAATTACACTTCAAACTGCCATGGCCCCAAGAGCACCCACAGACCACATTGTCCCTATGCAACCTCCCTGGAGGTACCCTCCACTCGTCGCCCAGGATCCCACTTCACCCCTCTCCAGGGCTCCTCCAACCAGATGTTCTTAATGTCAGAAAACCGCGTTGCAAATGAGACATCAGTGTATTGTAGCAAATGGTGACATTTTTAAATAGTCATCTGCATTAAAAATTAAGAAATTGAGTCATTTTTCTACAGTAAAATAGTTCAGAAATTTCTAGCTGCATTTCTGAAAAGTATTTTTTAAATTTCTACATAATCAAAAAACTCAGAAATTTCAAAACCTGTAATACTACCCCGCCTGCAACAGTAATTATGACAAGCACTGACTTACCACACTTTTCTTAACTATTTCAGTAATGGTTGTTTCTAGTATTTATTAATAGAATCCTATTCACTTTCTCAACTTACAGAAAAGTTGACCACTCATTTTGAATTCGTTTCTATCTCTTCCTATCCGAATAGTCATAGAAATTAATATTTTTATGGCAGTTCACTCTGTGCATACAACTCTGTCAATTATTTTTAACCTCTTAACTAAGAGAAGACACTTTATCTGTCGCTGAACTTCTGAGTTTGACATCAATTAAAGTTTTCCCATTAAAAAGGAGTTATGAGAGCAACACAAAGGCTTACACAATCAATCTGTCAAAAAATATTACTGCAAAACCTTAAAAAATAAAACCTTTCTTGTCAAACAGGCACAATCTGTAAGCGACAGGCTACAAAATTAAAGCCCAGAAATCTCAAAGGCCCTACTTTGCTCCCATATCTGTGACAAATTAGAGCAATTTTTTAAAAAAATATTGCACTTAAGTAATAAAATGTGACAGACTATGTACTATAGAAGAGAATACTGCTATGTTTCCTAGCATATTAGCACCTAGACCAAATAATCCATATAGTGATTGGTCTAAAAATGAGACAGAATCTAAACTGCTTTTATTCTCATAAAGTTTATTTATGAAAATGTAGTAAATACTAAATTTTATTAATACACTAATGACCATATGCTGGTTGCAATAATCAGTGGAAATAGCTCATGGAAA
This sequence comes from Myiotriccus ornatus, assembly GCA_036023395.1. Taxonomy (NCBI): domain Eukaryota; kingdom Metazoa; phylum Chordata; class Aves; order Passeriformes; family Tyrannidae; genus Myiotriccus; species Myiotriccus ornatus. The sequence goes on along the minus strand of JAYRBT010000001.1, from coordinate 84,647,524 downwards.
TATGACTATGAACAACAATCTAAAGTCTTCTAAATTTAAATAAAAGAGACCAGTGATTACAATGAGCTCTCACTGAAGAAGCAAGAGCAGAGGGAAAGACCTGTATTTGACTGTTCTCCCAGTCACTGCAAATAGCCTCTACTATAAACAGTCTTCATTGATACATTATATTTAAGAAATACAAAAGAATTCTAGGGGGGATTTTGGGATTATTTTTAAATTTTACTAGGTTTGGGTCTTTGCTGTTTTGGAATGGTCTCAATTTTCTCTCTCCCTGGTTTGATTATTCATAGCTATATTGCTCACCTTCTTTCTTTAACATTTCATTTATCACTATCACTACAGACAAACCTCTACTCTTGCTGAGAAAAGCACACTTTTCATTCTTAAAAAGCTCCTCATTACACTAGGAGAAGCAAAAATGTAACCCAGTAGATTTCAAAGAGAATCCTCTTCAAGACACAATGTCTTGGTCACAATAAAAAAAATCAGTAAACAAAGTTTCACGAATAGAAGGGACTGCAATCAAATTAACTTTTTCAAACAGTCCAGCCAGCACATCAGTAAGTCGATTTTTCACAGCTATTTAACAAACTGAGTGTTTCAGCAAAATTTCTGAATCTGCTTTTCAAAGGGCAAGGATTTAGGCACTAGACAGCAATTTGGAACCTCCCAGAAAGGCCCAGCAGGAATAAAACAAAAGGGGTAAGATCAAGAGAAGCATATGCAGTAGCCACTGTCTTTCTGACAGAGAAATTGGAAAACAGATGAAAAATTCTTAAACATGTAAAACAATTAAATACAAACAGCTGTGAAGCTAGTGTAAAAAGACAAAAAAAACTTCCAGCAAGTCCTGTTCCATGCACAAGTCTATACAGAGAAAACTTGTAATATTTAGCAGGATTATTATTAGCTCATATTTTTCTTCTTTATAGGTTGGCTTCTTGCACTGGCCTAAATGGCCATCTGACCTGACCACCTGAACAACAGAAAACACAGCTCTTACACTTTGCAACCGCACAGCTAACCTCAACATGATCAACTATTTTTGAACCAGGTACCACCCAAGACCAAGTAACAAGACACCAACAGCCAAATCATTTAGTGGTCTGTGAGCATACCTTTAACCTACAGGACAGTATTGCCTATAAGGTCCCAGCAAAGATGGATTTCCTCACTGAAAGTCATAGGGAGAGCAAAGGGCTTTGTACATCACTGAAACATTTGTTCAGTGTTGTATCAAACATAGGAAATGGATGAGTCCTAGAATAACAAATACCATGGAAGGAAAACAACTTTTACCCTTATTGCGGGCAAAACAAGATTATCTCCTGCCACTGAGAGTTTCCAATGGAAAAGAAAGCCAGTTTGGACCAGTTGAACCATGATGGTCAAAGCAAGAAGGGGAGGGGTACAACACCTGATGTGATTTCATCACAGAAGTACATCACAGAAGTAATTTGCACATTTCAGGAAACTATACTTGTATACTTTTTTAAGGTATCCCTTCCATTTCTTATCATGTTTTACCTCTGTAATTTAAAATGTATCAGAACCTTTCCCCATTTATGGCAAACATCTCCATTCTATAAATATTTTCTAAAAAAATTAACTAAGATTAAGACTCTGCATTGTTAGATTTTTCCCCCCTTGTAAAACGCACAGCTACTACACAACATCCAGGCCAACTGGGCACCACATCTGTCCAAAGCAGACCCTTTCCTTTTCCATGTGCTACATATAATAAGATGGTAACAAAAAGAAATCCTAGCCAGCTGTTAGCTCAAAGACACGGTGGGAGAAATCAGTAAAGACTATTTCAGTCCTACTTCTCTTCTTGCCATAAATATACCTCTAATCCTAGCTAGCAAAACAAGTTGGCAATATGAAGTGGGCATGATCACCAATGAGTGGAGTCACTCAAGAGAGACTGTAGACACTCCTCTCTTCTCCCTCCAAATTACTCATGGTCCAGGTAAGGCACCATTAAACCTTTTATTTAAGGTTCTGCAATGAAACACAAGCGCTAGACCCCAACAGCAGCAGAGACGTGGACACAATAACTCCTGACACACGGCTCACATTCTCATTAGCACTGCTGACATTGATGAATGATCTTGGAAAATAATGCACTGACCTCTTTTAGCTGCTCTCTGATTTAACAGGCTCCATTAGAAAAAAAAAAATTAAATCACAATCATGGCAAAACTAACAGCATAATGGTCCATATGACCTTCAGTTTGTGCCTTTTAGCATTTAACAAAAGCATATTTACCTCAATGCAAAAGCAGAAAGGCTGCAAATTATCTCCTGCCTTCATGCTGCTTAAGTTTAATCCACTATAAAGCCTTACTATTTTCACTCCTAAAGCTCTAAAACTGCATAACACCTATTTGAATCATATCTTATATCTAACCATGAAATTCTGTGCATTTAGATTCAGTACCATTTGAACTAGTTTTACAGGATCTGGTGGAAATTAAATGCAGTGAAATGAAAAATGAGGTAATTTACTTGCCTTTTAAAAGCTTGGTAGAAAGGTGAATATTGTCAGCTATGATTTCAGCCCATACTAGTAGTAGTAAAATATGAATCCTCATGGCCAGACATGTCAGCAAAGAAAGAGGTTTTTATTTAAACTCCATCATCTCTCAGTGAAACACTGCTTCATGCAAATCTTTCTAGTAATTCATTTTAAAAGTTTTTACATCACTATTTAAAGAGACACTGAAGAAGCACTATACTGTTCTTTGGAGCAGACATTCTGATTTTCAAATCCACCTTTCAGCACAGATCATAATCTGCTACTAAAAACCTGGAATTTGGAGATACTTCAAGAACTTTTTCATAAAAATACTATTCTGTTCATTTTGAAATAAAATTATTTTTGTGGAAGTTTCACAAAGCACTTCCCAAAACCTACTTATCTCACCCACCCATATATAGTAAAACTTCTTCTCTTTAGCCCTCTATTATTATTATCTATTTTTAAAGAAATGCAAAAACATTTGAGCAGTCTAAACAAAAAGACACAAATAATATCTTTCTTACTAGGATATTCACTCATGTAATGATCAGCATAACTCTAACCTGAAAGAGGAATTTATTTCAGAAAATTTGTACATCTTCATCACATGCAAAAAGCTATGGGAACAACAGCACTAAACTAGAGGCTAAAGTAAAACAAGATATATTTTAAATCTCCATTTCAGAAAAGATACTTTTTTATTCAAGACCACTCTAATAAAAGACAATAAATGAGATCTCTTATGTATGTTAAAATACAAGCCCATAGAGCCCACTAACTGTGGCTTAGCTACAGGAATCATTCCACCCTGATGCACATCTCATTTGATTCACATTTCAATATTCAACTATATGTAAAAAAAATCATTAAATTTAACACAAAGGCAGTAGAGCAGATGGTCAAGATGCATACAGGTGAAGAATGAGAAGCTAGATGTTGACAGCAGTGCAAAAAGCCTTGCTCCAAGAACATAAGCAGTGTGATTCTAAACAGGCCATGTTCTAGCCAAGTACCAGCTTCAATCTGAAATAAGACCTGGGTGCATGATGGCCTGTCTCATCCTTCTTGCTCTCTTCAACTCTTCTCCCCCTACCCCCACCTAATTCCTGTAAGAAAGAAATAAATGCAGAGAGGAATACTAGATTGAAAATTTAGCACATACCAACCTATTAATCAAACTGGAAGATTCAGGGTCAAGGACTCGGGGGCACAAACCATGTTACACCACATCTGGACCTTTAAGTCACTTCTAGTATAGCCAAGGGTTTTTTTTAGAACTCAAACAATTAAAATTTTATTCTTCTTACTAGCTTTGCAGCTGTCCTATCATTTCAAAATATGAACCAGAGAAATTCATAGTTTTCTGTGAAACCAATTTCATATTTTTGTTTGTTATAAGCAGACATAAGTCAAAGTTCATGATGGGAATGAATCTTTTTTTGTTTGCATGGAGCCTGGTGATGGGTTCTGGTACTGGGGGTACTACAGGGTAGTGAAGAAGACAGAACAAGAAAAAATTAGTCATTAATTGTATTGGATGTTAAAGAAAGGCTATACATATTTATAAGTTGGTAATATTGGCCAGAAGTTAGCTAGACAGATGAATATATTATTCTATTATTAAAAAAAGTGATAACATTTCTTCAAAACACTTTAAAGCAGTGCCTGTTAGGAGAAGCCAAAAGACATTGGTTTATGTCTTTGCCTTTTCTACTCTTGGGAAAAAAAGGACTAGTGTTTCAAAATAGATTGCATGACTGCTGTCCCTTCATGTTTCCAGAATGCTTCAGCATAGTTCCCAATTTCTTTAATCTAAATTTTCCCTTCCCACTCTCTAGTTTCCCCTTGCCATCTGTCCCAAACATGAAGTAAAATTAGAAAATATTGGTTGGAATAGACATGAAAGGGATTAATCTTGCCAGACTTTACCTGTGTAGGAGTTCCAAGCTCCCTCTGTACACAATACAGCTATATGTACATAGAGAAAAATTCATCCTGAGTATTTTAAATACAAAGTTTGGAAAGTAATGCTCTCCAGGTGTATTTAGGCAAATTTGTTCAATGTAGATCAACACTGTAAAATACTATAGATTAATATTAAGTCTTAAAAGATTGCTCCTATGCCAACAGGTTACATCAGCTTAATGACTTCTCTAGCACAGATGCAATGAGGGAATATTTTATGCCTTTTCTTCCACAAAGGAAGACACAATCCAAAATACCGTGAAAACCTCTGCATAAAATAGTTTCCATAGGAATAGCACTGTACAAGCGCAGCAGAATATCTGCTTTCTGTTGCTGCCAAAAATATCTAGAAAACATTACTCTTAAAATTATTTTCTTTCCAATTTCTGTTGGGAAGTTATTACTTACATATTGATTCAGTTGGTATCCTGTATGTAGAAAAGGTGACTAAGAATGAGATATGGTCCATTTTAAGAAAATATAGATATATATTACATTTACCACTCTTCTTTGTGTTCATTCATTTTAAATTGTTAAGATGCTTTGTACTTTTTGTGACTTACAACATCCATCGCATACAATTTCTAGCAGAATACTATATAAACATGATCACTCCTATAACCTGTATATCTATTGTGATCATAAATTCTCTAGTAACAAACCTAATTCTTCCCTCCATACAGGATGCAATTATGTTTTCTACAGTAAACCATGATCAATATCCTGCATTTCAGCTTAACAATAAAAATTAAACTCTCATCTGATTTCAGTGTAATCCAAAACAGTCTTTCTCTCTATGCTCTATTTTTATGTGTCTATTTGTTTTCCTTAATTAATCTATTGACGTGTAATGTCAGTAAACTAAAAATATCTGCAAGAATCAGATGGATACCTTTATGCATATTATGTACACATATAATATTGCAAAAGAGTTAAAAAGGCATACCTGGAAATACACCAGAAATATGAAGAGTTAGAATCTATGCAACATTTAGGGAAAAGCCTTTAGAATTACATTTATTACTCACTTGCATGAAGACCAATATTCTTCAGAACATGTACTGTATTCCTACTGAACTTAAACATTCAAATTTATGAATTTCTGAACACTTCAAAGATTCTGAGTTCCAAAGAACCACCGAGTTGCAAAAAAAACCCCAGCCTTCTCCACAGATTGTCACCATTCCATTTGGTGAATTTTCCCTGATTTACACCTTGAAACCCACACAAGCAAAGTTTTGGAGAGTCAGTACATATGCAAAAGAGCAGATTTTTGAATGCAAGGGGTGGCTTGGACTTATCCTTAATTTTTTTCATAACCATTTATATCAGGAGATAATCTGCATTTCATGCCTAATATTTTATATTCAGATGAGTCTAGAAACAGAAGCTTTACAGTAGTAGAAACAAAGGATACTCTGAAGTCCTATAAGGCAATTCAGAAACACTGTATCAAACATCCTAAACAGCATGCAACACTTCAGAATTTAAAGTAAGAATATTTTTCAGCATCCATAAAGTTGATATGGTTCTTATGGTTTGTGTTTACCGTACAGCTTGTTGTCTTTTTTTTCCCCCCTCTGAAAAACTGAATCTTTCTATCTGATAGTAATTCCACAGTCAAGTATCTTGATATGGGGTTACAGTGATCTTATTCACCTGAGGTACTAGCATTCCTGCTTTGCTACTACTGACCCATACTCAAAATTTATGTCAATAAAATTTTAATTAAATTTCTTTGTGTGTTTCATGGACACAAACATGCATGAACTATACAATTTATAATCACTTTTAAAGCAACCTGGAAATCTTCAGCATGAAAGACTTGAAACAGATGGTATGAGACACTGTCTAATTCATAATGTTTTGAATGAAAAGTATTATACAAATTGATCATTTTACTTTTTTTTATTTATACCTTAAGCTACATATATTTGCTGCATATGTTCCATTTTACTATTATTTGTATCCTTGCTCAAAACCTTATTTAATTAACTGATGTCAGTATTCTGTAGTCAGATCTATTATTTGAAAACTACTTGGGGTATATTTAGGGTTTGGGGTTTTTAATTATTCAAATAATTAAATAAGATCAACATAGAGGATCAATGAGAAGAGCTACATGTGAGACTGAATCGAAATTCCCATTTGCAAACAGTTTTTTTTCTTCTTCTATCATCACCATTTTGAATACTAACATTACCCAAACAGCTGAGCAATGTTGTACTGGAATTACTAGGCTATCTATCTCACACTGGTTGAAAAGATAGAAGGCAGGTCCACCATCCTGCAGGACTTGGACAAACTGAAGCACTGGAACAGACAGAACCTTATAAAATTCAACAATGATAAATGCCAAATCCTGCCTAGGGTGAAGAAGAGCCCCTGGAAAAGCAGATCTGGAGACAGAGCAACCAGAGAAGAGCACAACAAGAGCGGTGATCTTCATGTGAGCCTGCGGGAAGCCCAGCAGCAAAGGAGGAGAGCTCTGCAGAGAGACCTGGATAGGCTGGAGAGTTGGGCTGATTCCAGTGGGATGAAATTCAGTAAGGCCAAGTGCTGGGTCCTGCACTTTGGCCACAACAACCCCCTGCAGCGCTACAGGCTGGGCACAGAGTGGCTGGA
>JAYRBT010000001.1:84599015-84630431 GCA_036023395.1 Myiotriccus ornatus | reverse complement strand
TGATTCTATGATTCTATGATTCTATGATTCTATGATTCTATGATTCTATGATTCTATGATTCTATGATTCTATGAATAAAGGCAGAAGTATTATTGCCCCAAGTATTCCCACATGATACCCATATGGCCTTCTGCACCTGAAAATGCAAACAAAATGAGCAGATGTCCAAAAATATTCTTAAAAAATAATAGAAAACTCTTAAATTCAAATAAAATGATGTGCTATAGTTCAGATATTTTTGACTGGTCATTTTAGGGACAAAGAAACAACTCTGAGAAAAAACTAGACCCCAAAAGTCACTCAGGACTTTTTTTCTGTTATTGTTATTTTTAGTTGATTTCCCGAGAGCCAAAGCTTCCCAATAAAAAGCCCCAGTATAGCCAAGATTTTTCCAGCTGAGTCTGAAGAGAAAGCATGATCCTTATTTACTCCAAGATGGTCAATTATCAACACAAAATAGACAGCAAACTGAGATTTTCATCCTGGAGTAGAGATCTAAATAAGGGTATCTGTTAGCTGAGTGGCCTAAGCAACACCTATTAAGAACAAGAGGCTGGTTTTATTTTCTCATCAGCAGTCTCAAACAGCTCTTGAGCAGATGCCACTATGGAAAAAGAAAGAAGCTGAAAATTTCTTGAGATGAGAAAAACATTCCACTCCACTCCCTGCAATCTCAAATAGACATTTTATTCCACATATTTAATTGTCCCTCTATTATTTTATTCCTATTTTTTTCTGTTCTACCAGCAGCTATGCTAGGTGAGCTGCTTCCTACTTGCTCTGTTTTTAAGGCTTTGACATTGGAAAGGAGCTGGAGCTCAGGGCAGAGGTCTTGTCTGTCTATGAGTTCTACTGATGCACATCAGTACAAGGGTTTATCCTTAGTGATCATAAAAGCATTGTGATCATTCTTGTGAGGCATCAAGGGCTATTTGTGAGCTTGGCTTCTTATCATACACAGTGAATCACTCCTCATATACACACACACATGCTTCAGGTGTGGAGAAAAAAGGATGACTAAGCTTACTAGAGGAACAGAAACCTATATAAAATAGTGTCTAGCACTGGTCATTAGAAATGGCACAGCTCGTTTCCCTTCCCCTGTCTTTGCCTCAAAGTATATCTTAATTACTTTAATGTGTGATTAAAAATGTTAAATTGAACATGGAACAACAGGGCTCCTGGCAGTTACTGGCATGAGAAAGCCAAGACACAAAGCATGTGGCTTAATGCGAAAACAGAACAAATGAATACAGCTGATGTTATTAGAGAAGTCAGGCAGGAACACTTTAGGAATTTTCAATTCCGAAGTAATCGCTAGTCTACAGCCTCCAAACATTTCATAAGAAGTTTCTTCTCTATGTGTAGCAAAATCAGTCATCACTCTCAGAATAATATTACTGTAAACAAGAAATACAGCTCTGGCTTCAAATTAAAGTAAGGGAGTTGAAACTGCACTTGTCGATGCCTGTGAGTAGATACAGTTGAGATCTCCAAACAGCACGCACTCTCCTGTACTGTATATGGGCTCTGGTAATGCCTTCACATAATGAAGTATTACGGAAAGAGTTTCTGCTTCAGCAGTGAATTGATTTCCCCAAGTAGATTTCACTTGAGGAGAAATTGTCACCTTAAATGTTATCTGAGAGGAGCAGCATTTCTTTTTCATTTGTTTGGAGCATGTGTGCAGTTTAATTAGGTACCGGCTCAGCGGGCTTCAAAGAACTACACTGAAATTAACAACAGAGGCAAACTTTTGTTTCACCTCCCAGGAACATCTGTCTCCACGGCACAGGTTTAAGTCAGCAGTGAAACAGCAACACTATGACCTCAGAATCATGCAAAATTCAAGACTAGGTTAATGTACACAGAAACCTACACATGTTAAATTCATTCAAATTGATGCAAATTAAGAATAAGCATTTTTTAGGACTTTACCCAATCTTGACTTCATCTTCACATCATCTGCAATGATGTGAACAATTCAGCTTAAAAAGACTCCTCCTCGCTTGTTTGCATGATCAAAACAAAACAACACATGGGTGAACTGGATCAAACAATAATATTGCAATAACCAATCTGTTTTGATTACTCCTATTGTAACTTTTGTATACTCCTACTGTAACTCATCCTTTATTGCAAGGCAGATAGTTATTAAGAAACTTGATTCACTACAATGAATTATATCTTATTTTTGTAGTATCAATAGCATGTGATATGTATGAGGTAAGCAACACATTTTATCCTGAATATCTATTCTCCCTTTTATTCTTGATAGACTACATGCACTGTTGTCAATACTAACTATGCTTAATAGTTTATAAGCATGAAATCAAGAGATCTTTTTCTTAATGAAAAAAATAATAATTCTCCCTTTGAAGTGTGATCATAGAATGATACAGATGCTTAAACACATGCTGCTACCTAAGCTACAGAGAAGAAAATTACAGAGGAATCCTCACAGATCATATGCATTTTTCCATGGAACTGCTCTAGCTTTGCACAAATCATTGCAGAAACACAGTAAAAGGTTCTGCTTCTGTCTAGAAAAGGTGACATAAAAGTTTCTCTCTGGTATTTCTCAAGGCAAATTACTTTGAATATATTTAGGTAATGTGAAATCAACTGCAAGTATGAGGCAGTATTCAACAGTTTTAATTAAGAATAAATCTATCAAGAAATATCCAAGCCCCACACATAAAAAGGTGCCTTTGCATCTCCAGCTAACTTAGAGCTACAAGCAGGAAGATGTTGACAAGGTTTGATAAGGCGATTTGATACCTGCACTATCCACCAGCCCTGCCTCTTCTAGCCTTCTGCTCCCATTTGCAGCTACTTCTTTGCAAACCCAGTGCTCAGTTATTACCCTCTGCTACATCACTCCTTCAGAGACTGCCAAATCCAAACCCAAAGCCTGCACATCACACAGAATGTCTTGGGCCCAGACAGTCTCTGTCCCAGTAATCAGAGTTTGTCCAAGTTGCTGTAACCTGCAATGCACTGAAAATCAATGCTAGGAGAACCGATGAGGCTTACTGAAGGAAGGGTCTGGGAAATCCGATTAGAATCACAACAAGAAAAGGGAGAGAGTTTGCAGCAATAACACGCTTCCTCTCACTTTAAGCCTCATTCTCAGCTGTTGATTTTTACTTGTCAGCAACACATTTATTATATCTAAATATTGTTAGTTCTCAGGAGTCTCTTTGGTATTGCCTCCATCAAAGCAAGCCTAACCCTTGTGTTTGCTGCATTAATGTGTTTGGCTGGAGAATCACCTCAAAGTGCCTGGCAGGATTAGTATTTATTGCTCAAAGCACTGAGAAATCAAAAGGAAAGGATTATCACTAATAAAGCCGTTTGACCTAGCATGAGCAGCCTTCATAAACAGTAACTTTCTTGAATATAAAGGAGATAATACCTTGGGTAACAGCAAGCTAAAAAGTGGATGCCTTAATGAAACGTTGTGTTTTGCTGTGAAAATCACAGACCACTTCCCTTCCATGCTCTGAAGGTGGAGAACAAGCTATACCTGTGCTCAACTGGGAGACTTTCTGCATTTTCTCTTACCTATATCTCTGGCCAGCTAGTGCAGAAGCAAAAAGACTATCCTATTTTCTTGCCAACAAAAGCCCTGAAAAGAGCTTTACCCTGGCCTTTGGAAAACATCTGTGACAGGCCCAGTTTTACACAGCACAGCTGTTCTCAGTGTTATGTCCAGACAAGGGGTCTCTTTCTGAAACCAGCAGTTTGTTACAAAGTCATGAATAATTTTAGGGTGAGGATTCTCAGCCCTGCTTTTGCTGTAATCAAGCCACCTCATCAGAGCATCAAAGATAAACTTACTGAAGGAAGCCAACTCCTTCCTTCCAATCCATTTCTAAAAGAAAATTCTGTGCAATCTCCCATATAATCTACATCATTAAATAAAGGTAGACTGATGTGACTGGCTTCCTTTCCATAGCATATTTTATTTCTCTACTTAAAGTATAGACTGAGCAAATGTAACAAGTCTGCCAAAATGAACACTGACCAGTTCTGTCGAGTTCTGGTTTTGATTAGCCTTACAGGAGACAGCCTTCATAGCTTTCACAAATTTTCAGTTTCACATAAAAGTAATCCAGATTTGCCTCGTTAAAAAAAGCCATTTATATTCATCTGTTAAGTGTCCACAAGTCTTTAATATGTTCTAATAATATGCAAGTCTTGAATACCTTAATATTTTTTTATGTGTAAAAATTAACAAACCCTAGATTATCAAAATTTGCAGTGAATAAAGAACAGAATCAAGGCCAATTAAACCGTTAGAAATCACTAACAGTCCCAGTCAAGACAGGCATGGATGAACTCATTCAGTACTGTTATTTCAGATAACCTGCAGTCTTATGATACCAACATTTTTTTTTTTTTACTGATTTGGAACTTTTTGAATTGTATGTTTCTATATAAATGCATAAACATGTACATTATAGAAAAAAAAAAAATGAAAGAATGTGTATGAAAATTTTGAGTTAACTTATCCAAAAAGTTCATTGAACTGCATGCAACCCAATGCTTTTAATGAGGCGAAAATTACCATTTTTTATCACCACTACACCACCACCAGAAGGAGTGCTGTTAGTTAGATAGTTACTGTAAGCATTGCCCTAGTCAACGCTCATTGCTTCTTTTTCCCTATGAGAGGAAAAGGTGAAATTTAAATTTTTCATTTTTCTACCGAAAGTGTGAAAAAAATAAGGTGAGTTGCTAAAAATCCTGCACTTGTTACTTTAATGACATAAAGAAATCAATAAGCTTCTATCAAATCCAGACATCTGTAAAAGACACATAAGACCTGAGGTGATCATTAAAGCCACTTCCCAAAGTCAACCTACCCAATACAGATGTAAAACAAACTAGTGCAGTGATGGATAATGCCAGCAGTGTACTCTGACATGCCATTCCCCCGTATTCAAATAGGTTCCATTTAAAGCTTTTAATGCTGCACACAAGACCCAGTTTGCATTTATTTTATCTCGGACTTTTAGATTCAGAGACTAAAACAACGTCAACTCAATTTCACAGCTTTGCCACATGTGACGCTATTAGGGACCAAATATTGAAAAATTGTTTCATGTGTAGAAACCTGGCATAAAAGTACATTATTCAACTTTATCATAACTTACTTTGAAGCTAAGCAGCACACAAAAAATATTCCTAAAATAAAAAAATGTGTCCCTCCATTTTCAAATATCTAGCTGCTTTAAATTCAGATTCTACCTTGAATCACACTGACTTTCAGTCAGAGCCTACCTGTTATGATTTGCTGTAGTTCAAGTGCCTTGTTTAAAACAGTTTCACAACTTCTTCTGGTGCCTCTCTTTGCTTTAGGTATGCTAACTGCAACTGTCCTGTAGAGACTTATTAATATATACATAAAAAATATCTGGAGCATGATTATAACGTTCCTTCATGTCATACAGAGTGTCTGACTCCTCAGTATAAATCAATATGAATATTGCAAACCAAGATTATTTTTTCTCCTCAAGGTGCAGAAGAGGGGTGCCTGGAAAGCATCTCCAGAAGAAGGAAAGTAGATAGTCCAGTATTATCTCCTGCACTTAAGTGTTTTGAAGCTTGCTATAGTTTCCCTGCCTTGTTCTGTCTGATAGTCCAAGTGTTATCTTCTAAGTGAATATACCTCTTCTGCTGATGTATTCAGAGTCTGTATTCTCATATTGCAGCAACTCACCAACACAACATAATGAGATTGTCTGTTCCACATAATTCTGAAAACAGAAGTGGCCAAGGCTTCTGGAAAAATCTTCTGTCATTTATGATAAAGAAATGTACAGAGCAAGTAAAGAAAATTAAACACATTTCCATATACACTGTGTGGGAGCTTCCAATGCCAAATCTGATCACTATCCTGTCTCTAATTTGCAGAACTTTATAGCTTGCAGTTATTTTATACAGATTTTAAACCATTAATAGAAGCATTTCAAATTTATCAGTAATGCTAGCACTATAACCAAGTGATTTTGATGTTTGTTTGCTATAATTTTTTTTCTAAATGAGTATTACATATAGATCTTTTTATTTCCATTTTAAAATGTAAGATTTACCATCTAAACTATAAATCCTCATCAGTACAGCTGAAACAGGATCTGTTAGCTCATATACTTAATATTTCACCCTTAATGACATACATACATCTATATATGTATGCCTGCCAAGGTAAATCTTTCTAAACCTAGAAAAATTCACTTGCTGAGAAAAATCTACTAGTTTCAGCATGAGGGTTATTTCCCATATTAACTCAGTGTTTTACAACCAAACAGGCCTCTGACATTGCCTTCATAGAGACAAAGTCAGTAAAATGGACACACTCAGTTTTAGCTGGTTTTAGATTTTAGGTTCACAACTTTCTTCTGTATGTCTTCCAGGTCACAGAGGATAATCTTTGGTAATCTTAAAGATTAGAGAATATCCTTTAGCTGCAGGGACTCTGGTAACAAGCCTGGATCTCACACCAAGGACTTTTCAGCACCGCTGGGCTTTAAGAATTTCGCACTGAAAAAGCATGAAGATAGCTCAGAGTTTGAATGTCACAAGGGAGCTAAGAAAAACAGCTGCTGGATTATTATAGAAGGTTACAGATTCTGACTGTTACAGAAAACAGCAAGAGGACAGTTTGGGCTCTCAAGTATGAATAGAGTGAAAAGACTCCTCTCGTTAATATCCAGTGATGCTGTTTTTCAGATTACAACAATACCCAAAACCTTTCAGCTAACATGAATGAGCTTTTCATTAAGAATAAGCATGTAGTACTGCCATTTAATGGACAGCAATCGCAGTTAAATCATTTTCATCATTGCAAACATCACAGAAACAATGAAAAGTATACTCAGAAAGTAAACTAGACATTAGCGGAAAACATCCAAAACACATGATTCTAGATGTGTACAATTTAGAGATATAACGCTGATAAAGACTGCCCTGAGGTCTTTAAGGAAAAACTCTGAGAGATTTCCTAAATTTCTTTACTTAATTTGCCTGCATTTCAAAGTCAGAAGCAACAATGTCCCTTTCCTTTTGAAAGATTGCTCTAATTCCTTATAACATCTTATAACCCTTTGATTTGGATTGAGTTTTATATCCATTAAAAAAAAAAAAACCTTACCTAATCAGGAGTATCGCACCCATAAGACAGGAAACTAAGCCCTAGGATTTCTTGTCATTGAAAGACTCCTTTAGAAACAACAGCAACTTTCAGTACCCATATCCTGGTTAAAATCAAGCTCAAGTATGTAGATTGTCTCTACCAAAAGATTTTCCTACAGTTTCAATTACACATTTTATAAAACAGTTAAATTCAAAACGAAAGCTGAATAGTGCTCCTCTTAAATAATGGCTATATTTTATACCATTTTTTATAGACTTCTTTAATCTTTCATGTTGAAAAGTGTTACACAAACTTGATCTATTGTAACTATAAAAGAACTTCAAAGTAGCTACATCTTTCATAATACTAATTATCATATATTTATGATACATTTTATGTTTTATTGAAGGATATCACTTTTTCCTCATGCTGCAAAGAAAGAGGGTTGGTTTATGAATATAAACAATATTTCTAGCTTTATATCTTTAGTGTGTCTGAAGCTTTAAAACTAGTTTAGGATTTTATTGAGCAGAATCAGCAGGGAATAATGAATCAGTGACACTCGACTGTGCAAGGCCCCATCTGCACCAGGGACCCAAGGAGGGGTGCTGAGAGGCAGAATAGCTACAGCACTGGACCACAGAGAGAAATCCCACTGTTTAGCTACACTGTGGGATAGCTGTAATAGCTATAATTAGCACATGTCCTGTGGATAATGAATCTTCTTCACACCTGTGTTTTGACCCTCTAAGGTTAGAAGAAAAGTTCGAGCAATCCTCTCTTCCTACCTCCTGTTTTGATGCAGAACCTACAGCTGAGTCGTGTGTCCAGAACAGCACAGCTGTATGCATCCTAGAGACTGCCTATTTCTGCAGAATTGTGCAAGTGATGACTTTCAGATGTCGTCCTTCAAGAAAATACACAGAGAAGGAAAATAGTGCAAAAACTATACACTGGAGAAAATGCCCCCTCTGGACCATAGAAGGGGTTTTGCAGCAGTTTTTGCACTTTTCTATGCTAGCACCTGAGATCTCAAAGGTAGGCACTTCAAATTTAGTTTGACTTTTTTGTTTTTTTCAAAAGCATATTGTTTATAAATCATGGGAGAAAAAAAAGAAAGAGATAAGAAGCAAATTAAATGCCAGCTCTTTAAATGTCAAATGTAGAACAGCCCTTCAGATAATGTTTTAGCTATAACCTCTTTAGCTCAGTACATAATATAGCTCTACACAATTGAACTATCTTAACAAGTGAATTTCTGAGTGTACACTTACTCAATTTAAGTTGAATCCTTATTTTATGCTATTTTAAAACTCATGAGTCAATAGAAAAAATGCAATTAAAGTTCTTCTTGTTCTGAAATTGCTGTAGCTAGCAACCTTCACTTGCTCTCCAGAATTTCAGGGCACCATTCCCTAGACACTATTGGAAGGTCTACATAAAATTTAGTCTCCAAAGTGTCATAATTCTATCATGTTCTAAAATTGGAAGAATTAATGAATGAAGTTTTACCCAGTGTCCTCTCTTGCAAAAGAAATACAGATACAGATTCATCAGAACATCACAGAAATTCCTTCCTTGTTTGCTTCCTTTAGTACCTTTTAGATTTCCTGTTTTCCTTCATTGTCAAAATGTAATTGAAATACTGGCATATCACACATAAAAAACCCTTTATGAGCAACATAATTTTTTTAGAGACTTAATCAGCCTGACCACTAATGCCCAGACAGATGTGAATTAATAGGGTTGTTCAGAATTCAGAAGATTTGACCAATCAAAGGGCCTAAAAGTCAGAATTCATTTGGCCCTGTCTTTGGGAGCACCCCTCAGTCACATGAGGGGCTCCAATGTGCTCGACAGAGAGCATCTGGCAACTTCAGTGGATGAATAAACATCTTGAACATTCCAGTATCCTCGTCATCAAACAGGGAGGCTGGGGCAAACAAAAATCTAAATTTCTAGAACCAGGTCCCCTAGAAAATTATCATGTTTATTTCTTAACCTTATAAGATTGACCTGACCTGAACAAGAAAACTATTGCCAAAGACAACAGCCGAACTCCAAGGAATATTCAAAGAATTCAAAATTGTGACTCTCACCAGGAACTGCTCATGGTTATCACTGTCCTTGGCTTCCTTGATTAAGAGCCAGAATTTTTGATCCCTTCTCGCCTTCAGAGACACATTTTACAGAACAAGGAGCACCTAAGCAATATTTCATTAGTCCTTGTGTCTGAGCCCAATGACATGAAAGACACAAATTTAACAGCAGCAGCTCTTTTGGGAGACAATGACAACAATGTGGCAGTTATACCATCAAAGGTCTTTTCATCTTATTTGAAACTGACTCTATTCTTCCAGGACAACAGCTAAAGCAATGAAGGAAAATTACTGTCTTTTCTCATCCTATTATCTTCCAAACCTGTAGCTGCCTGTGCACTTTGTGACAATAGGAGAAAAGTAATTGCAACCACTGGAAATTTTTTAGGAGAAAATGCTGCATGGCGTTTTCTAAGACAGACACTAATGCTGACACTTCTTTTACAGACACATAAGCAGTGTTTACCCTGAACTCCAGGAATGCTATCAAATTACCAGAAATTAAGTATTTCATTATGTAGTAAACAGCTAACCCTAAAATATGTAGTTATAATGTGTTATTACATCAGACTCCTCTACAAAATGTCTTGTTTATCCAAGTTCCTTTGGTTGCATAAACAGTGATAAGATCTAATTTTTGCCCTAAGCATCAGGTAGCAATGATATAATTTTCATCTACTCCCTCCACAATGGGATTAGTCTTCCTTGAGGATTCTTTCACACGACTTCAGAGCTGATAAGAATTCTCTTTTAGAAATAGTTTTTAAAAGCTATCAACACTTCCTTTTTAGAAAAAATAAAAGCCCCTTTCCCCTACCTTTCAGGACTACATCTTCTAAATATAAAGCTTTTCCACACTTTTTATTCTCTAACAATAAGCTCCTGTCCATTAGCTTTTTATTTTGACAATGGAAAATCAGAAGCATATTAAATTTCAGGCTAACACCACAAATGCTCAGCTTTATCCTAATAGATCCCAGTCTGGAGGGTTTAAGATTTTGTTAATAACGATATAACTTTTTATCCAAACATTTGTATGGAGCATACCTAGGCATCTCCTATGGATCTCTAATCTCTTTAATTCAAATAATTCTCATGGTAATGTTTACTTTTTTTACTTTTGTCTCATACTGCATACACACAGAAGTCTCTTAAAATTCACCCCTCCAACAAATCAAATTAAGGGAATCTGGCTTAAGATGATAACAGATATTGGAGGAAAATCAGCTGAAACTTGTTAAGGCTCCAAGACTGGTGAAGTGCCTCCCACTGAGAATATGTCATCATAATCTGGCTAACTTTATGCTCCTTATGCTTTTTTTTTAATCTGAAAATTTAATGAAATGACAGTATGTTCAGTGATCAACAAATTCACAGAAACATAGTGTCATTTAGGTTGTAAAAGACCTCCGAGAACTTTGAGTCCAATCAAAATGCGAAGAAAGACAATATTTTTATGGCAAACATCTATATAAAGATATGCTGATTATTCAAATCGCTGTTTTTAAAGAGAAACAGATTAAAGTCACAATATAATGATGAGTAATGGTGAGCACAAAGAGATATTGCTCAAATGAATAACGTGGTTCGGTATAAATTGCCCTGAAATTGCAACATGCCCTTAAAATTCAATCTGTAAATTACATCACTATAATCTTTGTTAGGTGTTAAGGTCACTTGTACTAGCAATCACTTAGCTAAATAAACAAACCAGAACTTGTATTACACACAAAACTGGTTTTAGTTTTAATCCCTGTAAAGTCAAGGAAACTATTTGGAGGGGTATAGAGGGGAAGAAGGCATGAATACAGGGTGAAACAACACTTTATCCATTTTAACTTTATATAAACTAAGTACCTAAATATTTAGGGATCAAAACACAGCCCAACACAATGTAATTAGCATTAAAATTCTTAGTAAAAAAAAAACAAACCTAACTTTATTTCCCATTAAAACCTTACACACTTTAATTGCACTTAGTGGACCTGCTATTTGGAAATGTTGTGCTGTAACACCTTCATAAGCCATTAGCAGAATATTAAAAAAACCCTGTAAATATTAATTTGAAAACTACTGGATGGCTTTTCTGTCTTATTGTTATAACAATTAGAGAGGAAATCTTGGGCCTACAACACATAAATGCCATATTTTTAATTAAAAAAAAAAAAAATGAAACCAACTAATGCACTGACAAAACACAAAATCCCAGTTTACACCAAGATGGGCACTAAAAGAATGGCTGGTAATTTCATTATTAGAGGTGCCTTTTCCAAAGACTTCAAAAGGACTTTCCTTTGAATAAGGAGTGAAAAAGGTCAGAAAATAGATACTCAAATCATTTCTGTAAGCCAGCCAGAAAACCTCTCAATAACTTCAGCAGACTTTGAATCAAGCATTCAGATCTCAGCTATTATATAGTTTCTGCATCTTTTCAATGAGCAATGATGGCTCTCTGTTCTGAAATCTAAATGTATCTTTGTCTTTTCTCTTCACAAAAGATCAGAACCCTATAAGCACCATCTGGACTGCTTCTTTGTGTGTCTTTAGATTATGCAGATAGAGACTTCAAAAACAGATTGCAAAAATCCTGCTGTAGCAGCAGCAACTGGGATCCTTATCCAGGAGTGCTTTGAAGTCAAAAGAAGCTGGATCAGGCCCTCCATATGCCCTGCACAGTAAAATGACTGAACCTATTGTGCCAGTTTACCCATGTCATAATTGCATAGCTACTATCTTATGTCAGCTTTCTCACATAAACTCTTACCTCCAAGGCACGCACCCATGGCCAATGAGAAGATTAATGGTTTCATAGGTAGGTTAACATCTGGATCTTTACTCAGGTTGAGAAGCACAGGAATCTGTGGTTTAAGAAGAAAAGATGGAGAGAATCACAAGACATTATCCAACCATCAACACAATATAAATAAAGTTCATTAAAGGAAACAAACTACCAGTAAGTCCAAAGAGTAAGCTGGGGGGGAGGGGTTGTTGGGGGTTTTTGGGGGAGTGTTTTCGTTGTTGACGTTGTTTTTCTTAATTAGTATCTTTGCATCATATGCTTGGTCTAGGCTCACTTTTTCCCACTGACTGTGCTAGTCCCACAAGCCAAGGAGCAGGTATCGACATTAAGCCAAGCCTGACACAAGTACTGCTACCAGAACTGAGACTGTCTTAAGGCTTCGAGTGCCTTCCATTAGATCCTTCTCGTTCTAGAGGGAACTGACAGTAACTATAAATCAATTCCCCTTTCATTTCTTGAAGCCTAGAGGACCAAGATGTATCTCCTCTTCTTGCTGGAGAGGACGGTAAAGGATGCCCAAACCTTCACAGTCAAAGTGGCTGTGGATCATGTGTCACTAAGCAAAAAAATTCTGAATCCTTGTTATAATCAAAAGTACTTGAGGTGTTAGGGAAAAAATGAGAAAGGTCCGTGTGGCAGGCTTCTAAATTCATAAGCAGATATGAGTTATTTTTCTTCTTATTCCAACATTATATTTACCAGAGAATGTAGATTTAATTCACTGGAAAATATTTGCAAGTGGTTTGAAGCCAGACAACAACTAAGTACCATGCAGCTTCCATCTTGTACTCCCCCCTTGCCTTGGGGGGGAAGGGAGAATCAGAAAAAAACATTAAATCTCATGGGTTGAGATAAAAACCAGCTTAATAATTGAAATAAAAGAAAATATAATCATAATTAATTATAATCATAGTAAATAATAATTATAATAATGATAACTATAGTAATTAAAAAGGGAGATAGAGAAAGGAATAAGACCCAAGATAAATAAGTGATGCACAATACAATTGCTCACTACGTGCTGACTGATACCCAGCCTGCTTCCTGGCAGCAATCGGTGACACCCGGCCAACCCCCACAGTTGTCATACTGAGCATGGCATTCTGTGGTATGGAATACCCCTTTGGCCAGCTGGGGTCGGCTGTCCTGGCTATCTCCCCTCACCCACCACCCAGCTCCTTGTGCATCTGCTCCCTGGCAGAGCAGGGGAAATTGAACAGTCCTTGGCTTGGAATAAGCGCTACTTAGCAACAGCCAAAACATCAATGTGTTATCAACATTATTGTTATAGTAAATCCAAAGCACAGCACTGAAGCAGCTACTACTAAGAAGAAAACTAATTCTATGCCAGCCAAAACCAGAAGAGCAAGTTTTATGAATTTCATTTAAACGCTTAGGAAATAAAATAAAACAAACTCCCTGAAAAGTGAAGTGAGGTTTTCAGGGAGACAAGAGACTTCATTAGGCAACTGGTATAGAGCCCAAAAATACAGCAGGCAGGCTTTCTAGTAGCACCAGATCTCAGCCAGCAACATCCTTCAAAGCTAAACAACTTTCACCTTAGTTGGGAAAAAATGGTTTGAGTTCAAGGCAATTTTGTAACCACTTGGTTAGAAAGAAAGGTGTAATCAGTACCTGTAGAGAAAAGGTCATTAGCAAGGGGAGAAGTGACAATATTATTCTCCTGTTTTTAACATGTACAGAAGTCCATGGAACGAAAAGGGAAAGAGAAAGAATAAGCAAATGTCAAACAGCAAGGGATCAAGAAGGGAGAGATTTGTGGAAATAACTGTGATATGCCTTGAAATTAATGCTTTCTTAGAGTCCAGGAGTTTCAGTAGTGAATAGAGTTATGACTTTTAATCCTCCAATTTGTCATTTTAATGTATTTCACAGGTCGCCCTCAAGGGGTATGATCTCAGAGATGGAACAGCTGCTTCCCAAAAAATGCTTTCACTTTGACAGCTGAATGATGCTCACCTTTATTGACTGTACATGTTCTTTTGGTATGGAGAAATATATAGGATTTATAAAGAATTCCAACCCTTTCCCCATTCCTCCCACCTGTGATGTTACTCATCCCTCATAAATCCTCTAATTGATTAACCTAGATAAGCTAATGTCTAAACAATTCTTGCATTTTACATTGCCTGAAGATGTCTATTTCTGTTTTGAGGCCTAAAGAAGGTTCAGCATGCCCAACATCTTGTCTGTTTTTTTCCATGAAACAGTAATGAAAGATATCATTTCTCCCCACAAATTTTATTTCTCCTGAACCATCACTGCTTGAACATGACATGCAATCCAAAATGAAGTTATATTTATCTCAAAGCAATTTTGTGTTTCAACATTAAAAAAAAAATTAACAACAAATGTTAAAATCACAGGATATGCCATCTTCCTCAATCTAATTAAAGAATTTTGCCCTACTATATAATTTTGAGCAGAGAACTAGACTGAGCTATTTAGTTTTTCAGATTTATTTGCAAGTGTCCTGATGTACTATAGTAACTTACTTATTGCAGGGCATAATCCCCAACTGTGCAGACTAGCAACACCTTTTTGATTTAGACTCCGCCTTGTACATGTCCCACGCAGCACAGAGAAGGTGATTATGCAGAGGAGATTAAAATGATAAACCTATTTTCTTGCTATTGAGGTCAGTCTTAAAGCTGTTGCCAGATAGCTCCCAAGGGCAGAGCAAGTAATGCCATTTTCACACCTGACCAGTGAGAGCTTTCAGAAAGCAGAGCCCTGTGACCCCTCCAAGAGTAGCACTGTGAAGGACAGGGGAAGCAAGATGTTAAACAGAGATCCTAGACATAAAGTCTGAGAGGTAATTCTCTGCTAGGGAATTTGCAGCCACATATGCATAATAGTACCATCAGAAAATTTGGTTCTCTAATAAAGGAATTCAGTGTCAGGAGCTCTCAATGTGCTGTAAGACACAGGAACCCCCTTGAAGAAAATCACTGAACAATGGTTTCAACTCACTGTGTGTCCTTTCAGAGACACATTGCAATATATCAGGAGAATTGTACTGTGCTTGAATCTCCATTTCTTATTTTTTTTTCTTCAAACCCAGCAAAGTCTTTTAGGAGCCCAAACATACACTTAATCCACATTGGTTTTATTGTTCTCTCCTTGCCATAACACTGCTTTTCTTCCACTTAGAAATACTGTGAATTCTTTTTGAAAGACTTGAAAATAATTAATCATCTGTTAAAATTATCATAGGTGATGTTATGCTCCTAAGTGCATCAACAGGCAGTAGGGCTAGATCAGGAATCTCTGCTCCCATGAATGCACATTTCTCTGGTAAGGGACAAACATTGAAACTTGCCTTAGCAATACATATTTGTGTGCACCTAAATTTGAACATTTCCCCTGTCTAGAGGAATTAATCTCTACCAAAGCATAACAGCTACAAGGTATAAAGGGAATGGACGTCTCTTTTAACAGGGATATATCTTTTGTAAATAGAAGGTATTTATAACAAGGAATGTTGCACCGTAAGTTTTAGTTTTGAATAGCCAGACAAAAGGTGAATGCAAAACATTCAGTTAAAATTTGCAGTGTCTCAGATAGAAATATTTAATTAATCCATACTGTATGCTAATTTTTTGCAAATCTCCTGTGTGGCAACTTCTTGCCACAGGTCTCCAAAAGTGATTGACATCTAATTCTTTTGATCTAAAAGTAGCATAAGGCAAAGAGTTCGTCCATCCCAAGAACTATCCTGCTCAAAAAAAAAATTTTTTTTTTCAGAAAATTCATCTAATCATCAAGAACTCTTGGAGACATGTTGCAAAGCAATTAAAGCTGATGGACATTTCTCATTGGCTCAGTGTTTGCATTTTAAATAGATAAGGGTCACACACAGGGTCAGGAACCTGCCATTCTGTTTTCTCCCAAAATTACCTTTAACACTTTTTGCCACATTCATTCACGCAATTATCTGTTAGACAACATTTTTCACTATTAGAATCTCAAAACTCTGTTTAGTCTACTGTTTTAATTAATCCAAGTGCTAAAAACAGAAGTGCAAAATATAAAAGGTTTAGAAGGAATCTTTTCACTGTAGTTTTCAACAGTTTTGAAAACATTAATTATTTCAAAAACTTTTTCCAATTCGAGTCATAATAATAGCTAGGATACTTTGCAAATGGGGATATGGTTGGCTGTAATACATACAAATATCCTTCTCATATCGATTTAACTTATTTGGAATGCAGATATTTTCATGGTCTTATGAAATGCTGCCTCTCAACAGAGAGGAAGCCTCATGTTTCCTTCATTATTCCTTTTTCAGGTTTTGTAAACAGCACCCTTATCAATATTAGAAGGAGAAAAATAATATCTTATCAGGAAAATATTTTCTTATTCTCTTTATTTCAATAGTCTTACCACAATAAATCTCTGTTTGACTAGCTTCTTGAAAACTTGCTAATTTTGCTGGAAAGTTCAATACTGAAACACACCTCAGTGCAGCTTGATTGGCAAGATTTAGGTAAAATGAGTGATGCAGCTCAATAGAGCAAAGCCAAAGCCCCTCACCCATGCTTTGCTAGACTATCTGCCTCCAGGTGTTAAAACAGAAAACTGTAACTGTAAGAAATAATGACTGTACTTGGAAAAAGAAGAGTGTCCTCAAACACTTGATACAGAAAGGAGATAGCCATTAATCTTCATTCTATATCGGATATTATGTGTATGACATACATAGCATATAAGCTGATGCAAAAAAACAGTTCTACAGATGCTGGCACATTTGTCTATACAAATACCGTGATCAAAATCAACCTTTGTGAAGAAACAACCTTTGTTTGTTTACACTATATACCATGGAAGTACATAGGGTATGTTGCAAACATAAAAAGAATAAAAATGGAAATGTACGTATTTTAAACTTTCACACCATTTAATCTTAAATCAGTATTGCAAGCTTCTAAAAACGGAACAAGATTTTATTATTGTTATAAATTATCTACCTTCCCTAGAAAATATAATTTATAGTAATTAATTCAGAATCAAAAAATATGATTCTACAGGACAGTGTACTTCTTTGTATCCCTCTCAGCTCTCTAACATCCTGAATATTTAAGCTAGATGAAACTATCAAAAAGAAAGGAAGCTCAATTTTAACTTTAAATGAAGACCACGAAAAAGAGAAAACTACAACATTTTAGATCGGAATTATATACAGTAATTACTACAAGGTCATTTCATAAAATACTCTTAGTTTTCTCATAACAATCTTTGCATTTATACTGTGGCATGCAGTCCCTTTTTGTAAAAAGAGACTGATGGTGAAGTTTGTACATCTCAGTTCTGTTGTCTCCCTGAGAGACATTTTCACACCTTGCTGTCACAGGATCTTTCGCAAGACTCCGAAATATCAAGGAAAAAGTTGAATCAAGACCTTTATCCTATTCGCTTATTCTTATGATAAAACTTGTCACGAGAATGGCATTTCGTCAGTCAAGAAGATGAAGAAGAACCTATAAAGACCTTCTGAAATACAAGCAGAAATTATGATTTATCTTTACTAACTGGACCCTAGATCTGCAGAGAGGAGACCGAAGAGGAGTCTATCAGAGTCTGCTCTATCAGAGAGCATCTCCTCCTGGGCTAACAGCAGACTCATAGAGAGGGAAGCCCTTTCAGCTATTTCTGCTTCCCAAACATAACACTTGTACAAATAATCACACTCACCCTCGTTATGCAAGAGTAACTTAAACAAGTTACAAGATCCTATACCTGCACAGTGCAGTAGAAGGCATCAGGTCAAGGTGGGCTCAAGAAAGCTAGTTAATATTCAAGGATCACCTCCTCCAAGTTCAGGAGCACATCCTGACAAAGAGGAAATCAGGCAAAAATTCCAGGAGGCCTACATGTATGAAATAGGAGCTTCTGGACAAACTCAAACACAAAAAAGAAGCCCAAGGGGGGAAGCAAGGACAAGCAAATACAGAGAGATTGTACAAGCAGCCAGGGATCAGATTAGGAAAACTAAAGCCCTGACAGAATTAAATCTGGCCAGGGATGCCAAGGACAATAAGAAAAGCTGCTACAGGTACATCAGTGATAAAAGGAAGACTAGGGAAAACTTGGGCCCTTTTCCAGAAGGAAATAGGAGACCTGGTTATCCAGGTCATGAGGTACTCAACAACTCTTCTGCAGCCACACTGCTCAAGCAGCAGAAGGCAAAGGTAGGGACTGGGAGAATGAAGAACCACCTGCTGTAGGAAAAAATTACTTGATACCATCTAAGGAACCAGAAGATGTCCAAGTCCATGGGACCTGATGAAATGTATCCACAGGTCCTGAGGGAACTGGCCAAGGAAATGACTACTAAGGCACTATCCTTCAAATCTGAGAAGCTGTGGCAGTCCAGTGAAGTTTCCACTGATTTTAAAAGAGGAAACATAAGCCCCATTTTCAAAAGGGAAAAAAGGAAGACCTGGAAAACTGCAGGTGAGTCAGTCTCACCTTGGAACCTGGCATATCCTCCTGGAAAGTATACTAAGGCAAAGGGAAAACAAGGAAGTGACTGATGACATCCAACATGGCTTCACTAAGTGCAAATGGTGCTTAGCAGATTTGGCTGCCTTCTCCCTAATTGGAGAGGCATGGATTTGATGGATAGACCACTTGGTAGATAAGGATTTCACTGGATTGTCATGCTTAAAGAGTTGTAGTCAATGGCTCAATAATCCAAGTGGAGCCCATTGACAAGTGTCATTCCTCAGGGGTCAGTATTGGGACTGGTGCCATTTAACATCTTTGTCAGCAACATGTACAAAGTGGTCAAGACCAGGTTTGACAGGTCTTTGAGCAACTTGGTATAGTGGAAAGTGTCCCTGCCCATGGCTGGAGGGTTGGAACTAGATGGTCTTTAAGGTCCCTTCCAATCCAAACCATTCCACGCTTCCATGATATTGCCCATTTTGTCTATTTGTGCAAAATAACAATGAAACAGCAATTCACACCTTTATTTTAGGGACTCATGGCTGCTCTACACCATGGGACTTCACAACGCATACTTTGCTAAGAAATGCATGTGTTAAAGATGTCTGTTGTGAAAACTGTAGAGAATATGCATTAATAGAAAACAAACCATTTTTAGCTTCCCAAATTGTTGATGATTGCTCTGTCTCTGCAGACAGCTACAGCCCAGTCTTATGCTTTTATCAAGTGGTGAAATGAAGGACATCATAGAAAACTCTGGTAGGGCAGAAGGCAAGGAAGATTCAAAAATAAACCTGGCACTAACAGTAGATACATTAGAAACATTCAGCACTGCAAGTGAAGTATCTGATACTTTAGAGGCAATAAATAGTGGGTACAAAATTATTTACTTTCTAACAAAGACCTGTCAGAGACTAAGTCACCTTGCCAGCCAGATGGTTAACAGAAATCGTTTGTTACACTATATTGAGGAAATAGTATTTAAACTCAGCTAAAATGGGGATTTACTGTGTTTGTATTTTTACGTCTGGTAATAAAAGAAAAATATAAACAGATGGCTCCAGCATATATAGCTGATAAAACATATCAATTAAAGAGCATACTGGAAATAAAATCATGTCACCTAGAATTCTAAGGGCAGAAAAAACATTCATGGCTATTTAAATGACAATACTAGGAAATCCCAGTCCTTGAAAATTAATAATTCTGCCTCTCAAGGAATGTCACTATGAGTTTAGCCTGTTGAAAAAGGAGGAGAAATATCAGAGGTTTAATAGAATGACACATTGAGCATCAATACATCATTCACCACACTTATTCTGCAGACAAATACAGCTGGATATGCAACATGAAAAAAAGAACCCTTGTCATTCAAAAATAAAACATGTAAAACATAATAACTGAGATCCTGATTTATGAATTTTTTATGTACAGAACATTTTCTGGGTGTTTTTAGGAAACTCCCAGGTGTATCTATGTGTATTACATTTGCAGCTGGCAACACAGATTAGATTTGCTGCTGGCAACATAGCCTTTTACATACAATCAGAGTTCACAGAGTTTACCACAAGGTATTTCTCAAACTCATAATCTGGGACACTGAAACTGTAAAAGCTGAATATTCACAAGTCCATGGGGCCTGATGGGATTCATGCCAGAGTACTGAAGTTATAGTAGAACCCCTCTTGGTCTTCTACCAGAAGTCTTGGGAACCTGGATAAGTCCCTGATGACTTGCAAGCTTGCCAGTGTTATTCCAGTCTACAAAAAGGGCATGAAAGGAAGAACCAGAGAACTACAGAACCTCAGCTCCTGGAAAAAATATAAAGAAGATTATTCTGGGTACTACTGAAAGGCATTTAAAGAACAATGCACACATCAGGTACAGTCAACATGTGTTCTTAAAGGCAAGTCTAGTTTAACTACTTTGATATTCTTCTATGATAAAGTCACCCACTTAGTGGATGAAGGGAAGGCAAGAAACATAGTTTTTCTGGATTGTGGTAAAGCTTTTGATAACTGTCCCTCACAGCATACTTCTGGACAAGCTGTCTGGGTGTGGGACAAGCAAGTTCACAGTGCACTGGGTGAAGAACTGGCTGAAGGGCAGAGCCCAGAAGGTTGCAGTGAATGGGGTTACATCTGACTGGTAAAAGCGCAGCAGCAATGTTTCTCAGGCTTCAGTTCTAGGGCCAGGTCTGTTCAAAACATTTATCAGTGATCTGGATGCAGGGGATTAATGCAACATCAGCAAGTCTGCTGGTGACCCTAAACTGAGAGGTGCTATTGACTCTCTTGAGGGACAGGAAGTTCTGCAGGGGGATCTAGATAGATTGGAATACTGGGCTATAGTTAATGGGATCAAATTTAAGGAGTCCAAATTCCAGAGTCTGCACCTAGGATGGAGTAGTGTCAGACACAAGTATAAACTGAGAGAGCAATGGCTGGAGAGCAGCCCTGCAGAAAGGGATTTGGGGGTGCTGGTCAGCATGATCAAGCTCACTATGACACAGGAGGAAGCCTTGGGAACTGAGAGGGAAAACTCCATCCTGGGGTACATCAAACAGCACAACCAGCCACTCAAAGGAGGAAAATATCCCACTGTATTCAGCATTGGTATGGCCTCACCTGGAATGCTTGTGTGCAGTTCTGGGCCCCACAATGTAAGAAGGATGTGAAAGTCCTTGAATGCATCCATAGGAGGGCAACAAAGCTGGTGATAGGGCTGGAAGGCATATGCTGAGAGGAGCAGCTGAGGACTTTGGGTTGTTCTAGTTTGGAGGGAAGGAGGCTGAGGAGTGACCCAACTGCTCTCTACAGCTTTCTGAGGAGGGGAATGGAGAGGGAGGTTCTGAGCTCTTTTCCCTGGGATCCAGTGACAGGACACATAGGAATGGCTCAAAGCTGCATCAGGGCAGGCTCAGACTGAACATTAGGAACCACTCCTTTACTGAGAGAGTGGTCAAACCTGGAACAGGCTTCCTAGAGAGGTGGTCAGTGCCCCAAGCCTGTCAGTGTTTGAGTCCTTTGGACAATGCCCTTAATAACAGGCTTTAACTCTTGGTCAGTCCTGAATTGGTCAGGTGGTTGAACTAGGTGATTGTCGTAGGTCCCATCCAACTGAAATAGTCTATTGTATAATTCTAAAAGGCTTTGCTGTAGTACATTTTTTACATGGTGACAAGAAATTATTGATTTCCTTATCACTTGAAGATAGCTATCACAATTGCCAGTCATGCTCATGCAAAGAAGTGCAATAAACACTCACTCATATAAATGTCTGTTTAATTAGGGAGCTGGATCTTCACTTTTCAGTCTTAAAGGGAAGGGAAAAATCCTGGGATTACAGTTCATCAGGCAATTTTCAATTCCCTCATTGTGATTTGAGGCAGTTCATGAACTTTGCATACAGGACAAATTATATTAAACAAGCAATTAGAAGATATTCTGAAGATTTTGTCCTCTTTATGCAGTTCCAGTGTTTTATTTTAGTTTAACGTAAACAGAATTTTGGCAAGACAGAAACAATAGAAGTATTCAACCTATGATGAGCCAAGTGCCCTCAGAAACTCATTCCACCGTTTCATGTAAGCAATTATCTTGCTACAGCATCCTCTGCAGCAAAAAATACTTGCTGTGTTCTGACCTCTTTGCAGAAATTTCAGTTTAGCAACTTCTGTACATGAATTCCATATGGTACTGACATTTTTATTGGTGGTGTTACACTAGATTTACTCTTGTCTAGAGCAAAGAAGAATTTGACCAACAACGGTGTTGCAGTGAAAAGGTATTTTCAGGGTAAGGTGTTTCAAATAATAAACTGATCTTATTTTTGTCATTTCAGAATGTTTTAGTAAGACAGTGCTGAACACTGCTGAAAATCATCAATATGTTCACTCTGTTTAAACGCATGAATATTTTGCACTTTAAAATATATCCATCTTAAAATAACCCAAAACATTTATGTTTTGTTCATAAGACTGCAGATAATGTGTTGTATTTTAGGATAAGAAAGAATCCTAATTTGTCTACATAGATACTTAGAAACTCTTGAAAATGCCTAGAATTTCTTCTAGGAAACCATTTTCCTTATCTGTTTTCACTACTTTAATTCATAAAATAGTTTATTTCCTAGAATTCTTTGTAATGCCGGCTCAGATATACTCCTAGTCTAATTCCCTTTTTAAAATATTTATCTACATCCTGTTAAAGTAAGTTAACTACCTGTTAAGCTACAAATTTTAATGCTGTCAAATCTGAAACTTTAAATGAAGCAGTCAACTTCACAGACAAAGTGAAATTTTTAGTGTCACGGTCCATTAATTGGGCCTTCACATTTTTTTCATTTTTTGTTTTTAATCTATATACAAAGGAAGTCATTATGAATCTGGATATCTCACTAGTCCAAACACAGAAACTCAGAAAAAATTTTGGACAACCAAAATCAATTAACTTGATTTTTTTCAAGAAAAATTGGGACAGCCATACTTAAATTCTGATTTTTTTTTTTTTTTTTTAAGGAAACACAGTATCACAGTTACAGAGATATCTGCAGGTTTTTCTGGTTTTCTTCCCTTCAGCTATGCACCTCAGACAAGACTCAGGCTCTAATGGAATTTTGTATTTCTTCCATTTCTCAGGCAGTTCCTCAGTCAAAACACTCTACATATCAATTGTATGGACTACTCCTACATAAGAAAGTAATGTGGTGTAACAGGAGCTGAGCCTCTTCACATCTATGGTGCCTTTAGCCCAAGGGGATCATTCACCTCACATAGAAGAGCGTTACTCCTGTCCATTCCTGCTCCATTTCTGAGTTACTACACTGACTGTACACAGCCCATCCCCTCTCCATGCTCCAGTTCTGGACAACGTACTGCATAGTGTTGTAGGGGATGAATGGAAGACCTTATCCAACAACACAAAGGCAGTGTTGGGGTCATCCCATGAGTGAACTGAGGCCTGTTTTCTTGGAACCTTCCTGCCCATGAAGGAACAAAACAGTATAACTTTCCAGATGCCCTTGCCATCACAGTAGTTTTTTCCACAGTCAACTGGACGCTTACAACCAGAACTGGGATGGCAAGACTGCCTCATCCCTGGAATAGGGTACAAAAATCATGGTATGCTCACCTTCCTAATGCAGAAAAGACACTACTGGTATCCCTGACTGTGACCTACCGCCAGGCCTTTCATCATCTCTGAATGATACTTAAGAAATTCATGTACAAGTCAAACAAGATGTCACTCAGTGAGACTGATTTCCCTTTAACTCTTACGGGTCATTGGCAAATCCACTATAGGCAAAGGTCCGTGATGCCATCCTCCAAACACTCTTTCTTCTGTCAGAGCATACAGCTGTTAAACCACCCAGATATTTTGTATCTCTGGGTTCAAAAAAATTGAAGGAACTTGTTGTGTTCCACATCCCTGTCCAGTACCTGGTCCATCAAGCCCATGACTAATGAAAAACACAATAGAGATTGACCCATCGTCATGACATTTGTTCACCACTGAAGGAGATTTATGGAGACCTGGAGGGATTCAGTACTGCTGTCTTTCATTATTATAAGTGCAGGCTCCTCTGTGAAGCTGGAACCTTTGGCCAGGAAAGGACAAAATCATTCATGGCTACATCATACTAGGTGCCCCATTACTCCTGCATCACTAGGGAATGTCAAACCAAACTCATATGTAGAAGTCCCTGATTAGTGAAAAGTCATTCTGCAAAAGGGCAACGTTCCATATATTTAATACTACTCATCAGAAGTTCGTAACTTTGACACACTTACTGACAAATAGCCTTTCAAAACCAAATACTGCTTATTTTAACAGTGGGAACAAAGTGCCAAAGAAATAAAAAGAATTTTAAATGAAAGTTTATACAATCTTACATAAGAACTTGGGACATAGTTACTCAGGAATTTTCTGTAAGTATTTTCTAATGCAGAATAAAGACTGAAGTGCAAGCCTATTCACTGAACTAGATGAATCTAGCCTCATCTTCAGTTTGCTATATAATACATTAATGTCTTAACTCCTCAGCTAATGTCTGCTTTTAAATAGGTGAGAATATGCCTGCATTTTTCTTCCTCTCTTTTCTCTCTGCCTATTAAAAAAAAAAAATTAAAAAAATCATAGCAATCTCTTAGGTTTATCTCAGAACAGAATGAGAAAGATATAAATTTGAAATATTTAAAATGTTGGCATAGATTCTTTCCTGTCTGTTTGCATTTCCCACCCTCAAAGATACAAAAGAAATGGTCTTTGGGCACCCCAAAGGATTCCTCCATTTCAGTCCCATTCCCCAAAACACATCTTAAAACCCTTTAAAGGAGGGTTCCTTTCAAAATGCATGAAAGACCCTTTGTTTGATGTGCATGTAGGTGCTGTTTGGTATTGCTCCAAGCCAATTTTTATAGACTAGGTGGATATCAGGGAAAATCTTCTACACTAAAATTTCTGTATTATTGCTTAATAGTCCTTAGGCATGTGCTGGGAGGTGACTCATCCTGAACCACTCTTTCTCTTCATGCCTAATCCTTTAGTCTGTTGTTGTTAAATCAATATAATTCTACAGGAAACACCATAATAATCAAAGCAAAATCCTGTATTAATACATATTTCTAGAGCAGTTACAAACCTACCCCCTTTGTCATATGCTCTATAAGCAATGTCTTAAACCTTGACACAGTTAAGGGTGGACATGACCATCCAATAATGGAAGAAAAATGTACAGAAAAAGTATACTTAGCTGAGAACAAGCTGCAACAATTAAACATTCCTACAGAATGGATTATCTCACTTTAAACAGAGAACTTGATTGACTAAACCTATCTGAGCATGCCCTAATTTGTTATAATTTGATAATTTTCTGACATTAAAGCTCAGCTTCTGACAAGCATTTGCTATGCTTAACATGATTTGCTGTTTTTTAAACTAATTACATAAGTAAGGGAGCGATAAAAGCTTCAGGTGTTAAAAAAGCATTAGCATAACTATACAGCGCATGGAGGGAAAAGATTGATAGCAGAGGATGGATAGTGACAGTTTCAATCAAAAAGATAAGTTTACTTTTCAACTACTGATGTGGATATAAAAGGGAAAGTGCGAAAATGCAGCCAAAACAGTGCCTGCAGTCCCACAGCTAACTGCAGCTGCTGGCAGGAATGGCCAGCTGGATACCTTTCGGGTATGAGTAAGTTCCTAATAACAATTCAATCTCAGAAGATGAAGTAAACTACAACACAGCATAGGTAAAACAAAAAAACCAAAAAAAAAAAACCAAAAAAAAAGAGCAAACTGTAATCAAGGAGGATGTGCAGTACTGCACAGACCCTACCATTGTAGCCGTGAAGGGGATATTGTCAATCACAGAGGAGGCCAAAGCAGACACCCAGAGCACTAAAATGATGGCCACTGCCAAGCGCTGGTCCTCAGGAACCACCTGGAGTTGAGAGAGAGAGGAAACTTTGACATCAGTGTTCCTCTGTGTCCCCCCATGGCATAATTGCACGTTCATCACGGTTTTAATTTATCGACACTTATTATTCCTTGTGTTCTGAGATAGGAAAGGCATCTTAGAGAAAATGCATTTAGTAGCACAGTTACTGTTCTTTTTCCAAGAAACTTTGAACAAATAAAAATACCAAGACTGATATTTTCAATACTCAAATTTCATACGAGAAATACACTGTGCAGCTGTGAATTTTGACCTTTAACTGCTTATACTTTTTTTACCTTTGTATTTTTGGAGTTTTTAGACTAGAGAAAAGGCTTCCCTATTGCATTTATGGCTACGTTTATTGTGGCTGTGGACATATATATACATATTAAATATCATCCATGTCAAAATATGACATGTTTTCTTGATATTGCTGATGCAAGAATGCAATCATAAACATTAAATTCAAAATCAAAGTATTATTCATTATTCTATTGAACTAATATTATTTTCCTGGCCTGTTAAAAAATTATTAATATTTTAAACACACCTTTATTAACAAAGCTGTCTGCTCTCCTATATAGTCTATTAAGTGCAGATGAGCCAAAGCCTAAAAAAAGGAAAGACATTAATATCAATTAGTGAAGTACATGTTGCAGTTACATTTTTTTTTCAGTGGATGTAAGAAAATGCAACAATTCCTTCAAATTTACAAGATATTGATATTCAACTCATGTAGCTTCTACAGCAACTCTGTAATTGGAGGCAAGAAAAGACACAATAGAGATTGTTAGTTGTGTTTGCAGAAGTGGGTTGGCTGTACTGAAAAAAATGGTAGGATTACTTAAGAGCGTGGGACACGGGATGAGAGAATGGTTGAAATTTCAAGATGACATTATTCAGTGGATACATGTTTTCTGAATACCTGATCACAACTGATTTTAAAACATCTTCCCCAAAACAACAATACAGGTAGAAATATATCATGGGTTTAAAAGGTCAGATAAAATCAGGCCTCTTGTGCTCAGTCTCAGATGGAGAAACAGGAAAACAAGTTATGTTTCTGTTATATAGCTTTCTCAAACCTGTTAAAAAACAACAGCAACAAAAACCAACCAAACAAATAAAACCAGCAAAAACTACTCAAAACCAGTACCTATCTGTTAAAACCAGGAGAGAGATCTTGGGTGAATGGAAATTAGCACAGAGGCAGCAGCACCTGAAAGGCAGGAAATACAGCTTTCCAATGCCCGGGCTAGGCACCTGAACCAAGGCGGTAAGGCCTGTAAACACTGAACCCCAGGACAGCCTGGAACACAGTGCTTTGTCCTTCCTGTGAAAACAATTCCCATTTGTACAGGATACTTAGATAGCATCCCATACAACCACAGTTGCTACCAGTGATGAAAAGACACAGGAGGACTCCAACCCACTGGTGCCGACTGATTTCTCCTTGGGTAGACTGAACACAAACTGAGTCTTCACACCCAAGGACAATGACCTATTCCCTCAACCCACAAGGTAAAAGAGTGATTTTTACTCATGAGACCCAGCCTTTAATTCACTCTGGTTTTGTTTTCTTTTCTTACAGGCGAGCAGAATGAAGAACTATTTTCAAGTTGAATAAGGTGTATCTATTTTATGACTTCTCCGTTTCTCAGGGGAGAAGATCACATCATTTTTGATTCAGCCTAGACTGAGCTGCTTGGCTTGCTTTCATTTTTTTTTCAGTCAAGTAGAAGAATCATTCAGCTGCAGCGCCTAACTTACTGACTGCATTCCCTCACAGAGATGCAGGAGTTAGCATTCACACAACACAGCTCCACATAACCCCCCACATGTCGTGGTCAGACAAAGCCCGTCAGAGATATCAGTGGGAAAGAAAAGCATTCAACTCACACGCTGTCGAATTCCATGACAGAGATGGACAAATATCCTAACAGGCACCAAGTGGTGTGGTATACAACACTGTATAGTCAGAGTTACTAAGGTGCTTTCATTCAGACTGGCAATTCCTGTACCTGCAGCTCAACTGGACATCAGCTGAACACTCGCAGTTTGTGTGTCACCACATAAATTTGGCCCAGAAATATTATTTGGTTTGAACAATACATTGAAAAATAAAAGGTTCACCTACAATTAAAGACACAGCATGCAGAAAACAAGTAATGAAACTTTTAAATACATACACATACCCTTTATATTAAAAAAGGTCTTTTTTCACTACTTTAACTTCCCAGAAGAAAGTTTCCTAAGAAATTAATTCTTGATGGTAATTTTAAGTTACCATTTTCTTCCTATGCTATCTGTGTTGCTTTAGTAACTTGAAGGTTATGACAGTGACTTTTTAAATGTGTGTAAAAGCAATATTCTTAGTGAGGGGCAATAGTTTTTCTACAACTGTTTTGTGTTCACACTTCAAAATAAACTTTTTAACATGTGGTAGTCATCAATTATAGCCCAAAGTTACATTCAGTTAATATTGCTGCCTTATTGATTATCTATTAACAGAACATATTACTTTTCAGTAACACTCAAAATTTGTTCTTGAACTCAGAAAAAGAGATGTTCAGAAAAGAGGGAAGAGAGTGGTGAACACACACATCACTCCTGCAAGAGTCAGTCTTCAGGTAGGCCATCTCTTTAAAGATGATGACAATACTAATCACATAACCAGTTTTAGGATGTCTCTATGATTTCCAGGCCAATCTCCTGCAGGCAACTAAGTGAAAGTCAGAAATTAGCACCCTGCCACTGGCCTCCCCTGCATGTAAAATGCACAGAGGGTCTCCTAGATATTCCTATGTCTTCTAAGAGAAATAAGTATTTTTGCACTGATTGGCGTCTTCAGGCAAAATTGGTGTATTCAGGTCAAAATAGAGTTTTACTGCCATTTTAAAACAAAGTTTAATTTATGCAAAAAAAATTTACATTAATCCCTCTTGTGGACAGTACGTCACAATGACTGTTGTAAATAAACTCTGCCTGAAGGGACTAATGTAAAATGCCAATGTCTACTATAAAAGTGAACAAAGAAATGTAATCCTGAGAGGCACAGGAATTTATGCTAGAGACAGAAGAAGCAGAAGGATTTTATAGCCTGTAACAGCCACTTGTGGACAAAGACTAAAAAGACAGTTGTAAAGATTAATTACCCAAAGGACACAATAGAAAACAAGAGAGCTCCAAAGGATTTCCGTTTTTCATTGTAAAAGATGCACCTAGACTGGACTGATGAGTCCCCAAAGGCTGAAGCACCAAGAGTTCCCCTGTTGCTCAGGAACTCAAATCACATTTTCCAAAATTACTTTCAGCCTAAGTCCCACACAGGTTTTTAAATGTGCCTTGTAACAGAAAAGGGAACACTTATAGCAGTAGGAAACAGCTTCAGAGTGGGAACCATCCAAGCTGAAGGATCACCAAGGGTGGACAATATGACCTGACAACTGCTGAATGCCTAGATTGTGAAAGATTTCCTATACTTCACAAATACTTTGTTTTCTCTTGTTTCTTCTTGACATTGGTAACTTTAAGGAAAGAAAAATACCTTGGCAAGGGCTGTCATCTACTAATCCAAAGAGCAATAGATTCAGATCAAAATTAGCATTGATGATATATAGAACACTTTTATCATTCATTATGGGGAAGAATTTAATGTCTCCCTTTTTCTTGATTATCTATACAAATTTCTTTCATGACCTTAGAATAACTACTGTTATTCTAGACAGCCAGGAAAAATATTCTTTCATTAGCAAACTATTCACTGGTGACCTGAGACGCCATAAAAAGGAAGTTCAGTGAATCACAACAGTTGTATCAAAAATCTTGCAGTAAATGGCAAATAACTTCCTGCGTGTTTTACTACGTTATTGTGCAGTCACACAACACTCAAAGCCATTCAATCCAAGTTAAAACAATAAACACATCAGGGAATGCAACTAATAAACTGTTATATTAGCTGGAGACAAAATAAATATGGCTTCAGTATGGATTCCCTATAAGAGCTAGAAAATGCTAGGGTATATAGAGTCTGATAAAAGAGAGAACTAAAAATTGCCTGTAGTAATGAGCATACAATAAATCAACATTTCCTCAATTTTATACCTAGTAGCTCACAAAACAGCCTCATAATGATAATCAGTTTCCATTCATCTTCTCGGAGGTTACTAGATTTTGACTTCCAGTTTGGGATTAGAGTTAGTTGGATTGGGTTTTGTTTCTATTTGCTTCAAATGTTGTCCCTTTTACTTCTGGTGATTTTTATTTTTTTTTAATAGATCCCAATTTACAAATCTCTCCGATTATTGGGAGGGGAGTGGGGAGGAAATAGACTATGTGAGCAAATTTGTTATCATGGACTTTGCCCAAGGCTACTCACTCAGACAATTCACTAGCTATGGCAGTGTCAGTGGTCACCTGGGCTTTGTCAGTCACGTTTATACAACATTATTACATCATTTAAACCCAATAAATAAAAACTAAAAATTAGTCAGCCTTTTTAGAGGCTTAATTGACAAGTTAATGTGAATAGTAACAGAAAAAATTATTCAAATATATGGGGTAAAAATAACTCCTCGGGGTATACAAAAGTATCAAATAGGGAATCAAATGGGATACAAACATGGATGGACTGTTGTCAAGCAGATAATAAAAAAAACTACACAGCAAGACATCCAGACATTTTAAGAGCTGAATATCTTTTTAAATTAGCATTGCAAACTGAAATTCACTGATATTATCCCTTCAAAACACACGCCCAGGAAATATATTTTGAGTGGTCTTGGGAATCTAGAGAGAAATCAGATGACTGGAAGCTGTTGAATGTTGTCTCGATTTTCAAGAAGGGCAAAAGGACGACCCTGGAAACTACAGACCAGTCAGTCTCATTTCAGAGCCTGAAAATTTACAGAGAAGATTATTCTGGGAAGTATTGAAAACACCTGAAAGACAACACAGTCACTGGTACCACCAAGCATTCCTCATGAGAGGAAATTCCTGCTTATCAAACCTGATTTCCTTTTATGACAAGGTAACCCACCTAGCTGATCAAGGGAAGCCAGTTGATATAATTTTTCTGGATTTCAGTAAAGCTTCAAATACTGTCTCTCACAGGATCCTCCTGGACAAAATGTCCAGCACACAGCAGGATATCATGTGGTGGGTGAGCAATTGGCTCATGGGTGGAGCACAGAGGGTAATAGTGAATGAGATAACATCAGACTGTTGACATGTCACTGGTGGGGTTCCACAGGGCTCCGTCTTAGGCCCTGTGCTCTTCAACATCTTCATAAATGACTTGGACACAGGATTGGAGGGGACACTAAGCAAGTCTGCAGATGACACAAAACTGGGAGGAGCTGTTGACTCCCTCAAAGGCAGGGAGGCCCTGCAGCGACACCTCAACAAATTAGAGGGCTGGGCAATCACCAACCATATGAAGTTCAATAAGGGAAAGTGCCTG
>JAYRBT010000001.1:84575413-84588302 GCA_036023395.1 Myiotriccus ornatus | reverse complement strand
TTGGATCAGGGGTTGGACTTGATGATCTTGGAGGTCTTTTCCAACCCAATCTATTCTATGATTCTATGATTCTATTATTTTTTGTAGGCATAACTGGAGCAGGGGGTTGTTCTGCTGAGGCCCTTTCCCATTAAGGTATTTAATTTCTCATATGAATTTGTACAATTTTTCTGTAAATTATGGAAATGAGTCAGAAAATATGACAATTGGTATCCAAAACAGTGACAATACAACAGGAGTCTTTTGTATCTACAGCGACTGAACACATTTCTTCTTTAATGCTCTGGCAATAAAATAAAAAGGAGCTCTGCATAACACGGCCTACCAAAGAAAGAGAAGTCAGTTTAAATTAAGTGAAAACAATTCTTTTCCTACCTTTCCACTATTCCAGGCAAGTTTTAAAATGTTTCAATGATGCAAGATACAGCTAGTTACCATAAACTGCAGAAAGAGAGCTTCAGACCTTCAAAAGTAGCTGCAGAAGAATTTGCAGACTAAGTCCACAGTCAGAAGTTAAACCATGTGAATTTAGAGGACAAGAGAAAGTTTTGCAAGAGAAATTATATTTCACTACATAAAAAATTGTCATCAAACAAGATAAACTTTGTAAATATTAAGGGATTTTGGCTTTAGAGTTAAGAATGACATGGAAACTTTTGATCTAAGATGTTTGCTTGACAGAGGTGACATGGAGTGCTGATTATAGAACTTGTCCTGCTACCCAGAAAGGTTTCAGTGATCATGCTAGTTAGTTCAATGAATAAAATATTATTTTTTCTAAGTTTGAGATTTTTGCTAACACTGCTTTAATCATGCCAAAGCTGAAACCTAGCTGAATCACAGCTGTTGATCACCTCCACTGATTATTGATCAGCCTTAAAGATTATTTTACAGGCAGATGAAGGAAATTAGCTTGAACATTGATATCTGAAGGATCACAGACATCCTCGTCACCAAAGATAGCAGAATGGACTCAGAGAGTAACATTAAGATATAAACCCTCTGCAGAAACAAAAAAACCCCAAGATGGCTCCCTCGGGCGAGAAAATGGCAGTCCTAAATTATTGAAGAATTCAGTGAGTCTAAAAAATCTCTCCCTGTCCCCTTGCTTAAATAATTCGTCAAAGGAACATGAGGAAAGCCATGGATGGTGTCACCACAGGTTCATCCATACAAGAATCACATCTCCAAAAGCAGGTCCACAGAGAAAATGGATCCCTCTTCATGGATACTAGAAGGAAGTGCACATATTTCATACAGCTCGTTTAACTGACTGAAACCAAACCAAAGAAGAAGGACCTGCCCCAAGGGAGAAGGAATTGGGCTACAAATTGATTTTACTATTCTTTCTGGCCCAATCACTTTGAGCGTCCTCCACTTAAAAAATAAAAAAAAAATAAAAATAAAAATAAAAATAAATAAATAATAATAAAAAAAAAAGAACAGAAAAGAAACAGTAGCTTAAATTTCAACAAAATTCTGCTTTATATTACTTTTAAAATCTATTTCTCTTTTGGGGAATTTCAATATAGTTCAAAGCTAGACATGCCAGCCTAAAAGTTAAAGTCAAAACAGGAGTCAGGTACAATCCTCAAAGGGGCTTTACTTTCATCCTTTGTCATCTTTTCTCAGATGTTTTATCAGTGCTCTATCAATAGAGTTCCATGGGGCCAAATGAAAGCTCTGTGGGAATCTGAAAGTTTGCAGTATCTGTTTATTTAAAGATTCAGTACTAATTTTTTATTAACATAGACTTTTCAAAGAATTAGACTAAGTAAACTGATGAACAGGTACAAGAAAACTGAACAGGAAAGAGTTCTGCATTTTAAAAGGCAGCTAAGAATGCAAGTTTTATTATTTAAATTAAAATGCCAGTACCATCAAATTATATTAATGATTCCAAGTTCATAATGAAAAAATTGTGTCAAGGCAGGGGAGTAATAAAGAATTCTAAAATCTTTCTAATTCATTTTACCAGATGCAATTTAAAGTTATTAAATTTCCAACACTTCACCATCTGTATAAACCATTATTCTAGCAGAAAGCTAAACACTGAACTACAATCTACTTTCATTTTTATGAGAAAAACATGTTGAACAAATTTACCCAAACCAACAGAGTACAAGATTTAGTGTATATTAGGAATTCATTTCCATGCACTGGAGAAATAAAATCCAGAGACTCAGAGTGGCACTACTTCAGTAATGATAAATATGTGACAGCTATCACTAAGAACTGGGAAATCAACAATGAGAACACATAGACCTGTAAATTAATGGAACTTGTCAACTTCTCAGAAGAAGTTTACGGGTTCCATTAATTGTTAGTAGAAATTATGTGTATGCTTTAGTAACATTTATTCATTAATCTAACAGTTTGCCATGAATGCAGAATAGGGAGAAATTATACAGAACACATACAGTCCTATTTACTTTCAAGGTTCTTACTCAGCTACTGAATAAAAGAAACCTACGCAGCCAAACATTCCATTTGTTTTCATTTATTTTACTGGCATGAAATAGGGCAAAAAATGATCACTAGTTGTTATGTTTCTTCTAGCATTAACTCCAACTGCTTTCAGTTTTGAAAAAATATCTTACCAAGAGCATTCAAAATCAGTGCTGTTTGATCTTTACTGACTCTCTGTGGCTTTTCAAAAGTACTTAGAGATGTTGGGTTTAATTCAAGCAATCCTTTATAGTTCAGTGTCACTTATCTGAGACAGAAGAGTAGGGGTATAAATTGATTTCTTAAATTGTCAGTGTGAGAGCTTATGGTCTCAGCCACCATGACTTCAAATGCCTTCAAATATCTTCAATTTCTGCTTTTTACTATACCTTATTAATATAGTACTTTTGCTGTTAAAATACATCAGTACACCTTTTAACTTCTTAACAGCCAATAATCTTTATGGGCTAAAGTTGCCCATTTCCATGGCAAATAGTCTGTCAGCAGCAGATATGGAAGGTTTTACTTACAACCTGATTACCACTGTAGAGCTATAACTGGCTTTGTATTTTGCACAGCAAAAATAAATGTCAATATAATATCTGCGTATATGAATACCCAGTCAATGATTTATTGATTATGAGCTATTCCTCTTCAAGACTGTTCCATCTTTCAACCACTGAGATGGATGTACCTAGTGGGGAAATTCAGATTGCATGAAGAACATAAATCTGAAATTCCCTAACTTTGAAGTGCTTAGCACTCAAGCACACAAAAAAAAAAAAAAAAAAAAAAAAAAGCACAGGTAGGTTTTATTCCTGTCCTTCAGTTAAATGTGAGATTTGATTTGGTTCTCTTTTCAGGATATGCAGACCTTGTCCTCATACAGATATACACCTACCTGTATAAAAACTTCCACATATATGTTTATATGTAGAAAGTATGCATACAGCTACTTTCATTTCACACAAATACACTGTCTTCCTGATTTTATCTTGGGAAGAGATTTATTATGGTGATAAAGTATTGGAGACCAGAAGTTACATAAAGAGTGCTCTATACGTAAGTATTAACTATAATACTTATTATACTTAATAAGCTCTTTATACTTCTTCGTTCTTCCATGGAGTGATTATTTCCTGATTTCTCTAATACATCTTGGTCATTCACTTAAACATACAGTGCAATGATGCCAAGGTCAAATTTGCTCATTCAGTAATGTTTAGTCAGCTTATTAGTATTGGAAGGTCTGGAAAATGAAGTCATTAGCACTCTCTGTTATTCCTCCTGGGTAACTGGGACGTGAGTGCATTTTGAAAACCGTTTGAGAAACTGAATTTGAAAACCTCTTCTGAGAAATTGCTGTTCTGATTAACTTGGTGGAATTGTGAGGCCAGAGACATATGAAAAATGGCTTTCTGAAAAGATCCAGAAGGTCCAGACTAAGAAAGATACGTCTGCACTTTTTTCAGAGAGGTTGCTTGTTTTACTCATATAGAACAAAACTATGAAACTTACCAAGATCTAGGTAGATCCCTGGAACAAATGAGTTGAGAAAAAACATAAGAATAACACATCCCAGCACAGTCAGGCATTTGATAAGGAGAATTGTGTCTGTTATTCTGTGCTGTAGACAGACAGACAGGAAAATAAAATTAATAACTCCGTTAAAGAAGGAGCTATCTATTATGCACAGAGTTTACAAAAGTATGTGTGAAGTGCGAACTGCTAATCCTTTATCATATACTCCTCTTCAGCATAAAAGAACAGGACTACTTAAATAGTTTTTATACGTATGCATCTTATGCATACCTATGAAAAACACAAATACGTGGTCCAATGCATTTTAAGAGATACAAATATTTAGCACTTGCTGTATACATTCAGTTTTGTTCAGCCACCCCCATCACAACCTCATTTCCCTAGGAGAAATGCAATTCCTACCTCAGAAGGCATTCTAAGCACTCTGCAGTTTCATGGCCCTGCACAAAATCATCCTTTTTTTCATGTATGCTTTGAAAACCTATAAACTACTGTAGAGGTCAAATCTTTCATGCTCCCTGTACAATTCTCACAGACATGCCAAGCCCATCATCTCTATGGAGTTTCTGCACCTCTCTGGCCAGATTCTCCTTCCTTGTGCCAATCCTCTTGTGCCCTCAGCTGTCAGAACCAGCACTTCCCGTTGTGTCTCTGCTTCTCTGCTCTGATCTCACTTTCATCACCAACCCAGGAAATCACCTTTTCCCGGACTGAGTTCTTTCTGTGTTTAGAATTTAAAGCTCTTCTAAAATACAAATCTCTGTGCTATTAAAAAATTGTCTCTCATGCAATGCCTTGGAAAAGGTGTAAAGCCTTGTAAGAAAATCTGTTGCTTTTGCTGTGGTTTGGTATGAGACCTAGGACAGGTGTCTCCTAGTCAAGGATTTGAGCTCTCAGAAACAGGTCTCAATTCATTAGTGATGCCAATGACATAGAGAGATTGTGACATTTACACAATTAAATTTAGGAGACATTAATCCCACTACAGAGTTTACATCTCCTCAGTTTCATCGTAAAGACTTAGGTGGTGTGAATATGTGCTCAGTCAAAAGAACAGGATTTATCCAAGTGGTTTATCCCTCCTTGAATAATAAAAGCAGTAATGTCACACACAGTGTAGTAAATTAGAGACAGCACTGGGTACATTAGGAGGAGTGTAGTCTATCATCATTCATCGTGACTATGAACAACCTGTTGACACTTTCTGAGCCTTTCTAGACATAGATGAAAAATTTAAGAAAACAGTGATGAATCATTTATTGATTCTTTTATTTTTCTAAGGAGCAAAATATAAAACCTGACAAAACCTCACTATCAACAGCCTTGTCGCACCAAGAAGCCAGCCACCCTGCCCACCAACTTTTCTGCTATCATGAGAGTTATTAAATTTCCATTAGATTCAAAGCACTATCTCTATCTAAAGGCATAACTTCATTTACATGAATACTGAGAAAAACTGCCATCTACTTACTTTTTTCTGAAGTTCTTGAATATTTGTTTCCCAATTTTTATCTTCTTGTGAAATTTGTCTGAAAGAAAATGACACCTGCTTTTTTCAAGAGTGAAATCACAGCTCTGCCAAGAGTATTGGAATAAATCCCTCTT
The DNA here is from genome assembly GCA_036023395.1 of Myiotriccus ornatus. NCBI lineage: Eukaryota > Metazoa > Chordata > Aves > Passeriformes > Tyrannidae > Myiotriccus > Myiotriccus ornatus. Next base: position 84,582,707 of record JAYRBT010000001.1, on the reverse strand, counting down.
ATAATATGTAGATCACCTCTTTCCTCTTGTGGAGTAACTCATATTACAAAGGAGTCATGGCCTTCCTACAGCCAGCAGCAAAATTCCCATCAGCATTCAGTTAAAACTCCACTTTGTAACAAGCTCCACTAATACACAAACCCTTCTGTTCCTGGAGAGCCACAGGCTGGGAAGGGGCTGGACTCCAGGGTATGGACCTTAGCATAGGATCTGGCTATCTGCAATATGTAGTTCCCTTAGTAGTTTCAGGAGCTGATGTCTGTGTCAGTTTGCAGTAAAACAAGGCTCATGTGCTAACATTAACAAGTCAGAACACATATGTTTCACATTTGCATTTTATAATGAATTTTTTTAAGATCCAAATAACTTCATCGTGTTATCGGCATAGTCAGCCCTCCAGCAAAAAGCTTTGGGGTTTTCAGTTCAGGAGCACTGCTGTTAATTCTAATGAATTTTCACATTGCTGTAAATGTGCTGTGCTGGAGGAATCCAAATTTTTAAGATTAAATACACAATTTTTATTTATATTTCAGAAGCGTCTTCTTTGGAGTATTGTAAAGTCTAATAATAGGTTATAACCTTTTGAAAAGGAGGCAATTTTAACAACCTTTTTTGTCTTTGAGTATTAATACTGTCACTCAATTCAAAGTACACAATATCATAAAACATAATGTAAAAAATCTTATTACTGGAATAGTTTAAGAAATAATATTTACATTTTCTTGCTCGTATTAACATGATAATTAATTAAAACTAATTATTACAGTTTCACTTTAGTCAATTCACATGCACAGTATTTCTCACTGCTATTCTTAGTAATCGAATTTGTGGCATAACATCTGGTTTTACCAGAATGTAAACAAAACAAGGTTATAATTTTTGTTAGTCCTAGTTTATATAAACGTCTTTTCTATATATAAATACATAATTATGTCTGCACTCAGGTTCACACTAAAAATTTGATTATGAAATAATTTTAAAACACAGCAAGTCACTGGGGTTATATTTTTCAAACTCAATGATTCACTAAAGAACACTTGAATTTTTCAGTAAAAAAAAAAAGTAGAAATTACAGCATTTTACTACACTGAAGCCACAACTGCAAGGAAAAGTGTAATAACATATTTGTGATCTTTTTAAACTAAAAGTTACATGAAATTTCTAGGCCTTTAAATTTGGGTCACATTGATATATATTTTCCCGGCCTTACACATCAGTTTTGTCCTAAAATACTTCAGGCTTTACTGAGGTTGAAGGTGGCTTCATATCTGCCCCAACACCCATGCGATCGAGACAGAGCTAAGAATACAGGTCTTGTCCCAGTGAGGATACCTGATCAGATATTACTAAAGTTACTAGGTATGAGCCCTGGGAGGGTTGAAGCAAACAAAAATGTTACCCCTGATATTAGCAAAGCCAGACTATCATTGATGCCTGTAGACCGAGATGAGCAGGAGCTCCCTGCCGATGCAACGAATGGCCTGTGCCTGCAGTTTGTCCCCTCCGAGGGCTGGAGTAGGGGAGGTGGGACACGTTGGTCCTTGCTTACCTGTGAAACGTCCTCAGCTTCTTCCTCAGGAGCATATCCAGAGTCAGCACCTTCTGCATCAAGAGGCATTTCACAGCAGTCTCCTCTCTGCTGGCCGGGTTAATGCGCTGTGCAGTCAGTCTCCAAACATAGATCTCATGTTTCAACTCTGAAAAGAAACAAAATTCCTTCAGTGTATGAGACCAGAGATGCACAAAATACGTGCAATGTGCCCTGGATTCAAAGCTGTTTCCCAACAATTTTCCTCTTAGGAAGCTGTTTTGTCATTTATTTTGCAGACCTAAAGGGAATGAAAAATAAATACAAAATTTTCAAAATTTTAAATAAATTAACCACTAAGTCCTTTTTCAAAAAGAATAAGTAGTGTCTTCAAATGCCTGCAAATGCCTTCAACCAGCTTTAGGGCTAAAATTGTAGCATATTCATTTTTCATCAGAAAATAAACTGTCAGTATACATTAATATACTGCTAATAAGATACTAGTTCACTTTGTAGTTAGGCATTACAGCAAAAGCTCCTTCACTGCATTCAGAAAAGACAGCATGTTTGCATGTTCATACAAGCAATTTTATCGATGTAAGGCAAAAGTGAAATTTGGCACTGTCTAAAGGCATATTGTTTAATAAGACTTTATTGGTGTCCTAGGAGTGATCCAAAAACATGCATTCCTGTTCAAGAAGGATGTTAAACTGGGCAAGCTGGAAAAAAAGCTTTAAATTTTGCAGAAATCACTAAAGAAATAAATGCAGAATATTCATTCAGAAACTGTCTGCACAGATGCCTCTTATTGAAGAAACAAGATGTTTCCTTACCCTTCTTTTCTACTCCTCTCAAATTTCATGTTGTTGAAAACAGTGTGTCAGGAATTCAAGGCTTTATATTTTAAGATCCCTGTTCAATCAGCACATTGCTCTTATCCTAAAAAATCATAGAATCATAGAATCATGGAATCAACTGAGTTGGAAAAGACCTCTGAGGTCATCAAGTCCAACCGCTGATCCAACACTACCGTGGTTGTATGGCACTAAGTGCCACATCCAGTCTTATCTTAGAAACCTCCAGGGACAGTGAATCCACCACCTCCCTGGGTAGCCCATTCCAATGTCTGATTACTCTCTCTGTAAAAAATGTTTCCTAATATTCAACCTAAACATCCCCTGGCAGAGCTTAAGACAGTGCCCTCTCGTCCTACTGCTGGTTGCCTGGGAGAAGATGGATGTGCAAGTCATGTAAACAAACTATATATGTTATTAATAAAAAAAAATAAATTACGTAATAACAAGAAAAATTTAAACACATTTTGATGTAGGCAGTGATGTTAACATTTTCTGCTTCACATCCCTAGTGGTTCATGGCATCTGTTATCAAAAGGAGTACTAAATGTATTTAATTTCCCACCTTCTTTTGTGACTAAGTATTTATAATGATAATACAGAGTGAACCGTGTAAAGATTAACCATGAGAAGGAATCATACCTTCTCTGACAGAGCTCAAATATTTAAAAGCAAAAGTGTGTCCAGAGCCTGCATAGTTGAAAAAAAAAAAAAAAAAAAAAAATCTGAACAAAAATTAACTTACATTTTGTATGATACTTGTCAATAGATGAGCACACATCAGTCAAAGTGATAATGTTTGCCTAAGTTTTGCCGTGCAAGAGCAGAAATATACATTCACACTATTGAAAACCCATTGACTATTCTAGGTTATTAAACAACTACTGCTCAGCTTCTTCCCAGAGGGGATTAATAGCTGAACCACAGATATCAAAAAGGTACATAATCTACCACTTTCCTTCCTAATATTTTTGGTGATCCTTGACAGGAACATAATCTGACGCAAAAGATATATTAAAACATGGGTAGGTCCTGCTTGTCAAAGGATCTATGTGACTTTGTGTGAAGATGCTCTTCTGTCATCATTTACTTTTGCATTAACATTTGTGACACACACAAATATATAAGCAGTAATTTTCCACTTTCTCCAAGAGGGGAAAAAAGTCCTTTCTGTACCTCTTTCTTATGTGGTTTTTGAGTCAGTTGGACTAAGGATAGTTTTGAAGCTACAGTCCAAGAGAAAAAGTGTGGCTTTGTCTTTTTCTCTGTCAAATGCTCATGAAGCATAATCGTCTGATTTGCTGTTCTGGTTCCCTATAGCTTGTCTTTGCTGCAGCAACTTTTCTGATGACACCTGTTCATCCTGCCAGAACATTTCTCACCAGCCTTTCCAAATGAAATTTCCCCAAGGGTTTTGCTGATGGAGGGAAGTTGAGTCATTCACCATCTAACTGAGATGCAAATCCCCAACAATTATTTTCATACAAAGTATCTTTTCTCCTTTAGAAAGAGGTAGCTATCATCACTGTATCTGCACCACAAAAAAAGACGTGGAGTGGAAAGCAGCGTGACTTGACACTGCAGATTCCTGTTCCACATCTGAAGTGCCCTGGGGCTAATGTCCAGGTTGAGCGAGATTGGCCTTGCGCTTTCTGGTCTATGTTAAAAAAATATACTCGTGGCATATTGATTACATCGTATACATGGTTTTGATCATGCCTTTGTGTACACCATGCTTGTTTTTTTAGTCATTAGTTTTCTAAACATCCCAAGGATGTGAAAAACTGACCTGCTGTGGAATTTACTTCAAACTATACTTTGAAAATGAGAACAGTTGATGCATCTTTTATACGACAACTCCTGTTGCAGTAATAATTGCTGAAGAGATTTTCTAGGTCATTCCATGGAATGTTCCTCATATTTCTCTTTCACGCACACTCTTATTGTAATAGCTCGTTGTGGCATCAGGTTATACATACTTATTAGCAGTAGTTTTTGATTTGAAGGAAATATAATGCAGGATCTTGAAGTCAGCTACAACACTGAACATGCGCAAAATCCTTTGAGTCCTCTTGCTATACTTCTCCCATTTAATGTCTGCAAAATCATTTAGGCAGCAACCCCCAGAGTTTTGGAACATCTGCTATTTTATGACATACTATGTTACACATGGACACAAAGGCCTAATGCAACTATAGAGTCTTATCAATCACTTTGAAATTATGGCCAAAACAGCACAAGGGCAGTATTTGGCTGCCACTGAAAAGGAAGGTCTCACACCCTGTTTATCCATGTTGATAAGTTCCTGTCCTCTCCTCATATGAAACCTAATCATAGAATCACAGAATCATCCGGGTTGGAAAAGACCTCTGAGATCTATATGGTCATGTTACACAAGGGTGAGCTCTCTCCGCTCACTTGTCCAACAAACCCAATCTGCAGTGTTTTCACAGGGCTAACCTCATGGTGGAACAGCCTGCTCTCTAATCTATCCTACCACTGCTAGGTCTGTTGCTAATAACTGAAATGGTACATGTGTAGTATGGCAGTTTATCATTAAAGCGGCTTAATTAACATTTAACTGCAATTGCAGTAGCAGTAGTCAAAGTGATAGAAGCAAAGCTAAGTTTAGTATGCAGTGATCTGGAGTACAAGAAGACAGGACAGCTGCAGCTCAGTCAGCACACTCAGCCTATTATGATACTAAAATCTTTGTGAACATGGTACATTCATAAAACCCACAGAGCACCACAGCACTATTCTTTGTCTCTTTTTTTTTTTCCACACAAAACCCATTTACAACTGGAAAATAATAATTTTGGCTTAGTTACAGGATCAAATAAAGGATCATCAAATGTGTAAACCCTATGCTGCAGATCTGTTCTGGTTTTGTCATTTAACATATTTTGCCATGGAGACCACAAATATGACATACTGAACCCATGGAAATTAATGGAATTTGAGCTGCTGACCTGGACTATGACGTTTTAGAAAATATTTTCTGCATTTTCAAAAATACTAAGTTTATTTTAAAAATGCATACTATTTCTGAAGTTTGATAATTAATAGTCAGATTTATTTTCATTTGAGTAATCACACATTCCCTCCCACTCAATTGCCAATAACATAGAAGACATCCTCAAAAACTGTAATTAATTTCTAGTCTCAGAATCTGAAAAGGCCAGTTTTGTTAACTGAATATACTCAGAAGAGCATGACCAACCTTGACGAGATTATAAGAATAATCATTAAACAGCAAGTTTTAATTTGCATGTGCAATAAATACATTAACTATCTTTTTGTAAGCAACACAAGTTTGCACTGCTGGGTTGTGACTAACAACATGCTAAGCATGTTCCTCTAAATGTTTTGGTTAGTTTTTTTCTCCACATGCTACTGTAGCTTAACTATTTTCAGTAAAGCAATTATTTTTCTTAGATAACTTCTCAGAATGAGAATATTTCTGTTTAAATGTTAACTGTAAACCAAATTAAGTATCATGAATTCTAGCTTAATCTAGTAATAGTAATATTTATAACTTTCAGTAATTTTTAAATCTCTGATATCACATGATCAATCCTCTAAGCATTGTTAGATTGTGTCATCTCCATTTTAAAGGTGCAGAAACTAAATCCAAAAGGTGAAACCCAAGAGTAGAAAAAATTCACCTCGAGGGATGTTTCAGCTCAACAGCTCATGCCTCTCTTCTAGAAGCAGCACCCCTGAACAGGACACAAGCATAAGGCTCTAATTTGGGGGGGAAGGAGGGAACAGCAAAAACCCCTGAACTGAAATGTTCTTCTCTTTATTCCTTTAAACAGTCCAGTTCATCAACAGTGGATGAAGGTAAGCAGAGTCATAAACATTGCAGGGTCTTCAAAACTATGACAAAACATGCTTTGCCTTATTCAGCTAAATACTTGCAATGGAATGCAAGAAATCTGCACAATGGTGCATAAAGCAATACAGGGCATTTATTTAAGCTTTTCAATTCAGTCCAACAGCTGGGGCCCCATGTGGTAATGAAGGCATCTAATGCCAGCTCTGTTACCCAGCATGGGATTGCATCCATTGCACAGGAGTTACAGGATGCCCTCACCCTTGCAGCAGGGCAGTTGGAGCCTGGGCAGAAAATTGCAAAGCTCGGAGGATGCCACATACCTAAGTCACCTCTGAGGAGCCGTCCTCTGGGCAAGCTGGGGCAGGCTGCAGCAGGCCCAGGATTAGGCTGTTCAGAAAGCTGCCGTACATCAAGTGTCCTTCTCCTTCAAAAAGCAACTGGAGTTTTATCCTCACTGTGCTTTGGGTTTCCCTCTGTCATTTTAGTTACTGAAAGAAGCTACAATACTACAGGCCTACTCTGCATCTTATAAGGGAATAGTCAATTTAATGTGTCTATGATGGTCACATAAGACTCAGAATAATCCACAGATATTAAAGAGGGTTAGATTTCTCATAACATTCCAGGATAGTTGATAAAGACACACATTGGTTTTGTACCTGAACAACAGGTAGGGTATCTCTTTCTCAGGGTAGATATGGGCTCTGTTCTCATCTCCAGGTAAGTCAGATTGACAGCCACAAACTTATTTCAGTCCTTGTGGTTTTCTCCCTTAGTTTCATCTACTGCAATTCCCCGTCTTTTAACAGGAGGAATATGAATGTATTTAAGTTCCATGTGTGCTCATTAACACTTGCTTAATGTGCTCACAGTGCTCTGTTCTGTTACACTGAGAATGGCGCAGGGTCATGGGAAGTCAAGAGTCAAGTATTTTGAGAACTTGGTTATCTAAAATTCCACTGCAGTTTGTTTCAGAAAATTTTCCTTAGGTGTTAAATCTAGAAAAATAATTCTGGTTTACTCATTATCAAAAGATTTTAATTCAGACTGCCAGACTTAAGAATGAAAAAC
>JAYRBT010000001.1:84482202-84575313 GCA_036023395.1 Myiotriccus ornatus | reverse complement strand
AAATCTAGAAAAATAATTCTGGTTTACTCATTATCAAAAGATTTTAATTCAGACTGCCAGACTTAAGAATGAAAAACAATTTTGCTGATATTTTCCATTGAAGTACAAGACTCAATTAAAAAAAACTCCAATTCACTATACTCTGCTCAAAAGTCAATAGATACATTCCAGTTACAAAGCATTTGCACAAATTATATCTACTACTGCTGTCCTTTCAAGACCAGGAAAAGCAGAAGAAGTGCTGCAAGATGGTATTAGTGAAAAAAAGAATCATGAAAAGTTACAGCCACAAGAGGACAACTCTCTTTTGGATCATTCCAAAAGATAGTGCCTCCTCTAATGCTTTTAATAGGACAAAATGAGGAGCAAAATAATGAAGCACACTTCAGAGTTATAATAACTTCTATCAATGGTTCAAATGTAAAAATGGTGACTAATATGTTCAACACATTTTGATAAATAAAAATGGTGGGAGTAATTAATAATCTGTCAAGATTACACATGTATTTGAAACATCATCCCAGTGAAAGCTTTCTACAGCAAACAAATACAGACCTAGTGTTAACCAAAATAGTTCTTTTAAGCTCTGTATATTAGGAAGATCTTATGAACTTCTAAGCCATTAGAATAAAGTGAAAAAAATTGTCATAACTTCATCAAAACACTGTTAACAGAATGCCCAGGTCTTGCCAACCAGTGTATATCTGTACAGTTGTTTCACAGTTGAGGTTCCTGTTCAAAAACAGAGGGGCACAAGTGCTGTGAAAGAAACAGGAGGTACCACTACCTAATTTTTTACCTCCCATCAGTGATTCTTCTGTACTGATTCCTTCCATGAAAAATGTGTATAATAAATTGTAAAGTGCTGCTCTATTGACTCAAAATGACACTATATTATACTTTCTTTCTGTGTAAGACAGGTAAAGTAATATTACAGCTGCCTTCCTGTGATGGCTACATTATTGATGCACTAAGCAAATAATATGAGATTGTCATATTCCCCTTGTTCTGCAATGTCAGAGTACTATTTTTATCATCTGAAGACAAGAAAAGACAGATCAATGTTTTTCTCTATCCAAGGGGAATATTCCATCAGCTCTAAAGTAATTCAAAGAACATATGTAGGAATTAAAGCATAAAATTATCTAAAATATTTAAAAATATAGAAAGTTTCAATATGTGGCAAATAAAAAACTGCACTTATTTTCATCATTGGGAGAGCTATTGAAGGTGCAAATAATAAAAGACAGCTTTTAGTTTACATTTTCAAACATAAAGGCACAGCCGTGGTGGATCCTGATGTATTATCCAAAAAGGAGTATACAAAATGTCTGAAGGCACATTAAGACTACCTAGTTCCTTTGAGACTGAAAGTCCTACAGTCCTTTCAAATAAAAGACACAATATGTGCCAGAAATTTAAGATACCAAGATAATAAGAAAGCTGAATCTTTTAGTTTAGCATGCTAACATCCACAGTAGGAGAGTGAGAATGTTAACTATTCACTAGTCATTGTTGATATATACAACTGGATTGCAGAGAAGAGAGGTGGGAAAAAAGGGAAAAAGAAAAAAAATCCCACATTTTACTTCCATACGATTCTTCAAGGTTTAAAAATGCTTCCCTTATATTCCAGTGAAATTAGGACCCTGGTCAAGGACAACAGAGTGCAGTGCATATTGCAAAACTGCCATTCTGACTGAGCTGAACGCTTGAAAACATCTTGAAATATTCCTTTCTTTGGACGTTATTCCCTTCAAAATCTGCTTGTGGGTTTCCTCATTTGAACCAGCTTCCAAGTGAGTACAGCCCAGTACTTTCAACATCACATTAAATACTAATGATGTTTTACTGGCAGTTATTAAAGTACCTACCTGGGTACAGACACACCTCAGGACTGAGATTTGTCGATATACTTAATTCAGCTGCATAATTGATGTACCTCTCACTCATTCTAGATGGTCCCTACAGTTACAAATATGTAACTAACTAAAAGAAGACTAAGGACTGTTCTCTGACCCCGAGCAGCACATGTGCTGATGCAACATAACACCTTATCCTGGGTTCTTTCTGCATCCCTGCAGCGTCCTTGTGGCCCTGGACATTACTATTATTTTATATGGGCTTTTTTCAGTTCAGAGTGTATGAAGAAGTATTGGGTTTTCTTGGAAGTCATCACAGTAGTTCTTCCCCAGCAGTAAACCTGGAGGTTTCATATCACGCTGCAGGACATAGCATGAGGGCACGGCATGCAACACCACTCTCCTAGAGGACGCAGAGGCCACACAGATACTCCATTCCCTAGGAAAACAACAAAGCTCTTAACTCATTAACTAGAACCACCTGTCCCAGGGAACCATTCCCTCAGGCAGGCAGGTACATCAGAGCTATGAGAGGCAAGGGGGTCCGCAAGGACAAAACAATGACTGGGGCTATACCATCTATATACCAGGCTATAGCACTGGGTTATACCATCTCTTCAGCTACAACTACAGTTGATGATGCCTGTGCTTGGTCAATCACCTGCAGCACAAAGCACTACAGCAGACATTTGTAACCGCTATGGCACACACTGTAAAACTCACCAGACATTATTGTTAAATGAGTTTTTCAGTTTTATCTTATTTTCTCTGTTGACCATCCCCTTAGCTCTGCTATTCTTTGCACAGATTCACATAAAATGAGTCCTGATGCAAGCAGTACATATTTTAAATCCAGGAACAATGCCTGGATGTCTTTCAGGAAGCATAGTCCTGTCAATTGAACAATTGACAACACTTAATTATCGTTGCCCTGCTTCTTTCCTCTTCTAGATTTCTACGTTTTCACTGCATTTGGTACTTCTATTTTCCCTTACTTCTCTCCCTTTTCTTCTCTTTGAGAAGCATCTGTAAGGCTCCACATGGAAGAAAGATGCTCACTCATCTGGTTACCACATTTCACTTTGTGGGAAACAGCACTTTTTTTTCCACACATTAAGCACTTTACACATGACTATGATTAATTAGGAAATTCCTTCTGTTGTTGGCTTTACATGCTGACTCTCATACTACCATCAGTATTTTCCCAGCTGCTGCAGTGAGCTGCACCAGAGAGAATAATGTGGTCCCCCCTCTCCCGGCACCACCACTCCTGCTTCAAGGGTGGATCTCTCTTTCAGCCAGCAAAACAATAGGAAACAAGAGCAAGCAACAAGGGAGAAATGGGGAGCCAAAGAAGTTGTCGTGTTAGGAGAAAGCTCTCAAACACTGAGGTCCACATCTCCGCAGCTTAATAGCAGAGACATAATAGTGTATTGTTATGCTCCCCAGGAACTAAATAATGTATTGTTAACCCTTAAGGGAACAAAAAACTCTGGTTTCAGGTTTTCAAAGGGGAAGTGGGTAAACTTAATTCCTCTTACACTCATATATTATTATTTCCACTTACATATCCTCTTGGGAAAAAGTAGATATATATTTTTTTTTTAACCTTCTCAGCTTACTCTTCTAACCCTACTCTTTTCCTGCCTCACATAGAACAAGGAACAAGTTTATCAACTGAAAGCCACACTCAAAAAGGTCCTCAAAATATCCCTTCATTCTTAAAAAACATTAGATTTTCTCTCTCACGGCTGAGTTCTTCAGATTCTTTTTTTCCTTTGTAATATGCCCTGCTTAAAGCCAGTGCAGGCAGATAGTGGTTTCTGGGGAAGCAACATGCATTTTTACTGCTGCAGAGGTGCTCAGGTTCAGTCTGGAAGCAACAGAGACTCTGGTAACACACAGCATTGAAATGAAGCTGACAATGTATTTTCAGAATATGAGCATTGTCTGTTTTTAAAATTAGTGCAAATCCATTCTCAACAGTCTGTGTAGCCTAAAGCAACAGCAAAAAACCTTAAGGCACATGGCTTACAGGGAAAAAAAATCTGTGGAAAATAATATACTAATTAAATCTCACATATCTTGTTTAATTGCTAATTGAAGGCAGGGTGAGAGAAGGGTAGTGTTTAGTTGATTAAAACAGCTGCTTCAAACAAGCCATTTGAAGTTATCACAGAACCACTGCAACCTGAGATGAAAGGACCCCTGAAAAGCACCTTAAAACCCATTTGGCAAATTCAAACCATGACAGCTATCTCCTAATGGAGCTGTGTTGGTCTCTTTCTCTTCCCTTTTCACAGAAATTTTCAATAGAAAGAGTGACTCTTCAGCATTTGCTCTAATTGAACAGCTATTGATTAGGTTTGCAGCAAAGGACAACCAGCTGATTTTAAGAACACATGGTACACTGATTAGGAGACTGCTATATCTGAACAGACTAAGCTGCAAATAACAGAGATACCAAGAAATTAAATGAGGGAAATATACTAACTAGTGTTTCACTAGTACAGTGTTTCACTGGCAAAAATACTATGTTAGTTAATAAACCGTACTATTTAAATTAATTAAAAAAATTGTCATGCATACTTTATTTCTTAAAAATCCAAAAGCTTTAAAAGTTTATAGCCAAAAGTAACAATTCTATTTTCTAAAGTATATATTCACAGAATAATGCTATTATGTCAGGATCAACATTAGAGTTGGGAGAATTAATTTTCGTGCTCCTTAGATATCACTTGTCTCAAGACACCTTGCAAGCTAATATTTTTAAAGATAATGTAAGTATATAATAGCTCTAGTTATTCATGGAAATGTTCATGAAGCTATGACTTTAATTAGAAAATAAGAAATTAATAAAAGTAGATCAATTTTTTTAAAATAAGAAAGTTGGGAAGTTATAAAAAAATACTGAATACCAAGAACTTAATAATGTGTTTCCAGGCAACGAAGAAAAGTAATCATTTATATAATAATGTATAATTGCACATATATATAATATAACTCATCCCCAAGAAAAAGATTCTCCTGAATTTTCTTAGAAAACAGTTAGGTAGTATAACTTCTAGAACACCCCAAAAATGTTTTGGATCTTAATACTGAGAAAGACTCTGGCCCCTAGAGATATACAGGTGAGATGAGTGCACTTTGTGCTGAATGGGTGCTCAAGTCCCTCAAAATCAAATGTCTTCACAAGAAATTCCTAAGCAGTGAAATCTCTTCTCTGACCTTTTTATGAGAACAGGTTCAAGAGACATAATCCACTACAGAGAGGACTGTCACTTCTGCCTTTTTAATAAAGTCCTAATCCTAAAGCAAATGTTCCCTGGAACAAGGCAAGGCACTACAAGTGGTACTCGTTTTGCCTAAATGAGTTACCTGTCATGAAGGTTTCTGACACCAAGTTAGTCATCTTGGATTTCCCTTATATTCAAAAGAAAGAATTAGGCTTTGGGGGGGTTGCAAAATATCTGTTCCATCATAGACAGCTAAATTGTTTTTTAAAAGCACGTATCTTTCTCCACAGATTAAAAATGTAGCCAAGATAGTTCAACCCTATCAAAAGTTGTCCTCCCCATGCCAAAAGATGCCACAAACCCAAGTTCAGAGATGTCATATGGCACATTAAAACATCTGTTGCATGATCAGTGGAAGCCTGGATCCTAAGGCTGCTGCAGCCAAAAGTGAAAAAAGCATCCATCCCACGGAAGAAACAGTTATACTCAATTGTCTTTGTACAAAGATTGCTAAGAAATTATACTTAGTGAATTGCTTCTTACCTCATAAAAACATTGGGAACATTTTGGGGTTATTATAAAACTCCATCACTGAAAGAGAAGCCCTAGAACAATGATGAAAACTTCAAAATGACTGAATAGAAAGACATAAAAGCATGAAGACAAAAAGGGACGGACATAGCCAGTAGTCATTGAAACTGCTTTAATAGCTTCAGGGACTACTGAGATGCAGGACATAAAAAGACATAGATTAGTCCTACTGAAATTATGCACCAGGGAAACTTAGGGTTGGAAGAGCCACAGAGGCAAGCTGGAAAGAATTTGGAAAGTTCTACTTTGATCAAATGTCTTTCACTGACCATAAACTGGGAAAAAAAACTGCTGAAAAATCCAATGGAAGAAAACCAGCAGCAAGGGAATGCATCAGTGCCTGTCACAAGGGAAACGTGGGATATTTCTGAAGATATGTTGTGAACTCAGCACCTTGAGCAGATGTTATGTGTTGCAATACAGAACATTCTGGTATTCAAGCCTATGGCTATAATAAATGATGGAAAATATCCATGCAAATGTTGAAATATATTTAATAATTCATGTCAAAGCCTCAATCTGAGCACCAGAAAAACATCGATTTCTAAAAATCAGAAAATATCACCACTAAAAATAAAATCTTACTTATTAGTTGAAAAATTAATGTTCAGAGACTGAAGGAGAATGGGCACTTCCACCTGAAGACTGCTTTGTATTCAGTTTCCATTTAGTACATATTCGGTGTAACGATAATAACTTTTTTTCATGCTCACACTTACCAACAATTTCACTTGGCTCCTTATTGTAAAGTTTTTTGTTCCAGTAAAGGAGTCTGAGAAAAGGAAAGGAGACCAGAACAACAAGGCAGATACCCACAAACATATGCCCTGTGAAGGCTGCAAAATCCAAACCCTGAAAATAAAAATGAAAAACTAAATTAAAAATCATTTATTTTTCTATATTACCTACAGGGAAAACTATTCAGCTATATGTACTTTAGCAACCAAAATAAACATAAAGCAATAAATAAGTTCCAAGTACAGTATCTGCTGTATTTCATCTGTTTCAAGGAGACAAGCCATGTTACAATATAATTCAGACAACTAAAACATAACATTATGAGTTATTCTGAAACACATTTAGTGTTCCTGACACAGATAGTAAAAATATACCTAAAGTGAATCATTAATTTCTCACTTAAATCACAGAAAATTAATTTTAAATCACACTAACTCTGAAATAGTTAAATTTTAATGACCAGCTTTTATGTTAAACTGTTGACAATAATTCTATCAATTATATTTTAACAATAATTCTATCTGAACCATTCTACTACAATAAAAATATATGTCAATATTCTCTTTCTTTTTCTGCCTGGTCAATAAATTGACACACTTCTAAACACTTTGCACAATAGAACCATTTAATGAAGGGGTTCTCAAAAATATTAAGCAGAACATATTATATATAAAGCTACTGCTTTCAAACAGGAAGAATGAATAGTGACAACTTGCCCTAAAACTTTAAAGTTATCCATGCTTTGAGCAGAACATTGGACTAGATGACCTCTAGGGTACCTTTCAACTGAATTATTCCATTTTCCATATTACACACAATGTAATGGATCAGGGTTAGCCTTTGGGCTGGGATTCTCTGTAGTCATGACTTGCCTGCCCAAGAGAAGTTATCCATAAAGCTCCAAGGCAGATCACATTCAAGTACTCTGGTAGTAAGGAACTGTCTTGTATTCACAAGAGCAGAGGATGTCTGAACCAGTGATCCCAACAGAGCAGCTCTGTGGCACATGTAAGAAGGCATAATCCAAACCCTGGATAGCTCAGGTTGTCCAAACTGAATTTTCAGAGTATTCACTGATTGCACAGAGACTCTAGAAAGTTAGTGTATCTCCCTGTGACACACCTCTATTCTTTATTGTCCCTTACTTTTTCACTATAAGCTTCCTATAGATCCTTCTGTAATTCCAATGCCTATTAAAAACAGCTTCCTTTGCAGCATCAGCTGATACTACCTCCAGTGTGTTAAGACTATTGGGAACTTACTACCTTAAATGTGTGTTCTACTATATTGTCTCCTACTAAAAGAATTTATGTGGAAATTTCCTAGTTGAAATGTCTCTGGTTCAAAAAAGGGGAAAAAAAGTTTCTCTATTGTACCACAGGGCATAATAAAAAGGCACATGACACAGGAAACTGATTACAGTCATAAAGAACTTTCACAGCCAGATAAAGATTGGTGCTCTTTGGCAAAAAAAAATCCATAGCTTGCAGACAGTTAAATAAATCTCAAACCATAAATATGCAGACCTAGGGTTAGAATTTGATCCTATTAAAAATACAGGTTTAAGCTTCACAAGCTAAAGAAAATCATCCTTAGTTGCTATATGATAGATTCCTTGACTCTTCTGCTCTCCAGACACTAAAAGGTGAAACTGTACACCTCTTCATTTGCTGGCCTTTTGCTCACTACAGCCATTGCTTTTCTGGAAGCAGAAGGAAGACCCTTCAGGAACTGGAATGAGATTATTTTAAGAACTGGACAGAAGAATGTGACACCGCAAAGGAAAATAATGTACCTTCATTCGGTTTGCCTACATAATAGGTCAGCCAGTCAGGTGTCTGGCATCTCTGTAAGACAGATTTTACAAATCAATTTTTATAAATGCTTAGAAAGATTGGCCTCTGGGCATCAAGTCAAAATTCAGAGCTACAGAAGACATCTTTATGAGGGATGAAATCAACATTCATAACTCTAGGAAATTTACAAATAACAATGAATAACAAAAAGAAGTCCTGCAAAGGCTCAGTGTTTCTAGGACCTGCACCCAAAGTATATTCCCCATGTTTATTTCCTTAATGAAAGTAATTTAACATTGACAATAAATGTACTTTTACATTTATTTGCGTCTAAGATTATAGCCAAAGAGAAAGATCAGAAAATTCTGGCCAGAAAAATAAAGCAGTAAAGTAATTAGGAGTGGTCAGAACATGCTCAATACGGAATTACCGGAATGAGGAAAATTACTTTTGCACTCAAACTAGTCCTATTAAAAAGAGCAGTGAAGATGAAGCTTTTCTTAGGCTGGCAGCAATGTGCCCACATCATGAAGAAGCCAGCTATGAGGCCAGCTATGATAGCAGAAATTCTCTGTGAGGATACACAGGCATAAAGGTACAAGCTAAAGCAAGAAATAAAATGCATAAATAGGAACCCAAAGAATTCTTGGTAACTCCTGAGTTTAAATATGTGGTGTCTCCATCACATGTTAAAGGATCTTGAATTTAAGGAAGTGGCCCACTGCAAAGAATTGCAGATATACAAATTCACTTGCCTTTACTTTTTTGTTATCACACCAACTTCAGTGAAAAATAAAACAAAACTGTGCTTTGTTACTGCAATGCCACAGTGCAGAAGCTTCTGAAAAAAACACATCACAAGAAGTGTGTCACTTGAAACACACAAAACTAATTTCTTGATGAAGTAAATCACATTAACCTACAAGGCAAACTAAAATGATGAGGTTAGGAAGGAGGTCTCAAATCTGCCTGATATCTGAAGGAACTGAAATGAGATAGAGATCAAATACTCTTAAAAAAAATCAGGATTAACACAGCTTTATGACATAAGAGCTGACGTAGATAAGCCTTAAAAGTGATTTGCAGACATGATCACAAGAGGGAAAAAAAATTGTCTACTAGATTTTTGGCAGCCTATCCAAGGGCTTATACAAACTTTTCGAAGAGAGTAGCTGGCCTGAGGTTCAGGATTTTGTAAAACTTCATAATATTACCCCATTGATCTTTCTTATCTCTGAGATCCCTGGGGAAATAGAAAACATGCTACTCTGCTCTTTCCAATTCAGCTGAAACAAATAGCTTCCTAGCATGAGTGTGCTTATTTCAGAATAGAGCTTGCATGACTGCATTGCCTGTGATAATCCAAGACTGGAGTTAATTCTCTTCCCATCCCTTGCTCCTGGCTTTCATCTCCATTAACTCCTTGTATTGATCCGCAAGAGACAGTGAGGGAAAATGAATCCTGATGATCCTCAGCCTTGGACAACTGACACACCCTGTAGCCACTTTTTAAGGCTGATACTTTTTAAGGCTTCCAGTGAAATACAGACAACTGCCTACCCTGATGCTTTGGGCTGGGTGTTTAGCACCAGCCTCTCTGCAGCACGGAGAATGTGCTTTCAGGGAAAAAGAAGGACAATTTCCCACCAGACCTTGACGGGTAGATGCCCGTAGCAGCCTCTTGGAGAACTTTAGGAGACTAAAGGATTTTTTACTCTCTGCACCTCAGATACAAACAATGCGGCAAAGGATACCAAGGTGGTGGCACAGAAGCTCCATCAATTGCTCCTACTCCCCTCCCCAAACCCCAGGAAGGGCATGCAACATTTCCACAGAGCCTACGTTCATACTCTTTGTGGCTGTGAATAGCACATTTTGTACCTCCTGAGTTCTCTGCACTGCTGGGGCCAGGATTCAGCACTGTAAAAACACATTAAAGTGCTCTACATGTCTGCTGCATACAACTAAATGTCATTTTCACAGAGATTTTCTTTTCCTGCACAATAGACTGGAATAGAATTGACATGCACAATAGGCAAGAAATTTTTCTTCTGGGAGATTTCAATCTATCAGATAAATACAAAACATGCTTCAAATGTCCCTTACTTGAGGCTATGCTGATTGCATCAAAATTTCTCCTGTTCCCCAGTCAACAGAAAATCTAAAGATTTTGTTTTAGCAAGACAACAACCTAAAGGTTCCACTGTCTAGAGATTCAGAGCTGAAACAAAGTGGGCATGTTTTCTTGGTTTATAGTTTAAAATGCAAAGTCAAATATATCAATTTCATATTAGGAGGAAGTATCATACTGTTTTCCTAAAGGCTAGCTTTAATCAAAATGCTCCTGATTATTACCTTTTTTATAGCTTTTGGAGATGTGAAGTTAAATTCTAGTAATTCAGACCCTTCCAGAAGAAAATTGCCACTTTAGAGCGAAGAGAAAGCGAAAATTATACCTGGGTGCAGTAATTCAGGGAGCAGCAAATTCTGTGCTTCTAGCAACAATGCCCTTTACTTAATATTTTAAAACTAATAAAATGAGGAAGAGCAAGAGTAATTTCTATACTGGTTTAAAAACCCTTCCAGCTGAGCGACTGAGATCTACATTGACTTGGGAGAGCTGCTCGTGATGTCACTGAGCCAGAAACCACTGATAGTGCAATCCAGTTACATGAGGATAATGTTTACCAGAGACACTGATAAACCTCCTTTTTTGTTTTGCATTATACTCTTTAATGATTACTACATGCAGAAATGGGAAAAAATATAAAATTAGATATAAACCCATAAATTCTATCTTACCTGCTTTACCTAGGAACTAATTTTTTTTTTTTGAGAAAAGAGATCACTGAAATATTGAAAGGGTAGAGTTCTACAAATTGATTAAAAGTTTTAACAAGCTTGTATCCAGCACACTCAACAAAAATAGCCTAGTAAACTAAAGGAATCCATTTCACCAGGATTTTCTCTTCTATTTTTCAGAAGTATCTACTTTCATTCATAAATTTTTGGTACCACAATTTTTCATTAAATACAATCAACCGATATCACTTCGTGCTAAATTTCAGCATGAAGGCTGAAAGTCTCTAAGAGGCAGAACAGGAGAACCTGATGTCTGTGAGTTTTCCAGGGAATTCCTATTAAATGGCAGGAATAACTCTGAGTGGGATGCTCAAACCCCCAAATCCTCAGCAAACATCAGATTAGCAGCACAAGCTTTATCACATGTTAACAAAAACAGTAAATAAAAGGATGTAATCCAGTGGCTAGTACATGCTAAAACTGTCTTTGCCCTTATCATTACCTCTTTTAGGCAGATTAAGGCTAGATAGGCCAGTGCACATGTTCACCATCGCTATGTTCACAACATCATTTAGCTCTGAAGACCTATTCCCCATCCATTATTTAAAGAACTTGTAATCACAGCCTATGCTTAGAGCATAGCAACTTCTGATTTCAAAGGTGTGACTGTAGATACTTGTGAAGTTCCCAGATACAGAGGATTTGATGTTCAACCTTTCTGAAAGCAATGACTGTATTCAACTGGTTCATGCTCTATCGTGCATATAAAAATGTAGTTCCCAAATTCTGAAGCACATATCTCTTCAAGATAAAAATATAATTTTGTTAACAATAGTCACTCAGTAGCAGCACTCTGAAGCTAATAAAACACTAAAAGTTTTGTATTCACTGAACACATTTTCTATTTACTCTTAATGAGAACTCTTATTTTCCTTCCCTAAAACCTCAACATAAATGTTATTTTGTGAAACTTCTTTCAACTCCTACTAAGAATAAGCAAGAATACTACAAACGGTCCTCTCCTATTATGCAAATGATCCACTGATTCCATTCATGATGGTAGAGAATATGTCAGGATTATAAATTAACAAAGAAAGAATTCTTTTAACATTCATTTGCATCTCAAGACAAATAGAAAGACTTATCCCTACATTTTAATGAGCAAAATGTTACAAAACCCTCATTTATTCAAACAAAGCTTAAATAAAGTATTTTTAATATGATGCGAGTTTTCCCCTGAACCTAGGGAGAAAAATCTCTCCAGCATTACAATAAACAAAGAATAAAGCATTTCTAACATTTTCTAACCAAATAACAACACCCAAAGTAACAAAGCTGCGCTTCATTTCGCATTGATTTAAAAGCCAAGGTTTCCTAAAAAAGTTTAAGCTTGCATAATATTTTACTTGGCTGCTTTTAGAGTTTGCTGTACAGTAGCAAAAGTTCAGGAACACTGATAAAATCTGCCTCCTGATAATACCTAATAAAGCAGAAAACCCAATCATCTATATAGTGCAATTCACTATTCAGCTTCTTGCAGGGGCAGTTGTGCAAGTACTTCTGTACTTACTGTGCAAAAATTACACTGAAAAAGAGGATGAAAAAGGGAATTTTAATGACTTCCAAGAGGAAGAAATTCCTAAAATTCCTAGAATGTCCAAAAACATGACTATAATGCTAAAAAGAGATGAAAACCAGGTATTTTCCATAGAAAAAAATCATAATAGATACTATAAAAAAGTACTGCAGGAAGGACTGTTTCCAAATTGGCATTTTACTTGGTACTAATGTAGCAGGCTTCCCATGCATTCTAGACACAGGTTTGTGGTGGTTCATATAACCCTTCTTCACAGCAGTTTTTGCTAGAACTAGTTTTACAAACAAGACAACAGTATCTATGTTTCTCCTTCTGATTAAAAGGCAGCATGCTGGAGCAGGTGGACAAAATCAAGCTATTAGCTGAACAGCTCAGACGGTAAGAGGCCAGATGGCCCAGCTCCTGCCTGCCCTCACTCTTGGCTTTATCCAGTTACTCCTGCCAGCACTCTCCCAGGCAAATCTCCTTTAGAAGGGGTGAGCCCTAAGCAGTGAGGGACATAAGCCAGACCATGCCACTCTGCCTCAGAGCCAAAGATAGGTCTTTGACCCTCTTTTATTTACATGCAAAAATATAACAATTGAGAATATAGAAAAGAAGCAGCACAAGGGCTATGGTCCTGTGTTGAACCTGATCTGTTTTATTACGATCTTATTTCTGTGCTGGAACAAAAAAATAAGCCAGAGATAAAACATCTGGAAAGTTTTTTGTGCTTGTTTCAGATACAGAATTTCCTATAATGTCATATTTGCCAGCATATTTATACATCTGAGTCCTCCTAAAAATTCAAAAGAAATGTAAATTTTTTCCTTTTCAATATGATTGTTTAATTATTTTCCATGTTTATAGCTGCTTCTAAAAGTTCTACAGAGATGATGAGTTTCTGAGTATTTTGGAAAATAACCTGCATGGCAGGTGCTAATTATTCTCTGTTAGATCAGATGTTTTAAAGAGTTGCATAGATTTCATATTTAAAATGTAAAATGTAACTATTGAATCATAAACTGGGAATATTAGAGTCTTCAAAGTCACCCTCCAAACAAGCCAATTGCAGTACATTTCAAATATTTTGATAGTAAACATTCAGTTTATTAAATACTATGAACTTACAGACATTTTTCAATCTGGACAGTACTTAATTAATTTGAGTGTATTCAGTTATTTTGAAGAGATCTTTCTTTTGTAGGGCAATAGATACATAAGTTACTCCAAAAAAAAAAAAAATTTTAAAAACCCCTAAGATTTTATACTGTAACTCCCTCATCCCAGTCGCACAGCTATTTTCACACTAACTCAATTCACACTAAATTACTTTAGATTGATTTACTTATTTTGGGGATTTATGGTACCTGACCAAACCAGAAAACACACACCTGGTGTCCTTGTAGATGTGCCCTTTACATAAATGCCCCTTCCATCATGGTGCTGGTTGGTGTTGATGCAGAGCCAGGAGGAGGACAGAGCCGGCCCAACTCAGAAGGGGCTGCCCCTTGCATCCTGAGCAGATTGCCTCCCTGATGCCCCACAACAAACCAGGAACAGATGAGTGGGCATGCCAGAGGCAGAAGGGGGACTTGACGCCCTTGTGTTCAGGGATAGCTGAGAGCACGGTAAGCTCATGCAAACACCAGCTCCATGCAGATGCTGAAGGCTGCAATTGTGAACACCCGCCAGCAGCACCTCTACCTATCCACAGGGCAGAGAGGGCCATGTGGGTAGGAGGAGATGGTGGGACTGGGAAGCTCCTGCTGGCAGGTGTCTTGTGTTCTGCAGTCCCACTCAGCACCAGCCACCACAGCCTTCCCTTTGGCACCAGACACCTAGCAAACAATGGAAGAGGCAAGTGTTGAAAGTTACAGTCTGTCACTGCAGCCTGGAGATACCAAAACTGTGGTAGGAGGTGGGAGCCAGCTGTGGCCCATGCTGCATGGGAGAAGCCTCCACCCTCCTCCCACCACTCATGTCCCCTTGGACTGTGGCTGAAGGATAAAGTGCCTCATGTGTGACGTGGGCAAAGCAGCCTCTCATGTTATGGGGTTTTGCATATAGACTATTATTTCTGTTTTGAATTGCTGTAAAGGAAACAAATTGTCTCATTATATTTAACTTTTGAGAGAAAGCCTATTCTAAAAAAATGGATGAATTTTCATTTTTCTTTTTTTCCAACTTGTTGCCCCCTCTGCAGGTCTCTGTTGCTTTGCTTCTTTCCTCACATTGTCATTGATAAGGAAATCCTCACCAACAACAACAAAAAAAAGGGAAACTGGTATTCTCAGTCCATATCAAAAATTCTATTCTTCATCACTATTCTGTCCCCAAAGGATCATACTCTTCTGTCTGATCATCCTACTAAGAAAGAAATAGCATGGCAGAAAAAGTGGATTATGTTCTTTTTAAATGGTTGTCTGGGGAAGAGAAGTATCAACATTGCATAAGTCAATATCACCACTTAATTTTAGTAGCCAAACAAACTGCAGTATGTACCTTCTTTCTCAGCTCCTGCTTTGAAACAATAATCACATTTGGAGGATCCCCAACAGCAGTGGCAGCCCCTCCAATATTTGTGAAGATTACTTCTGCAATCAGGACGTGCCTAGGATCAAGATTAAGTACTTCACAGAGCCTGTAGTATAAAGACAATGAAATTAAATTCTTACACGATGCATAAATTGCCTTAAATCTTAAAACTTACACGTAGTAGTCTTTACGCAGATTACTTCAATTCACACAAATTACATTTACGCACAAACCCACATAACCCACTCATTTCTAAGTAGACGTTTGAGTTTAAACATGGGCTCTGGTAATAAAGGCTGAAAGTTAAAGTCACACCTAAGCACTTTGGAATAAGGAACCCTCCTTACAACTAATCAGGACATTGCTCCATGATGTAAAGATGGAGGTCACACTTAAATTATTACCCCCTCCACCTAATCTAATAGGGGATGAGGGAAAGAGTGGGTAGCAAGAATGCTCTCTCAGTATTGCTCTCACTGCAGTGCTGTCACACAATTCCCTGAAGGAAGGGTTGAGCTTTGCTGCTCAGTCTAAGCCTGTATTATTAAAACCTATATTTCAAAGAGAAGACTGTATTGCACAAAAGCTTAATTTGATTCACTTATGTTATCACCAAGTGTCAATTTAAAACCCAGAAAAAACACTGTCAGATGACATATATATCAGCACATAAAAACTGCAGAAAATAATAACTGTGCAAAAATACACTCTTTTCCCAACAGTTTGAAATCATTCGGTTAAAAGATACTTTGTAGTACAACTGGCCCAAATGTATCAATTGTGGTACAAGACCACAACTGTACTTGTATTTTAACTCCGTTGCTCCTTGATTTCCAAATATTTAAAAATATAACCTTAACTTTCTTTTAGTGATTCTTTCTCTTTGATGGACCTAGTGATGTCTTGAAATGAGAACTCTGACATAAGTCAGGAAAGACTAAGCCCAAAGTATAAAACCATCAGACTGTGTTACCTATATGTCAGGGTCACAATTTTCACTTTGCTTGCCCTGGTTATACAACTCCTCATGTGTATGATCATTAGCCTTTTCTAGTTCCCAGTAACAAAGTATCTTGAAAATAAACTACAGCAAAAAAGGAGTAGGTATTACCTTTGTTATCAGCTTACTACAAAATGCAGAGTGAAACAAGCATCATGGTTTATGCCTTATTAAAGGAAATAGAAAGCCTTATATTCATAGAGCCAGTAAGATTTTCTGTGAGCTTCATCTCCATGGCAATGACTGCACAGTGCAACGCAGTGAAGCTCTAGGCAATGGCAATAATATAAAAACAAAAAATGACCCCCAGCATGAAGCTTTTTGAGTTAGGCAATTGTTTGATTTTAGTAGGTGAGTTAAAATTTTATTTTAGCTTTGATAGTGATTCAAATACAAATGTTTCCCACATACTGAGTTTCCCCCTCCTTCACTGTTATGAGCTCATTTAGAATAAAACTAAAGTACTTAGTATACATTTAGTATGAAAGTTCATTACATAAAGTGGGGCTACAAAGGCAGGCTTCACAAGGATCCACACGGAAAGATCCAGAAGGCAAGGGGCAACAAATACAAGGGAGAGATTTACATAAGAAAAAAAATTTTGTGTTGAGAACAGTTAACCACTGAAACAACCTTCCCAGGGATGTGGTGGAGTCCCATTTCTGGAGTTTTTCAAGATTTGACTGAAGAGTGCCAGATAATTTCATCTAGGTTTTCCCATGAATGATTGGACCAGAAGTTCTTTTGAGGTGCCGTCAACCTGGGCTATTCTATTATTCTTTGAAAACACAATGAATAGTACAGTAGCTCTGCCTGTGGAAACCTTTTTGTGCTACATTAATCTCTGGATTTCAAACTATTCCCAGTTATAGAGCATGGTACTATTAACACCAAGTTTGCAGGTTCAATCCCCTGTATGGGCCATTCACTTAAGACTCGATGATCCTTGTGGGTCCCTTCCAAATCAGAATACTCTGTGCAATATTTATTCAAAATATTCTGCAACATAACTAAAGAAAACTTGGTGTTCAGTAGTTTCAGTGCTGCTTACTGCTAGAGGTGCGATAATTGATTAGAGTACGGCAAAGTGATCTCTTGAAAAAGTAATCAGACAGAAGACAAATGGAGCTTTCATCCACCTGCTGTTTCCCAGTCTAGAATAAACTCCACTTGCAAAATTGTTTGTTAGTGTTTTACATTGCATTTTACAGTGGGGGCACATCTTAATAGAATTTTGTGTACTTTAACATGATAACGACTGCAAGCATTACATTGCTCAGGATCATTTTAAAAACTCACTAGATCTTTCCAAAACTGAACTAGATTAAACAGATTTGCCAGACCAGACACAGGTTAAATTCAGGTTAAAGAGTAATTTGTAATCCCACATTGATTAAATGGAGTTGCAAATCAGGTGTTATTAATTTACAGAAATCTGAAATAATTAAATTCACTGTTCTCTGTTCAAAGTTCCAAATATTTAATCTCAAACTGAGGAATTAACCAGTGGCTGTTCCAATTACATGATCACCAACAAGAAGAAAATGCAGAGTCCCATATTCCAAAACAAAGCTGTTAGTTGAAATCTGTTTTTTTTTTTTAATACATTTCTAACTAGTATTAGAAGGGATAACAATCTCCCTAAAACATCTAAAAGTGTATATAGATATTAGCCAGCAAATGATAAGACAGCTTTAACTAAAAAATTCACTCTTCTTTATAGGAAAAATAATTTCTTCTACTAGGGAATATATGGTCCAATACACTATTGCAGTTCAGATATGAAGACAAACCAGAAAAGTTAGCTCAATATTAATGCAAAGTGAAAAGGCAACACATCCCTTTGAATGTGCCATCTCTTTATTCTACTACAGTAAGAGTATTTGAAGTTTTGATTTCCATTTAAATGATAAAAAAAGAAATCCAAACAAGCATTTTGCACACATGTTTTCTACTGATTGCTGGCTATAAAAGACCAAGTCCAAAACCATAACAATAAAATACCTTATGGTTACTGGAGTAAAGAGAAGCATAGTGGTAACGTTGTCCAAAAATGCAGAAAGAATTGCAGCAATGAGGCACAGAAGCGTAATCATGGCCCATACCTTGCCTCTAGAGAACCGATAAGCCTAAGAAAAACAAATAGAAACAAAATTAAAAGACTAGATTACTCCAGTGTAGTTTTCAAAACAACAGTAGATAAAGCAACTTGATCAAAGTTGAGTAACAGTGAGCTCAGAGCATTTACTATTCCATGTACCTCCAACAGCACCCTCTCCAATATTAATTATTTTAGCAAAAAACCATTTAATGGAAGTGGGCAAACATTCCCATCATGCAAATGAAGAAACAAGTCTGAAGAAGTATCACGGTCTGCTGCCAGCCATGAACAGGGTCTAGGGCAGGAGCAGGGCTGAGCCCCATCTTCTGCCTGCATGCCCAGGTAGACTAACATGGCTCAGATTTCTCATCTCCTCTGTAAGCTGGCACACATCGCCCATTCTCAGAGCAGCACTGCCAGGGCTACACAGACTGGGCATCTGTATAGGCAGGGGTTGTGTCCATGTATTCTTTGTTTAGGGGTTCTGTTCAAAGCAGTCGTATTTGTCACTTTTGATTTATTTCTTGCCACCCTTCTGAAGAAAATGAAGCTTTGCAGCAGGTGTAAGTGTCCCTTATCCTGGGCAATATTTACCCTACAATCCTTCAGAACAGATCAAGTGGAGAGACTTGAAGTCCCCATAACCCAGCAACCAGGAACTGTTTTGTGAACATCTGCACAGGCCAAGGGCCCTCATCCTTCCTGACCCTCAAGGCAGAAGGGTGGGTGTTGTGAGAGCAAACTGACAGACAGTGATACAGCCAGAACCTGTCCGAAGAGAATCAAGAAGGATTACAGAGTCCTGAGAGTGGTGATAAGGGACTCTAGAGCTCAGGTAGTTTTTTCATCAATCCTCCCAGTCAAAGAGAAGGGGTTTGAAGGGCTAGTCAGGTCTCATGAATCAACAAATGATAACAGGACTGGTGCCACAGCTGGGGACTCAGCTACTTAGACCGCAGGAGTGGCTTTGAGAAACAGCGTACTGAGGGCTGATGGGGTCCATCTGTCAGAGAAGAGGAACAGCGTCTTTGATCATAGGTTTGCCAAGCTGGTGAGGAGGACTTTAAACTAAAGTTGCCAGAGAAGGGGGCCTCAATCCTCTCAATCTCACTTCTACCAGTTTGATGGCAGTGCCAGCAAGAGATGATCAGAAGATGAAGAGAGATCACAGGTCAGCAGGAGAGCACCTGAAGATGTCCACAAAGGAATTCCAGCCACTTGAGACACTAAATCAGCTTCATCAGGGGCAGAGTTTAAGTCCCCTCTATGCAAATAGCGTGGGGAATAAGTAAATTATAGACATGTGCATGCTGCAGGGCATGCACATGTCTATAATTTATTTATTGGCATCACAGAGACATGGTAGGATTGCTCCCATGACTGCAGCATTGGAATGGAAGGACACAGCCTCTACAGGAAGGACAGGCAGGGCAGGTGAGGAGAGGATGTTACCTTCTATGTCAATGATCAGCTGGAGTGCATGAAACTCTGCCTGGGGATGAATGAGGAACCGACCAAGAGTTTATGGATCAGGATTGAAGGGAGGGCAGGGACAGGTGACATTATAGTGGGGGTCTGCTATGGGCCACCCAACCAGGAAGACTGAGCAGATGAGGAGGTGCTCTATACACGAGTAGGAGCAGCCTCACATTCACAAGCCCCAGTGGAGGGACTTCAGTGTCCCCAGTATCTGTTGGAGGGACAACACAGCAGGGCATAAGCAATCCAGGAGTTTCCTGAACTGTGGTGTTGATACCTTCCTCCTGTAAAGGATAGAGGAGACAATGAGATGTTATTCTGGACCTTGTTCTCACCAACAAGGAGGGACTTCTGGGGAATGTGAACTTCAGGGGCAGCTTTGGCTACAGTGCCCATGAACTGGTGGAACTCAAGATCCTTAAGGCAATCAGGAGGGTGCATGGCAAGCTCACTAACCTGGTCTTCTGAAGAGCAGACTTTGGCCTCTTCAGAGATCTGCTTGGTGGAGTACCATAAGATAAAGCCCTGGAGGGGCCAATGCAAACCTCATGAAGTTCAACAAGGCCAAGTGCAAGGTCCTGCCCTGGGGGTCAGGGCAATCCCAGGCACAAGTATAGGCTGGGGAGAGAGACTGAGAGCAGCCTTAAGGAGAAAGACTTGGGGCTGTTGGTGGATGAGAAGCTCAGCATGATGCAGCAATGTGTACTAGCAGCCCAATTGTGTGCTAGGCTGCACATAAAGAAGGGAGGTGATTCTGCCCCTCTACTCCACTCTTGTGAGACCCTACCTGGAATACTGCGTCCAGCCCTGGGGTCCCCAACATAAGAAGATTGTGGACCTGCTGGAGTGAGTCCAAAGGAGAGCCACAAAGATGGTCATAAGGTGGGAACACATGTCCTATGAGAACAGGCTGAAAGAGATCTGGGTTGTTCAGTCTGGAGAAGACAAGGCTCTGGGGTGACCTTACAGCACCTTCCAGTACCTAAGGAGGGTGTACAGGAGAGTTATCTTCTGACAAAGGTATGTAGTGATAGGATAAGAGGAAGTGCTTTAAACTGAAAGAGGGTAGGTTTACTGTGAGGGTGGTGAAGCACTGAAACAGGTTTCCCAGAGAAGTTGTGGATGCCCATCCCAGTAAGTGTTCAAGGTGAGGTTGGATGGGGCTTTGAGCAACCTGGCCCAGTGGAAGGTGTCTCTGGCCATGGCAGGGGGGGTTAGAACTAGGTGATTAAGGTTCCTACAAACCCAAACATTTCTGTAAATCTATGACTATGATTCAGCGAATTACCCTTTTCATGTAATCTTTTGTTCTGCAACTGTGAAAAGGTCTGTGGCCGTATTTCATGTATGATCATAAAGCCAATGATAGTTTCCATATTTCTTCTCTCCCACTGCCAGGCATAAGTAGAGATTTCAGTTACAGCAGAACTGTGATCCTGGGGAAGTCAGTGAAATAACTCAGCTTTATACTGTCGATGGGTTTGTGTACTTTGCTGGAGGCCTTTAACCTTCTCCTCTAGAAACAGAATTGCATTGAGGGCTTCCTTTTATCCTTAAAAGATTTTTCCAGTGTTACAAGCTGACCGCTGTCATTTCTAGTGTGATAAGTATACATTACCCTAAGCAAGGTTCTTCAAAGATAGTGCTTGGTGTAACAGATTAGAATAAACACTAGCTTGATTAATACAGAAATAATTACAAGCACCAAATCAAGCCTACCTTTACTGCACAGTAGTCAAAGAATCCAGTCTCTGAAAATATGGCCACCAAAACCATCTACCAAAAGAGGGAGAAAAATACAATAGCTTGCAACTGAATTATTACTCAGAAACAAAGTGAACCAGTTTGTGATACTGAAAAATGTACTTCTTATGTGACACAGCTCTAAAAGTCTGATCACCTTCATATTAGAAAATCCACTACAGCTGCCAGATGTCTCGAGTTAATGCATCATATGGTGAAATTTACTTCTCAACATAAGCAGTCTGTAAATGTCATACTAGTCTGGTAGAATTTGATTTGTAGTGACCAAGCAGGCATCATACAATAAGTACTCAATGCATTTCCCTTGTATCATTAATCAAGAAAAACCAGTAAGTGTGTTTGCTTTCTGCAGTAATTCTCTACAGAGTATAGAAGATAGCGGCTTCAAGAATTACTTGCATTTTCCCACATGTCTGGAAGGTTTCCTGTCCTTCTATCTTTGCTCCCATTAGAATATTTTTTTTTTGCTTTCTTTTTCCATGGGAAAGGTGGGGAGCAGGGAGCAGTGTCAGGAAATAAAAGAATAAAAGCTCAGAATGGCAACAGATAATTGTAATTTTTTCTCTGTATATTGTATATTTTGTGCTAGAGTTCAACAGCACTTGGAAAACTCTTTTTACCACAAATAGCTCTGGGCAACGTGATTAAAATAATACATGATTATAATCTAATCAGATATTTCTTCTCCACTTCTGGCTTGCTTTTTTGTCGCTCCAAACATAGCGGTGACTAAGACAAAGAAAACCAGTTTTCTAGCAGAGTGTGTTTGAGGAAGTTTTTGAGTAAACAAAATTAAAAAGATAGATGAGAATGATAATACTTGGCCCTTAAACCAGTCTTTCCATTTATAGACCCCGAGGATGTTTCTAGCATGTTATCAATACAACTTAACAGATTAAAAAAAAAAAAAAGAAAACAAACAGCATTTCAAAAGTCTCATTCAGGGGTTTGATCATCCTCCATTTTGGTAAATTTCTTCAGGCCCAAATTTTCATCGTAAGTTATCTCAATAAAGTGCAATTAACAAAATGTTTTAAAAGGAAACATCTCTATATTGAATTTGATTACTTCAGCACATTTAGAGCAAGAGGTACATCTTTGTTACCATTCCAAACAGCAATGCCAGTGTCTCATAATCAATCCACTCCACCACTTTGACCATACTTGGCCTCTGCAATCAAAAAATACAATTACCAGTGAATGCCACAAAACAGCTAACCTGTGATTAGCTATGAAATACAAACTCCACTTAATTGATGAACTGTTTAAATAAGCTGTGATGGAAATTAGTAAGTGTTCCTATAAGGTACACAAACAGACTCTGTATTATTGCCATTACTATTGTTATTATTATTACTAATTCAAACTACTGCTGGCAGCCTAAGTGGGTCATTATCAAAAGCCTACGTTAGGCTGTTGGTTGGTCAAATTGTTCCTTACGTGGCATTACAGAAATAAAAAATAACCAAATTATGTGGTACACTCCAGTTTCCTTTTTGATAAGGGAACAAAAGCATACCACTTCACTTGTGAACAAACTGAAGGGAATTTAAGGGAACACAGGAATGATGTGGCTATGAGAAAAACAGAGAACAGCAATCTGAGTTTTCGTTATATATCAGCTAAGAGTAAACAGTGGGGGAAACAAGATGGTTGGAACATGCAAGCATGAAGTGTAATTATTTGGGGTAATATAAAGCAATGTATTTCCATTTTGGTTTGCTTGGTAGCCTAGCATTACTGAAAATAACAGTATTAAACAAACTCTGAATTAAGCTGAAAATGGTTGTACTCCACTTCCTGCAAATCAGAACAAAAAAGCATCTACAGAGTTTTTTTTACCCTCCTTGTCTATACAGTAGTCTGTCTGACTTGTTTTTCCATCCCAGTATCTGTCCTAACATCTCTCCTTCTTAAAAAACACTGCTCTGTCGTGTGCCTAATCACAAAAGGGCAAACATGAAAGTTTATGACACCTGACACCACACCCAAAAACGAAGTTAGCACTTACAGTTTGGCAACTTACCTCCCCAACAATAGCTAAGGCGGCTAAAGCTGCCAAAGAGCCCAACATCGCTGCGAGGGTCCTGTGAACAATCTGCAACAAAGGGTAAGAATTGACCAGACACTCCTCTAAATATCTCTTTGCTGTCAAAAAGGAGGAGGGAAAAGGATAAAAATTGCTGTACTTGGTTCTTTTCTTGGTTTGTTTGGGCTTTTTTTCTGACCGGAGAATAGTTAATTACCTTGCCTTACTATAGGATGTTACTAAAACCAAACCAAACCAAAAACCAAACAAACAAAAAAACCCCAAACCATAAAAAAACCAAAACAATAACAACGACAAAAACCAAACGAAAAACTAAATAAAAAGAAACCCACAAAAAAACCCCCGATGCCTGTACAAACCCTGCTATGAAGTCTCATCTCTAATCTCCAAGTAGAGAAGGGACTTCAGCACCAGTTTCTTATGTTTGCCAGCAGTTCACCCAAGAAGGAAAGCAATTCATTGTCCCTAACTTGAGGATCAAAAAGCATAGTCATGTTGGCTTCCCTTCACAGCCCATGGGAAGAAGATGCATGCCTAGGAGGTGCTCCAACTGATTCTTCATAGGTGCTTGTTAAGCAAGAATGCCCTGAAAATGTTTTGTTTTCTCCAAGTGCTCATTTGTAGTTATGTCTGGAAGATCACAGATTGTGTAAAATAACTCTGTTAAAGTAAGAATGCAATTAATGATCACACTACAAAAGACCAAATCTAATTGACAGCTTTTACTATTAACATATTTAAATACTACTGTGGCACAAGTTAGAATTATTCTTAGAAAGAAATAAGACAGTCCAGAAATATTTTATTTGCTGCTAACTTCAAAAGAAGTATTTTGCTGATAAGAAATAGTAGCATTATGACATCTCAAGAACTTCCTGCCTGCTTGTAAAGGAAAAGCAAAATTTGATTTTTAACAGAAGTGATAAATAGATTTTTAACAGAAGTGGTAAATAACTACACAATTTACCAAACTGCTAGAAAAATAAATATATAAATCACTAACTCAGGAGTAAAGAAAAAATTTGTCTCATTCACCGTTTTTCTTCGAAACTCACTGAAGAATAACCTACTTATATGACAAAGCAGGAGATTAGACCAAGGTTTTTATGCCCTAATGACCTAAAAGTACACAGCATAGATTTCATCTGCCCCAGAAAATGTGCATGATAAATCACAGGTTCATTTCTGATTTCCAGTTTCAGAAGATTGTATGTACATACACATATGGCCCTTCTGATTCTTCAAAGGTGGGGAGCATGTTTGATAGTCCTTGTAGCTGACAACTGGGTGCAGCAATTAGACCTTACAGCTCTCTCCAATAAAGGATGCCAAGTAGAGATGTCTAATTAGCTGTTATTAAGGGGATCAGCTTCTTACCAGAGCAAAGTAAGTTCAAGTGTAAGCTACTGGGAAATCCTTAGACTGAAGGTTTTCTCCTCGTCTAATCACCACCCACATTAGATAGCTCTTTTGCAGTTCTCAGGAAGATATCATAGGTTTCCTGAGATTTGTTTGGCTATGGATTTTTTGCATATTTCCACATAAGCATTTTTGCTGTCACTTCTGTATACTTAATTGCATACACTGGGTTGACTGCATTTTCAGTTTCCAAGAGTTTGCTGTCACCTATAGGTGAAGTTTGCTTTAATTTCTGCAGAAAGATGGGAGAGGGAAACTGTACAAATGGAGTCATCTGTCAGTTCCTTCATACGGTATATCCAAGAAGGATATAAAAAATATATCCTGAAGAATGAACAAAGAATATCAAGGTGCAAACTCTATTACAAAAAACTTGTAAAATGTACAACTCTTCACTCCAGCAACTTAATAAGTGAAAGTTCTAAAGTAACATAAAGCATTGAAGCACACTTATGTAAAATCTGACATGCAAATATTCAAAAATGAGATTTGGGAAGATTTAGGAAAGGATGGATTATTCTTTAATTTATTTTTTTTTTTCGTATAAAATGAACCCCAAACAAATAATATGTTTACAAAGGCATTTTTTTAAAGTCTACACATGGAGAAATTAAGAGATGCAGGTTATAAGCTGTCACACTTTTTGAACCACAGTTCCATCTAATACACATTTGGAAGTCATTATATTAGGTCAAGTTCCATTATTATTCTTTTGGAAAACAGTGCAGATCTGATCCAAACCCTTTAGAAGCTTGGCAGGAGGATGAGTACCTTTTCAGGTTGAATCTCAAAGTGTATCCATAAACAACAGCTCAGGTAGAGAATTGAAAGAACTCAGAAATAAATTAACACAAGAGATTTAATCCCAGAAGAGATGGAAGATTTAGTGGACTTCTGAATCTAAATACATTTTTAAAGATTAAGTGAGAAATCATCTGTATTCATCTGATCCTTCTCATGCCTGAGAAAGTGCATACCCTCATGCATTCTCTTAAAAAATAAGCAATGACCACTGAGATGAGAAAGACAGAACAGATGAGGGACATACACAGCTTTTAGTATATCAGTTTGAATGCTAGAGCTCCTCACCTCCCAGTCCAACTGCAAAACTTATAGATACATATAAATATAATGTATATGTTAATATACAGTAATATATTATATATGAAAATAGTAATATATATTGTATATAAATATAATACCTATAAATATATATATGAAGAGTTCATACTTCTGGGCATCTTCACCATAAATATCATTTTTGTCTGAAGAATGCCTAGCAGTGCTGACTTACTGCAACAGCAAAGGACAGTGCCTGCCTTTTACAAAGGGACAGTTCTTCCAATACAAACTGCTACTGTGAACAATGCAGCCCAGATTTCAGTCTTTACAATGCACAACTCAGCTGTAGAGCTCACTGATACAGGACATACTACTAGGCTAAGAGATGAAGTAATTGTAAAAATGGGAATGGATATTTACAGAATTTTATATAAGTAATGAAAATATCCAAAGCAGCAACAATTATGGCTCTTAAAAGCAGCAACAACAGTGTAGGTGTGTTGATAGCAACATCCTAGGGTCAATGCTATAGCATCAATTCAGAATGAGTGATGAATAGGAAAAAGTTCTACAGTGGTTTTGTTTCATAATTTTCTGTAGAAATTTGTCTCATGATTGCCTACTGTGTGATAAACACAATCTGCTGAATGCTAGTTATGGATAACAGTTTCCATACTATTAATTCAGGAGTTTATTTTAAAGTAAGAAATTAAAGCAACCCAAATAACTTATGCCACAAGTTCTTGTACTTGATATGAATTAAAAACATATCATTCCAGAGCTGTAATGCAATTTGAATTTAGACAACCTAGGCTTTCCCTAGATTTAAATTTCTTTATCTATCTGAGAGTGCTTTGGAATCTTTACACTGAGTACATAAAATCATTTGATAAACTACAAAAGCATCCTTATAAAAATTATTCAAAATTCCAAACACTAAATCATGTATGGTGCACCAGGAGGTAAAAGGAAATTATGTAGAAGTCAACTGATAGTGACCTGTGTGCTATTTCAGAGTATACATTTCCCAGCTAAAATCCAGGGCAGGCATATTTCCAAAATATGCTTCTGAAGATATTTGATAAATTTTCTTTCCACAAGTCCTTCATTATAAGTGATAAACAGCAGATGAAAGATACCTGTCAGTAATTCTAATATAAAGTGTCAAATGCAGCCTCAATTCATTTCTTATCCATTTTTTCTCCAGAGAAGCCTGTTACATTAAACTACCTATTTTACTGATAAATTATTTTACATTTGATAGAGCGGCAGCATTGCATTTTAACAGGGATGCAGTTATTACCAAGCCTATATCCACATAGAGGTTTTATGCAATTTTCACCTACCTCCAGAGTTACTCAGATCTTCGTTATAAAATCAACAGCCAAATCCCTCTTAGACTTATAAAGTCTCTAGTTTAATCCTTTATTCTCAGGGGAAGAGGAGGGAGAGAAGGGGAGTATGATTTGCTCAAGGATAGCTTTTTTTCCTGACTTGATGTTTTGTATCTCCTCCTTTGTATGTTTTAATAAAGGTTTATTGGGTTAAAAAAGATATCCTCAGCAGTGGAAGATTTTTTTTCAGACAGAGTTTGTTTTTCCCATAGATAATCAAGACAGTATTAGCCTGAATGCCTCTGAAAATGTGTTTCTCAGTCAGATCCCTTGATGGTGTTTATCTTATAATTTGCTGTCACGTACCTTATAAATTTTGGTAGTCTGCTTTGCCTTCCATGTATTTTAGCAGGATACAGATGAAACTTTAGTCTTTCATATGAACACATATTTGATTCACTCATAAGTGGATCAAAAAATCCCATAGTTTGGAAAATTAACGCCAAAGTCCAAAACTGGCATCAGAAGTTGAAATCAAAACTGAAAATCCCAGAAAAACAATGGTAATTTAGCTAACTAATTTAGGTAATTTTTCCTAACTGTCAAGCAACATAACTCAAAATTTGGGCTTATGTTAGAAAAGAAGTGTTAAAAAAAGCCTTGCAATACTTTGAAATCTGTCCTGCTGTAGATCCACTTCAAAGCTTAATGGCATCAAATTCTCAATTCAAAGAAATTTGCTTTATTTCTGGCAAATTGCACAATTTGGACAGAACATAAAGCAACAGATTAGAAATACAGGATATAGTCAGATACACATGAGGTCAGAGCAGAAGAAAAGGAAGGTCTGTGGTCCCAGATATATTTACTTGACTTTCTGCATGCCACCTACAGAAAAGAGGCTGTCTGACCAGTACGAGTTTGTGAAAGCAGAGGAACATGCCTCGTGTATCCCCCTCGCAAGGGATGTGTCTTAACAGCAAGTGCTAAATGAATGATAACGTAAAATTAATTGCCTTAGAATTACTTAGTTAAGCAGTAGCAAGTAAATTCTGTAGGGATTTTAATGAGGCAGAAGGAACCTGCTTGACATAGTTTAGAGAGTATGACTTATGCTGATGCAGTATTCAGGGATGGGCTAAAGCAGCTCTTAAAGCAAGCATGTAGGGTACAGCTGTTGATAGATGATCACAGAAATCAGTGACAGTAAGAACAGCTATTTTTATCTTCATCTGCAGATTAGGGGACTATCCATATGTATTCTTTACATGCAGACGTGAATCCTATAACAAGACTTCACTTTAGGTTAAATATTTAGAAAATCTTGTTATTAGTCTCACTTTTGTAAGTCAAAATATGTCAAAAACACATCACTGTACATAATTATGCCTTGCTTGGAGAAAAAATAAAATCCTGGACCAAAAGCTTACTCATTTTTACAGGAAATCAATGGTGATTCAGTATAATAGTACTACCACATACATGAAATATGTAACCAAGACCAGTTAAAAGCAGACTAGAGAAATCTGTGGATTTAGAAACATTAGCTGCGTATTTTAGTACTAACACGCATTCTTATTAATTGCACAGTTAATGCCTGTAACAATGAAAACCATATCCCTTATATATTCAATAAGCTCTTCTTAAAGACAAAAAAGTTACTGAAATTCAAGAAGATTGCATCACTGGCTTCCCTTGATCAACTAGGTGAGTTACCCCGTCGTAAAAGAAAATCAGACTTGATAAGCAAATAATTCCTTTCCCTCTTCTATATAGAAAATCTGTAAATCAATTCTATATTCTTCAAAGGTATTTCCTATTCCATAGCTCTATAAAAAGCATTGAATGACAAGGTCCACAATCTGCACTGTCAGTGTCTATGAGCCTTCTTCCTCTGTGATATCACTGCTTGCTCTTTGTGGAGAAAACCAGATGGACTAAAGCTTCATGCTGATATGGAACATTAAATTAACAGGTTCAAAACAACCCTTTAACAATGCAGGGATAAACGAATCCTTAGAGTATGAAATGAATAAGACTGTTGAAACCCTTATATTTCCCTGCCTTGGAAACTCGGGGTTAAAAATCAAAACCAAGAAGAAGAGTGTAGAGCTAAGAAGGAAGGCATTAGCATTGGTACAGATGTTGGACAGAGGATCCAGAAGGGGGTTTAATCCTGTATTATGAGAGTTAAAATGACTGCTTGACTGCGAAGTTGAGTCTGGTTTTGAAATAACTTCTCACTTCAGAATATTAAAGTAAAAAGGGATAAAAAGGTATCACATCATACCTAGTCAATATTTCTATTGGATTCATACAGAAGAGAAGAGACTGTCATATCTATATCACTTCAGTCACAAGTGGATGTTTTCCAACCTCTACCTGTTGCAATGGCTCTGATGTAAGAAAAAGGCTCTCACACCTGTAATATTTTAGCTATGCAAAACATTTGCTATGTGACTTAAGTAAAGAGTTCTGGTCATGAGCCAGTAAAGGACCTAGAAGATGATAAACCAAACTGCTGCTGTGGGCTGACATGACCAAAGCCATTGTGTAACAACAGAATGACCTAGCAATGAGCTTTCAGTCTTGCAGACCCTTTTGCAAGGGTCAATCCAGTCCTCCAGCACCTATCTCAGCAGGCTTAGATGACTCCATCCACTCCACTCCATGCTTTGATACCATTCCAAATATACACCCTCATATTTTGTGTCTTAAAAGCATCATTTGTAAGGACTGAAAGACCCTCATCACATTTGCAGTTTCAGAATATTTTCTGAAACTGAAGAAGTTGCCACCATTCGTATTTCCCTAGTTTTCTTGGCATTCTCGAGACTAATGAGATTGTGAATTTCTAGTAAAGCAATTACGTAGAGCAAATCACCAAACTATGGGGGAAATATGCTTTATTTTCCCGGTGGGAATCTTTGTCAGCCTCCTTTAGAAAGTAGGATAATGCAACCATACAGAATTACATCCATGCACTAAGAACAACAGTATATGGCAAACTGCAGTACTCGCGTTACCTTTACAGGGAACTTCCTGCTCTAGCTAGCAGTTCCTCTGGAGAGCCTTTCATCCCTGCCTTCTCTTTTCTTCTTCACATCACTTTTCTTCTCAGAATTTTTTTCCTCTTTAAATCATGCCATAACACTTCCCTTCGAGCCTGCCCTCTACACTTTGGTGTTTTTTCACTCACTTTTGGCCTTGTTTTTGCTGAAAAAAAGACAGCATTTGAGGCCTCAAAAAGACCTGAGTGGTCCTCATCCTTGTCTGTGTGCATTAGAAGTGTACGTGTGTTCTAACAACTTGTTAAAATTTTAAGACTTCATGGCTCTCTACCCCTCTGGTTGCCGTAGGCAGGGTAGAAGGTGAACAGCAGCATTCAATTAAGTTAATTTGATGTTCTATTGCATCTCTCAAACAGAAAGGAAAGACACCAATCCTCAAAATACATAGTATGCAAGGCAGGGCAAACCATTTGTGTTTGTCAGTCTTTCACAAATTGAACAAAATTCAGCTAAAAATTAGGTTTAAAAGGCAATTTAAAATAAAAAATAGACATTTGGGAATTAGTTTTTGCATTTAATATTGAAAATATGAGTCTTATTATTTCCAAAAAATCACATTCTGTGAAAAGTAGAGCCTGAGCAACAACACCCTTTAAAGTAGACAATCCTATCTAGTCCTTAGAATAGCAAGCAGCACCATCCAGTGGTAATTTTTTCCTATTAAGTTCTTAATTAGGGACAATTTACATACTTCAGAAGAATCATAGCACCCAAAATGAGGTATTTTTCTTTAAAGCACACATATTTAGAGCACAGCTAGACTTCTACCAAGACAGATCTAACAATTAGACAGGCAATAGTCAGCGTAAAATCAATATTCATATTGGATTAATAATACAAAATTGTTATCATAACATATCAAGCTGGGATCCAGCTGAGACTTTTGCTTGCTATCATACTGCATTTTTGTTTTAATTGAAACTCATCCCTTCCTCATCTTTCAGGATTTTGCTTCCTTTACATTTCCTTTATCTTTCCTTTGCTGCACTTAGGGCAGGTAAAAAGTACTAGTTTATCTTACTGATGCTGGTTCTGTCCTTTTATAGTCTCCTTGCTGGTGGCAGTGGCTCTGCTCTACACAAGCAGTAGAAATCCTGGCACCTCAGGGTTACTCATTCAATTCTCCACATAAGAAACAACTTGTAATGCTCCTGCACAGCTGCTTTAAAGTAACTTTGAGCCTCTCAAAATGTGCAGAGGTCACAGCCTCCTCCTAAATTAGAGAAAGGCATTAAGGAATGACCGAAAACCCTGACTGTCTATACCCCTTAACTGGTAGCTCAGTGACAGGCTGTTCTTTCTGGGACAACATCTAGGGTACCACTTGGTGAGTATTACACTCTGGACAGATGGATCTGCCCTATGTCTGGATCTCCTTGTTCAATCCAGTCCTCCAGCACCTACCTCACCAAGCTTTGCTGGCTCTACCTGCTTGATGTGCCTTGGTATCATTCCCAATGCACCACCCTCAGTTTATGTCCTGAAAGCATTACTCATGGGGACAGAGAGAGTGCCCTCATTATAGTGCACAGTTTCAAACAGGGCAGAGGGCAAAGTAAGCTTCTGAATGGTAATCATGCTTTAGGGTTATGGGGACTCCAAATTCGATCCAAAACTGCTTGCTGCCCAGGACGGATTGTAGCTAGACTGTTCCAGAGGAGCTAGATTTCTATTCAAGGTAAGTTTTACTACTGAACTGTATGGTTTAGGTTTCACTACTCTGGATTTAGGTTCTGTGCAATCCCCCCAGCGTCACAGCATTTATGACTTTTGGGCTCTTGTACTCCCTACCACCCCCAGACTGGAGGGCAGATAAGGGGAAACTTTTATTCTTGCCCAGGGAGGTATCACTTGGACTTACCAAAGAGAGTAGATAGTTTGTTCTCATAATCAGACCCTAATCTTCTGCCAAGTCCTACAACAGTGTTTTAATTCCTCTTCACAATTTTTTCATGCCAGAACAAATGAAATCAAGAGCAGCAGGAATATCTTCTCTCCCACAAGGGCCAGAGAGTGCAGCAGCTACTGTTTTCTGTTTTTACACCATCTTTTCCAGTAATGGCTATAGATTTTCTTCCATTCCTTTGCTACCAATCTTTTGGGAGGATAGATGTGGAGGTGGGAACATTCTAATCCACACTCTTCTCAGTCTGTATTTAAAGACAGATCAATATGAGAATGGATAGGAAGTGAGAAGCCATGCTGAGTAAGCTGATCACATCTGTGATCAGTCAGTTTCTGTGACTTTCCTTATCAGGAAAAAATCTCCCTTAAGATTAGCCTATTGCAATCACTTAGCATTATACTTCATATAACCAATGAATATTTCTTCTCTTTGCCTATTCCCTCTCTAGAGCATAATTTTCTGATGTTATAGCCTCATTACTGGAAATAAGAAAAAACTGGACTGCGCGAGCATAGACTGCAGTAATAACATCTTATTTCATTTGTAAAAGTGTTTCCTGCAAGGAAACACTGGTTCAAACAGCCCACAATGCTAGAAAAATGGTCAGACTAAACCACATAAAAGTTTTTTTCTCTGGAGCTAATTTCTGCTGGTTAGATGATATTAAAAATCACACTACTTTGAGTTAAAGAAATTAAGCTTAGGGGATGTTTATTCATAATTTAAGATAGTTAATAATAGAAAAGTAATATGGAGAGACGCTGACATACCCCATTTCCATTAAAGTAATAAAAATTGTGATTATAAGCTCGTACTTCATGCCAGTAAAAAATTAGAGCTTTTAAGGCCAGTTCTTACACTTTCAAGTATTTGTGTTTTAAGAAGAAATACAGACAGATAAATGTTATTCAAGATGTCAGATCATTAAAATGCCATTTAAAAGATCCTGCAAGATCTTTTTTACAAATACTTACAAGGCAGGATATGATGCTAAATAATAACACCTGTGATAAAAAAACAGACCTATGGGGGCTGTCACAGAATTTCTGATACTTGTTTGTATCACTTTTCTACTATTTGCTGTGCTATTGCTATCTCCTATTTTTTCTTATTTTTTTAATAATTCAATGTAATAAATTTCACTCTGCCTTTTTTCGTGATTAAATGAAATGTTTTATAAAATAGCTTTTAAAAGGCCATTACTTTTTTATTTGCTTCTGCTAGCTCATTTAAGTAGCGTAAACAGCTAACACTCCATTTTAACACACAACAAAAAACAAATACATTATTAAAGGAAAATACTGGACAAGGGCACACATTCATTCATTTCAATTAATGAATTAATGAGCTATAACTGATGTCTAACATTCCTCCTTACATATTTCTAATTAATGAAGCCTCAACATAGCTGTGAATAAGCAGTTAGTGATTACTAATAAGACCTTTAACAATTCAAGGAACTTTTCTGAATGCCAGTAACACTTTAACATTTTAACAGATATTTTAAGATAGAGATAGACAGATAGATGTTTTTTTAGTGTAACTGATGTATTATACAATTCTCTGTGTAGGCAATACAGGGAAAATGGGACAAATCAAAGATATCTAACTGTATTTATCTAATATCTAACAATGAGATTTCCCTGCACTACTTTTCCTTGAGCAGGCTGTATGACCAGAAGCAAGCATACACCACTGGTTATAGAATCTGAATGAATGGACTATAAATAGTCACTTTAGCTATATGCATAGGAAAATACTTTTCTGGATAAAAGAATGGAAAGGATAAAATGCACTCTTAGCTGAAAGAACAAAGATATTTGGAGCAGAAAAGTATAAAAACTATAAAAATTAAATTTTCTAAATTTTTTTTTGTTTGATTTTTTTCAATTTCTCAATCAAAAGAGGCTACATGTTTCGAGGATCAACACTAGAAAAAACCTATCTGAAAATACATTGTGAACTAATTTAGTAGAGCAATATCAGGGTAGAACTCTGTACATCAGCACTTTACACCAGATGTCCCTGTGGACCAACATTAAAACATACTTCTAGCCCATCTGACCTAAGCTCATTAGGTTAGACAGTAGAGCTGAGATCAAAAAAGGTAAACCTGGCTCTCTCTCTCTCTTCCTTCCTTCCTAACATGCACCTGTTTGATACTCCTGCACAGTGGATACTTTCAAGAACAACATTAAATACATTGTTTTCATCAAGTCTATAAAATAGTATAGATTAGATTTAAGCAAAAACATCACAAGAATCAGAATGTTTTCTCCTTTGGGAGAAAGGAAGGGATAAGCAGAGTGAAATGCAAAGAGAGAACTGATTGATATTTGAAGATAAATCAATTTCAAGAGAATTAATATCTGGTTACTGAAGGAAAGAATGATTGCATAAGAGGAAAAAAAGAAAAAAGGCCTCAGATTTCAAACATAAAACGTAACTAAGAGATGATCATCTAAAGAGAATTAAAAGCAATGTACAAAAATTTCAAGAGGTAGAGTAGTAGAATTGCAAAGTAAGGAATTATTCCTGTTTGTGGTAAGCATGAAAATAAAAATCATTAGGAAATTAGGGAGGAAAAGAGGCATCTTTTTTTACCAGAAACATATTTGTATTTTATGAATATTTGTATTTTACATATATGTATTTTATGTAATCAATTTCAAAAGAAACAATACTTTAAATAAATGCCTGAAGAAATTAAGTTCAACAGCTTAGGATGTTTCCTGAAGAACAGCACTTTCTGAGACTTCTTCACCAACACAGAATGGTGCTGGGTATAGAAATTTGATGCTAACGTAGAGACAAAGAGCTGCTTCAAAGCAGAATTTACCCTGTGTCTTTACATTGGTAAAAGTTTGGAGATGACTTTTTACAATAAACGCACTTCAGTTTCCAGCTGGAACCTCTTACTTCATCAGCTTCTCCCATCATCTGTATCTGCAGGATGCGGAAGCTCTTGCAGCCTGCTCTGCACAGTCCTTGGTGACTAAGGTACCAAAGACTACAGAGAGAAGTGGAAGGAAGGATTGAAAGAGGAGGACAGTGTGGTTGAGCAGGTTGTGGGCACAAGATCCATGATTCATGTTTGGGGAAAAGGGCTGTGCCGAAGGAACAGGAGGCATGCCTTTGTGTGGTTCTAGTGATTTGAAAAGATAAAATGTTTCATCTTTCTTCATTTTTAAAGAAAATATGTGAACGTCCAGCTCTAAAACTGGTTTGGGTGTCAACACTGTCTGAATTTGAAGCTACATTGCAAATAATAATTAACAAAATACAGGAAACTAATAAAGACTGCTAAAAGATGGGGAGCAGCAACACTG
Source organism: Myiotriccus ornatus (assembly GCA_036023395.1). Classification (NCBI taxonomy): domain Eukaryota; kingdom Metazoa; phylum Chordata; class Aves; order Passeriformes; family Tyrannidae; genus Myiotriccus; species Myiotriccus ornatus. The sequence continues at coordinate 84,539,659 of JAYRBT010000001.1, read as the reverse complement.
AAAATTAAAATCCATGAAAAATTGCTCCCACAGTAACACCCATTGATTTCTCTAGCAGTGACAGCAGCTAATGGGATAGAGAGTGAAATGTGTTGAGAAAGCAGGACTTCGGTCACTGAAGTTATAAATGCTGAATATAAGGAAAGCCACTGTTACATATTGTAACAATATTAACATCCGTTGCTAGCAAGAAATCCATGAGGGAAGCATACAACACTCAAGTTTTGCTTCTGCGATAGTTATTTCCAGCTTAAAGACTTATCATTTAAAATTTACTCTGGTTGTAGAATTTGTCATTCCTACAGATGTTATGGAGAAAATAGCTAACATCATGACATAGTACATGACTTTCCATGCTTTAAATTTCAAAGAAGTTTACTTTCAAGTATTAATTTCTGTCTTTGAATTTGCAGAAATAATTTTTTTCTGCCCACAACAGAAATCTGTCCTTGTATTTCCACAGAAACAATAAGTTAACAAGCTGTTTTAAAGCTTTTTCTTAAAAACCACAGGGAAACGAATGTTTCCCCTGGCTCTGCTTTTCAGTTTCAAGCCTTTATTTCCTTTTCCCCGTGAATTGTTCCAAAGCAACTTTCCAGGAAGCAAACACAAACCCATCCTTTACATACATTTAAAACCTGATGCTTTTGCAATTGCTAAAGAGTTGCATAGTTGGGTGTTCTTGGAAAATAAAAGCTGCATTTAAAAGTATTAAGATGACTTTGATGCTGTGCTGCATGTCTATGTATATTTATAGCAAAACCTAGCCCAGTCCCACTCCACACTTAATATTATATATCTCTCCTCATTTTATAAGGTACACAGATGCATTTTTTGGTCCATAAAGAAGTCACCATTGCTGACCAACTAAATCTAAATATCTGAAGCATCTGACATGTTGTGTGCATCCATTATTGACATTTGATAAGGTGGTGTTCAACTGCCTTTCCATTTTAATGGGTAACAGGGTGAAAAGCTTAAAAACATGCAAGGAATGTGGAGGAAAAATGAGTACATGGACATAATTACTATGGAGCAGCTTGTAGACTTGCCTTGATTCATTTCTTTGTTTCATACTAATGTAAATCAGGTGAGATTCAACTCAGAGAATTCACTGACAGTGTGGATGCTCATATGAATTAAAAATAAATTTTTAAAAAACTGTTCCTCCCCATCTGCTATTTATTTTAAGTTAACCAGACAGTAAGTGTTTTCAGTTCAAAGAAAACTGTTGGAGTTCTGTGCAGTTTCTGACATGTTTTCCATTCTTATTGTGATGCAATGAATTTTCATTGGATTTGATACCTCAAGGTTTTGGAATGATTTGCAATGTATGTTTAAAGTTCCCTGTCCCTTGACTTCATGTTAACTCAGACTTCATTTTTCTTCAAATAATACAGTGAAAGAATGCTAAATGTTACTTACTAGAAACTGTGTTCATTTTAACCTTTTGAAATTACACCACATTCATCGTTTGAGATACCTTATAGAAGGCAAATAACCAGTGGGTTTTTTTCTTTTACCTTACCTTAAAAAATAACTTTAAAATAAATTTTTCACACCTTTTACAGCACAGAAGTATTATCACTCTTATGGCCAAACTCTAATTCTCTTGAAATGTTAAAAAACTTCTAGAACCTAAGAGAAAAATGTACAAGATCACTGTAACTTGCCCAAATCAGTTATAATTCAGAACAATTTCCTCACACAAATCTTATTCACAACACTAGCAATACTGATGGTACATGAAGAAGTTGTGTACACATTTGAAAATCATATCAAAACCTAAGAATGAAACCCTCCCTTGTGATCCATTTACAGTGTAGGGGGAAAAAATGAAATCAAAGTACAAAACTGGCTTACTTCGAATATGATCAGCACGTAGACACCGACTAAGATGACAGAGGCAACTGTTACTTGTGCCTCTATGTTTGCATGAAGGTATTGATGCTTCATGGAGAGAGGAACACTTCCAGGCTCCTGTAGGAAAGCTTGAATGTTTATAAAGATGGTGCCTCTGGTGAAAGGAAAAGAAGTTTTGCTTACTCCTGGAATGAAATACCATTAGGGTTTTTTGTGCATTAATTTTATCTTGAGTACCTATAAATATACATGTTATATCTTTACAATTGCAAGAAACTCCTCAAACATTTTCACTCTATCCCTCTAAATAGTATTGTTTGGAAAGAAACCTAAGTACAAACCAGTCTTGTAAATCCTTTTAAAAAGAAACAAGAAGTCATCCTTTCCTGCCCCTCTGAATCAGGCAGTGACAGACTGTTTTAAAAACATTTTCTATTCCTTCATAATCAAGTCTGTGTAAACTACTACTTCAATGAATCATTTTTCAGTCTCTTAGCCAACCTGTTTGGTATCTGAAAGGTTCTGGTTGTGATGATTTGCTGATTTCTTCTTGAACTTAAGGGTAGAGACCAGTTGTATACCACCTGCAAGAGAGTCACATTTGGAATATTAACATAAGTCAGTGATATGCCCCTGATCTAGGGTTTTATCCCTCCTTTCCTCTCTCCTGACTATTTAGGAGAATTTTTTGTGGATCAGGCATAATACATATCAGCCTAAATTAATTCCCCCTAATTAGGTATGTTACAGATGCTGAGGTTGGAGCAATCTCATCCTCATATCTTCACTCAGTCAATGAAATGACAGACACCTCCAGAGGAGGGATGCCAAATCCCACTTTGCATTGACTATAAGGAGCATCTAGGGCAGACAGACTCAGAGACTACAACATGGGTTCACTTCTAAAGACTGACTGGGAGGAAAACTAACATCCATGAGATACAGGCAATGAAAGGTACAGAAGCAACATCATACCCCCTCACTGAAGACGACTTAGTAGAAATTCAGTAAAGGAAATGTTCCTTTAGTCATGGATCACCACTGGTGTGCCAGCAGAGGTGGGCTGCTGCAGCCAGCTCTGCTCTGGCTGCCACACAGCAGCACAAAGGCTGCTTGGGGATCACTGCCAGCAGCACAGGTTGCAGCAACCTCCTCATCACAGGGCTGGGTGGTTTGAGAGGGTAATTGGTGTTGTGGTAGTTTATGCCATGCTGAGGTAGTGGGACTAGTCTTTTGCTGTAGACTGTGAGATGGAGCGTAAGTGGGAATACTGATGGCATTGTCCAGCTGTGCTGGCCTTGGTGGAGGCTGGTCAACCTGTCATGTATACAGAATGAGAGGCAGTTGTTTTTATGTCAGTGCTATTTATTAAATGATGAGGCTTATTTTTATTTTTCAGTGATATACAATGACAGGCTGTAAAAATCCTTTTTCACCAAATTGTCTGGTAAGAGCAGAAGGAACTCATTACAAACAACATCAACAATGAGAGAGCCTTAAGAGAAATAAAGCTAATAAATGTGACACATGTTCGAGAAAATAATTTGCAACAAAATGTGAAAATGTATTTCAGTGAGTGCAAAAAGGCACTTTGTTTCTTCCTTCAAAGACAACTCTTTAAATATTGGCAATTTTAAACACATGAACTTCCATGCTCCATGTCAGCTAAGAGGTGTAAGTTTTATGGAATTTTAATATAGGAAAACAAGGGAAGTCTTATAAAGACAAAAAAAAAAAAAAAAGAAAACTTTACTCTTACTATAGTAAGTTTTCTAATGCTGAAGTTAACACACTTCACAGCAGGAAAAAGCACGACCACTTAATTCACACAGTGGTGATGGAAATATAACTGATAAAACACATCTCAGAAAAAGTGAAAGAAAATTTAGAGACCATCACCTGCTGCTGGCGTCTCCTCCTTGATCCTGTGTCTTCGTTCTGGCTGATTTGTACTATTATGTATTCTTCTGTTTGCTCATCAATTACATGTGATCCAAATGGGCCTCCTATCTCTAATTTCAACAGAGCAGAATCACGGAAGTCAGTCAGATTCATAGCTGTTAATAAAGTTAAGGTGTAAATTTCCAGTAAAGATGAGTATAGGCTGTACAAACTCCAGGAAAAAAAAAAAAAAAGATTAGTCAATTTATATTGAAAAACACATTCTTCAGCTGAAATGCTTCAGAAACTCTGAAAAGAACAGAATAGATGTCTACATCTTCACCAAGCAGTACTGTTTTGACCAAGTTTCTTAAGAAAACAGGAGTTGTACCTTCAAAACAAATACATCTTTCTAGTGACTTTTGGGATCACCAGTCCTTTCAGAAGCTATTGCAGATGAAACAAAGCTTCAAAATAGCATATGGAAATTCACAGAGAAACAGAGAAGTACGTCTCTTTAAGTGCTTGTACTGGTTGAAAGGCGGCATCATTAGCTCAGCAATTTAAACATCACAGAATTTGTACTGGTGAAAACACTGTAGAAACTCCAACCACAGGGGAAACTAAATCAACATCCTATTAGTGCCAGGGGATTTGTTTCTTAGGCAAAGTTTTACTCACAATGTTTCAAACATCTGAAAGACATGTTTTCAAGCTCCTCTTTGTTGAAGTTCTCACAGATTCCTTCACCTCCAGCTCCCTCATCTACTTTTTCTTTTTTTCCTCCTTAGATATCTCATATGAGGTGTGGTCAAACTACATTCCTAATCCAACATAACTGAAAAATCAACCAACCATGACCCACAAATCTACTGAAAATTCTGGTTCTATTACTCCCAAAGTATCTAGAACTATTTAAATCTAGTATTGCAATAGTCCGCTTTCTGGCATGGTTGAAAAAAGAAGCATCCCTGTGGGCTGGAGAAGGCAGGGGTGGTGGGGAAGAAACTCTGAGCTTTTAAACAGTTTGCAGTTCATTTGTTACCATACTAGAGCTATACTCGAATTGTTTTGTGCCCCTGACAGATAGAAAGTTAGGGCATCACACAAACTAAAAACCCCCAAAAAAACAAACAAACCCCCTTGATTTTACAGTATATGTTCTATTTAAATCATAAAACTTAATCACGTGCTTGAGTATTTTAATGGTTTTAACACCTAGCATTTAACTGACCTTACTACAAAGACTGAACGCGTAAAAAAAACAACAAAAAAAAAATCATACACCTATCAAAATAATTTTCCCAAAAAGATGCTTTGTTGCCCACAGAACTCAGAGACTTTAACAAGAGTAGAAAAAACAAAGCATGGCTAGAGGGATCCAGAGCAGTGCTCTGCCCTGCCTCCAGTGAGCCTCAGTAAGGCCATCCATGTTAGATCATTGCCTAATGGATAAAGCTTTGTGACATTACGCAGAGGTCCTTCTGGATCTGGTAAAGAGTAACCTCTCACAGCAATCTAAAAAAGATCCCAGCAGATTTAGTGGTAGGTGGGCAGCCAATGCATTCAAAGTAATATAAATATCACCCTGCTTAGCAAGGCAAGCAGATCAATCACCACCAGTGACACCCACATGCCATTCATTTAAAAAATTAACCTCCTATGCATCTCTTTGCTGAAAGGCATCACAAAGAAAAGGATAAAAAGATAACCTTGCATGCAACAAATCAGGAAATCAAGTCCAGTTGGGAGAATTTACACACACAGCCCTTAGCAAACATAAGCAGAAATTACAACAGTTCTCTTTCGTTTCTGAAAGTTTTAAGTGTCATTTGGTATTACAGTCTTTCTGTCCTGATTGATGCATAAAAATAGTATCAACTGAAACTATATCTATACCTTTAACTGGAGATGTTAATTATACCTTCTAAAAGATCTGCTGACCTGAAGTCATTAACCCAATGGTTTGTGAAAACTTCTGACAGTCTGCCTTTTACTACTAGTGTTGTAATTTTTGTCTTGAAAAGCTTCAGGTGCACATAATTATGGCAGCTTCCTTTTAAGCAATACTTCTAAAATAAATCCTGTAATTACCTAGATGACACATTCAGGAGCTATTAGAAAGGATGCTTAAAATTAAGGGGGGGGAAATTAAACCTTATTTTCAAGAAGAGTGGCTCCTTCTTTCTTTTCCTCTAAAGATAAAGATACTTTTTTCATTCAATTCAGTGCACTTATAAAACCACCAGAAAGATCTATAGCAAAAAAAAAAAAAAAGGGTTCTCCTTTGATTGCAAGTGCAACAGAACATCATTCACCAGTCTGCACTGAGACTCTGAAATCCCATCAGAGTTATCTTCTTCCAAACAATATTTAGGGATGCTGTCATAATTTCATTGTTAGACTGCAGCAAATAGCAGCCTTTATGAAAGGTGGAATCAAAATAAACCAGAAGAAAACTTCAGACATGCTTATATGAATCCAAATGCAATTTTTTTTATCAAGCTGATCTTCAGAATATTTTTGTTCTGCTTTACTTTTGTTTTATATTTCCCTAAAATTGCCAGAATGTGGTTTTCTCCAAATTTTAATCATTCAGATATAACCACCTTTTGGGGAAACCATCTTTTTATTTTCAATATCTCCTTTTATTCTGCAACTTAAGCATGCGTTTTCTATTCTGAACTTTTTCTTTGTAGTGTGGCCTCCAGTGTGTCCCTTTAAAGCAAAAAATCTCCTTGACATGATTTACAGCCAAAGCTGTTCTTTTTTATTTCACTTCAGCTAAACTGCCTAATTTTGATGTAGTTCTATTCTTGAAATTACATTACTGCTGTGAGGTAGCCTATTATGGGATTTGGATTTGTGTTTGCTTTGTGAAGCATTACACATTGGCTCTCTGTATTTACACCTGGCACCAGACTGGGTCCGCTGCTCACAGCCAAACCAAGAGCTGTTTTTTTTCTGGTCTTGGTGTTATGACTAGTTGGTCCTAGAAGGTATTGAAGAGTGTGTAAGAGTCAACTTGTGTCACTTCATTTTTATGTGGCTTGTGTAGACAACATGATAGAATGGGATGCCGTAGCTAGACATCTAAATTGGTATTCCTTCACCACGGTTTATGCATCTGTACTGTGGGCATCTGCATCTGAGTTGGTTACTTCCTTAAAAACTGTGAAAATAGGGTGTTTTTAAGATGGAATTCATGGCTTCATTTTACACCACTAGGCAAAGATGAGAGGAATTGCTCACAAGAAACATCAGTTCTCTCTATTAATTATAAGGAGAGCCTAGGATGACTAATTCTGGTGTAGCTGAGATGAGTCAGTCCAAAAAAATATTTAGTCTCTGTTCTACCTTCCATCATTTAATTAATTCAGTGTACAGGGGCAGCCAAAAAACCACATTTGACAGAGATTTTCTGTTATATTTGCACTCAGATGGCTGACTTTAGGCTTTCTTTAACATCTACTTGTATATCCTGTTCTGCCTACTGTAAAATGTACCTTGAGAATGCTATGTGTATTGTTTATTTTTCACCAAGTTTCTGAGGTAGTTATATATTATTTGCCCTGATTTATGACCAGGTCACTTATGCTAGCTTCTCTAGGATATTACCATTTTAAAGAAGGCCTTTTCCCTGAGTCTTAGCATCCATTTTTGCATAACGTCCTTAACTGTGGTTATTTCTGCGTTAGTATTTGTGGGTTTCTCTTTTGATTTCCTATTGCTGTTTGTAGCTTACGAGGTTGTTTCTATGTCATTGCTTCACAATATAATAAGCTGAACCACTTGTAACTCTAGTAACCACTCTGTCCCTATTGGTTTCCCCATTGGAGCAGTGCTGTATAACTTTTTTCCCCTCCCTTTTTGAGTGTCAGCAATCCGGTTCAATTTTTGTCTACATTGGATCCATCCTATCTCTCTGTGCTCCATCAGTTTTGTAAGTTCTGTCAGTCCTTAACAAACTCTTTTCTACAGCATTTTATCAGTTGTGGCTTAAGATTCTGCTCCTTTGCCTGCCTCTGCACATGGTCCCGGTCTTCATCCATCTATTTAACAGCTTGAACATTGCCTGCAGCCAAAATGCTTAATAAATTTCTAAGAACATCAGCAAACAGAATTATTTTTAAATGTTTTCTGTAAGGAAAAATGATGGAGGAGTGTAGTAGAAAACTAGAGTTACAAACCAAAAAATATTCAAAGGGGAAAAAGAATTAGAGAGGTTGTTTCATTCATTAAGTTAATTTATACTCTGTGGGAAAAAAAACTCTTTTTAGGACCTCCAAGGAAGCTGAAAAGTTTGCTAAAATCTGACTATATTCTTTGCCTCACAGTCTTTTTCTCTATATATACCTCTGGTTCAAGGAGGACAAAAACATTGATGTGAACAGTATATTGATAGGAGTTTACACTTGAAGTCACTGGTCCTACTAAATCTCCCTCTGATTCCTCCAAAAAGCATTATAAATTGCCCTCAAGCACTAACATTTTCTTCCTCATTTATGCTACTAATTAGCACATTATATAGTGTCATTATTGGCCACAATGAGAATGCTAATAATCAAATCTACTTAAAATGGACCCTTCCTGCTCAAAATCATGGAGCTGACCAGTTAAATATGAGAACTCAGCGTTACAAAAATTAAATTCTACTTCACCTTTTCAAAACAAGAAAACTTCCAGGAGTTTGTGACATATATCTATACGTGAATCGTCTTTTAACACTAGTGAAGTAAGAGTCAATCAGATTGTGGATCAGACCAGTTAAACTAAAAATATAGTGGGAACAAGAAATGTAATTTATTACAATTTATGATAATTTTTGTTTGTTTGTATGCTAACTGAATAACTAACTCAAAGCCTTTTCACATTCAGATGTCGATTCACCTGTGATGAATCATTTTTATTTGTGGTTATTCTATTGCTTGTTCTTCTGAACAGTTTCTTGGCCCAAACAGGTGCCATTCAGTAAGACTTGGATAGGGAGCATGGCTGTGGCCTGCATCAAAGGATAAGTCTAAGTACAGCCAAGGCTCAGAGGATACCCAGTCCTCCCAGGGTATAAGACAGAAAACACCCACCCTTTCAACCAGTTTATCAATAAAACCTCAGATCAGGGTTTTTTTCAATGAAAGAAGGATACAGAAGCTTTCCAGAGGTGATACAGCCAACATCTGCCATGGAACACCTTGATCTGGATAAATGCCAAATAAAATCTAGGGCAAGGATAAAAACCAAACATTCATTAGTGACACAAAAACTGAAAAATACCTGCTAAACTTATCTCAGATAGTCACAATAGACTGTCTCAAATTGTACATTCAATTGTGAGATTGTTTCAGTATTTTCAGGTGTTTCCACCACAGCTGTAAAGCACCTCTGGGATACTTAACAAGGGTGAGTAATATTCCTCCTGTTAACTCACTACCGAAGTTACATATTTTGGTGTATTTTACCCAAATGTCTCTTTGGACAAAGTTGTAATCTTCAGGATTTCTCCGGAAAGCAACACCCATACCCTAGGAAACGCAGCGTGTCATGTATTTTCCCCCTGATACAGAAGCCCTGTTACACAAAAAGGAGTTCCTAACAGCAGCTAAAAGAATAAACTGCAACTTTTTGACATTTTTCTCAAGTCTTCCAGCCTAAAACTTCTCTAATTTTGAAGATTTTGTTAAGGGGGAGGGCAGTATTTTGGCCATCCCAGTAAGGCGAGGCCCTACTCCCCATGACCTTCCGCGTTTGACACTGTGTGGCGCTGCCACTGCCGGTGCATCCTCCCCAGCACATCCTTTTCCAGGAGCGTTCCTCAGGCAGGTGCCAGTATGAAAAGACACATACTAAATTCAACAAGCATCAATAAGGGACAGATTTGAGTTTAAGCTGCCTCCTCCTCCGACTCAACTGCTTACCCAACCACATTGCCCTGAGTGGTGACTAGTGCACCAAACAGGTTCTGATTAGGCATGAAGCCCTGTACAGCACTGTCCTTTTTTGCCATCTTGCCCCCAACCTCAAGACATTTTTTTATGAGCTAAGAGAAAATATCACGGCTCATTTTGAACTAATTCTAAGGAAATTTGGGCTAGGGGAGGATTGCAAATTCAGTACTTACAGAGCAGACAACTACAAAGATAAAAAGGCCTGAAACTTTAAGGAATTTTAGACAGCATCTGAAACACAAGAAACATATATTTAATATATGGTTAGTTTAAAACAAATCTTTCTGTTCTCTTAGTAGCTCTGACATTTCAGAAACATCATGGTAAACACTTTTGAGTGATAATATCACATCTGAGTATGGACACTAGGATGCAGGGCCAGCAGAGGCTTAGGAAGCCTTGGTGACTATAAAGGCTCCTGCCCCAGATCTGCTGCCAGCTGGATCTCCATGCACAGGAAGGAGGCTTTACCCATTGGAAAAGCTAAGGGAAGGCTGCAGAATTAGCTGGTGCTGAATCCTGGAACCACTTCTCCACCACTACTGCTGGCTCCTGATAGATCCAGAGACCCATCAGCTCTTTCTGGTCTCTCCCAGAGAGGCAAAGGAGCGTTGCCATCACAGGGAGGTGTCGTGGCTGTGCAGAAAGTACAGCTTATTGCATGCAGGGATGGTGTCACAGGTGACCTCCTCAAAACTGGACTTTTAACATACACCCTGAAAGGTACTGGGAAAAAAAAAACACCTGAAGACAAGAACAAGCTTTAAGCATTTTCTCGGTTTAACAGTGTCTCTTTAAATCAAATACTATCATATAATCATATACTAATTATATACTACATGAGCATAAATCAACTAGCAAAACCAGGTATTTTTTCCATAGCACATCTGTGCCCTTTGAAGGAATGCCCAGTTCTGGAAATGTGATGCCAAAAAATCTTCTGAAGTGTCAGAGCTTACTACTGAGTGAGTTAAGCAAGAGTAACTCTAAATTAAAATATAGATGATGAAAATGCTTGCTCTTGAGCAACAAATCTCAAGATTCAGCACTTTTAAATTACTTTTTTTTTTAATTGGACCCTGAAATACAACTCAACTAATAATTTTCTTACTACCCATCAATATGTCTCGCTGATATCTTAATTTACAGAAATCTTTCTGTTGATTTGCCCTCACTACATATTTTTGTTAATTGAAAGCATTAATGTTTTTAATCCATCAAAAGTAAACATTCAAACATTGCTTTTCCGACAGAATGATAAATGTAAGGTTTGATTTAAACCTGATGACAAGCAAGAAGAACATTTCAAGTTACCAGGATAATTAGTTGAAAAAGGAATAGTGCAAAAACAAGCTGCATTGATCAATGCTATAGGACAAAATATTAAAGCAGAGTAGTCTGAAGAGTGTCAGAAATAATTTTTAATCGCAGTGGAAATAAGTCCCTAAATCAATTAATTGACTGAAAGAAACATAAATGACTGGAGACCCATTGCTGAAAAACATTGTTTTCTAAAGTTCTCCTCCTCTTTAGAATTGTCCGAACAGGGGCTAATAAAAACCAGCAGCTAATAAAATTATGTTGCCACTGACAAACTGGTACAAAGGGGCTACAGTACTCTATGAAATACAAGTGGTAACAACTTTGCACAGCATGAAAATCTAGAGAAGACAGAGGAAAAGGGGAAGGACACCAGCTAAGTGGCTTCTAGAAATTCCAGGTAGCCCTGCTCTATTGAAAAACAAGATGGCAGAGAGGGAAAGAAGATGATAATGGCTTGAAAATAGAGGAATGACAAGAGAAACCATTATCAGCACTTCATAACTGATAACTTCGTATTGTGTGATTTATGGAAAATACCTAGTGCCAACTTAGTCATGCATCCTCTATCCTGCTTGTCTATTCTCCCCATCTCTACATTACAGTTTTATTCTGGCCTTTTTGAGAATTTATTATGTTGTGAATTAATAAATCCTAGTCCAGACTGATTTAATTTTAATGTACTTTATTTTTTTTTTGTTTGCACTTAGGAATTATAATTTACAATAATAATTCAAATTATTATTGAAACAAGAAACATAAATAACTTGATTTTAAAACTTAAGAGAAAAAAAACGTGAATTAAGCATTTATAAATTCATAACCAGTTGTCTGTAAATAACAGAAACTCATCTAAAGAAGCTGGCAATATATAACAAAATAAGTTTTTTGAAATGGTTATTTTATTAAATGAAGAATTTAGAACGATCTTTTCCTCCCATCTGTTTGTTTTCACGACATTTTGTATTAGGGAAGCAGCACTTTAACAGCTTAGAGTTGAGACATGATTAGCTTTTGAGTCACCCATGTTTTGCAATCTGTCTTTTCCATTCTACAGTGCTAATCTGGCACAGCAGTGCAAGTACAAACGCTGTGTCAAATCCTGTGCTGATATATGCCTCTGGCACAATCCTATTTGACTTCAGTTGGAAATGCACGAAGTATAAATCTATGAAGGATTTCACCCCCCTGTTCTAAACCAAATGATTTTTAGTCTGATCCGCATATGGTGCTGGACAGTTTAACTTCATTTGTTATCTCGGCAGAGTTATGCTGATATATGACAGCCAAGGAGCTGATCCCATATGTACAACCCACACTAAAGCAATGAAAATGCTCCAAGGAAAGTTCTGCCAGAAGAATGTGCTCCTCCCCAGATTATAAACCCGTGCTGTACAGGAAACGATAGAGTCCACACTCATAATCAGTACCTTTGTTCCATCAAACATCAGGGAAATCTACTATAAATGTGAAGAAAGACACCTGCCATACTCCTGCTCGTTTGCTCGTACTACGCTAATTGCAGTCATTGAAATTCTCCTGCTCCACTTGTTCAGCAGCAGTGCAGGAGAGCAGCATTCCACACAAAACCATATGCACAATTAAAGGAGGAAAGCAATTGTGAATAGCTGAGACAACACACAAACAGGGAAAAGATGCACTGACATCTCGCTGGAAAGGCTCCACGGATCAACAAGGACATGGGGACATGCAGTGCTGGGCTCCGTGAAAATCTGCAGAGCTAGCTGCACACACCAAACAAAACTAGAAAAACCCTTGAAACTCTGGAAGAGGCAGAGGGAATTAGTATCCAAGAGTAAAGGTTCTGCTGGTTAAATTCCCAGCAAAAATATCCTGTGAAAATTTGCACTTAAGGTCTTAATCACATTGCTATCTTTTAATATATTAGCACATTCAGTTTCCTCCATGCCTAAATGAGGTAAAAAACTGCTTTGAGGTAAGGAGTGAAATATATTAATGTAGTTCAAGATAGAAAAATGCTAAGTTATATTTGGTTTGTGTATATGTGAAAAGCTACCATAATGAATACAAAAAAACTTTTAGATACATATTTTATTTAAATGAAGGAACAAAAAACTGAAGATAAAAAGCTGTGGAATCAAACCAAGGGTCTTTTAAGAAGTTTCAAAGAAATGTTAAAAGCAATATAGAAGGTATTTAATTACAGTTTAGGATAGGTGCTATGACTGATGCTTGTAAGAACAAGGGGTTATTAATCATTAGGTAGAGACTGCAACCAATTTCACCAGGGTTTACTTTTAAACTATCAGTGGCAAGATACCGTCTAAATACTGAGAGCTATTTTATTAATTTGTGTAAATAAATCATTTTCTAGACATCTCTGCTTATAAACTAACACCTGCAGAAATAAATATATTTATTTATATACATATAAAAGGAAAAAAAAATAAATGAATGTTTGAAGTCAGACCTCATCTTTGATAAATTGAACTTGACATGAAGGTTGTCCAATATTTCATATTTCTCAGAAGAAGCAGATCTGGAAAAACTTGTCATTTCACTTTCCAGTTGAAACCTTTGCTCAAATTCTGCAGAGCTGTTGTCCCATGAATCATCGTCTGTGGTAAAATCTGGATTATGAAGAGCCATGCACTGCAACCTGTCACACATTTTCAGTAAACATAATAAAACAAAACAGTGTTTTATTTCAACAGGTAGTAGATGCAACTGACCTTGCAAAACCTTATGTTCAGTGAGATTGATAGATTTTAATGGAAAAATTCATAGAAAGAGAATCACTCAGTACAGACTGAGCTCCCCTTGGTGATACCGCTGGGTAGATGGCAGAGCAAGAACAAAGAACCCATGACATTTAGGTGTGCCCGAGACAATCACTTCTCTGATACACCAGACAGATGTGCTTCAAGATTTGGTGTGAAAATCGTGTTATTAGGATCTTTCCTATAGTTCTGCTGTGTCTTTCAGTGCACCTGATGTAACACCACATGGAGGAAATAAAAGCACACAACCTGCAGTTGCCTATCAATCTCTTTAATCACCCTGACCTCAGATTCTACATCCTTCCCTATTTACAGCCTCTTCTCTCCTCCCAAGGTCATCCAGAGTAATTTTTTGCTTACAACCCCTGTCATTCACTTTATTTCCCAGAAGGTTTTGTGTCAGGATATAAGAAAGAACCACATACAATTAAATAGAAGAGAGCTTAGGAAAAAATATTTTGAGTAAAATGAAACTAACTCACCCATTTTCCTCTGAGGAAACCTTCAGCAGTGGTGTCTTCTCTGTAAAGCCAGTGTTTTTTGACCTCGAGCTGAATAATTTTGAAAAATTGAAGTGATATCTTTGGAGGGGAACAAAAAACCAAAACAGAATAATAAGTCTAAAGTAAAATGATTCACTACAGTTCTACAGAACATTTTGCTACAAGTTCATCTAATTGGTTAAATATTGTCTAAGAAAGGTGTACACCTAAATTAGGGCTTTCATTAAGTTTGAACTAGACGTGGTAGTTACCTCCTTATGCTCACCGGGGACTCATTCACATAACTTTACACTAACATGCTTCCAAAAATATAAAACGAAAGGATAATTTATTTCTCATAAATGTTATTTCAGACATGGATCACCATTTACAAATCCACTAATCTCTACAGTAACCTTGGCACTCTTGGTATTAGGGAAGAAAACTTTATCTTAATACAAGTATGTCATTCCTGCAGCACAATCCCTTCCAGTTTCTGTCAAGTCTTGGTCCTACTGCTGCAGATAATTAAACAGAGCCTAAGCTACTTCTTGCCTCATTGCAGCTTAACATTGTTAAAAAGCCTTTTGCTAAAGCACAAATCCCAAAGCTTGAGAAACATCTGAAAACAATCAAGGACAATCACAGTTATTTTAGAACATCTTCCCAAGACCTGGCTCTTTCAGAGACATTTCCCATCAAAATCAGTGTTATTAGGACACACTCAGATTTATTCTGTTCAAAACTGCAGCCGCCCACCACCAGAAGGCCTCAAAGAAATCTCCCAGACATATAGTCAAAATGTCTGTACCTAGAGGAAGACACATAGAGGAAACCTGAAATTTCTTCTACTGTTGCTGGACTGTGAGGAAAAAGAAATTATAAAATCTTAAACAACCAAATAAATACACAGAGGTGACTGCTAATTCAATTTCTTCTCAATATAAGGCCAGTCCAAAAAGAAGGATTTGTGTATTTGACTTATACTACAGTGGAGGACAGAAATTTCTTGTGATTTGTAAAGACGTGTGTAAAAACTTCTTAAAATTAAAAATTAAAAAATTAAAACCTCCAGTTAATGCTTCAGCTTACTTGTTCAGTAATGTTTTCATTCAGAAGACATGCCAGGTGTGGAGCAAACGGATATGGTTATTTCAGCCTTGAGTGGCCACAACACTCATTCAAGCTCTGCTGTAAGCCCAATGTTTTCAGTCTCAACGGAAGAGAATGAATGAGTAAGAGAGATTGGATTATCCAGTACCTTGGGTCAAATGTTGGGCAGATTACAACTCAGGTTGTCCGTGTCATTGCACTGACACTTCATCTGTGAAGAGATGATCACATACTCTGAAACTATCACATCTTTTAAATAGGAGAATATCATTCACGCAAAGATGTTTAAGTGGAGAAACTTCTATTTTGAAGCAAGTGCTATTCTAATCTTATAATGGTCTTAGATGTGAATGGCTCCCTAGAGCTTTTACAAAATGGAATGCATAAGGATAGCAAGAATGCCATCAGGACTTTAAAGCTGTGCTCACCGAGAGCTGCTGATATGCTCCTGGGTAATCCCAGCATTCTACTATACCTAGTCTGCACCCAAAGGCGACAATTGTGATAAACTTCTGAATGCACAGATTTAAGGTCCACCATCAGAATTGTTAACTCATGCAAAGACCAATCAGCTGCTTTTAAACAAAACAATACAACTTGTTCCACAGAGAAAAAAAAAAGAAAAAAAAAAAAAGAAAAAAAAAAGGCTTCAAATAATATCAAATAATAATATATACTCTATGCTGTTCTGATCTAATCTCACACTGTGTACATCATTCACCTTTCCACACTGACTTGTCTACTTTTCCTCCTAGGACATGTGCAAATTCCAAGACTATTAGCCAGAACACTTTCTACAAAAACTTCCATTTTCTTCCACTTGTTAGGCGTTGGTACCAACACTGCTTTGTATTACTCAGGCACATATATATCCACTGACAATCCTCACCTCAGCAACTCTTCGCAACTACTCGGAATGACCAGTACGCAAAAAGTGCTGAAGTCAAAGCAACCACAGGAATGGCAACCAGAAAGAGAGGACAAAGGTTTGGTGGAAGGTGGTTTAAGTTGCAGAACCTGAGGTGAAGAACCCAGAAGGCTAGTTAAAGACATCACCTTCACTTTCTTTTTGCACTTCTATTACACCCCCTTGCTGATATGTTATCTGCTACTTTTAAATGGAACTGTGGAGCTGAGCACATGTCCAAGAATGATGAAGACAGTAAAAAGCAGAAAAGGTCTTCAGATAATGTGAAAACAATTAGTGCATGACAACATCAATTTGCAGAGAATAAAAATACATAGACATGAATAAGCAGCAGGAAACAGCAAGGCTTGACAAAACAAAAATAATTAGAGAAAAAGCAGAAGAGCCTTAACTCCCCCATGACGCGATTATTCTAATTAGAGAATGAGAGCAATATAAACAATAAAGCTAATTAGGGCATAAAATAATCTTAAAGGCTGAAAGCTCTAGAAAGAAAAGTTGGAAAAAAATCATTAAAAAATAGCATGGATTATAAAAACGAAAGTCATCCCTGAACAGAGAGCCTAATGCAAGCCCCCTCTGTGCTCCTCATACTTCTGCAGAGATCCTATTGGTGCAGTTTGATCATCCACTTAATCAAAAGATAACAAAGATCATCTGCAAGAAAAGCATAGGAAGGCCCAAGGATCCCCCACTAATAGAGGAACAAGTCTACAGTGCTCAAAAACCCTCTTAGCATCATTCTTGGTGCCCCTCAACACTGCAAGTAGCTGGTAATTGTGACACTGTAAATAAGGAAAAAAACCAACAGCGTGACGCAATTCAAAACCTGGGATCAGTTTACACTTTGAGTGTTTCTTCACAATCAAATACCTGGAAAATTTGGTCATACCCACAGGCAATCCGTGTCTACTGAGTGATTCAAAAGCATTACCAAGAGGCTAATCACCAGGTCAGCTCATTCACCCATTGTGGGTAGGACTGTTCACAGCATGAGAAGACTGCTCTGGATTTATACTATGTGGGAGTGAGGAGCTGGTTAGCTGGACACCAGTTGTGTTCACTGCTCTTCTCTCGTGGTTCAGACCCAGAAATCATTAGCATATTTTACATCATGTATGAGAATCATAGAATAGTTTGAGTTGGTCAAACCATTCTATGATTACACGACGATGTTATTTGGTCAAGCCCATCTACAATAAGCAGGGACATCAACTAGATCAGGTTGCTCAGAAGAAACGTGAAATAATTGCTTTTACACATGTGTACATTTATATTTAGATATGCACAGATCTTCACACACAAAAAACTAACATTCTCATTTCACTTTCATTCAAAATGATGGAAGAAAACTAAAATCAAACCACATGAAAAAAGTATTTTACAAGGACTTCTTCAAAGACTTGCAAAACATTACTCACAAAGAAAGATCCATGTAGAACTGACATCAGAAAAAGAGCATGTTCTGCCTGCTATATAACCTGTTGGGGGCACATTCATTCTCACATTTACTGCTGCTGGGCATGGGTTGTTTTTTTAATTAAGAGGAATCTTTCTAACAGAAGATAGTGTGCTTAACCACATGGCTGCTGCTGTGACAGCTGTATACACAGATTTTGGCTCTCTCTGCAAGACTACAGGTTTGTTCCAAGGAAGCATGTCTTCTGAGCTGGTTACTTGCAGCCCAAGACATACTTTCCCATGCCTAATCTTTAAAGAAATTGCAATTTCTGTATCCGTAGTAACCCAGAGTAAGCACCAGCATTGTGGGAGGGCTGCCCCACCCCAGATGATACAGCATGCTCTCCTAAGTCATGGAGATGTCCACAGGTGAAGTTCCAATTGCCTGACAGCAGATGCAGAAGAACCTCACCCACAGCATTAAATGAGGTTCCAGTTGCAAGCCTTGGGCAACTATTGCAGGAGCCCTGAAAACCTGCATCTGTGCCACTGCTCCCGTGGATGAATGAGGGTCACACTCTTTTGGTGGCATTTCATACTTCTCTACAGCTGTACACCAGAGACACGACCTTCAATCTCCTGTACTCTTTTGAGCAGTTTAAGGAGAAGTTTCCCCCTGCCCTCCTGGCTCTGTGGAGAGGTAAAGAAAGAGCAGGAGGGGAAAGGAATAGATGTGGGCAACTCCGTTGCTCCCACTGATGGGCTGATGACTGCTTAGATATTAGTCAGAGGGCTGCAATTTTCATCTGCAACAAACCACTGTTTCTCATTACTTGTAGGTGATAACTTGCAAAATCTTCAGGGGACTTTGGATGAAGTGCAAAGAGAGAACTTAATTCCAGCCATTAAACCCTAGATCTTCCCTCTGTCCACATTATCAAGCATTTGCTAATGTGTTTAAACCTGCCACTTTAAACAAAAGGAAAAGGAAGGCTTTGTAGTGGCACTGATGTTCATCCATAAGCAACCTGTCAATCCCAAATGCACCACAAAAGAGGACACCAAAAGAAATAAACAAGAACCTGAGAAAGGAAAAGACCATACTCATCCTAGTTAGGCTGCAAACACTTAAAATAATCACAAGGTTTGACTGGAACCTATTATTTGCCTTGTATTGAAAAGATAAATCATCATAAGTTTTCACTCCCTGTAATAAAAAGAATACATTTTAAAAATCGGCTAGTATAATGCTTCATCTCCCATATACCACATTTTGCACACAACTATCAGTAAGAGAGTTATTTCTATGACAACAGAAACCAGTAACTCTCACTTCCACGGAAAAGATTTGGTCAGAACTGAAGAAGATGTGAGTATAGAAGCATATGTATTGTGCAAGAACATCAGTAGTTTTGAACGTAACTTATAAAAAATGTCACTATATAAAAAAATTAAAAGCAGAATTTCTTTAGGGAAAAAAGAGTTAGCATGCTTCCCTGAATCAGTTATCACTAAAACCATTACAAGCATAAGGTTGCCTCTTTCACAAAAGCTCAGAAACACTACCAAGCCAAGAGTTATAACAAATACAACATCAGTTTAATCAAAGTTTCCTAGAAGAGAAGTCCAGAGTAAGAGTATGAGAGCTAATTAATCATGCAGGAGACTAGTTACAACAGCGTGATTTTGATTTATCATTTCTACATTCTTTTAGGCTAAAGTTTCATTTCGCAATCTTCCTATTCCCTGAATAGAGAACATTTATACTAAATTATATGTACTGAACTGATTACTCTTATCATATCTGTAAACAAGCATAATGCACAAATAAATTGGAAAATAGAATTAAAAGAAAAAACCAAATCAAATAAACAAACAAAACAAAACAAAAAAAAAACACCAAAGAAAACCTCACACCAGCTTTTGACTGCACTTGAAACACATTCTCCCACCAGATTTGGTTATTTGGTTACATGGTCCAAATTGTGCTGACCAACATCATAGCACTCAGCTCTTAAACATTTACATGTACTGTGTGCTAAGCAGCTGCATGCATGCATACCTCCATCAGCATTATGATATATATGTGCCCACATGGAGGCTCAACCCTCTGTGATGTTTTCTCCTCAGTGGTAGGACGTCATGTGGAAATTGTTATGACTACCTATCGCAAATGGAGTATGGTCGGAGCCAAGGGAAGGATCAAAGACTCCCAAGCTCACCTCTCTAAACAGGCTCCAGATGTTTTCTGATGACTGCTTTATGTAGCTTCACCTAAATCAAAACATAACCTTCAGACCCTTTAAAAGCATGCACCGTTAGGATGTCAGAAAAATTTAGCAATGAAAGCATTACCTAATATAGACTCATTTTCTCTTTGACTTTCCTTTCTGTTAGACAGGACTGTACAAGATCCCCCAGAGGGATCCCCAAAGGTGGATCGTGTGGGGCTGGCACTGGCACTACCTGACAGCAAGACACTGTGAGAGTACGGCCAACAGGCAGGTCTCATGTTGAAAGACATAGAGGTGCTGGAGAGTGTCCAAAGAGCAAACAAGATGATTAAGGTCTGGAGCACAAGTCTTATGAAGAGCAGTTGAGGGAACTGGGGTTGTTTAGCGTGGAGAAAAGGAGGGTCAGGGGAGACCCTACCTCTCTCTACAGCAACCTGAAAGGTGGTTGTAGTGAGGTGGGAATGGCCTCTTCTCCCAGGCAAAAAGTGACAGGACACAAGGAAATGGCCGCAGGTTGTTTCAGGGGAGGTCCAGATTGGATAATTGAAAAAAAAATTTCACAGAAAGGTTTGTCAGACATTGGAACAGACTGCTGAGAGAAGTTGTTGAGTTACCACCACTGGAGGTATTTAGAAGACGTAGATGTGGCACTTAGGGACAGAGTTTGGTGGTGGATTTGGGAGGGCTGGATTAGCAGTTGGACTTGAAAAGTCTTTTCCAACCTCAATGATTCTATGGTTCCAAATTAATAAGTGTATACTGTGCTAAGACTCTGAGCAATTAAAGAACATATTTAAAAATTTGTAGTGAAATGTGTGCTGAGCTTATCATAGATGGAAATGCTTCCTTATATAGGGCACACACAATATGCTTGCTTCATTCACTTCTGATGGATTTGGAGAGTGCACATGTTCTGCAAGGGCAATTTTAAGTTCAGAGACAGCTTGAAAAATAGAGTGCTTCCTGTGGTTCCTTTTTTAAATCAAATTGGGCTTGGTAGGGTTATAGTACTTTCCTGAAAAAAACAAAATTAAATTTTCAGATATCTCCATGACTTGGTAACGTACCTCAAGAGTATTTGTCTTCCTCTGTCAGGGAAGGTCTTCATCAAGAAGACATTGGGAGGTAGTTAACAGACTAGGACCTCATTGCAGTGGGTGAAGCTAAAACAGAGAACTTGACACTTAAGCTGCCCTGAAGCTCCTCTGACTCTACCTAAGAGGACTAAGTTGTTCTCCACACATTTTTTGCTTCCATATCAGGGTACCATGAGCTCTGGCTGCCCTGTGGGAGGGAGCCAGGAGCAGAGGGTGAACATGGGTCTGGCAGGGTCATGACCTTCCCAGCCTGGGTCTGTCCCACAGCACTCAACAAGGGCTCAGGGACAAGATGGGGACCCAGGCCAACCCAGACCTTCATGACTATCCAGCAGGACCACAGTGACAGGGCAGGTCAAAAGGGCTGCTATTTGAAGGAGTGAGAAGTTGCACTGAAAATCGTATCTGCTGTTTTCTCCTCTACATTTTCTACTTCAGCAAAGAAAATTGGAAAGCTACAGGAAACCACATGGAAAACTGCAGACATACTGAAAATACTTTTCAGAAGCAGGTGCTGCCAAAAGAGTTTCGCTGTTAGCAACTGCCAGCAAGCTGCAAATTTGAAAAAGGCAGCAGTAGCCAGTTTGGGTAGTGGTCCAAATTCCAAATCCTCATTTCTCTGTGAGTTAAACAGATAACCTTTTAAGAGGTATTATCTGCAAATGCTGCAAGTCATACTGAAAAATGAGTCTACAATAGGGAAGCAATTTATCAACACTTAAAGCATAACTGCACTTGTAATTCTTTAGCATATTCTGCAGACTTGTCTTTTAAATGCCAGCATTTTTCCTTGGCATTCATGATGGGTTTTAGCTCAACCAGCTCTGTTGCTAACTCAATTTATGGCAAATAAAGGGAGATCAAATTGTTTTCTAGCCCTTGAGGCAATTTAAAGAATATCAAACATTAAGAAATTGGTTACAACTTTATATTTTGAATTTATGTCTGAACAGACTCTCTTATAGATGCAATATGGGGCACTTGGATGATGGACACATGAACAGAGGGATAGGTCTGAGAAAAAAATGGATTATGTGACCATCTCCAGAGGTTATTCTTCAATAATTACAGTGATACGATGTTGTAGTCTCAAAGGTTTGGGGGAACGTATGTTCAAGCTTTACTTACAAACTAGCTGAATTGAAGAATGATACAAGAAAAGGAATCATTACTAAAGCAAAATCACTGACCACTTCTGAGATGAGGGAACACTTTTGTGCACAACTGTAAGACAGGATTATTTTGATAAAATTTTCCTTAATCCAATTAATGTACTGACAAGCTGTCACACGTAATTATGCTTCTGGCCTTGCAAAGTCTTGTAATATATTCTTATGCCACTCACCCCAGTCTTGGAGACTGAAAAGAGTAATTTGTGAGCTGTGAAGTAATGAAGACTATTTTTCCTCTTTTTTAAACACTTCTTTGAAAATTGCAGTTCTATGTGTTTCATTCCAGGAATTTGGATCTAACATTACTGATAACTGCTATTTTTATACAAAAAAGTAACTTTGCCACTAAAAAAAAATTGCCTCACTTGCTTAGAGTTAAAAAAAAGAGGAAGCCAGACATCTACAAAAAAAGGCTCATTAACATGAAAAAATGTGACTGATTTCTATGCCTGGAGAGGTGCTAAAGAGAGAAGGTGGAGGCAAGCAACAGGCCACCACACATCTTAAAACCAACAAGAAGTCCTCAAATTAAGCTTTGTTTTAAAAAAAAACACATGATGGATCCAAACTATTGTAAGCTTGCTGGGACTTGTATTTTGTCCTTTAGTCACAATGAAATGAAAGAAGGAAAGTTCAAGCATGCTAATTTCAGTTAAATAGTCAGATTCTCATGAGGTATTACAATATAACTGGGACAACTTACGTAGTCTTTATGTAGATCCTGATCTCGGTGGACTAGACCCAGCAAAAATGCTAAAATTTGCTTCAAAGCAAGGGCATGAAATAGAGTAGACAGAGAAGAAAGAGCAGTAAAATCTTCAGATAAATAATTTTTAGGGGGAGATATAGCTGCCAAATTTTGAAATAACACTATAAAGCTGATAAAGTAATAGGTATTTTTTTAACTGTATTGGAAGTCATTCCGTTATATTTACTTTTTAAATTATTTTAGTTATTAATGGAGGTATTGAAAATTTCTTTTCAGGTTTGGCTGAGCACAAGACACTGAGGTTATTCATATAACCTTTGTCATCTAAAAGTCTGGTCTAGGATAATTACAGTCACTGGCAAGAGAGAGATCTCTTCAAATAATTTTCATCCTCCCCATCTCTCATGTTGACTATACAAGGAACCTGGGGAATTAACTTTGAGATAAC
The DNA here is from genome assembly GCA_036023395.1 of Myiotriccus ornatus. Lineage (NCBI taxonomy): Eukaryota > Metazoa > Chordata > Aves > Passeriformes > Tyrannidae > Myiotriccus > Myiotriccus ornatus. The sequence continues at coordinate 84,516,304 of JAYRBT010000001.1, read as the reverse complement.
AGACTTCCTCACTAAATAATATATAAGCCTTACACAAACAATGTCTATATTACAGTATACTAAAAAGTACCTTTTTCATGTACCTTTTATTTTCTCTTAAGATTAAATCTCTTCTTCATAAGGAAGACTTTTCAACAAAAAAAAATTAGTCAGTGTTGAATTAGGTATACAAAAAAACCATCAACAAGTCCTTCCAAATATGACTTACTCATAACTGCCTAACAAGTAACTTCTAAAACAAAGTCATTCCACATCATTGGTCATTGCATTCCACCTTGATTTATATGAAAGAGAAAAAATTTTAAAGCACTGAAAATCCCAGAGGAACAAATTAAAGAAACCAAACTGAATAAAAAGGTAACTTATAACAATACAATATTTTCTCATACGTTTGCAGAATATTCAGTGAAACCATTCAAGAATAAATGCAGTTTTATCTCACAAAGATGGTGCTCTTCCCTGCAATAGCCCTTCACTAAGGTTGTTGTGACATATCAACATGGACTTGACGAGTTTCAGGAAACTCATTCGACAGTATTGGGATCTGTTCTGCTACCAGACATCTTTTTCTGCCTTGAAAGGCCTTCAGTATTTGTAGGACCTTAAGGCTAAAACGTCCTAGCAGAAGCTATCTAATCTGTGTTAACAAACAACTTTAAAACATAGATTTTTAATTCAGTGCTGATGGGAGACAAATTTGAAACAGAAAATTTGAGTCTATAAGCATATTCAGCTTAAATTAAAAAGAAGGGGAAAAAAACCCAGCAGCTAAACAAACAAATAAAAAACAAAACAAAAACAAAAACAAGGATTATAAAAAATGCATTCTAAAGAAACTCTGACAATTTTATTGTCTCATGAAAAGTAGCATCCAAATTACATTCAGCAAGTCTCCTCTCACATGGTGAGACTGACCACACAACCAAAGAATAATAATGACATTTCAGCTTTCCTTCCTCCTGATTTAAGATCTATCTTTGTCCAGGTAAGAACATACTCCTGTGCACTGAAAAGACAAAAAAAATCAAAATTATGCCTCTCAGAGTTCAGAGAGAAATTCGGTTTCCTACATGGGAGATGGCTTTGTTCCAGCAACAAGGTTTAACTGTACATCATAATTCCTGATAGCACTTCTTCCCTCTCAGTCACACAGATGCCACTCCTTCCTCTCAGACACTGCATTCCCTTTGGCCCTATATAGAATGGAGTAACTTTGTTTATTCCATAGTCTCACAGAGGTGATTTCTTTCCATGTTGCTCCTGAAATAGCGTAGTCTTGATAATAAATGCCATATTACTGGCTATGAGTATTCTAAAAATCAGGACTGTACCAAGGCTAAATAAATCCTGGACAATGATCATCCAAACAAAATAGATAGGACTGTGCTCAGTAACCATGTGGACAATAACTCTTCACGTGCCCATGAAAGTTCCTGGCCATCCAGGAATGAGGTTACATCAATAAAACTTCAATCTCTGCTCCCAAAGAAAGAGAAAGTAGAAAAGGGAAAGTGTCAGTGCCCCTTACTTTAAAAGAAAATTCTTCAGCAAGGGATTATCTGCAGAAAAGGGGAAAGCCCATCCTGACATGGTTATGTCAGTAGCTTCTGTACCACCAGAGATGCTGCGGAGCACAGCTACTACAGAGAGTTAAAGACGAAAGAAATTTTACAGGTGTTTTGATTCCTCAAGCAAATACAGTGCCTGAATAATTTACCAATTGTCCAATCAAAAACACCTGTTAGCATTCTTAAAAGGATGAAAAAAAAAGGTATTTAAATTTGAAAAAAGCAAATCCTGTTATTTTCCATGTGTTGAACCAGACAGTTATGCAGCTATTTGATTATCAACTCAAACGGATCAAAAAGGTTTAGTGTTCTTGAACCAACAGCTCCTCCAAATAAGAGAAATCTGAAGTGTAAGAAAAGTGTACTAACAAAACACAGCATCTCATACATATTTTTTTCATTAAGACAACTCCAGAAACTATTGTCAACAGTTGCTGCATCAGCAAATGTCTTTTTTCATACGCTCTGCATGGGCGCTTTGCAAAAAAAAATTATCCACAAAATGTGACATAAGGAAAACTGAAGCATATTCTGACCATATGGAAATGTAAAGGAAAAAAGTGGATATTCAAGCAGCAGAACAATAAACAAAGTAACAAAACAAAAACAAAGCAAACAAAAGCAACAACAAAAGAGGACACTAAAATGCCCATAATCAGACATTTTTTTAAAAGAAGTTACTGTAGAGGTAGCCCTTCTGCACCTCAAGAATCAACACAGAATAATGGTTTTTCCTCTACATAAAAATAACAGTTTAAAGCCCAAATAATGGAATCATGTTTGAGTCACGGCACTTAAAAGTAGATTACAATTGAAAAGAAACATTTTAAAAACAAAGAAAGAGAAATGCTTATGGGAAGCAGAGGTCCATAGCAGAGAAAAAGTATAATTTTGTACTATTTTAAGATTACAGAACATGAAAGTTAATTAGAATAGTGGAAGAACTAAAGCTACAGGAATTATCTCCTCCAGTAACATTAGGAAAAAGAATGGCTGGAGAGAAAAAATATCATGACACATAGCAGAGTTAAAAGAACAGATTTTAACTTGAGACAAAAGCATATATAGACAAAACCTTAAGAGGACATTGATTTAGAAAGGGTGGACTGGATCAACATTTTTTCCTCATAGCAAGAGGTATGCTACAGTCTCATCTCTGAAGTGTTATTCCAGTTTATATATTAATTTATTTTGGTCCATAACCAAGTGATGTAACCACAACAGGACAAAGTATGCTCCTACTTGCAACTTTCTTGTTAATGAACACTAAATGTGATGTAGCCCACAAAACCCTGAAGACTTCATTCCTGAGGAGGTACATATGCAGCATGGATAGGATCCTGACAATTAACTTTTGGTACAAGTAAATAAATTCCATTACATATAAGGAAGCCAGTGTCAATACTTAATTTTGATCATCTCAAAGCATTATATGTATGACCTAAATCTTCACAGGTTTACACAGAGTTTAGCAAGTATAAAGAGACAGAATTCTCTATTCTCCATCCTGTCTGCTTGAGCAAAGAAAATATATGCTGCCAATGGATGCAACAAAAAAAACGCATATTTATATAATATTACGACATAGCCTTTCTCCTTTAGCTTAGAAGATTAAAGACACATCAGAGAAAACAGAAGGGTATTCCTTTTTACCCTCATTCTGGTTTTACTATTCTTTTTAGCAGACAGATTCACTAAATTCAGGTTTATGGTTTTCACCATAAGAGGTTTACATGATGAACCAGCTGTCAATAGATTGCTAAAGAGGATTGCAGGTCACATGTCACTGATACGGGTGAAGAGGTAGAGTGACTCATATCACTTCTAGAAAGATCAGAAACAAAACAATATTTGAAACTGCTTTTACTTTTTTACTTTCTCAGCAATAGAGAAAATAAATTACTTAAGACACAAGAATGAGTGGAAAAGTCCCTGCAAAATATTTAGCTACCCTGCCCAAGAAAGTACTGTAATAAACCAGGATTAGACTTCTTACAATAAATTTCTCAAAAGCCTAGTGCTTCCTCCTCAAACACCAAGTACAAAGCCCTGCCAGACACATCAGTTCAATGTAGCTGCCAGCATGGCCATCTGAGAGAGATGCTTTCATAATCCCCCACTGCCAGAGCTCCGTGTTGGGCAAGGGAGTCCTTACAGAAACTCAGCTCAAGGATACCAGGGAGTGAATGGCAGATGGTCTGTGTTTACTGTCTTTACTGACTAGCACAGAAAAGAGAGCAGCTCTGAAAGTGGGAGCAAAAGCCTTCAGCCTTTCACAGCTGCTTCTGGATGCTGCTGCTAATTCACAAAGAGTACTGACTCAGTGGCTTCAGCTGAGCTTCTGAAAACTGAGTGGCTGTAACTGCCAATCTGTTTCCTACTTCATCCTGCTCAAAAGAAATCATATAAAAATGTGCAAGGGAAAAAAAAAAAAAAAACCACGAAAAAACAAAACTCAAGTGCTTTACTTCTGAACCCACCCAGTTCTGACAGCCCTGGCTCCAGCTCCCAGTGCTGTCCTTGACTTAGCTCCAACCTGCTGTGGACAGAGCTCTGTGTGGTCTCTGTCTGCCGTTGGTCCATTAGCACAATTATTGCAAGTTGCCCCTGAAGCTCCATTAGCCCCTATGAAGCAGAGAATTGCTTGCTTGGTCACTGTCTGTAAGGACTTTGGTGACTCATTTATCAGCTTTTTCTGTATTTCAGAGAGTAAATCACTTGAGCTCCTTATGAATAGCAGGTTTTTAAAAGAGCCATATGATTTGCCAGACTACAGAATGTGACCCTAATTTTTTTTTTTTTTTTTACTTCACTGGCTAATTTATTCCATCTGCATTAATCTATTTTTCCATCAACTACATTCAATTTAACATGAACTTCAGTTCTTAAATGCATGACCATCGTTATCCGGGAAATTTTTGCTGCAGTTGATGAATGATTTCCAGTGCTTCTAGCACAAGAGGACAAAACACTCTGATGCTAATTAATTCTAACAGGAGAGACATTTAAAGTTTTGGGCGGATTGAAACATCCTGATCACCAGCAGAACTATCTTCTAAAACATCTGCTCTTAACAGTAAGCTATGAAAAGAAAAAAATGAAGGGAAGAAAGTTTCTTTCTGTACCCCTTGCAAGGTGAGATTATTTTACTCTATGAGGAATCATAGCCTTCCATGTTTTTATCTTGTTAACATGTCCTTTTCTTTTGTTCAGAAGACCAAACTGTAAGTCAGGGTAAGGAAGGAAAGCTGCTAACTCGACTGTCTGGCCTCCAGGTCTGGGATTCACAGGTTCATGCTCTGTTTTTAACTGCAGCTCTGGGTGGAGTTGAGGATTTTTTATCATATCCCAGGACTGATTGTATCAGAGTCTGCCTTACAACAACAACATTAACTTGCTTTTATCTAATTCACTCCATAGCTCACTACACCTTGCTCTCACTCTGTATTTCGTAATATTTCACCTTCACCCAGTATCCTTTTGTAGCTGTATGGAAGGGTTTCCATTCATCCTTCCAAGTATTCCTGCTGTCTCTGCATTTTATTGATATCTTTCCTTTCAAATGCTTCTTCTTCCACCTGTGTCTCAGAGTCCTCTCTCTTACCTCAGCATTTTTTGGTCAAATGCTCAGTATGAGCTAAGCCAACCAAGCTCTCAGCTGATCACCCTGACTGTTAGGAAAGACTGCAAACCCTTCCTGTTCTTCCTTCAGGCCCTCATATTTTCAACAGAATAATAAAAACAAAAACAAAATCCAAAAAGCTGATTATCAAGAAATTTTCTTAGAAAATAGAATACATGAGTTACAGTTGCTGTTTCAATTGATGTTTTATTATGTATTTCAAATGTTACATTGAAAAAGAAAAAAAAAATATTGCCTTGGAGCCTGGTGACTCAAGAATTAGGAGGTGTGTGTTTAATACCCCTCAGAGCAGAGTGGAGATTGCACATCCACCTCCTGTGGGACATTCACAGTAAGGGAGCCCCACTAGCACTACTTCTTTTTTGACTGTACCATGAAATAAAGCTGCTCTTGTGCTGTATTCTCTCCCTCTATGCTCTGCAAAGTTCGTGGGCTTCTGGTCTGCCTCAGGCTCATTGAGGTTCATGGCTTAGATTTAAATGACCCAAACTTACTGCATCGGTCCCTTTCTCAACTATTTTTGGCTTCACTTTCAGGTTTTGTCTTGTTCTATCCTTCAAGCCGCAGAGCCTGGGCCCACAGAAAATTTGCCATGTTTTCATGCAGACCATTTACTGCCTAACAACAGCTCCGCAGGGGCTGGCTATCCCCTTGGCCACCTGACGCAGTGGTATATGTAAGGACCATGGATTTCCAATGCTTTATTTTCCTTCTTCCTAGTCTCTGTCAGCAAAGACTCAATTGTTCTTCCTAACACAAAACTTTTGCACATCTCTGTAGTAGAAAAATTGGGACAAAATTGAAATCTCATAAATTATTAATTAATCTTATTATTTAGTATGATTTGACTACCTGCTAATGCAAAGTTATGATTTCTGCTAATTGTTTAGTATGCCAGAGCTGCCACCTGCATACATGCACATCAGCCAGGAAGGAAGCACACAAAACAATTTTTCAATGAAAAAGCTTCATGTAGAGATACTATCTGAGTTATTTGCTTCATCCCACATGGCTAGCTACTCCTCACGTCACCTATTTAAGCCCCAGGCATGTCATCCTGCTCAACTGTGACTGTCCTTGTGCAAAACATTTCTTTTCAAAGTCTGACTGACTGGTTGGCTTAACCCTTCAATGTAAAAAAAGCATTGCTGGCATTAAAGCCTTTCTTTGTTTAAAGAGCAGTTTACATGAGGGAAGAACTGTCCATGCCCAAAGAGGATTGCATCTTGTATGTTGCTGGCATCTTTCCACAACTGACCTAAGACATCTTGCAATTACAAACCCCACATAACCATATTATTAATTATTAGGAAAAGAGCAGCTGCTTGCAAAATTTAACAGTTTCGTGCAATGTCACAGGGACTCAATTGAAACATTTGATCTTTGGAGGTTAGTACACTGCAAGTTTTTCAGTGAGTGCTGAGTTCAGTTTTTAGCCTAACAATCAGAAAAATGTGAAGCGGTTAATTAGTACCCCCTGTTTCTTTCAATGGAACACTTAGACAAAACATTAAAAATGTTTTAAAGGTTTTGTTTACAAAATGTTTTGTCAGAATCAAAAAGCGTTTCAGTGGCTGCATGGGAGCTCTATGGTTTTAGTTTGTCAATGGCAGAACAGAAATTGTATTACATGACCAATGTCAGATACCATGAATAATTATAAGAAGTAAGCACTGAGATGATGAATAATACACAGCAACAAAGAAATCAAACAACTTTGCACTCAAGAAAACTTACTATGAGTGAGTGTTTCTGTATGTTTCATTAAAAGCAAAAACTATGTTAAAATCAGTCTTTTGCTGAACACAGCTCCTTTACTCAAATGAAGTCAAATCCTCTCCTTAAGTTACATCGTATAACCAGATTTCACTCTTCCTTCTATTACTACTGCAAGATGCCTTTTTCCCAGGAAATGGGAAACAGTGAATTAGAATGGGGCAGCAGAATCTTGCAATAACTTGCTTACCTACTGTGCATAATGTGGTCTTTCTGTTATACTTCCAACCATTCAACCTAAAGTTTTGCTAGAACTGCTTATTGCTTCTTTTGAGCTTTCTAGGTTTGGAATGGTATTTTATGACACAGTAGGGGCAACAGCAGGGAGCTCTAACCCAAGCTAAGAGTGTCTCAGCCGTCCCATGCCCCTACACAGTTTGCTCAAGCGTAGCCACATGCCTCCGTGTAAGCAACAAATATTTGAGAGAGTGTATTTAAAACCAAATGAACCAAAATAAATGAATTAGCAAAGTCGTGACTTTAAAACTTCTTTAATATTTTCAGTGTCATAGCATTTAGGGATATTCATGGGGAATCAAAACTCAGAAACATTCGCTATTGACAAGAAATGGAAAGTCAGAAGTGCCATCATTTAGGCAGCGAGTAAGATCACCATGAGTCACATAAGAATGATGAAGGTGGCAGTTTGCTGTGAAGTCATCTATCTGTCCTGAACTCTTATCTAATGTTTGTGTGGTTGACATGAAAAGTCAGAACGGTTCCTATACAAAGATGCAATTATGATGTGAAAATGATATTTTCCCTGTTTGACTGCTGAGCAGAAGATGATCCCAATTTTCTCTAATAGCCAAAGATCAAAATTAGTCTTAGATACACACAAAAAAATGTGGTTTTATTGGTTTTGAGGGTTTTTTTTCCTTCAGCCTTTTCCCCTGTCTGAAGAAGCTTTTAAATTGTCACATAAATTTTACTTATTTAGACAGAAACCATGTCTTCTTGACATCTAATTCTAAATCTCATAAACGTCTTTTAAAAGTAGCAATACATCAACATAATTAAAAATCAAAATTGAGATTTATAATCCCTCAAGGCTAAAGGCATAACTTCACTCTCATATTGACTTTTCACAATACATAGCTTATCCTCTCCCAGTTCCTCCAACTAACAGGAAATACAATTGCAATCTTTCCATTGTATTGCTACAAACCAAGAATTCAATAGACATTTTTAACTCACTGATCTTCTCCACTGCAGACCAATCTCCCTGCTGATTCTGGATCCACAGATTCAGGACAAAGAAAGAGTTGGATTTGGTTGATTTTTTTAAGTTTTTCTTAAATAAGTGAGCATTACATAAGTGAAATTGAGGGACAGGAGGAACGCTGAGACAAATAGTTTTGTTTGATAAAAAGCAAATTTAAAAAAAAAAAAAAATTTCCATTACTCCATAGATGAATCTTCTTAATCATAGAATATGCTGAGTTGGAAGGGACCCATCGGAATCATCAAGTCTAACTCCTGGCCCTGGACAGATCATCCCAAGAGTCACACCATGTGCCTGAGAGCATTGTCCAAACACTCTGTGACCACTTCCCTGGGGATCCTGTTACAGTGCTCAAACACCCTCTGGGTGAAAAATGTTTTCCTGATATCTAAGCCAAACCTCCCCTGACTCTGTTTCATGCTGTTTTCCTTGATCCTGTCACTGGTCACAAGAGTGAAGAGCAGATTTAATACCAGGCAACAATTATGTTCAAATTTACTCTTTAAAAGAGAACAATACTTTGAAGGTTGATTTTTAGCTCTCAAGGTATTTAAATCTCATATCATAATATATTAACACAGAACATGTCTAAAAAATACTCAGATATAGATTAAAGATGGCACAACATACCTATCTTTATTTAAATGAGAAAAAAAGAATAAGGAAAAAAAATTCCAAGGACTGTCATATTAAATGACCAGTAAATTCCAGAGCCAAATTCATCCAAATTCATCACACAGGAGTGGAGTAATGCAAAGTAATTGCTTACATGGGATTAAGAATTCCTATTCATCTCATTTCTATAGAGGTCCTTGATACTGACGAACTCCTAAGCCAAAAATATCTGATTTCACACCTTCCTGTGGATCACAAAGGAGGATTTCAGATTTGCTTAATATAAAGCTGTGCTGTTAAGTTTTTCCCACTGATGATGATAAGATCAGAGGGGCTTTTTGGAGGCCACATCCCACACATACAGAGACATGATGAAAGAAAGCAGCCTGTGTCTTTGGAGATGTCAGTGCTGACCTGAAGAGCATTGCCCATGCTGCCACAAAGCAGCATGGAATCTTCCAGCAAGGTAAGGAGCTCAGGAATTTGGCTGGGACCATTGTCCATTGACTACAAAAGTCACTTTCATACAACTGCAATAAAAAAGATCCTGGTCAAGCCGTTGTTTAAAGGCTGATGAAAATGGGAGAAATGAAAAATCAAAGTACAGATTTCACTGCCATTTCTCAGTACTTCAAAACCTTCATTTTTGATAGTCCAAACTACACCACAAATCAGTGCAAACATACACCTGGGCCAGGTGCATTCCTGCAGAACTGAATGCCACTGGAGATCCTTCATAGTCCACTTCAGAGAGGCATGCCTACATTTCCCACAGCAAGCAGGACTGAAGGAAGTAGGTTGCTCACAAGAAGGCAGACAGGTTTATTTCTGGGGGAGGGATGCTTGGGAAAGACAAGGCATTGAAGTGACCCAATGTGGATGGTCCAGACCTCCTCACAGAGAGCCATGGGAGCCTAAGGCAATGCAGTAAAAGCTGGAGTCAGATGGTACTGAGCTTCAATACGCAAAGTAAATGAGAAGGCATTTTGACAAGCAGGCAGCCTGAGAGAATATGGACTGACCACAAAATACATGCAGGATTGTACTGCAGTAAAACGGAAATATTCAGTCCAGAATGGGGTGGACGCCTACGTTCCCAGGAAAAGGGCCCCACTTAACTCAAGAACACTTTTCTCAAGGGTAATTTTAGAGACCAAGACAAATCCCTTGTCCTGTTAAATAGTTTCTTTGGAAAATCTTGTCTCAGTGTACATTTGAACAATTAAGAGAACCTAAGAATCTTATCCTTGGCAGATAATTCAGCAATTTACACTAAGTAGATACACTAAACCATACAGATGTGCCAATGTAGTGAAACTCTTAATGGGGAAAAAAAAAAAAGGATTTGGTGCCCTCTTTTCGAATCATGAATAGTTTTCTTTGCAAGAAACAGAACAATTTACATTAAAAGCTAATTCTCATTCTAATGAAACTAATCAAACAATTAGTGGGTCTACAAAGGTTTATCCATGTTTTAATTTGCATTCTGTTGAGTAGTCCCAATGACCTAAGGGTCATACTAGACGGGTCATAGAGGTCACATCAGTAATCTAACTGCACCTAATGTATGTTGGTTAAAATATGTGCTAAGAAGAGCCTGGTGAGTTTCATCTCCACAAAAAAAAAACCAAGAAAAATCAATATTGGAGGAGCAAGAGTTAAGGATCAACAAGAAGAAATTTCCCCCCAGAACTGGGGGGGAGCCCCAGGACTACAACTCCCACCAGCTATGGAGAACTACATGATGAAGAGGGAGAGAAGAAGAGAGAAAAACGAAAGAAAATTCTGGGTTTTGGATAAAAATTCTAGCTGGCTACAGGTAAGACCAGGGATTCTTATCTGCATTACACTTATAATTCACCTTAATTACATCATTAAATAAATCATATTTTAGTGTTTATTTACTTTTAATTAGTAAAAATAAATCTGATTTAAACATTAAACTGCTTTGAAATCTACCCTGTTTTTTCCTAATTTGTAGTCATGCAATAAAGTTCTCCAGCATCAGGTTCCAGAAATTGTGCTGGCACTCTACTCACCACTGCAATGTAAGCCATCTTGCTCAATGCAGACATCCCTAGGCAGCATTTCAAGGCCTGTGCTATGCAGGAGCTTGGGATTAGGGACAGCACTTCTCTCACTTTAGGCTCTGTCAAGTCACCTCTAAAAATTCTCAAAACTACCTGGCAAAGCTGACAGTCCACCCTGGCTGCCTTCTGCTCACTGTGGTTACTGCTGGCGCAAAACTTGTTCCATCCTGCTACCAAAGAGGTTTAACAAAGTGAACAGGTGAAAAAGAAATGTTCAAAAAGCCACCTGAAATATTTTGGGGTCTATGAAATATTTCTAAATACTTACAAATAGAATTGCTGATGTTGTATCTGTCACAACAGGAAAGATTAGCACCTCTGCCCACCAATCTGCACCTTTGCTGATGCAGGAGAGGATACTTGAGGAGCACACACACCTTGTACACTTGATAGGTGGTGTGTCAGCTGTCACAGTTGATGCCATTAGTGGCTGTTAGTGCCACTTTAGTGTTCACAGCCTTAGCTTTAATGATTCAGTTTATGGCTTTATGATGCATTTTTCTGAAACAGGTAAAGGGGTGGGATATGAGAAATGCCTCTGTGTTTTCTGACACCAAGTAGGGAAGAAAAGCCAACTGTCTGTTCTTGAAAACAGAGCAAAATTGGCCCATGTCTTCTAATAAAGCTGAGATTAGTTTAGAAATCCAATGATCCACAATCCCTCCATAGCAATTACAACTGCTCTGATGTCCCATTAAGCTTCCAGTTCTCCACATTGGTGAGAGAAACAATACTCAATGAATGTACAAGTCTGCTCTACAAGGAAATAAAAATTAATTTGGATTTGGAGAAGAAAATATTCTCTTTGTCCTTATTCTTACCTTCCCTGCATGGGCACAGGAGTGAAATCCTTCCCCAGAGCAATGCAGCCATCCTCCCCTATTGCTGATTTTTCACAGAGGTTCTGTGGTTCTCCAAGACTTGCTACCATGCCATGATACTCTTTTAGTAGATGCAGCTCATTGCAACTTCTGGTCACCGGTTTGGCTGCCACCTTTGCAGATAAAGTGGTTTGATGTGAAGATGTCTGATTCAGCTCCATCTCTTGTTGTCTAGAAATTGTACTGTCATCTTTGTTATCCAAGTACATCTGTCCCTGGTGGGTGTTCTCCTAAAGGAAGTGAAAACAAATATATTAGGATTAAATTGAATTGACTCAATGTTTACTTCAGTACAAGCGTGTTAAGAATGCCAAGGAGAAGATTTTTTTGAGTGTATCGTTGGATATTTCTCCTGTTGGTTTATTTCCACCAGCAACATTTCCAGTGTTTTAAACATTGGTGCAACTTCAAAATTAACCATTATAAGAAGTATTGAAACAAATAAAGACATGGGTCTTCTACTTTTTTCATGTCTACCCACAAATTTCCCATCAACTTGCACTGAGTTGTCTCACAAAATAAGCCAAAATCATCTCTGCATCTGTGGCACAATAGTCATCACTGCAGAACATCTTCCCAGCTTACATCTGCTTCACCACCTTTTACACCTTGCTTTACACCTGCTTCACACAGCTTTTCTCCAGCAGCTGCAGTGGCAGCAGTCCCGTGGAAGACATTGCTCTCCTCCCAGACCCCAGGTTCCGCTGGAAAGCCCTGTCATGCTGCTGATCTGCTTTGGATGATGGTCCCTTGTTAAGCAAAGCGCAGGTACTCGCTCCAGCAGTTGCCAGGGGCATTTATGAAATGTGAATCAAACCTTGATGAAAAGTAGGTTTCCTTATACAATTAATAATAGTGATTATAGCAACAAAAACCACTGCATAATAGTGAAAAAGCTTTTATGTTCTCATAATTAAAATTCAGTGTTAAAACTTATAAAAAACATTTCACAATCCAACAAAGTGCACAAGTCCAACATGATGACTGAGTTAAAGATCAGCCTGTCTTAAACACATGCTGTGGAGTTTAATCATGGGAATATTTCAGCATAAAGTGCCAAAGCCACTGCAGGGGACAGTAAGAGCTCAGGAAACAGGCCGTCAGCCTCCAACATCCCTATGGTGGGGGAGCACAGCCTTGTTAGAGCAGATACCTGCTCCTCCCTGAGAAGATCTCAGCACAGGACACACAGGTAGACCTGCAGGGTTGTGGGGCAAAAATAGCACAGTAATAGGGTCTGCTTCAGTCCCAGTAGGAGAAATCACTTGAAACAGAAATAACAAAAAGCTAATCATGATTTTGTGCAGATTTAAGCTCTCATGGCCTTGCAGGCTAGAAGGTAAGGGAGGCTACTAAAAAAAGGCTGCACATACAAGCCACCACAAACACAGGTCTTGGCTCCAAGCAAAGTGAGGCTTGCTAGCCAAATCTGAATCAGAAATTCCCCAGGTGACATTTCCTTCCCCAGTCCTGCATTTCTTTTTCTTTCTATTCTCAATGCGCTTAGTTCATATATCCTAGTCTTTTTCATCTGTCCTTACAAGTAGATTGACAAACTTGACTCTTCCCATAATTGCACAGTAGCTGGAGTACTGTCCAGTCCTAGTCCCCACAATTCAAAAAAGACGTGGGCAGACTGGAAGAGTCCAAAGTAGGGCCACAAAGATGATCAAAGGGCTGGATAAAAGAGTAAAGGATTTAAGTATTTTCCCCCTGCAGAAGCGAAGGCTCAAAAGAACCTCATTGTAATGTTCCAGTAGTTAAAAAGCAACTAACAGAGGACAGGCTCTTTCTTCACAAGGAGCCACATGAAAAAGAGGCAAAGGGTACAAGTTGCATGAGGATAGGTTTCATCTCAAAATAAGAAAGACACTTTTTACAGAAAGAATGACAGCAACAACCTCCCAGGGATAGGGTAGAGGTCTAATTGCTGGAGGTTTTCAAGACATGACTGAGCAGGCTGCTAAATCATCTCGTTTAAGCTCCCTTTCCCACAAAAGATTGGACCATATGATCTTTTGAGGTCCCTTCCAACCTGAGCTTCTCTACACGTCTATGTTTAACAGTTTGGAAATGATCAACATAAATAAGCCTTTTTTGATTTGTGCTTTCTTAATTTTCTCGAAAGGGAGAAAAATGAAAGGGGAGGTAGGGAGAGTGCGGTGAATTACTGAAATTAAGAAGGTAGCAGCTATTGGCTTCAGAGCATTCCTAATTTTAGATATGGCTAGCATATATCAAGAAATACTAAAGACACCACGATTTTCAATGGATAATACCGCTTCTCTAGATATTTCCATAAGGGGGCAAGCCCTTTTCTCACCTGGAGTAAGGAGCACAAACATGGATGAAGTAAAACCAAACACTGTCATTGAGCCAGTCCAGGGCTTCTCCATGGCCTGAAAATCATGGAGCTTTTGAAATCCAAGACAAAATCCTGAGTGAAAGTCTTGGAGAGCCAGGTTTGCCACTCCAGCACTGTGGAATCTAAAGTTGGAGGTGTTGGGAGGGCCAACACACACCACACAGAGGCCACCACTGCCCCATCAACACTTCCTTGTCATCACTGGTAGCCTGCTGCCCTACCAGGCAGTGGTTTTGCCTGTTTTAAAATTGCAAACTGCCTTCCTTCCTTCCTAATAAATAACTTAGAAATGCAAATACTTCCAAATCCAAGTAGAAGAGATAATTGTTTTTGTCTTCAATATCACTTTATATATTTACAAACTGTTTTATTAAGATATTCTGTAAAACATAATAGAGATATCTGCCTACTTATTCCATTTTTCATTACATTTGGTTTGTCTGAGTGTCTGCTGTGAAAATACATAGATTTTTTTAAATGATGTCATGCTATGGAAAAATTAAACCTACAGCAACTCAGGTTGTACTAGTTTTTAAGAGATGAAAACCTGAACACAACCTTTAAAATTGATTATTTTTCAACCCATAAGTGGGATTTTTTTTTTTTTATCTTGAGGTGAACAGGGACTGAATCAGTCAGACTCTCGTATGTACAAAGCCTTAGCATGAAAGACATCTATTTTCAGAATTAACATCAGTGAAGAAATAAAGAATGACAAGGAAGAAGGTTTGAGAGAAAATTTGATGTCTAGATAAAAACTCATAAACTGCATTACTGCACACTCACAAAAGCTTTGCAAAAAGATAAAATAATGCAGCATTTTGCCACAAGAGACAGGTTTGATTGTGATTATCTACATGGCTAAAACATTGCTAAGGCAACTATCTCCATGGTATCCTAGCTTCTAAGACATCAGTGCATTTACCATTCAAGAAATTCTCAAATGATCACATTTGTCTCTAGTTGCAAAACTTCACTGTTATTTCTTTTTTTTTTTTCTCATCTTGCAATGCCTCCATCAGCAATTAGACATAGGTGAGATATTATCATGGGAAGGTACAGAGAGATTTTAGCCAAGAAAAGTTCGTTTTGGGTACATTCTGGAGCTATGCATTGGCAAGGGTTTTTTAGCCACAACAACATGTTGATCCAGCAACCATCCATCTTGTGTTGGTATAATACAGGGTTAATAAAGAAACAAAACAATTGAAAGGGCTAATACAGTATTTAAACCATGGGTTTTATCCCTTTCATCCCAGCCCAAGCAGCTGAGCATCCACTTTTAAAGTATTAGTGGAAAAGTAATTTTTTCTTCAACTTTTTAGGTGCAAGTAAGATAAACAGGTAATGTTATTTTATTTAAGAGGCTTTGTGTAGCCTGCTTTTTGGTTGCAAAACAAAAATGCTGCAGGTGAACTATGTATCTGGTAATATATCATCATTTAAAACATTATTTTCCTGGGCATCAATAAGCACAGCATAGCATTTTAGCAATCAAAAATTAAGAATTGAATCTTAGGGTCCATGAGGCTATGAGATATCACAACTGCTCCGGGTAATGCCCAGGAATATCATGTTTCCTGTCTTGCCGATCTTTTTTATTTTGCAAGGCACTTCTCCCACCAAGACTGGGGGGAAAAAAAAATATTTCCTCTGCACTAAGTGCACTTTCCCATTATCAGGCAGAAACTCAAATTCTAAAAAACTACTAGCTAAGGAGGGATGCATATATCCTATATATACATCTCCCTCCAGGTATGCATCTCCCAACAGCTTCCTCACAAGTCAGACAGCTGATGATACACTGGCCTCCCGTGGCAAAGACACCTGCAAGTGGTCACAGCAGCACAGAGGTGAGTCGTTATTCTTAGCCTGAAGCCTGGAAAAAGAGAGTAAGACCAGTACCACAGCTCAGAAATCCTCCCATCGCAGGCTTGTCTTTGCGTGGCCACTGACACCCATATCCCTGGCCCTGCCGTCCTGGGGACAGGTAGATGAAAACTCAGCTGAAAACCTATCTCTAGAGTCACAATCTAAAAAACACACACACAACCACTGCCAAAACACACAAATTCATATTTATTTATTTTGAGTAAAGGAAGGGTACTGAAGTGTCTGATGTTGCAACACGGAAAAAGAATTCTTTGTATTTCTTAATTGGTGTATTTTCTCTTACAAATTGGAAGTGTTTCTAGCTGTAGGAAGGCAGCAAGACTGGTTTGGGCATATAAATCTCTTTGATATCCAGGATTTCACAGTTCCTTCCAGTAATGTTGTTTTACAAAAAATCCTGCCTATCCTACATATATGATCCCCATTATCCCATAGGGTAGCATTAGGGATTGCACAGAATAATGCTGCGCAGAGCAGCCCTCTTGCATGACCAGCTGGGAAGACAGCAGAATATGGTGTACAGAGTGGGGTTGCAGGACAGGCTGTATCAGGTTGGTACTTCTGTCTCTTCCATGTTTTTGGGGTTGTCTTTTCTTGCCATCCATTGGTGGCAAGAGGAATGATAGCAATAGACCTTTATCATTATACAGTAAACATACAAATAAGACTCCTTGAAGCTCATGTCTAAGATGATTAGGACTCCCCATTTAAGTTCCCCATTAATTCTTAGCCCAGGGTTGTGGGGAAGACTATTTAGCAGGTGGAAGTGGAGTGATGGGCTATAAGAAGCTTCGTCTGCATTGGGCTGCCCAAAAAGGAATTGCTTCAAATTGTTCCCAAAAAAGCTGTTCCCAGGTGGTGGTTCCCAGGCACACCAAACAGTTAAAGCTCAGATACCTTATATTCTCTTTCATCTGGTTGTAAAGTGTTTAAAATATCACAATTACAAACTGGAAGAATTTAACAGCTTTCAGCCAGTTGCTGCATTTTCTTAGCAAGGGTTCCTTAGGAGGGTGTTTGCCTTAGAGCGTTTTCCTGATCCATGTACTACATGGCCAGACCTGCTGGATGTGGGGCAGCATGGAGCCATCTTCTATGGCCTCGCATTTTATGCTGTCCATCTGGGATGGACATTCAAGTGCCTGGTAAAGGGAGAAAAGGATCCAGCTACAGCACCCTGCAGGAATTTAACAGAAGACCCTAAATCTTGGGGCAAGATGGTCTTTGCTGAACTTTATTGCCTTCCTGCAGCTGGGAGGCAGCCTGTGCTGGAGCAAGGCTCTTAGGGACTTCCCAACTCAGCGAGAGTTCTGGCATCTTGCTGTTCAGATCTTGCTGTTCAGACACTGCTGCTTTGATCCTGATGCTCAAAGCCAGAAGCTCAGACCTTACCGCTGAGTTAAGGCAGCAGCCCCTGGTGCACACAAAAGACCTCGACTTTGTTAGTGTCTGGGCTGCTTGCCTGCCCTTCTGCTCACAGAGCTCAACAAGCCTGATGAGCATCGAGCACCACAGCTGTGGTGAGGACTCTGAGCATAACAGGACACAGAAGAAAACTTGCTGAACTCAGAGTCAAAACCTGGCCCCTGCAAATGGTGAAATTCCCAATCTCCTCTACACTCAGCTGATGATGCTGCAATCCAGCACCTGGAGACACGGCCTTGCCTCCTGGGGACTGCCTCCTAGTCTCCCACAGAACCCGGGGGAGATATGGGAACAGAGGCCTTGCAGGATGGAGGTCTCTCACTGCAGTGAGGTGGTGGCTGGGGTAGAAAGTCCTAGGTGGGAAAGGGAGTGCGTAAATTGGGATGGAGAGTCAGAATAAGTAAGTGGGAGGTCTGCACAAGGGAGGTGCTGAGGAAAGCTGATGGCTTTGGGCTTGGCTGGTAACAGGGTGAATGCAGGGAGTTCAGGGGTTTATTCTACAGACGTGATTCAAACAGCTTAAGAGGAGAGACAATGTGCAAGGCCACAAGGGGGGAAAAAAAAAAAAAAAGGGAAAGAAAAAAGCAACATTGTGGAGAAACCCCCTGCAGGCCATACGCGGGTACAGGCTGCCGCCTGCCGGCTGCCTGACCGCCGGCCGGGAACGGGTTTTGCCCGGAAAAAATCCTCCTTACTAGCGAGTCCCGTTTTTAAAGACAAGTGACAGAGGAGGCTCCGCGCCCGCGGGCCGGGGGGAGCTGCAGCATTCGCCTAATTGTACGTGGATAAAACATCTGTAACTAGTCAGCAGAAGCTGTTTCTGCAGATGCCGGAATGGTTTGACAGGGCGTCCCGTCGTGGGCAGGTGTGATAGGAGGTGGTTTGTCAGTGGTTCACGCACAGACTACAGCAGTCAGGCCAGATGGACCTTAAGAATTTCACAGATAGAATCACAGAACTGTTTGGGTTGGAAGGGACTTTAAAGACCATCTAGTTCCAACCCACCCCCCTGCCATGGGCAGGGACACCTTCCAATAGACCAGGCTGTTCAAAGCCCTATCCAACCTGGCCTTGAACACTTCCAGGGATGGCGCATCCACACTTCTTGTAGCAACCCATTCCAGTACTTCACCACCCTCACAGTAAAGAATTTCTTCCTTATATCTAATCTAAACCCACTTTCAGTTTAAAGCCATTCCCCCTTGTCCTATCACTGCTTGCCCATATACAAAGTCCCTCTCCAGCTCTCTTGTAACTCCTTTAGGTACTGGAAGGTGCTGTAAGGTCTCCTCAGAGCCTTCTCTTCTCCAGGCTGAACAACCTCAGCTCTGTCAACCTATCTTCATAGGCAGGGTGCTGCAGCCCCCTGATCACCTTTATGGCCCTCTGCACTTGGTCCAACAGGTCCTTTTCCTTTATGTTAGAGGCCACAGAACTGGATGCAGTACTCCAGGTGGGATTTACCTTTTAGGGAGTCCCATCTGGTTCGACAGAAAATGGTAGAGATTCCCATCATTGTCTGGGCAGTAAGTGATCATTCCAGTTCGAAGATTCATTTCCCCATGTAAGAATTACCTTATGCAAAAGATCCCCATAAATTAGGATTACGCTTTTTTTAAAGAAAAATCCTACCCCTGAGTGTCTATGTACCAGTGCTTGGCTCTTGCACAGTGTTTATTTTAAGGAGCTGGTTTGGGAGTCCTTTAGAAGGAGCTTTTGATGAAGGAAAAATGTAAGTGAAGAGCTACCCACCTCGACATTAAGAACAGGGAGCACTGTAAGCATAATGACAATCAAACAAGAAAAAAAAATCCAGATAAAACCTACATTAAACAGTAATTTTCTTTTTCCTTTCTTATTACATCTGTCAGAAAGGTCACTACGAAACTCATTCAGATGAATAGACAGATAAACAAATTGCAATATGTTGTAATGTCAGCCTCTCCCTCAGCACCACTTTTGCCTCCTAGGTCCCTGTAGAACCCATGGAGAGAGTGAGAGACACTGACCACCCAGCCACCATCTGACTCGTGCTGCAGGGGATCCCTGAGACGGGGTCAATGCACTATGTTTTAGGAGTGCCTGTACCTCTCCCTGACCACCAAGAGACCTGGGCAGAAGGAGATGTTGAAAAGACACGGTGTGTTGTAAAGACATCTCATCTTTGGGGATCTCATTTCCAGAAATATCACTGGCTTAGCATTAAGGACTGGAGTCACTGGGAACATGAAACCTGTAGCTCCGAGTAATGCTGTACAGTTACTGGGACCAATTGAGAGGCTTGGACCTTCGAAGACTTACTGAATGCTGTCTTGCTGGATGCTGTCATATCACTGAACCAGTGCATACACTGAAGTAGACTTCTTGCTGGTAGCTGAGCAAGTAAAGGAGGAGGGAGGGTGAACATCAGTGTTAACACAACAAGCCACCGAACAACTTATTCTGCCAATGCTATTAAGTGTGATAGTTACATGATCTGTGCACAGGACCTGTGAAGCACCTTCACTGGAATCAAAATGGTGCCCACAACTCACACAAAGAGGAGAGAAAAGCAGCTAAATACTATCTACGGTTATGAGCCCGGAGATTCAAGGAGCTGTGCTAGAAGTAGGCTGTAACAGAAGGAGGATGGTGCAACTTTGAAAGACTTTTTTGGATTTAGGTCTTGCTTTGAAAAAAAAAGAAGGAAACCCTAGAAGACACTTGCAAAATATAGCTAGACACCCTACAGCATGTACAGCTTACCCTGATTAAAAGATGCTGAAAAATCAGGCAGATCTGAAAGGAAAAAGTCTCAATCTCCTTCCTGTCATGACACAAGTGTAAACCTAGAGAGGGTTTCCTTCTCTTCTTAAGCTGTGAGAGTTGCTTTTTATGCCATAAAGTTAATGTTTCTGTATTCCCTTTAAAATGAGATCAACAGCAAATGCCTTGTCTCAAGAAACAAATAGTTTGGTGAGATGACCAGGGCCTTTCATGGCACTTCTGTGTAAGAATGTGAAATTATTCACACAAATGAGTAAAATTTTAGCATTATAGCTCTGCTAGAGGACTTCTGAGAGCTTGATACTTCTCTTTTGCACTTCATAATCTTTCTTTGCATGATCATGGGAAGACAATGAGATCGCAGTTCACACTGAAGAGCTTCTGTGGGTAACTGCTGATGTCTCGAGGTAGAGAAGAGCAAGAAACACCCAGTCCAACAGCCTCGGTAAGGGTCTGCAGTCTTTCCAGCTGCCATAAGCAAACACAGCACAGGACGAAAACAACCCAGATAGGACAGGCTGTGAGGAAGGACTACTCTGAAGTCTGAAATGTTTTCCAACAGATCCTTGTAGATTATTAGAGACTGGGGATGTTACTTTACTTTAGGTTCTTTATCCTTCAAACATGTCAAACTATATAGCCGTGCTCTATCCTGTTACTGGGTGCAAATGAAGGTTTTTATAGATTCCTTTTTTAGTAATGAACAAGACAGTAGGAAGGCGTTGATTAGGTGACACTATTTTTAAATCATTAAAATAAGCCTGGTTAGTTTCAGCTTTTTTTTCAGAAATAAATAAATAAATCAGGGAGTAAAGTGAAAAAATAATACCTATATCAAGGGTTGGGATTTTTGTTAGTTTTATGCCCACATTCTACTAATAAATGTTACAGATGCATAACAAATTATTCTACAGACTTTCAAGCTGAACACCAAGTTCCCTAAAACAAAGTGCAGAAAAAAAAATGTTATTGCCACCTGAATGACATGTCTAGATGATTGTTATTCCCACAGTGTCAATCGTTCCTATGTTTAACTTGATAAACTGCAGGTGCAGCCAGAATACTGATAGACAATAAGCGAGAGCTCACGTCACATTTCTCCTGTCTGCTGTTAGCCTAAATTTACTTCTTGGAAAAGATGATGATAAGGAATCTCTTTGCACAAAGGAACTAGAGCCTCCATGTGCCTTGGCAGCTGTACCACAGAAAAAGGATAATACCAACAGGTGCAGAAGAGTAGAATTCAAGATATTGCTGGTTTCTCCTTTATTGCAAACATGCAGCAAATCAGAATGAATCCTTTTCCTGGAGACCCAGGTGTGAATGGAAGCAACAGTGAGATAGACTTGAAGTTTTCAGCTGCTCTCTTTGCCCTAGTATTATCAGACTGGAGTTGGGTTTGTGAAATGCCCATTGGTGCAGCAACTTCAAGTGGTAAACAAAGGAGCATACTACTTTTGACTATATAATTATACCTTTGAAAATGATTGTAAAATTTTCATAGGCTGAAAATATGACTGGAGTTTTTACTTAACTAGCTCCCTTAATGTCCCCTCTTTGGTTTAATTATCTCAGATGTATTATGACCAGTGTCAACAAATCATGTTATTTTTACCTGTAGTGAAGTATTTTGTATATATTCATTTCCATATTCAATGCCTAAAAAATTTGCAAAAAAATATTTTTGTTTACTTTTTAAAAACATTTTTTTATTTATTGAAAGAACTGTTTCCTTCCTGTACTAAACAGTTTCATGGCTATATTCAGAAGTTAATCATCACCACAGGATGAAACTATTTCCTGTTTTACTTTTATTTTTGCAATGAATGCAAAAATATTACTCTTCTGAGACAGTCATGGCAAAGAGCAAAGCACTCCAGGAGCCAGACAGGGACTCCGTAAATGGATGCAGCTGTACTGATTTCAGGCATCATTAGTATTTTTTCTTTCCAGACAGCCAAAGGGATTTGGTTCTGTTCCTATCAAAGTTTTCGCTTTGATTTTAGCTGGGACAGGGTCAGAACTAATTGAGCTGGTAAGTCTCAGTTTGGATTAGAAATTTCAGTGCTATTCTAATAACCTGCTCTGGGGTATGAATTAAAAACAGACTGAGCCTACACTGAGCAAGCAAGAGTGAAAATGAGAGCAGACGCATTCAGAACTTTCTTTTCTGGACTTGGGCACACCATTAGCACCCTCCTGCTGTACATATCTTTTTACCTCCCTCATTGCAAATGAGCTTTCTATTATGTACATTCATATGTCTTATTTGCAAATGTTCAAGCACTAGAAGGACACACAGCATCTTCAGTGAAAACTGATGTTTTTGTGCTGCTGAGTTGATTGGTTTATGTTATAGTCCTGACAAATTAACTGTTCTCTCAGTGTTAAAGCATTCTTACAAAACCAAGAAGCTGAAAACACATACTATGGGATGTAGATTTGTGAAGCTGGCAGCTTTCTGGAGTGTTAAAGCTTATGAAAATCCAAATCCAAGCTAAAATGTATGGAATGTGAGCTGCGATTTAGGGTTTTATCCAAAATACACTGAGGCTAGTGAGAGTCCTTCCATTGACTTCACTCAGCTTTGTATCCCACCTTTCAAAGGCGAAAAGCAGAGGCTTGAAATGCTTAACTTGCGGGAGAGGTTTGGTTACAAAAAGAAGTTGTCCAAGTTCATGACTCCAAGGTAAACCTAAGTGATGCAATCTCAGGGTCAGAAGGTCAAAATTACACAATGGAATTGCACCCTTCATGTTGTCAAGTTGGCAGCACAAGCAGAGGAAACATGGAAAGGGTAGGACACTAGACCAGCCCCAACCCACATCAGAAGAGGAGGTCTATGAGTAGCAGTGCTGACACTGGTGTATTTCTGTTTTCTGGGACTGCTCCCTGTAGACCACAGTGTTTTTCTCCTCCCTCACCCATGGCCAGTGCTCTTCTCATGCTGGTGGGAATGTGATTATTATATTTGGGTGAATTGTGAATTGTTGTATTTAGGTATCCCTGGAAAGAAGATATTTCAAATACAGCACAGAAACAGAACTTTTGTACCACAGAAAATGGGAAGAGCAACAAAATCTCTAAAGTGTTGAAAGAACTTAAGTGTTTCAGTGACTGGGGACTGCTTTAAGCATCTAAGAGGAGGGGGTGGGAAGCCATAGCCTAGCAGCTGCTGGAGACAAGATGGAATTTTCTGCTCCCTGCTTTACTATACGTTTAAGCTCGTCTCAGGGCTAAGGTGTGCTTTGTCAGCTAAATATTATTTGTCCATCAGGTTTCATGCAACAAAGCTGTAAATTATTTTGATCCTTTGAGGAAGTACATTACACTAATAACAGTAACAGCCTTTGTTCAGCAACATCTTCAGCCTACGTGTCAGAGTACACCTGAGTGTGTTTGCGTGAAAGGGGAACAAGAGTGACCTCTCTGTTGAGATTATGTTAAGCAAGCTGCCCCCAGTGAGCAACTGTGTTTTTTGGCACTCATGGAAGACAGTGCATTCCTGGGCACAAAGTTCACTGCACAGAAGAGTCATTAGTGAGCCCTTACGTGAATCCCTCCAAGTCTCCAGAAGGTCTGCAGCAAGAATGCATTTCTGAAGCAGCTGCTTAAAGATCTGAGGGAAACTTGGCTGGAAGAATAGCCACATGATCCTCCAGCCCCTCGAGTATTTTTGGCTTTCAGATGCTAAGTCCAACGTGACATGACAGCCTTACACAACTGAAAACTCACGATCAACCAACAGAGTAAGTGGAAGGTAAGCAGAGTGGGGAAGGACATGTGCACCCACCTTTCCCTTTCTTCTCAGTTTTTCAGCCTCTAACAGTTCAGATGAGAGTGAAAACATGCCACAGTGATTCTGGCTGTGGTGCGGGGCAGCACAACAGCTGCAAGCAAGTCGTGCTGAGCATGCGTGAGCACTGTGAACATTTTGTGTCAGGGCAGACCTGAGGGCACAGCCAGCTCCAGACTTTCAAAAAGTTTTTTATTTCTAGAGGTTTTATCTCTGTCTCTAGCTCTCCAACTTCACACTATCACTTTAAAAATCCCTATTGAAATGTAGCCCCTGAAAAATATAATTTTCAGGTTATAGAGCTCAACAGAGGCCTGGAAGAAACTATCGTTTTGTGGTGTGACAATTGCTATCACTCTGCTCTTTGTCCCTATCCCTGTATTCTGGAGATGTCACCCTATTCTCACTGTGGGACACAGGTACAAATAAGGGGAAAGGAGACAAAACGGTAGGGGCTGACACTCACACTAATTGCTCTATTCCCAACCATATAGCTAGAACAAGATACATTTGCACTTACCCTAAATCCTATTTTCACTGTCAAAGTGGTGTAAATTAATGGTAGTGTTGGTGGGAATAAGGACTATTTTCTTCAAAGAGATAAATTTATCTCTCTGAAGTTCACAGAATAGAGATTTTTTTTTTCCTGATGAAATCTGGAAATCTTAACCTAGAAGTCATAAGAAAGTGAAAGACAATGACTAGATAATTTTGTGCATCCTGAAGTCTTTAATTTAATCATGGATCATACTTCAGGAGATCTGAAGATATAATGTACTATTCAAAGATATGTATGAATTTCTCATCAAACTGCAGACGTTTGTCTCTTCTGCTTCAAACAATAATTGCTAGATTATCTTCAAAGATAATTGCTAGATTATTGATAATCATTAGATAAAAGAGTTCATCTGATTATCGAAGTTAGCAAAATTTTCCTCACAGCAGAAATAATTCTGAGTTAATAGAGCGACAAAAAATTCTAAATAATTAGTTTTCTCTGACAGCCAAGTAGTCTGTATTTTAAAGCTAAGTATCAGTTATTTGAAAGTAAATCAATTCTCTTTGATGCTCAACTAATGTATTGCTTAGTAAAGTCTAAAATTTTTTGAAACTGTTCATGAAATGTGTTGCATCCAAAATTATAACCTTTTTTTTTAAATGGTACTTTAAAGCAGTCTGTAGGTAGAGGCAGAATAATCTGATTATCAAAAAATGAATTAGTTTCTTCTCTGTTGCATTAAAGACAAAGTGTTGGAGCTCTGGGTTGGTTTATAGAGCAGAGAATAATATATGGCTAAACAAAACCAATTCACATGAAGGGGGGAAAAGCTGCCTGCCGTCTGTGAATGACTGATAAACATATGAAACATTTGTAAAAGAACATGTAGCTTTGTTCCTTTCAAAATTTAAGGATAAACAGTAACAACTATTTAGCCCAAGTAGTATTGCTGGAACTGGTGTAAGAAGTTTCTCTTGGAAAACACAGACATCTTTAGTTTAGGTTTATATGCCCAAAAATTATTGAGATACATTTACTTAACGGACAGCATTGTCATTTGAATATTTTATACCTGTAAACTGTTTTTAAGGTAGTGATCTGGGCCCGTTCTGAGCAAACAGCTCTGTAAACAGACCTATGCAAATAATAGGTCTAGGAACAAGGAATGCAGTCTATTTACAGAAGAAAAAAAATGAAGCTATATAGCAAAGAGCTGTGGCCCTAAAAAATGCTTCAGCATTTAACAGACAAAGCAAGTCTACAGTCACCTGCACCATGTAGCAAAAGGACAAATACAATCCTTGAACACAAGTCCGAACAGTGGGCAGGAATTGAGACCGCTTTTTTCCCCCTCCATGCAAGAATTTGTTACCCACCAAGTGTTGGGTACAATTCTGGGGCTCTTCTTTTGGAATAGAGTTTTGTAAGGAGGGAGGCAGTACAGAAAAAACATCTCAATGAAAATAATTCAAGGGCTGGAGAGTTGCCTTACCAAAAGAGAGATCAAAGGTATTCCATCTATCCCAATTTTTAAAAGGAAAAAAAAAAGATGGAGCCATGACTCATTTGCTAGGCCACCTTCACAGAGTGAAGGTGCTTGAACTTAGGGGACAAGGCATAACAAAAAGTAAAGGCTGGAAGCTGAAGCCAGATAAATTCAAAAAGGAAATACAGCCCCAATTTTTTATTTTTTTTTTACTTCATCACATTGATTAAGTACGGAAAAAAACTACTGAGGACAGCAGCCTGGCAATATCTTCTTGACTAGAGCTATCAGGGGGACATCTACTCAGACAAGGCACACTGCTCAGTCCACATCTTGGAAAACTGGCTGAAATGTGCAAATGTGTGATAACAATGTGAGAGATGGAGCCAAGATTCTCCCTCAAGCCCCAGATGCTATCAAAGTCTGGCTGTACAAATTTCTTTTTGGTCCATGATCTCAAATTCATTTGAGGTTAATTTTTGAGTTCAGGAAATAAATCAGTCTCAGTAACAACTGGAATTTGGTTTTTCAGACCTTGGCTTTGCAGATCTTTGATAACAACTGGGGAGAACAGAAATGGTTATCACAGTAGAAAAAAGTTGTTTCAAAAATCCTTACAGTAGTCTGTTCCTTTTGGACCTATAAAGCCTCTAGAAGGCTTAGGTTAAAAAAAGCACCTGGTTATGGAGATTTTTCAGTACATTTTCATGCTTTAAAAGCAATCCTTCTGCCAGCAATTTTTGATCTAATACTGTTATTTATAGAGCCACTTCAGCAATGAAATAGGAAGCTGTAATCACACTCTACATGCTTTGGCAGTCCTTGACACAGGCAGGGTGTCTGAGAGGTACTGTATTCAGACTATCTTTTTTTTCCTTTCTAATAATAATAAAAAAGATAATAAAAATCTATCTTCAGAGTTTCTCTATAAAAGGCAAGAACTCATTAGCTGAGAGACACACAAAATGAAAAGAGCTTATTACTCTTCTGTGATGAAGATACCAAGTTTAGCCAGACATTGTATTTTAATTGGATTTTCCAGCAATAAAAGAAGACTCTCAAAACAAACCCTCCATGGGAGGAGAGGAATGACTCTGCTCTTTCTCTATGAGCCCCTGTGGCCAACAGGATGTCTCTGTGTCTTTGACCCCCATGATTCCAGCCTCAGTGGAACAGCTCACTCACCCTCCCTGTAGAGGAGGAAGCTGATGATGATAACTGCTGGTGAATGAAGCCTCCCCTCCCACTCCCAAGGTGCTGAACCTGCAAAAATACCTTCCAACAGGCCATGCCAAAGAGGGACTTAGTTATCTTTGTTCCTCTCATCAGCCCAACCCTTGTTTCAAATCTGAAAGGCCTCAGCCCCTGCTTCTTGTGAAGCTGCTGAAAGGAACCCTTCTGCCCCAGAGCAGCTCCCTGGGTTCAGGCTCCTGCCCCCAGCACCCACACATGCACGGGTGCTCTACCGCAGCACAAGCAGGGATAGTCCAACAACCTCGCAGAAGAGAATTAAAATCATGCTGTGGTTTTAATTCTCTGTGTGGCATAATAAGGGATTCTGGAAAAGGAACATAGAGTGGCTTTTCTTCCTTTTAACAATCAGAGTGCAGGTAAAAAGCTCATGGCAAGCTGCTTTCTCACATAACTTTATGTCTTCTGCTCTTCAATACCTTTTCTAATGACAAAGTCACTGAGATCGACTGCTCCCTCAGCAATGTGGGATGATTGCAGATGACACAAAGTTGAGTGGTGCAGTTGACACAACAGAAGGAAAGGATGTCATCCAGGGAGACCTGGACAAGCTTGTGAAGTGGGTCCATGAGAACCTCGTGAAGTTCAACAAGTCCAAGTGTAAGGTGCTGCACCTGGGTCAAAGCAATCCCAGACACGAGCACGGACTGGGAGAAGAAGTCATTGAGAGCAGCCCTGCAGAGAAGGACTTGGGGGTTCTGGTGGACAAAAAGCTGGACATCAGTCAACAACGTGCTCTTGCAGCCCAGAAGGCAAACCACATCCTTGGCTGCATCAAAAGGAGCATGACCAGCAGGTCGAGGGAGGTGATTCTGTCCCCGCTGTATTCTGATCTTGAGAGACCCCACACGGAGTACTGCATCCATCTCTGGAACTGCCACTACAAGACAAACATGGACCTGTTGAAGTGAGTCCAGAGGAGGGCCACAAAGATTATCAGACGGCTGGAGCATCTCTCCTCTAAGACAGACTGAGGGAGTTGGGATTGTTCAGCCTGGAGAAGAGAAGGCTCTGTGGAGACTTTATAGCAGCCTTTCAGTGATTAAGGAGTGCTTACAAAACAGATGGAGAGAGACTTTTTACACAAGCAGATAGTGATAGAACAAGAGGGAATGGTTTCAACTAAAACCACGAAGCTTCATTGTGTTTTCCATCTGTGTGCAAATGAACTAGTTTACTGTTATCTGATGTGGACCATTTAAGTTAGTGAAGCTGAAGCGTGTGTGACGTGACAGTTGAGCCCAACTAAGCAATAAGCAAAAAGATAAGAAAGAGATGCAAAAGTGTGCTATGAGGAAAAGTGAGAGAGAATGGAGAAAACAGCATGACTGCTGACATCCTCAGTCATACAATCTTCAGTAAATGCAGGAGTTTCATCAGGATCTTATTGGACGTGTCACGTACAATGACTCCTCACCACTTACCTTACCAAACACTCTGGGTTCTAGGGCTTGAATAGCCCATATATCCAAGACAAGGAAAGCACTATGTATGAAATCTGATGCACAGGAAATTATATTCTCAGGGCTTTGTGACCACACAGCCTTTATGAAGATGCACCATCTGAAGTTACAGCCTTCATGTATTTGGAACATGTGGGTGCTGGAGTGTACACAGCACCAAAGGTGTCCCATGATGGCTGAAGACAAGTGACCAAGTGATGCATAAATTAGTACTTATCTGCTGAGAATTTCCTTGAAAACAGGAAAAGGAGAGTATGAGGAGTGTCTCCAGATACGTAGGTCCATACTCAACACCAGACCAAGTTATGTGCAATTGTGTGTAAAGTTATTCTATTTTTTTGATTGCCAGTTGCCATTTAGAATATTGAGAGACTTTCTGGCCCCTAGCTAAAGCATCCAATGCCACTGCAAAGCAAAGTTTGCCTGGTTTCAGAGATTTTGTTTTTTGATTAGGAGTTGAAATATTAGCTGCATTTGAGTGCCTCACACACAGACAGTGTAGAAGGGAAGGAAAAACTGCTGTCAACATGATCAAAGAGAGATATTAAATAAGTGACCTAATAAAGGTTACCCTGCCCTGTTTCATAGTAATAAAAGAAGACAAAAGCACTCCCCATGCTGTCTGTGGCTACATCTGTGTTGGTAGCCACATCTGTATTGTGGCACAATAAGCATGAATCTATTGATGAAGGATTGGTGCTGAGGACGTCAAGTCCGTACCGTTTGCATTTCAGAAAGCATTAGTGTAGACAATCCCTTGTCTGGTCCTGTGGACCCAGCAGCGGTGAGAGCACATCTCTTGGTTTAATTTCAGCTGGAGGTAAAGTTTGTGCGTTCTGAGACTGCTCCCCCACACAAACCAAAACACAGGGAGGTGGTGTGAAGATTCAGTTCAGAGACACACACTTCTGTTCCACCTTAAAAGGCACCCAGTAAGACTGGAACCAGCACCTACAAATAGTCGCATCAAATGGAGGAAAGGAAAATGTGTGAAAGATTAGCCCTACATTCCAAAGAGAAAATATACAAAGACAAACTTGCAACTATAGCCACCACTAATTAAGAACACCCAAATAACTGTCCTCAAGGACGGATTGAAACAAGTCATGCTCTCCGCCAGAGCAGATCCAGAAAAAACTGTCATGGATAGTCTGAAAAAGTTCACTGCTTAGTGGGTCTTGGGAGCTAAGAAGGACAATGCACAGAAAAAATCAAGGGGAAAAAGAAGAAAATTCCTTACCACATGGTACTCAAAAAACCCCCCACATTATTCATTGATATCAAAGCCAATATTGTTCACTGCAATTACTCAGCTTCCTTCTTCAGAAGAAAAATGTTACAGCACTGTACAATGCTCAAGAGGGAAAGAATGCTCCCTAACAGCCTGACAGTCCCTCTCTGAGAAATGCTAACACATCATAGGTCACTGAGGTTACAGACAAAGAGCAACAGCCCTTAGATTCTAAAACAAACAAGAGTTCTAATTGTAAGGGGCTGTGTGTGTGTGACTGTTATATCTGATTTTTCAAAGAAGATGCTTCTCTCATTCTAAATTCACATTTACTTGTTTTAAACTCCATTCATTTCCTGTTCTTCATTTTTACTCATCTAGGAAAATTGCTTGGAGGCAGGCGCAATGCACTAACT
The DNA here is from genome assembly GCA_036023395.1 of Myiotriccus ornatus. NCBI lineage: Eukaryota > Metazoa > Chordata > Aves > Passeriformes > Tyrannidae > Myiotriccus > Myiotriccus ornatus. The sequence goes on along the minus strand of JAYRBT010000001.1, from coordinate 84,485,915 downwards.
GTTACCCAAACTTGCATCTGAAATGAAAACCTGTAGCCTCACAAAACAGCAAATACACGATGACACAAGAAATTCTCCTTTCATTCCCTTCCTCAGTTAAAGTCAATGATATAGAAATCTTTGCAAAAATATTTCTACTGCAACACATGTACATCAGGTTGTAAGACTGTCATTAGGGTACAAGGTCATGTGAGAATGTGGTGTGTGGAGTAAGAACCACAGCACTGCTGCTGAAATGCAGCAAGATTAAAGTTAAGGCACAACTCAGTGATCACCCCAGGATAGCTCAGACCCCCTCTGCCCTAAGTCCCACATACTGCCTTTCCCAGTCTACAAAGACTTGCAGCTCCTGAGCAGGAGATGGTAGCTTTGCTCTCCACAGCCCTTGTTGGACTTCCATGGTATGAACAGGTCCAGACACCTGTTGAACACATGAAAATACCAAGTATTCACAAATTCCTGCTTCAGAGAGCTCCTGGCCCACGACACTTCATTTTAAATGTTATTTTGTTAGAAGAAGGTTTTCCTGGACAACTGCAGACATTCTGGTTAAAAAGAGACTGAAAGAGGGACCGTAAAGTATCAGGAAGACCAAGGGGTCACTGGGGATACAGAGAAACTGGGTTAAAATCTCTGATCCAAAACTATCTTCATCTGAATGTCTCACCAGACCAGTATTTGACCTGACTTTGGATAGTCTACTGCTAATATTTACCAGTGCAAGCTTTGAAGCTATACCAGTTTCTATAAACTGCTCTACCACACCAGTTTCTGCGTATCTCATGATTCAGGGAGAAGGTCAGCCTGTGATCAGGGCACTAATCTCCTGTGAGTAGCATACAGCTTGAAGTTTCTTTCTTCCCTTTCTTTCTTCAGGTGGAAGATCTGAAGCCACCTGAAACCCCGCTGCAAAGGAGGACACAGAATCCAGAACAGTCCAGGCTGGGAGGACCTTTGCAGATCACCTAGTCCAGTCCCTGCTGAAGCCAGGCCTGGTTTCAAGGTTAGCTAAGGCAAATGATAGAACACAGTACTATCAGTTGGGGTACCCAAAGCAGCCCAATCTTTTGACCAGGAGCTTGCTGAGTGTGTGAACCCAGCACAAGAAGGGAATGGGCTCCCAATAGCTGGTAGGTTATGCCTCCTGAGAGACATGGAGCTTGTGTATCTGGGGGCCAAGCTCAGCACAACAACCAAACTGTCCTTCAGGGAGTCTTCATCTGCCTCCTATTCCTGAATTCTTTATTTAACCTCAACACCAACCATAAATGTTTGTGAAACATCGCAGTGTCTGAGGACCATTCACCTAATCCGCTTTCCTGAAGGGTTTAGGCAGAACTGGGTATCTCCCTATCAGTTCACAAGGTCAGTTTTCAAAACTAATGTAGTTCCTTATTTTATCAAGACACTTCTGAAAGGTTTATCATCCACCCCATATCTGCAAGCCACCACCTGAAACTACACATAGGCATGCCAGGCGAGGGCCAGACCCCAAGGCACATGACGGCAGCCAGAGCACTTGGCTGACTGACACTCATCCCTCAGCTGACCAGCCAGACCGTTATGTAAAATTCCTCAGAGAGCAGTGAGGCATTCCCGGTCAGACACCAGCAGTCTGGGGAGCAGCTGGACACAAAACCAAGAACCCACTGCAGGAAGAAGTGAGGATGTACAAACAGACCCCCTGTTTCCCCACACACACTTACAGAAACCCACACTGGTTCTTTGCTCTGCCAGAGTCTCCCTTGAGCTGCTGCAGGAAGAGCCATTAATGGGCTTAGTCTCTCCTGTGCTTCTGAGCTTCCTAGTGTAACACTCCAGGAAAAAGAATTTCAACAAGAAATTGTATCTGCAGGGTGAGACACGAGTTTATACATTAAATTAGCCCCTTTCAGTGCACTATGAAATTTTAAAATAAATGAAGCAAGGGCATACAAGTAAGCACAAGACTGCCAATTTTGAAAAAAAAAAAAAAGTATTAGAAGTTATGAAAACAAGTATAAAACACCAGCACAAAAAAAAGAAAGCAAACAAACACTTAAGGGGCTCTTGCTTTCAACAGAATGTAACAGGGTCTATTGTTGAAAAAATCAGGTCTGTGACTGAAGCTCAAGCCATGTTTAAGGGTATTTTAAGCTCTCCCAATAAATTTTCTTTACCTATTAGTGAGTGTATTTAGCTGTCTCATTTCCTACAGAAGTGCTGCTGAAGTGTCTCTGCCTCTCCCCCCCCACCAATTTTTAGAAGCTTTAGCTTTGAAACACACAGCTGTCTGTCCACATATATCCCATGGCTTACTCTGGGGTTTTTTCCAATTGCAGTGATATCTGTATTCAACACTCTGTAATTAGCCCATGGCTCTTCACAACTGCCAAGTAAAATTCTCCCTGCTATTGGTGAGACAGAGCAAGAAAGATTAATTACTTAATCAGGAAAGTAGAAGATAATTAACTGATACTTATGAAGATAAATTTTGTCTTTGAAAAGGTAAAAAAAACCCCACATATTGCAATTCTATCAGAATTACATTCCTAAATACAAATGGCAAATATTCAGAAGTGCTTTATGGTATGAACATTACTGATGATAAGTGATACCATTTTGACAAATATTTCTGCCTCCAGAACTCCAGATAGCTTGATTAAAGCAAATTCCTAAATTACCCATCTATTGTGAGATCTCCACAGTGTTGTGAAATGTGTAGTGGCTTCTATAGCGTGAACTGTACTAGAAACTATAACTAAGTGTCCTTGTAAAGAGTCACAAAGACCAAAATTAACAGACACAGTTTGTAAAGATAAATCACTAGACACAGGTGTGCAAACACTAAAATCATAATCATACAATTATTGGGTGACATCTTTACAGATGAAGAGTTGTTGCCTCAACTACACTCATGCCTATAGGCTATGATTAATGACTGACTTAAGAGAAGCTGCAGTTTAAGAGCAGTAACAGTTTGACAGTAATCTGTAATGCCAAATCCTGAACAGTTGCATCATCATTGGTTGGATTCAGTGATCTCAGAGGTCTTTTCAGCCTAAGTGATTCTGTGATTCTGTAAGTACCAGCTGGAGAGATCACAGAATCAACTGCGTTGGGAAAGTCCAATGACCCAACACCACCTCATCAACTAGACCACGGCACTAAGTGCCACATCCAGTCTTTTCTTAAAGAAAACAGTGACAGGAACAGTGACTCCACCACCTCCCTAGGCAGTGCATTCCAATGTTCAATCACACTTTCTGTGAAGAATTTCTTCCTAATGTCCAATCTAAACCACCCCTAGTTCAGCTTGTGTCCTCTTGTCCTGTTACTAGTTACCTATGAGGAGAGACTGACCCCCACCTGGCTACAACCTCCTTTCAGATAGTTGTAAAGAGAGGTAAGATCATCCCTGAGCCTCCTCCTCTCCAGGCTAAACAACCCCAGCTCCTTTAGCCTCTCCTCATAGGACTTGTACTCAAGTCCCTTCATCAGCCTTTTTGCCCTTCTTTGGACCTGCTCCAGCACCTCAATGTCCTTATTAATTGAGGGACCCAGAATTGGACACAGCACGCCAGGTGTGGCCTCACCAGTGCTGAGTACAGGGGAAGGATCACTTCCCTGCTCCTGCTGGCCACACTGTTCCTGACACAGGTCAGGATGCCATTGGCCTTCTTGGCCACCTGGGCACACTGCTGGCTCATGTTCAGCCTCCTGTCAATCAGCAC
>JAYRBT010000001.1:84371230-84482102 GCA_036023395.1 Myiotriccus ornatus | reverse complement strand
ACTCTCTGGGCCCGGCCCTCCAGCCAGTTCCTGACCCAGCACAGAGTGCCCCTGTCCAAGCCGTGGGCTGCAGCTTTTCCAGGTGTGCCGTGAGAGACAGTGTTAAGGGCTTTGCTGAAGTCCAGACAGACACATCACAGCCTTCCCCTCATCCACCAGGTGGGTCACCTGATCATAGAAGGAGATCAGGATGGTCAGACAGGACCTGCCCTTCCTAAACCTGCCCTGGTTGGATCTGATCCCTTGTCCATCCTGCAGGTGCTGTGTGGTTGCACTCAAGATGATCTGCTCCATAACCTTGCCAGACACTGAGGTCAGGCTGACAGGCCCACAAATTCCTCCTTCCAGCCCTTCTTATGGATGGTGTCACATTGGCCAACTTCAAGTCATCTGGGACCTCCCCAGAGAGCCAGGACTGTTGGTAAATGATAGAGAGTGGCTTGGCGAGCTCTTCTGCCAGCTCCCTCATCACCCTAGGATGGATCCCATCTGATACCATAGACTTGTGAGGATCCAAGTGGCTCAGCAGGTCACTAACTGCTTCCTCCTAGATTACAGGGAGGCTGTTTGGCTCCCCATCCCTGTCTACCAGCTCAGGAGGCCAGCTGACCTGGGAATGACCTGTCTTATTGTTGAAAACTGAAGCGAAGATGGTAGTAAGTACCTCAGCCTTTCTGTCATCATTGGTAACTATATTTATATTACCCACCATGTCCAATAAAGAACGAAAGTTTTCCTTGCCCCTTCTTTTGCCATTAATGTATTTGTGAAAACACTTTTTATTATCCTTTACTGAACTGGCCAGATTAAGTTCTAATTGAGCTTTCAGTTTTCTAATTTTCTTTCTGCATGACCTAATAACATCCTTTAACACTTCCTGAGTTGCCTGCCCCTTTTTCCAGAGATGATACATCCTTTTTTTTTCCCTGAGTTCCTGAGAAAGCTCCCTCCCCAGCCAGGTTGGTTGTCTTTCTCACCAGCTCATCTTTGAGCACAGAGGGACAGCCTGCTCCTGTGTCTTCCAGATTTCTTTCTTAAATTATGTCCATCTTACTTGTCATATCTTTTGGCATTTTTCACCATGTATCTGCCCTATTTCCAAGAAAATGGAAAAATCTTACATATCTGTGATGCTTGTGTTATGAATTAACATAGTATTCACAGAGCAGTTTAACCAATCCAGCTGTTCTGCTCAAAAATCTAATTGTGAATTTATAAATGTATAGGGCCATAGCAAAACTGTATTTCTAGGAGAAGCAATTACAAAATGCTGCATTCCACTATATCTCTGAAAGAGGACCTCTTTTAGAGGAAAAATCACCCATAAATGCCCCTTATGACACTTCAAGAAACAGGATCTGGCACCAAATGTCACACTTTAATTTCCGCTTTGATTTAATTTCAAACAAACCAGTAAACTTCCCAGCACCCCCACCGAAGCAGCTTCCACATCGTGCAGCTGGAACTGCACTTTGCTGCACTCAGTGCACTCATCCTGCTGCTGCTCCTTGCAGAGCACAAAATACATCCCAGCTGTGCCTCACACCATATGGGACAGCTGCTTCCCTGCACAGTAATTAACAAATTCATGCTAATCTCAAATCCACAAATCCAAAAGAAGTCATGTAACTGTACTGGCTTCCTGCCACTGGTCTGGCATGAAAATGTATGCTTCAAGTCTCCTAGTCTGATGACAGGTTTAAAAAAAAATTAGGCTTTTGACAAATTATCCCATGAACAATGGAAAAGAAAATACTATACAGATTGATACAATGCCTGAGACCACAGTAAGCCTCTGGATTTGGGGCAACCTGGGAGCACCCCAGCATTAGCAAGTCTCTCTCCTTTCTAGCTGACTAAACATTTCTCAGGGGTCATTATATCAGTCAGGGGGAAACAATGGCACCACCTCTAATCCTGCTGGAGAAGAGCACCATGTAAGCCACTTCCATGAGGGTGCTGAGAACCGCAGCACAATTATGGCAGTAGATGAATGAGGCTCTACCTCGTTCTCCAAACCCAAATCTCTGGTGGCTGAGCAACAAGCTTCAAGACCACAGGAATAATAACAGAAAGCAGTTTTGTTGGAGATGAGCAGAATTCAATAGCTGGGAACTAATGCAAAAAAAACAGACCCAAAAACCAGTGAAACAAGAAAAAAAACAAACCACTGTCCCTTTGTCTGAAGCAACATGAGACCATAGCCCAGTCTATTGAGAAAGAATAATCAATGCTGTTGTCAATTTAGAAATTAAAAGTCATGACTCATCATGCCAAGATGCTTTATTTAATTAACACAGCAATGCAGCAGAATGATCTTTTATGTTACATTAAACCAGTAACTGTAATGATATGTGTAAAAAAAGGTAAAGTTCTCCGCTATAAGCAGTTGATATCAGAGAAGAGAAATGGTTAGATGTAAATTCAAGCACAGCATCCACAGGGTATGCTGGAAGTGTCATAGAACAAATAAATGCAACAATAATTAGCCCTCCCAAGAGAGTAAAAAAGTCATGAGTTTATGCAAATCAGTAAAATGCAATGAGTATCAAAGGAGACCTCTACAGCTGACTGACACTGCAAGGCACTGAAGTGACATATGACGATGAAAGAAGATAAGGATATCTGCTGCTGAGGAATGGAGACTGGGGTGTGGAGGGGTGAAGGGGTTGTGTGTGGAGATGGCTAGGGAATGGCAAGCAGACTAAAAAACTGTAGAGGACAGTTCTCAAGCCCTCCCTTATCCTGTGCCATGCAAATAATGAGAGGCTCTTTTGACACTTCAGTAGTCCCTGGATAGGGTACCTTTTGCACTTACTGATGGTTCATTTTAAAAACCATCTTCTCTGAGAAGTCCAAAGCCACACAAATCCCCACAGTGGCTGATGCTACCAGTTATCAAAGTCCCCTCTTCTGTACTTGTTTTGCTCTTTTTTATAGGCTCCTGAAATACTGCAGACTTCATACCTAAACCCATTGAATGTTGCAGAAGGGTTTCTGAAGGCTGAGACTTCTTTTGATTGGTGTCATGAAGATGACTTCAAAACAAGGTAATGCATGCAATAAAAAGTCATTAATCGGCCAGAAGACATTGTACCCTGCATAGAATCAGGTTCCTCCCTTCACTTGCTGAACAGGAACACATTTTATTTTGGGCTTTTTTGTCATTTCTCATCTAAAAAGACATCCCTTTTTCTGCTCTTTTTGACAGGAGAACGCTGTGTGCAGTTATATTCCTGCAGAGATCAAGAAATTCAGTCTTTTCAACAAGATCACAGGATCAGGGCTAAGGCATGGAAATGAGAGGAATATGAAAACCAAAATGTTGATTTATGGCTGAATACATTTTTATGTTCAACATATCTTAGCATGAATAGATGCTTTTGGCAGCACTACGCAGCTTTTCTAATGGACACAGAATGTTTTTTTCTTCTCTCGGGCAAATTAAAGTATCAGTGGATTCATTTGTTTTTCCTATTTGATCTGTTCCTAGCTGGACACACAGATTTTAAAGCAACTGATGATACTACAATGACCACATTAAAAAAAGTAAACATCTGCCAGTCATTACCACACAGCTGTCTGAGGTTTCTGAGATAATGCTCCATTTGTCCCTGCTCGGAGCAGGGACACACAGTGTGCCTGTTCGAAACAGCAGGATTATTGCAGTATTCCGTCTCCTTTGCCCAAAAATTTTAGGAAAGGTCATCTAACCTTTGCTACACAGATTTTGGCAATTTGCTTTTCTAAGTAGGACAGGCTGACAGGGTTCTCTAAAGCTCTTGAAGAAGAAACCGGGTCATCACTGTATCAACAGGCAACCTTTATTGCACTATTAACACTGTGGTAATATTTGCTCAATTTTTTTCCCTTTGTTTATAATGGAATGAAATAAGCTGAAACTAATACAGTTCCAATTGCTTCCCTTAAAAAATATACTGGCTATGTGGCTATTCAACAAAATGTACAAAGTTACAAAAGTAATTTACCAAAATCCCAGCAGTTTAATCTATTTTGTGAAAGAGCAATGCCTAATTCTTAACTGTATGAACCTAAAGGCTTTCTGCTGTAACAGGATTTAGTAATAACTTTTAATTGGCAGTTCAAAGTTAATCCTCAAGGGAAAATGTGATCTGGCAAAAGCAACCAGTCACAGAATGAAGAGAAAAAAAAAAAGAAGGAAACAAACCGTATTAGTCTGTGGAGTTTTTTCTCAGTACTTTTACAGCTATTCTTATTGGGAAACACTATAGGAATAGTTGTTGCAATGTCTCAGACTAATAAGGCTCTTCTTCTGTGATACATTTTATCTCTTTTGTACTTTATTTCTCTATCAGTGAAAAAGAGGGCAAAAGTTTAAATGTCTTGGGTCTAGTAGGCTATAGTTTTATTTAACCCACCTTCTGAAGGCAAAATCCCTTAGACTAATACTCTCCTCTACCCTTTTTGTCCCTTGACATTATGCCACAAGCCTGAACTTTTCCTGTTTCCACTTAAACACCACCTGAAAGTTTTGTAGTGAGGAACTATTTCTTCCCTTAGATTTAGCTGTAGGAAAAACCTGTAACAAAGGCAGTTCTTCTGGACTGGACTCACTACGGTGGCATCCTTAACTCACAAGAAAGCATATGGATGCCTCAAGAGACAACTGATGAGGTCCAAACTAGCCTTCTACCAATAGATCAAATTCTGCATTGAAAGCTAAGATTTCAGCAGTTCAGGAGTTGCCCTCTTAACTACTAGGAATTCTGATGGCAGCATGTGAGAGTTCAGGTAGAAATTGTCTGGTTTTCATCTATGATTGTATTAAGAAAAACAAAAAGATTTTTTATATGTTAGCTGAACCACAACTCTTGAAAGTCACAGCTCTTCAACACCTAATTCATATGAGTAATAGATTTTATTCTAAATATATATATATATATAAATATTCCCCTTTAAACAGTTATATAACTACATTTAAGGGACTAATCCCCTGGCCTCCTGCTCTAAGTTTCATTGAAAACCAAACATTCGTAGCTATTTATAAAACCTCAAGTTCTTGGGCAGTGGGGCAGGTTTACCCTTTTCCTCCTTTAGCAGAAACAGGGCTGAGCAGAACAGACCAGCCCATTGTTGGTCTGCAGACTGCTCTCTTGCTGGCAGACTACTACAACAAGGTGACTGGAAAAATCACAACAGCTTGTTACAAGTACAGCCAACATGGGTAAAATCCATGAAAAGGAATGCTTCAGAAAAGTCATTCATTTTTTAATTAATCATTTTACTTGAGAGATTTATTCACTCCACAACATCAGTGTGTTAGCTCTGAACACAGATATAAACATACTTTTTAAACATGAAGCTTCATGTTTTACAGAACATCTAGTCCAAAAAGTAAGACTGAACTACTTCCCTTACACATAAATTGAATATGAGGGGCAAAAAAAAAAAGTACATCACCAATTGCAATAAGTTTGAGACCCTAAAGAATCTACAATCTAAAGAAAGCTAGAACAATCTTTAAAATATTAAATACTCTAGGAAAGGTTAATTTTTGAGACAATGTAAAGGTAAAAGGGAACATAACTTAAAAAAAATTAATATTATAATATAAATTCCATGTGTCTCACTGATATTTTAAAATGATGAACACTCGGGAACACATAAACCCTGTCCAGAGACCCTGCATAAATTGCATAGTTTCACTTTTAATAAGTAATATTTTATTAAACATATTAACATATATCCTCACAAAATAACAGAACTGCATTAAACTGTTCAAGAAAAATATTTCTTGTAGAAAAATTGCATTTTACCTGATCTTTTGAAGAATTCTTGAAGTGGTTCTTTTGTTTGAAAATAAAAACCTACAAAATGGGAAAAAAAGAAGAAGGTGCACAGATGTTAAAAATAAAAGACCTGCTTCAACTGAGGGAGCCACAAGATCCCGGTGCTTTCTGATGAGAGAGTTTATTTGGGTGAACGACTTTGTCGCTGTGGAATTCAGTTCAGTTCTTTGTAGTAAGCATCTCTGGATGGGGAAAGAGTGACATTGCATTCTGTGCACACTCATAAATGAAGCAGGAATTCCCAGATTTGCCATCATGTGATTTCAGTGAGGAACTCGACTTACTCCCAGCACCCATTACTTTCTGCCCAAACACAGCTCTTCTGAAGCCTGAGATGGTTGTAACAAGTGTCAAAGAGAGAAAGAGTACACAGACCACAATTAGCTTCACTGAGCAGACACTTCAGGCACTGCCCTGAGTTCAGCAGGAGGCAGAAGGAGAACAGAGCCACAGAAGTTATAAAAGAACACTTCTCACTGTGAAAATCTGGTGATATTTTTGGGGGTTGGGAGGTGGGAAATTCACTTTTTCTGCCATCAGAAATTACTAACAATATTATCCTGACAAACACTCATTCTCTTCTTTATCCTGGAATTTCAAAGATTTACAGATTCCACTGCAGTACTCACTGTGATGATAATTAAGCACCACACCAGCCAAACTCTTTTTGTCTGCATCAAACAAAAAAACTGATAAAAGATAATATAATCTGAACTCTACATTCAGTATATGCCAACTGGAGAAACAGATGCTACATTAATTTCATAGCTACAAGCAGAATAACAGAGCAGAAAAATTATACAACAATCATTCTTCACAAAGAGAGTGGTGCTATTGACATTTTGCCTCGAAGAACTGCATGTTATTAAATAGCAATGATGGTTTCTGCTAGCTGAGCCTTCCTAAAGAAGAAATTGTTCTTGAAAGATGAGTAACTATTTTTGACCTTCTAAGATTCAAATCAGAGATCAACACTTCCAGCTCCCTCCAGATTATCCATGTTGTCATGAATACTTATCTCCAATGTTCTCATCTGATGTGCATCATGGATGTACATCTATGGCTTGTCTCCCTTGTTGTTAGGGAGAGGTGCTTACTGTAGGACTCTGGTGATGAAATGGAATAAGGTGAACCAATTTCTACTAAATTATACCATTTATGCTGTTGCTAGAAGTACTTAATTGTCCAAAAGTGTGTTTTTCGAAGCTTGGTTTGTTTTGGTTTTTTCCCCATAGGCTGTAGAGCACACATAATAGATGCTCTTTTATTGTAAAATAGGTTCCAGTTTAATCTGATTGTCTACAAACACCAAGGTGACAATAGCTTAAGATACAGGAAGTTGTTTACACCCCTGTAACTCAAGAAGTGCCTGTTCATGTTTTGTGAAGGCAAACATCTCTGTACTTATCCCCAGTACCACAGCATAACTACTCCCTGAGTGCTGTAGTGTGGCAATAGATCTGCCAGCGTGAGACAGACCTTTTTAATCACAGAAAACCTAAATGCCATGAAAATATTTACAGTGGATTATAAACATACAGGTGCTCTTCCATTCAATTTTACGCACAAGAGTAAAACCAGTTCTTATTTTAAGGATTATTCTGATTAAAAAATATATAATTCCTTTATTAAGAGAAATTATTCACCTTCAACTGTATAATATATTTGAGTTTCTACTGCTTAGATACTTCAGCCATGGCTGAGGACCCCAAAGCTGGAGATGCTGTAAAAGCTCAGAAAAAGATGAAGTTTCCCTCCTTACAGATGATGTGAAACACAGATGATGTAAATAAAGAATAAGGAGCAAGTAAGATATCACTGATCTGTATAGAAATTGTAGTATTTCCAGGGGGCACACATCACAGGGATGCAGACTATTCTATTTACTGCAAGAGTTCACCAAGCACCCATTACCTCATTTAGACTACATTTTCATGAAGACTTGTGCTACATCACTGAGATAGCCATATTAACAGTGGAAGGCCAGGCAGAAATCCAGAGAATTAGAGGAAATTAATTAGAGAAAATTAGAGTCATGCATTTGCATCTGTTTCCTATAAACCTTTAACTTGCCATACAAGTGAGGGCATTCCCTGGTAATTTGTATCACAAATTTTTGTGATACATTGGAGGCCATTGTGCACACAGAAGCCACAAACTCTTGTTGATGCCATGGACTTGCTGTGCAGCAGAAGAAGGTTGTCCAGCATCAAAAAAAGAAGCTAAAGTATCCTTAGGCAGTACAGGTAAAGGTGAACTGGAGATATTCAGGACGCATGGGACAAAAAAAAAAAAAGGGGGGAGGGGGGAACAGATGAGCACCTTGTGACAGAAAGGAGTTTCAGAAGTAGGCTAGCTGCAGATCCTGTGCAAACAGCAGCTGAGCAGACCTGAAAGACTCCATGGTTAGGAAGAAGACACCAGATGCATTTCAGTACCCTGAGTTATGTCCTGAGAAACTGAAGCTGATGTCTGAGCAAGATGAGAAATGGGAGGAAAACTACATCTAGAATTTATTATTATTTTCCTAGATCCATGAAGTAAGAGCAATAGGAACTTCATCAAAAGTATGCAAAAGTAGGCAGCACTTGTCTCATGGAGCTGCAGAACCAGTAACCAGGTCTTGACAAAAGCTGTGGCAGAAACACAAAGGATGGGAATAACTTTATGGGTTATAGACAAGCAGGTATCAGTGCAGAGGCTGGAGTATAGGGGCTGGAGCAATACAGTAAGTCCAGTCAGTTGTTTGAAGAGTCTGTGCCTACCAAGGCAATCAAAGGATGGCTGAGGGGCAGAGGCAGAGGGGAAAATACAGCCAGTGGAAAGTTGGGACTAACAGGCTTACAAATTAACATTGGAATGCAGAAGGAGAGGTGCCGACAGAAAAGATCCTGGTGAAAACTGAAAGGCTGGAGAAAAGAATGCATTGAACATGCTGCTGATGTTCCATGTGGAAGATTATGCCTTGCACTTGCAGAAGAACCTGTAATGGGAACAAAAAGATATTCAAAAAATACTAGTTACTTATGAAATCACATCTAGAAAAGACCGCAAAGAGAAAGCTGTGATGTTGCTCAGTTTGATTTAGGATTTCATGTCTATAAGCCTGTACAGAGAAATAGGAGCTAACTGGGGTTTGGACTTGAACTTATTATTTTTGTAATACAGAGTTTTTAAATTTCTTGTTTTCCACAGGACTCACCAGAGGTGGGTAGCAAACTGGGCTTGGTTCTGATTGTCTGTCTTTTCAGACCAAAAATGGGGATTCCAACACCTCCTATCAAGGTTTTTATGGAGAAAACTACGGGTTTGACATTGAGATAAAAAAATAAGTGGATAGGTAAATAGATAAGATTATAGCCCATGTAAACAAGTCCCGGTTGTGGAGGTGGAGGAAAGACTCATTTGTCATTCGGCAGTAACGTGCCAGCCAGCAGCCTGGCTGTTGTATGAAACCTGCATAGCTCAGTCCGACAGAAAGGGGCTTTTGCATTCCTGATGGGCTTTCCAGGCAGGCGAGCACTGCCCGCCCAGCCCCGGGGGCTGAGGACGGAGGGGCTGGCGGGGAAGCCCACCAGCAGTGCCCTCCACTGGTGGAAGGGGCGACTTATCCATCCCCTGTCTCATCCCCCCACACTGTGCCACCCTTGCTATGTGAAAACTGGGTGTCGAGCCCAGCCACTCTCCTGAACTTTAACAATACAGCCTCTTTGAATAGACAAATTATCCCAGCCTACAGTAGGGACAGGTGCATTCCGGCAAATTTTAGGTGTCTGTGCAGAAGTCACAGGTCTAAACTCCCAGTTGTAGCCCCTGGGGATGAAGGGTCAGTGCAGTCAGCAGACTCTCAGAAGGAACACCGGATTGCAGCCTGCTGTCCACTACAGGATGAGATGGAAAACACTCCAGACTGTATCAGCTGTAGTAAATAGGCCTCCACATCCCAAAACAGAGAGAACAGACACTGTGTTCGCAGGAAGAGACCTTCAGCTTAGACACCTGGATTTAGTGGGGACAAAGCCTTAGGTGACACAGCTGAGCGTTCTTCCAGAGGGAGAGGTCTACCTCTTGTGCATGGGAAGAGGGAGATGCCTTTGCAAGGGGTCTTTCTAAACAGGAGCAGTTTTTTCCCCTTAAGGCAGGTGTCCACACACACCACCCTGAGGCTGTTCTGCTTTTTCTCCATGTTTTCCAGAGCTGCACTGGGCAAATGCACACCAGGCTCAGACAAGCCTGAGTCCAGCTGTGGCTGAACTCCTTCTTTATCTGTTTCTTCTGTTCCTTTCTCCTTCAATTACCTGTTTTCTACTTGTTTGTTCCTGGATCCTCCTCTTGTGTCCTACCCTGTGAGGGCCTGTCCGCATGGATGGTGAGAGAAGCAGGAGCAAGCAGAGCTGGTGAAAACACAGAGGCAGAAACATTCCTTTGCTGAATACCAACATGAACTAGCATAACTTCTGTCAGAGGATAGGGAAATCTAGTCTATAGCTTATATCTACAAATCATCTAGCTATAGCAAGGGTGACAGCTGGCAGACTTCCTCTGCGGTTCGTGAACAGGAACAGTACCATTATCCAGCAACACTGCCTGCTCAGTGGCAAGCTAGCTGTTCGATGTTGATTTGCCATTTTGAACTGACCATCTGAGAAGCATGTGCCAGTGTATGTCAGAGCTGAACAAAGCAAACTTGATTAACAAGTCCAGGTTGTATGGGGCTTTGAGCAAGGTGCCCCTGCCCATGGCAGGAGGATTGGAACTAGATAATATCTAAAGTCCCTTCCAACTCAAAACATTCTATGATTCTATGAACCATCAAACTTTAATGAAAGGTTCAATTTCCAAAGCACAGGAACAAGCAACCCCTCCAGGCAGGGCTGCAGCAAGAAAAAAAGAGAGGAATACTCTGGCAGGCAACCCCATGATTTTTTCTTTCAGGTTGAGGCTAAGAGAGAACTAGTGGTTCACTCAGTCCCCAGTGCTATCAAACAAACCTACCCCACACTCTATATGGCTACTATTGGAGGTCTCTGAGTGTTTCATATCACACTGCAGTTGTCATCACACTAGTCAGCCCAGCACCTAGTGTGTCTCACCAGCAGTGGGATGGCCCACAGGAAGAGTAGAGCATCCATGAACTTTTGTTCCTTGCTCACAGTGCACTGCTGTCAAGGAGACAGACACATATCCCAGCCCTGTTGTCTGTGCCTGGATCCACTCTGAAAGGCTCCACGCAACAGGTCATGGGATGTGGCCAGGGAGGGATGCAGATAACAACAGCACCCTTTTAGCTCTGGGCCCTGAAGGGTGGCATTCACTGCCTGCCCGACACTGCTCCAGCCTGCTCCAGCTCCAACACTGCTCCCGCTCCTGGCCATAGCCTCTGGCAGTTGCAGCTGCTTCACATGCCAAATGCTGCCCATCTGCATGGGCCAGGGAGCCACTGGACACCTACACCTTGCTTCAGGGGCACAAGGACAGCAGTGTCTAGGTGATACTGAGAGGTCTATCAGGGCCGTCACATTACTCTCTGTATAAGAAGATGCAAATACAAGAGCAAACGCCCTTTTATGCAGGAGCACCCACGTCAAAAGAAGCACGAGACAGTACTTATTTCACAAAAGGAGTTTCATGTTCAAAAGTCATCCCATAACCTTAGGGTTAATCACAACTCAGCTGAGGCAATTACAAAAAATAAACCTTTATCTGTGGGGATTTCTCATCTACATACAGAAACAAATACTGAATGGCACCAAATTCTATATCTCTCTGCACCTATGCCAGCCTCCACATGTATTCCAGAGTAACCAATATGCCCACTCTCCACTTTCCCATCCTGCACTGGTCTGGTCTGGAGTGGTACCAGAAAAATAATTACTCCAGGACAGTTACGTTGGTGCCCACACAGAGACAAACCTCAGTCTTAAATGGGGCTGTGGAGTCATTATTTCTGTGTACAAGGCAGAGAATGATGTCTCCAGTGGAGACAAAACTGATTTAGTCAAACTGGGAAGTTTTTTGAATTTTTCATAAAAGGAGGTATTTGACTACTATGATTTTTCGGTAAAGTTTAACAGTGGTTCACAAGGTTTTTTCTTCCCATCAAAGTTAAGCATTTCTTTCCCATTTTTTCCCCCATATATGTGTATAATTAATGATACACATATACTTGATATATAGTTCTGCTAGGAAAGTTACAACATTATTACACATTACCTAACATGTCCCAGCTCCAATTCACAGACTCCATTGTGTTGGTTTGGTTGAGCAGAAACACGTCCACCTCTACAGCATTTAACTCAGCATTTGCCAACCTGGTGAAAAGAATTTTCTTTCCAGACTCTTTAAAGCAGAGCTGGCTCTCATAAGCTCACCTATAAGAACATCTGATCATAAATCCTTTTCTCCACGTTGGATTTGAAGAGAGGAGAGGTGTATTTCACAAGACACTCACTTTTATCTCACTTCAGGTTTTGTTTCTGACCTTTTACTCTCCACTGATGTAACTCCATCAGACTAAAAGCCAAATCGAAAGGAAAACAGCTCTGCACCATCACCAGGGACGATCTCCAGGGACCATGGCCAACCTGGCATTTCGGAGTTACATGCAAATGCTTATCTCTGAAGGGTGGATCTGGTCACACAGGGTGCTCAGGACTGCTCAACGTTGACAATACTAAGTCCATCTTAGGGGTAGGAAAGCATCACTTCACTTTATGACAACTCATAACTCACCAGATGAAAGATTTCTCTCATGCCAAAATCCCACCCCTATATAGTATAGTTCCTTCTCAGAGCAGACAGTCATCCCCAGGGTGGCTTTTCAGGCTAGTTGATTATTAAACCAGAGCAGATACTTTGCAACTGCTTCCAACACAGAAGTACCATCATTATGATATTACTAGGAACTGCTGTCTTCATCAGGCAACAGACAAGTTAATGAAAACTCATTAAATGACCCCAAAACTAGTCATGTCAGTAAATGAGTGCTCAGTATGTTCAGTTCACCTCTTTCCCAAAAGCAGCAGGAAAAGTGGATCTAGGCTACGTAGAAAGGGCACTGACTACTCCTGCAAATGCTACTGCCTCAGGGTTGTTTTGACACCATAAAGGAACCTGAATCTCCCAGAGGTGCCACAGAGAGCTGTTTTACCATCTCCCATTAGGCCTTAGCAGCAATTATTACCACTCCATAAGGGATGAGAAGGTGATACAGAGGGCAAGAACGAAGCCTTGGTTGCATCGAAGAACTGTTTCTAGCTCTCCTAGGAGATAGCTTTCATCAATGCAGCCTATGTGTTGAAACAACTTTTCTGTGCAACACAGAAACTTTGATCTCCTGACTCCTGGTCCTGTGCCTTAACCACAGAGGAAGCCTGAAAATCTCCCACAAGCTTCTCCTCCTTGGTCATGCCTATAAACGGGTATTTTATCAGTACTGCAAACTGCCTAGGACCAGGCAAGACCATCCTGGAAACAAATATCAATACAGTACTGACATCCTGCAGCATGCAGGCAGTTTAATTTGTGGAGTCCAGACTTGGGAAGCAAACCCAGGACTGAAGTCAAAACTAATTTCGCTGCAGTTTGTCCTGTCTTCTTACCCCTTCTTATTGAATCTTTTATTACCTATCTCTCTGCATGGCAACACTTGCTATCCCACATGGCCATGTGCCACGAGCACCGAGTGCCAGCTACCAGTGAGATCTGTGTGTGTGTTGACACGTTGTGCTGGCTGCTGGCACAAGGGGGGTCTTGGCACCATGTCCTGGAACAGGTGGGGTTTTTACCTCCTGGGTGGGACTGGCTGTGTCAGTGTCCTGTGAGTGTCCATGCCCATGTGTGTGTCTCTGGGATACACGCACAGCTTCACCACTGGTTGAACCTACAAAGGGGAAAGAGGCAGCGACATTGCTGCCCCAGGGTCCCTCGGACAGACTTCAGGCAGGAGCGTCCTGGGTCAGGGGGGTTGGAAGAGACAGCCACACTTAACATCCCTTAACAATACTGCAAAAGTCAAAATAATCCACCACATTCCTGTCACTCTGTCAACGCCACATGCACCCAGGGAGACCGATATCCTCCCAGGTATCTGGCTTCTAGACCATACTAGCCATTGTACAGTATAATTTCTTCCTCTAGGGATTGTAGTTTGCTCCATCATACAACAGGTTTGTGCTATTAAACTGTCACTTCATTGCAGAGACAGAGGTAACATGACCATTCCCTGGGTACCACCAGCCTAAATCCCCTATCTCCCCTACTGCTATGGACAACTCATTGTACAGTAAGTCCACATATACAACTTGAATGTCTTCCTTTGTTCCAAAATGAGAAATTCTAAAGGTTGCTGGGCAGTATTCCACATGGGTTACTCGTACCACAAGTACCACAGACTGGAGCCAGGTCAGTGTCTCTGCAAGGAAGCAGCAGTCCCTAGGATCACAGGAAAGAATGTGCCTCATTTGCACTCCACAGTTCATTTCCTTCCAGTCAGTTTTACTCTGTCCTCTGCAGAAGCATGGAGGAAGACCATCTCACTCAAGCCAGCCCAAATCTCACCCTGTCTCCCAACACAAGTATTTCATGCATTTGATTTCTTTCTCCCGCTGTGCACAGCACTTCATAACCCATTGACTTCTGCGTCGCTCAGGTCCGACAGCCATTCTCCTACCAACTTCATTTTGGACATGGTACCTGTTCTCCACAGTGTTTCTAGGTCAGTGTGATGGAACCAATGAAAAATGTTAGAAGCAGCAGAACCAGAAAGGACACATGTGGCAGTCTTGCTCAAAAAATTTTTCCAGTTTAGCAGGGACCTTAATGCTTTTCCTGAAGCTTTACCTGTAAAATTTTGATTTTATACTTTTTTGATTTTTTTCCCCCTATGAGTTGCTGCCAAGCAGGATAACAAAGCTCAGCCTACCACTGAGATCAAAAAACATCAGCACTTTTTGCTCTTGCATGCTTATCAGTTGTCACAAGGAAACAAGAAAGTTGATACTGCTATCTTGGACTTTATTTTCTAAAAGTGCTGTAACCTATCCCTGTTAAGATTTATAATCAATACTAAGTAGATGCAGTGCCCATTAAGTTTCTTTTCACTTAACACTGACCACTTACAAAAGAGAATCCCAGAGTATTTTATATCATGTCCTCCATTTTACATTATATCATGTCCTCCTTTATGTTATATCCATGTCCTCCAAACAGATTTCTCAAAATGCTTCTGCTGAAACCTTTTTCAGGTCATGCTGCTAGTCCACCACATGCAAACTCACTGGAGAGAGCTGATCAAGGATGACGACAGTCAGGAGACAACTGAGACAATTCTACCCTGTGTTTCTGAGAATCTTTGCACAATCGTACTTGCTGGCCATCAGATGACTAAATGCAAAGCTGAAGAACCTTGCAGATACACCAGCAGCATTCAAATTTGAGACAGACACATAAATCAGCAGAATCTTTTCCCAGAATCAGGAGCACCAATTCATAAATAGTTTGTGTGTCACATTCACAGTTGTGTTGATTTACTGCAATTTTCACTGAAGATAAGGACATGACACCACGATAGAATATTTTTTCCACTAATTTCACACCTTCAACCCCAGTTAGGTAAAAGAATCACAGTGACATGTTTTAGTTCACACCAAAATTTTTAAGGATAAGGTTCATCAAATTAACCTTGAAAGGCAACTTCAAGAGGAAACTCTACATCTGTACATTTTCTTTAAACTAAAAGGGGAAAATATTTTGTCAATGAGATCCCTGGAATCCACTCTTTCCACTTTTTCTAGAAGAGTACTGAATGATTTAGTTTTGCACATAAGTCTGTTGATTAAGATGCTTGCAGGGAGGGCAAGTACCTATATATGCTGAAGACTTCTCTGACTAACATGTTAAGGAACATAAACCATGATAACCCGTAAACTCCCTGTTGAGGGTTGAGTCCTTTTCCTTCTTAGACTAGGAATTTGCATCTAAAAGCCCATTAATAGCAAATCCCATTTTTTAACCACTTGAAATAACGTTTTTTTTAAGAACAATAACTGGCTGCTCAGAAATACTACCGCCTTTTTAAGGAGGGATGGGATCCACCTGTCTAGAAAAGGCAAAGGAATCTTCGGCAGCAGGCTAGGCAGGTTGGTGAAGCAGGCTTTAAACTGAAGGACTCAGGTGGTAAAGTCCAAAGTGGTAACCCTCAAACCATCACAACCAACTGGAGAATAAGCCAGGCCAACCAGAGCAGTGACAAGTATTCCTTAGAACCAAGGACGCCAAGTGTATGTATACCACTGCATGCAGCGTGGGGTATAAACACAAGGAACTGGAGCTCCACACCCAGTCAGAAATTTATTACGTCACAGGAATAACTGAAACATGATGGGATAACTCACATGACTGAAGATTAAAATGGATGGTTATAGGCTATAGGAAATGTGGGTGGATACCCATTGAGAACTACAAGGGCATTGTCAGGGTTTGCAGAGGTACAGTTAGAAAAACAAAAGCTCTGTTTGAACTGAAATTGGCCACAGCTATCAACAACCACAAGAAAAGATTCTTCAGGTATGTAAACAACAAGCAGAAACAGAAGGAAAACACTGGCTTGCTGTTCAACAGCAGAGGTGAATTAGTCACTAGCAATGCTCAAAAGGCAGAGGTTCTCAACAATTTCTTCATCTCAGTCTTTAGAAGCACTGTTGGGCCTCTTGGCCTTGGGAACAAAAATCCAGGTTGATGCAAACACAGACTCACCATCAGTGAAGAAAGAGTTGGGTGTGAACTGTTACAGGAGCTCAACCCCTACAAATTGATGGGCCCTGACATTATCCACCCAAGGTTGTTTAAGAGAGCTGGCTGACGTTGTAGGTTCACTCTCCACAGTCTTGGCAAAATTGTGGAGATCAGGGGATATCCAAAAGACTGCAAGAAGGCTAATGTCACCCCATCTAAAAGAAGGGTTTAAAAGGATGATCCAGGAAATTACAGGATCAGCAGTCTTGCTTCAGTCCCTGGGAAAGTTACGAAACAGTACTCCCAGGGGCTATCACAAAGTAGATGAGGCCCATGACTGGGGGAAAGCCAGCACGGATTCACCAAGGGCAAATCGTGCTTTAAAAACGTGATCACCTTTTAGGACAAAATAATTTCTTGGTTGATGTGGGCTGAGTGGTGGACATTGTCCACCTGGATCTCTCCAAGGCTTTTGGTATGGTTTCCAACAGCCTCTTCCCAGAAAAAGTGATGGGTATAGAGAAGTGATTCATGTGGTAGGCGGGGAACTGGCTGACAGGCTGCACCCAGAGGTGGGCTAGCGAGAACCGTATGAAATTCAACAAGGACAAGTGTAAGGTCTTGCACCTGGGAAAACAACCCAGGAATGCAGTGCAGGTTCAGATCTACCCAGGTAAGGAGCAGCTCCATGGAAATGGACTTGAGGGCCTAGGTGGACAGCAAGCTCAGTATGAGTGAACAGTGTGCTGCTGCAGCAAAGAAAGCCAAAGAGATGCTGGGTTGCATCAACACAGACATCACCAGCAGAGAGAAAAGTAGTCTTTATCCCACTCAACGCCTGTGAGGGCACACCTGGAATACTGTGCTGTTTTGGTCCCTACAATGCAAAAAGATGTGGACAGGCTGGAGACGGTCCAGAGAAGGGACACAGAAATGATCAGAGGGCTGGGAGGCCTGCCACGTGAGGAAAGGCTGAGAGAACTTTGTTCAGCCTTGAGAAAAGAAGGCTTTGGGGAGACCTTATCACCATGTTCCAGTATATAAAGGGTGGCTACAAAGAAGATAGAGACTCCTTCTTACAAGGAGTCATATGGAAAAGACCAGGGGCAATGGATACAAGTTAACCCTGTGGAGATTCATATTAGACTGAAGAGGAAAGTTATTCACGGAACAATCTCTGCAGAAAAATGACAGATCCCCCAACACGGACTCTTTTAAAGATTCAGTTGGACAGGATGCTGAACCATCTTGTCTAGATCATGTTTTTGCCAATAAAGGTTGGAACAGATGATCCTTGAAGTCTCTTCCAACATGATGATCTATGCAATGGTGTAAGTCAGACCACAGATGACAAGCATCCCACTGTAAAAAGGTGTATTGAGACTCTTCTGTTAGGATGGGAAAGCAAAGGTGGCAGCTTAAGAAACTTCTTTTATGCAGTTCACTAATTAACAATGCAAACAGGTTCCTTACACAAACAATACTTCCTTTTAACTTTTCTTGGGAGAAAAACTCTTGACATTCTTTTGCTTTCCTAGAAGCAAGTTATAAACTTCTCCATCTTATAGTGGTCTATATGCTCCTGAAATGGGGTTTGAAACTCTAGAATGGCAATTGAATTTGGACTGAGAATTGGGCATGACTCATTCATCGCATCTCCTGAAAAGCTGACTACAGAATCTCTTTGATCAAGCTGGATGCCTACAGGGCTCCAGTGTTACCACAGCGAAGGGCAACAGATGACCACACGAGCACTTCCGTACTAGCTTCTCCACTCTTTGCCCCCAGGAGAAATTCAATTCAGCAGCAAAGATAAAAGAGGTTGCTTAAGGTTTTTTTGAGTTTTGCATCTTTAAGACTCAAAAAAGATACAGCATTTTTAATCAGCAGACAGAGTAAATCTGGAGGACAGAGCACAGGCCTGACTCTGGAATCTCCAACGAGACAGAGGATCAGGACAGTAGCACTTGTTGCAAGAGATCTTCAGCACTAAACAGAGGCGTTTGAAGCTAACATATTTCAAAACTCTGACATCTTAAGAACAAACAGATAGTTTCACCACTATTTTGAAATATCAATTTTGTCTCATGAGAACTTTGAAATAATACTACCCACATTTAATATTTAAATCTAGTTGGAAGAGAAGTCAAATGCACGCACTAAAGAACAAATTAATCCACTCAGAATAGTAAAATGTTAAATACCCACATATATGTATCCTGATAATTAATGAAGCAATGGTATGATGTCACCTACTACTGGATTTTAAAGTGTCTTGGCACAGCTAAATCTCATTCTCCTACTCTGAAAAACTAGTGCATACATTATGTGGTCATCACATAATACCTGCCCAAAGGCCATTGACTTTGATCACTTATTCAGACAGGCCACTCTGGATGCACAGTGTGTCATGATCAAGCCTTGTAAGATGACCTATCTCAGCAACAATATGTTATACAAGCATCATCATACTCTTCTACTCACATTCAGGTACTTGATGACACCTGTCCCTTAAACTTCCTCGAAATTTTTTCCCAGGTGTCCAAGAACAAATTCATCATTTACTGACAACAGCTGCCTTAGGAACAACTGCAAAACCACGGTGTTTTGCTGCACATCATGTAGACTTGCTCAAGTTGACTGTAGATCATGTTCTGTCTCTGGCAATGCACCTACTATTGGTGAGCAGCACCAACAACCTTTGCTCAGCAGCTGTAAACTGCAGAAATGTTTCTTAGAAGAGCCATTTCAATGTTCATCCCACGTAGCAGCTGCATTACCATGGAAAAACACATACTGTTTTTCAATGTGGCAGAACTTTTATTTGGAAGGAAATTATAACTTCTGCATTTACATGGCACCAATTATATACAGTACACTTTCCATGATAAGAATTATGATGCTGTTCACAGAAAGTATCAAATTTGAGATAAATAACGCATAAGCTAAAATATACAAACCAGGGGTGGAGGTGAAACTATTGGCCATTTTTAATTATCTATAGAAGAATTTCAAGGAATAATGTTTATTCAATGTTCAAAAACTTTTAACAAACTTCTAGTAAAGTTAATTGAAATATTTATAATACTATTCAGTTGTTGCACAGTATTTCCAATATACAATCAAGAAGATGCACAGAACACAACACTTAATATGAAAAAAAACTATTGCACCCACAATTTAAAGGTTTCACTGCCTTTTGGATGCTGCACTACCATATTTATATAAACATTTACAACACTTCAGTAAACACAAAGGTTCTAAATGTAGTGCAGCATTATGGGGGGCCACTTTCAGCTCTTAAAATAAATGTTAAATGCCCATATACTGTGCCATTTATTTTAAGCTGATGGTTTAAGCTGTAACCCTTAACTCCTACTGTGAGTAGCAAACACACTTTCCCCATGTTCAGAAGATTACCATCCCTCTGACTATGTAGTCTATATTCTAAAACCTAAACTGTCCTTGGCTTCATTGTCATTTTGGCGTTTTGCCTCAGTGCTTGTGACAACTATTCCTTATATTACTTTTCAATGTCCTGTTAAGTAGTCCTGTGTAGAATCTGAAGCAAAAGAATCTGCATCTTCATTATCAGAATCATCACTACTGTCATCAGCTGCTGGCTCTCCTGTCAGTGCTATCCGGGCATAGTCATCAGTGTCTATAGACTTGCAGAAGTGAATGGCGTACTTCAGTTTTTCCTCTAGTACTTGCTTACAGGAATACCTGGGCAGCTTCAGGAGGAAGAAGCATGTGTACGACTCAGGAAGGAAGTGGTCTGGAGGATTGTATTTATCTAATACCTGTTAAAAAAAAAAAAAAAAAAAAAGGCATAATATTTTTAATTCACTGTCCAAACCACAAATGAGTATCAAAATAATAATTGGGATTTGTTTTTAAACAGGATATTATATTTTTGATTCTGATGCTGATGTTTCTTAAAAGACAATTAGAAGGCTAAATCCATTTTCCCTACACAAAGTAAATAAATAAAAACAGACATGTATGAGTTGCTATGATCATGCGTATGTGGTGTACTACTTCAGCAAATATCAAAATACGATTTGAAGATAGTGGGGCTTTAATTTAGCTGAAATTATTAACTAAGCTGAATGAAATGCTAAATAAAGGTCAGCAAAAACAGCTGAATAACAGTGGAAAACTATCGAAATCCAGAGAAATAAGTGGCTGGGAAATTAAATGAATTGTCCAAGTCGAGAGAGAGAACATTTAAATATATTAACAGTCTCTGTTGCACTGTCAAATCTACAATGTAATGTTGTAAAACACTTCAATGAGATCAGCCTGTTCTCTTGTTATGTCATGCTACTACTTCTCCACTAGCAGCTTTTTAAAATACCCCCCACATCCTCTCCATCCCATACACCTTACCTGAATAACAAAGTCCCTCCCCCTAAAGTCTGCAATAGTCCTGGGCAGCCTTGTTCTGCCCCACACAAAACGCAGGAAGAGAGATCGCTCCGTATTGGAGAAGGACTCCATCACCTCCCAGAACCACTGTATCAAGGAAGCAGTTGGTTCAATGCCTTTATAAGTTGCCACAGACTTCAGGAGATGAAGTGGAATATCTGGGCTTCCACATACCTGAAAAATAAGATTGATGATAGGCTATACAAGTCTGATAAAATTAATTACAGGTGATTTGTTACCTCTATTCCTTTAAAATATTTAATCATCTTTTACACTGTCAAACTGAACATTTGAATATCTGAAGTGTCATGAATTGTCTCCTGCTCCAGTAGTACTAAATATACATCTTCTCATCAGGGGACAGTAATGAACCTTTCCACATTACTGAATAACATAACGAATTAAATATTTTATGTGGGACAAATATCTCCAATTTACCTCCTAGATCCCTGTCATGTGGGGTTTTTTGGTTTTGTTTGTTTCTCACTGAAAAAAATTCACTTTATCACCGCTCAGCTATACCAACATAACCTTACTAACACCAATAGGGCAATTAAACATTTTCTAGTCTTTTCTTGAACTGAATGTTTGCAACCACAGAGCAATCATTGTAAACAGCATGTAATGTGGGGTTTGCATTAGTAAAATGAATGAGTGAATAATCTCACTTCAGGTTAGTCTGACAGAAGTAACAAAGCAGAAATTGATACCATAGTTTCCAGTTCGTATCCTGTAAAGAGTGAAAGTAGAGGAACTGGAACAACACGGGCCATGCCCTCACGAACTGCTGCAACCTGTTCATCAAATTCATGAAGCCTGCAAAGAAACATTTTTGGACTTTCTGTGAATGTTATTTCTAGCAATTATTTATAGCAATTACTGTGATATCAAGATAAGTTTAACCATTCTCCTCATGTCTCCAGCTATGCACCAAGGAACATCAACATTTATCACAAAATACTTGACTTTATACACCAATTCATATTACACAGCAAGCTCAATATGGACAGATATCTCCCAATGTTTAGGATATTTTATTTCCAGTACTATGCCCAGCAAAAACAAACCAATACTCAATTTGGAAACAACATATTCTTGGCAAAAGAGGGGCTGTGTCTTGAAACATTAATTTAACCATTCTCAATATGAGACAGACATCACGGTAAAAGAAAAATGGGTCTGAACTAAAACATGATTTCTGTAGGGACAGGAGGTTTTTTGACTTCAAGGCAAGCACAGATAAGTATCATTTTGCTGCTTCTCATGTCACACATGATTTGTGTTTTGGGTTATTTTCCCTGTCAAATAATTACTGTTTTACAGAGCCCTCCAGTGCACAGATTCACATGTTTCACAAGTCCTGTCTTCAGGCTAGTCATCACCAAAATAAACAAGGATGTCAGGACAAGTTTGGTCTCTTGAAACCACTTTTCCCTATGGATTCTATTCAGATGGTAGTTTTCCCTCTCAAGGGCTTCATGTAGTAAAAACCTGATACTTAATCTAAACCTTTAAATGTTTCCCCCAAAAGGCCTTTTGACTACAAAATGCTTTAGAATTGCTTGTGTCCTTTGAGGATAGCCAGAACTAGCAATAAAACAAAGCCATTTTTTCAAAGGAATATCCACTCCAAATGAAATCCCTCTCTCTAGTGTAAAAAACTTAAACAAGGATTGGTTCATAACCATTTATAGAGTAAAAAAAAAAACAAAACAGGAAAAACAAAGACTAATTCAGTAGTTGTTAGCAGACACTAACTACAAACTAATAAGCAAGTATATAGTGATAATACAGTCTTCTTCAAGCACTCTCTGAAGCAGATGACTATGGTGGAGTGAATAAAACAGCCAGGAATCAGTTTCTGATCCAAATTATCTAAATTTCCATATTTCAGTAGGCACTAGACTTACTACTTCTCATACAAGATGCTTATGGCTGCTTCTTAGCTGTGCTCATCTAGATTAGCTACCTGGCTTCTCAAACACTGAACAATCATTTGCATTTCAGTGCAATGTTTGGCTTTTAGCCCTTTTCAGCTTTTGGCTTTTTTGGTGGGTGTGCATAAGTGTCATATCCAAGGAATAAAAATTTTGTTCTGTGTATTCCAACCTGGATAAGAACAGAGTAAGAATTCAGCTGATACTGCCTTTTGACTGCAATTGATGATATGAAAAACTATGAGCGCAGCAGTACTAAATCCAAGTTCTCTTCACAAGATCAGGCCTATTACTTTAGTGTACAGGAAGAACTAGATGCATGGGGACATTTTTCCATCTGTAAAACTGGTTACCAAAACTGCTCTGTCAGGACAAATCTGAGCCATACCTGCTTGTTTGTTTTGTTTCCTAAAAACTAAGTTTAATATTTCTCTCCTTGGAGAGACGAGTGAAATAAAAAATTCAACAGTGCAATTCTATAAAAATATTGAAATATTTGTACATAAGAGGTTAAAGTAGTATATTGTTTTAAAGCTGCTGCATACTTTTGAAAGAAAATGCTTATTCATGCCAATAATTTTAATGATTTCTTCAACAAACCTGTAGTTTATTGCCAGCCTCACATATTCTGCTCTATTATCCAGTGTAATATGGGTGTACTTGGAACTCAGCTGAATATCTTGACCACTTGCATTAGGCACAGTGAATGGGAGGCTCATAGCTTCAAACTCTTCTGAAGTAGCTTCATTGTCTCGGATGTACATAAGCCCAGGAATAAAATCCTTATCAACCTTTTGAAAGTAACAAACCCACGTTCAAGTCAGTTTATTAGCACTATACAACAGCATCTCTTGTATACCAAAAGCAGTGCATCATGTGCTATCTGCTAAAAGCTTTGACAAATGTCTGACCACAATTAACTGAACTTAATTTCAAAGCCATAAAATGGCTTAGTATTCTACATAAAATTTCATTATGTCGAATGTTGGAAAGTGCAAGTGTTCTAGATTTCAACCTTTTTGAAGAGCATTTCCCAAGAAACTGTATTTTATGAGAAAATGGATTTAAAGCTTAAAAAAATAATTATCTCTACCAATGCTGGGTTTGGTACAAAAGGAATCCCCTTAGTGACAAGTGAATGACTCAATGCTTCTTACATTTCTGCATGACGGGATTTGAGAAGGAGCTCTTCTTAGTACTCAAGACATAAGTCTTATCCCACATTTACTGAGCTCATTAAACAGACATTGCAAGCTTGTGATATTCAGTATGTGAGCACAAACTAGTATAGTTTGCACTCATTTTTTTTTACTTCAAAACAGTGCAGGCATGTGCACTCAAATCAGTTATCACATCTTGGCACAACACAGTAACAGCTACAGAAAGGTCTACTGGGAAGCAGGAATTCAACCACAAGGATTTGTCTAGTCACACCCATGAGATTTAAGAATGCTCTAGAATTCAAATAGATTAACTCACACTTACAGTTTTAACAGTCAGTACAAATCATCCCTGTATACTGCCTCAAAATGTAAAAGGCCAGCCAAAATACAAGCATATGGGAACCAGGAAAACCAATCACTCGAGAAAAACTTATGCTAGAGTCTGCTTGTCTGCTGTAAGCTATATCCTACTCAGGAGCTTCATCATACTTACCTCACTGAGATCGGCAATTGTTAGATTCATTCCTGCAAGCTGTTTCCACACTGGCTCAGCCAGGTTGAGGCTCAGGGGGCTGCCTGTCCGGATGGCAATGCCCAAAAGTACACCTGTAAGTGTAAATATTTTTTTTTTTAATTCCCAATATTCTGATCGCGTAATGCCAGTAGAATATCACAAAGCAGGTAAGAAATTACCAAGAAAACGAAACATGTTCATATGCAGGAGTGA
This sequence comes from Myiotriccus ornatus, assembly GCA_036023395.1. Lineage (NCBI taxonomy): Eukaryota > Metazoa > Chordata > Aves > Passeriformes > Tyrannidae > Myiotriccus > Myiotriccus ornatus. The sequence goes on along the minus strand of JAYRBT010000001.1, from coordinate 84,457,279 downwards.
CTTGGCAGCAGGATTTAATAGGAAACAATCTCTGTTTGCTCCAGATTCATCTCTTCCATTTGGTGTCACAATTAACAGAGGTGTCAGCCCATTCTGAAGCTCTTCGCACATTTCTGCGATTGATTCGCTATAACCTCCACCACAATCATCCACAGATTCACCTGGAAGAAAAAGGCTCAAAATTAAATGTTCTTTCAAAAATAACTGAAGTATTGAAACAAACTGTATTTCATTCTTTCCACAGGGATAACTGAGTAAACAAAAGTTAACTAAAACCTGCGCTCTTATCTGTTCATATGAAAACCCTCGAAGTTTTGCTCCTTATTTGGATGTTTCCAGTTCATTGTAAAATGCATCATTTAGAAGACTGTAGGACATATCACAGTGACAAAAATACTATTTTGACAGAGTGTAACTATTTTTTTTCTTGCTATCCACTATCAAAATAAAATAAAACACAGATAGAAAAGGAAGTGTAGCTTTGACTTTCATGAGTGGCATTTTTAAGTAGATATATTTTACTGAGCCCATATTCAGTAGATAGAATAGCTCTTCAATCTCAAATAATTTTCATTAAAAAGCTCAAAGTGATATGGTGATTTGAAAAAACCAAAACAACCTTACCAGTAAAACTAGCTATGATTAACTACCAATTCAGACAGCTGAAAAAACGGTTTAGGTTTTGCAGAGTGTTTGTAGCAAGCACAATAGCTGCCCCTGGAATTTGAGGAGAATCACAGACACATTTCCATTATTTTTGAGGGGTTTTATAGAGTAATTTTAAAAGGTTTTTTACATTTTAAGCATTTTGTCTACAAACATATATTGTTTTCTGTATCCCTTCCTTCAGGTTCTCCAAGAAAGTAAATCTCAAGAAAACTGTAAAGTTAACTGCAAAGCCGAGGGATGAGGCGTGAAGAATTCTCTTACCAACAAACTTGACTTTCCAAACACGATGAGGAAGTAGAAGGCTATCAGGGCTAAAGGAACTCATTTTAGCACACATCTGTCCAAACACTGACTTTGTACCATCAGGTCCAGCCAGTCCTCCTTTACTCCTGGAACGCTTTACCTATTGAATAAGCACATTATAAAAGTCACAGTAAGAACATACTTCAGTGGCATTACTGTGCAGATAGATAAGGAATTCTTGGTACCATCAACCACCAACACCTTACTTATCTTTCATTTCAAACAGTTCTTTGTTCATCTGTCACTACTCAGCACTGTATCTGTTTATCTCTAAAGCAAATGAAAGGACAGAGGGATGTCAGTGATAAAGTCTGATGATAACGACTTCTTTCCTTATTTTTGAAGAAGCAGCCAATGCATCGGTATGCATTCAGTTTTTCTGATTGCAATCCATTTAGTTATTTCATCCTGTCTCTACTCACACATTCAACTGACAAATCTGGGTAAGTTTTTCATGAGACACTTATTGTGAGCAGCACTATTGCAAGAAAGAGGGAGAGTCACTCGAGTCAATCTGTAAGCTGGTTAAAGCATTTTCAAGTGATGAAGAACAAAATTTAAGTTCCTTCTCTGAATCACAGAACTTTGTATTTTTCTAAAGCAGCTTGAAATTACCCATTAAAGTACTGGCCATTCTATGAGACTCTCTTTAACCCACAAAAGTTGGGAGAAATGTAGAACATAAAGCCATGCACTTGGACACTAATAAAGGAAGTTTACAAAAAGATGACAGCTTCTTAGTAGGAATCAGCCAAGAAAGAGAAACATATACAGTTCGTGGACAAGACATAGCTACGAAGAAAACAATCACAATTCAAGGATATGTCATGAAATCAATATCCAGAAGAGGTAGTGAAGTATCAGTGTAATAATTATAAGAGCACAGACACAGTCTCACCTGTACCTTGAGTTTCAGTTATCTATGTTCAAACTGAAACGCTACAGGAAAAAACAGAGTATAAAAAGGCAAGGAGTAAAGAAAAGACTATTCTACACAAGCAAACAAAAAATCTTAGCCTGATCAGTGTAGGAAAATGAAGGCTGTCATAAAATAAGTGTTCTTTAAAAGTACACTTTATAAGGGAGAAGACAAAACCAGGAAGGAAGAATGTTACTTAAACTGAAATATAACCCTCAAAAAAGAACAAATCATTCATTCATATGCTACTTTAAGATCAGATCATTTTTACTCATTATGTTATTGAGATTTTTATAACCCACATTTAATTAGGAATCCTAGTCTTAAAGTGGCATTTCATATATCCATATGTGTCACTTTCCTCCCTTGACAGTAGAGAACATTAAACCAGGAGATTCTTTGCAGTGTTGCGTTAATGAAATCAGACATTCTCCTTAATAACTGAAATTTGTTTCCTTTCGAAAAGGGTGACATTCCTTTCAATTGCTGGGGAAAGATACATTTTAACACCATTCTGAAAGTGTCTGCCTATAGGTCATACCACACTGTCCATTCGACACCACATGAGCTATACCAGTACTTAAACACTGGATAAATCTGATCTGCTAGTAAGAGGGTCAGTAAGCAAACGTGAGCACTGGAACCCTGTATAGACTTGTTCACTTTCCGGACTACTTCTATTACACCTTTCCAGAACAAGGCCCAGATGCTGTTTTGGAACACTTCCCTTAATGCCTATTCCCAGAAATTACTACAGATAAAACTGCACCAAATTTGTTTTTTATGTCCTATACAGTCTTCCAACAGCATCCCAAACTGTCTCTGTGCATTCAAGCTACACCCCTTTATGCTACACCTCAAAGCATAAAATATCTACACTCAATTTTATGCTATACAAACACCAGGTTGGCACTTGGCTGAATTACAGTACAGCCATCACTTTTTATTTCACATACTCTGAGCAGGAAAACTACATAAAACTACAATGTCCCCACCTTTACAAGGCTCCCAATAGAAAAAAAATAGGGGCGAGATGTACATAAGGGGAATGTGATCTACTCTAAAGGAACCTGGTCCATGTAACACTTGATCTCAGGACAAGGGACTGGTGTTTTGCTTGGTTTTACACTGCAAGTTAGACAGCTGTTACGTCCAATTCCGGTACTTCCAAAGAAACCACTGAACAGCAAGGGATGCTAAGGAACTACAAGTTAATATTTGGAAAAGAATTTCAAAATAAGATGAACATTTTTAAACTGACAATTAGGTTTTTTGCAACTATGTAAAGCAGCTTTGAATCTTCAATTAAATATTATAAAGGATCAAATAAGAATCCACATTCTCATTCTCAGCAAAAGATTACTCAAGAAATTGTGAGCCATCCTTGGTACATTGTAATCTGGCCAGATTATGAACATGGCCCTTTTTAGCCTTCACTTGGATAAATCTAGGAAAGACTTGTGTTAAAGCAGTATTTCATTTCCCACAGAAAAGGGAAGCTACCAATTTATTTCTGGAATTCAAGACAGATTTAAGTAACAAACATGCAAAAATACATGAGAAAGCCTATCTCAATTAATGAACTCAACAGTTCATTAAGGAGGACACTAGCAAAAGAGCCCAAAACCTACTCACGAGTTTCCTGCCTAAAACAATTGCACTCACTACTTTATTGAACTTTCTAAATACACACACAAAACGTAATCAGAAAATCTCTGGTACTATAAACTAAAATACCACACTTTTATCACAGAACATTACCACAAAAACATTTTAAGTGCACATAGAAAGTGGCAAAGAAGCAGAAACAGCCACATCAGGATGTATTTCTGTTCACTAAAAGAAAACTCATCAGTCAAAATTTTCACAAAACCTTACAAATAGATGTTCTTACTTTTTTCAATACAGGAAAAAAAAAAAAGAAATGCATGAGGACTCCAAAGATCAGGCTTCAATCCATTTAAATGAAAACAATGTTTTACTATTCTATGTTACGGAAATATCTATGGAAAAAAGACACATCTGGCCTAAGGCACAACATTACATTTTCTAACGTCAATGATAAGGAAAAAAGCCCTTTTGTATCAAAGAGTTCTGCAATCAATATGACCACATGTGATGACCAGCAACGGACAAGAGTTTATCAGCCTGATATTTAATTACATTCAAAGGCTTTTTTTCCTTTGCTTTTTTTTTTTTTTTTGCCCTTCCTGTTCTCTGTTATGAAAGCAACAGCTGAGTAATTCAGCTGACCATCTGGAAAGGTAAGAAAAGCATCAGAATCTCTGCTCTCTTAAACAATACAGAGAGTTTTGAAAAAGCAGTCCTTTGTCAAGCAAGACATACTTTGCTCGTTGGAGTCTAAATAATTCTAAATCATTCACATTCCACAAAGTGTCCCCCTCTCTCTGAACAACTACAATGTGGATGAAAACATACTAGAAATAAGGAGCCCTTACATCCAATTATTGTTTGATTCACTGATAAAAATTAAACTCTTCAGCACTCAGATACCAAACAGCTGAAACAAAGGGGTTTGATCAACACAGCACTGCAAGCTAAACATACAGATAGTACATGGAAACTTTGGCATCAGATACCTGTATCCTGTTGAGCTCTACAACTGGCCCATGCTGACGATCTCTCACCATAGTTGCTTGCACAACTTTTCTGAAAGCTGCTTCCTAAAAAAAGGAAAGCACACAAAGTTAAGATAGTGGCAAAACTGCAATCAAATAAGAATGCTGAACATATTTCACAGATAAACACATGCTTAGTTCAACTCAGGAAAAAAAAAGACAACATAATAGAGAAACTGATCCTGCAATGCTATCCTTCAGCAATTTTTTTCTGAGTACACAACAAAACATTCAAAAGGGCATAACACATCTGAGTCTTCTTTAGAAGAAAGGAAACAAGCATCAAATACTTTTGACATATTAAAAACAAACAAAAACAACAGAAGATAAAGCTGTGAGATGTTAGTCAAGGATCATGTTATTTGTGCTAATATGATTCACATCTGAAACAGTGGGGATACTAAGAAAGTAAAGAAAAAAGTCCCTCCTGTTTAACTCAAAACCATGGCTTGAAAGGTTGCACTCCCCCCAGATTCACTTATTATTAAGCAACCAACATACTGGTGAGTACAGGTATACATTAGTTTATACCAGATTTATATATGTATATGGAGAATAATTAATATCACAGAATGACAACCAAAAAACAAAAAAAGCTTTTTATGCAAATTCAAATACCTTAGGTTCTCTCACTAAATATTTGGATCTGATTTTACAGCCAGTTTCAAGCAAGATTAGGAAGATTTTTAAGTCATTAGAATCTCTGACTTAGATGTCTGGATTTGAATGAAGGCATTGCAACTTCGGCTGCCTGTTTAACATTTCTGACATAAAATATACCTGATATCACATTTTATCTTACATGTGGAACCTTTCTGTAACTTTCTGTAACTATTCTGCAGAGTGACAGTACGCCCATTCTTATATGTAACATCACATACACCAGGACTGCAAATTAATAGCACTAACGTGTCATGAAAAGAACAGCTAGGATTTCTGTTTCCTTTTTCTCCTGTGAAGGTTTTGATGAAAAATGTGTTGCCTTCCCTCGGTCTATGAAGTACGTATACAGCTTAATTGTTCTAGTACAAAATTTTACTGGAGTCTAGAAAAAGAGACCTTGAGGCAGTACATGCGCTAAGGAGTCTAGTTACAGGCCGTGTGTCTTGTTTAACGACATAGAACAGCACTGCAGGGGGAAACTTAACTGCTTCTCTTTTCAAAGATATCTCCCAGCAGATTTTGTCTGTTTATATAATGTTTTCTTTTTCAGTTAGACAAATTACTATGACAGTGAGAAAATTCAGATCCAAAACTGATGATTCTACTGAAGGCAAGTCATGTTTTCACAGGCTTGCCATATCTGAAGTTTTGAGTAAGTGTTGCAGTTTCAAAGCATTATAATTATCTACATTTTCTCATGACTGACTTTACTTACAACTATAAAAATTCACATTCTTTACCAATTTGGGATTGAACTCTTAGGTATTCTATTTTCACTTGTAGCTCAGTCTAATAAAACAAGTCTGTACCTGCACAGGCTTTGGATCAACTAGTATACCACCTGACCTTGACAGAGGAATGCAAACAGGTATGGACTGGTCATTGTCTACTATCTCACATTTTTTTCCAGGACACCATCTACTGAATTCTCTAGAAGAATTCAGCTATACTACAAACTGAAGATTTACAGTGTAAAGTTATTTTCAAGATCAAAATACAAAAGCACTATGCTGAAGAACTGAGAAAACCACGGTATAAAGAACACAGAGAGAAGTTTGCATCATCAGAATGCAAATATTTGAGATACAACTTAGAGAACAAATTGAGATGTATCTTCTTTCTTCAGAAACAGTTCAAACAGTACATTACACTTACAGTTACAAATCTCTCCCTAAAAAACATTCTGATAAAATACCTTTCCCTGTGATATCAGAATTCCCCGTAATGTGTCAAACCCAACCGAGGGTCCTTGGCCAGTTTCATCAAGTCTTCCTTCAAGATCGAACATTGGAATGCAAGGACAGAAGAGTTCTGAAATGTGGTGCAAGAGCAGAAGCCTATTTCTTAATGAAATGATGGGAATTTCCTGCAGATGATTGTACTCCATGGGAACCTATGATAAAGCAATGATATCCAAATGTAATTTAGAATTATTATATAATTTCTTTTATTAAATTTAACAACAACCTTTACATTTGTAAATAAATTTGTAATAGAAATTCAGGTATTTGCTTATTTATACTGTCAAAATTTAATACAGGGAGTTCAATTTTTTCTAAAAGATACCAACAGTATCCATCTAAACTGAAACAAGTATTAAACATATGATGGCTGGAATATAAGTGCTATTCCATATTTTACAACTTACCCAAGAAGGAACACATTTTACATCCTGTCATCACTACACACAGGCATTACAGCTAAAATACAAAATATTCAAAAAACAATCCTCTCAACATAAAGCAAGCAACAAAGAACTCCATTGAAATGTATAACGCTTTCATAGCTGCAATACAGAATTAAATTCCTGCCAATACACAGACTCAGTTACTGTTCTGCATTTGGATTAAAAACTGAATGAAGAGGCTTTTTCAGCTCAGAAAAGCAGAATCCTTTGAAAATACACAAGTAAAACAAAGTAACTGGCTCAAACTTGAAGCCAAATCAAAGCACACCAAGCTTACACATGGATTTAAAAGGAAATACATCAACTGAAAGAGCATATAAGCATACTAACTACATTTAAATCTGAATTCAATAAGCCAAAAATATTACCTGAGTAGGGAGCTTGCCAGCATTAGCAGGTTTACTGGTTGACCAAGCTAAAGTATGTGCTGAGCCACAGGCTACTCTGTTGATCTTTTTACCCTGAAGTGCTGCGACCAAGCGTGGTCTCTGGATGGCGTTAGTTGTTCCATCTCCAAGCTGCCCTTCATCATTATCTCCCCATGTATACACTTCCCCTAAATCAGTAAATATAATTGATCATTCTGAAGCTAATATACAAGCTTTTTGCCCTTTTTTTTAAATTAGTATTTATAAAACTTTTAACTGAATGAGGTCTTGGGCTGTAATCAAGATGTCTAGGACTGATGGCCAACCCGAAATCCACTATTTAGTGCAGATAAATCTTCAGTGACAAAGCTAGGTCCATAGTCTATGTAGAGCAGCTAGCATAAGATGCATTTCCTTCCTAGTGGTTTGTATAACTAAAGGGTTCTGTTCAGAATAGGAGAAAATGGTGGAGCAGAAGAACAACAGAACACCAGACACATAATTTCACAGAAAAAACCCACAGCCAATATTAAAAAAAAGAATTTAGAAAGGCTTAACATTTTATGAGACAAAAGATCCTATAATAAGTTATATCAACAGAAAGGACATTAAAATAGGTGCTCACTGCTGCAAGACAATTGGAAAGTACTTTTAAATAACAACCTTGATCCTGAGCATTCATTTTCTGCAGCTATATTTCACTAGCACCCATAAAGCACTCAGTTATTGTGCAGATTTGTTAATTAAATGGGGGAGTGAGTCTGCTACAAAGGATATTCAGTATCTCAGCCTGCTTTGTAAGAAGCAATATTGTTTGTGCAATGCTTCATTTAGCAAGTTAAACACTTCAGCAGGCTCACAAGACTCTGCAAAAAAATTTAAAAAAAGTCAAATGCTTTCAATCCTACTGCTTGATCATTCTGTAATTACTCACAGAGTTCTATATTTTTCTTTGACCATCAATGTTTATGCAGCTTGAATTCTTTAATTTTCATCAATTTAGTTTTATGTGATCACTTTAAATCAACATCATGCTTGCTGCTTAAGAAACATGAAACATCTCAAAACGTGATGTACCCATGCACACAGAGAACCAACGGTTTTTGCAAGGACAACTTACAAACAGCTCACTAAAAGATTAAAAGTTTCATTTTATTCAAATTCAGTCCTAAGAACGAAATAAATTATTTAATTATTATACCATCTTCAGTGCAGCAAACACAGTGCAAAGACCCTGTAGCAATTGCAATGACTTTCTTTCCTTGCAGTCCCTGCACTTGTCGTGGTCTTCTAACATGGTCATCAGATCCATGGCCTAAGCGATGATAATCTCCTTTACCCCTGCAGAGAAGAGTAAAAAATTTCAAAATTGTGTTTTAATTGTGGAAAAAAATGTAACAACAGACCATGTCTGATATTTGATCTGCAGATGTACTTATAAAGTCCAATATCAAAATATTCTCGAAATATTCAACTTAATCATCCCTATTTTGCGTGGATGTGATTCTGCTGACACAGTACAAATTCTTGTGCTGTTCCTACTTATTCTGTCTAGGTCCTTTTACCAATTTTGCAGGGGGTGGTTTATTTTTTTCTTCTCAAAGGGTCAACTATTAGAACAATTTATCTGCAAAAACAGTACATTTACTGATCTCAGAGACTCGAACTTTGTACAGTTTAAGGATATCTAATGCCATGCAAAGAATATGGCAGAGGAAAGCTGGGAAGGTATTCTGCTTAGTCTTTTTAAACATTTTAGTACAGTAGTTTAAACAACAAAACTCGGAGAGGTGTAGGAAGATTAAAACAATGAACTTTAAAATCAAATTCTCACCCTGCAGCCACCACAAGCTAGACACAATTTTGATAACACATGAGAATGTTATTTATGCTATCATCTTCCACCCTGCATGATACTTCATGCTTGTAATTCTACTGTCTCCAAAACAAAATACTTGGATTTTTCATTCATAGTACTACAAAATGTTCCCCAAAGAACATTAGTGGATTACTAATCAAGACAGAGGAACTCAGAAAATTTTTGATGGGGTAGATCAAAACAGTGAAGGCAGTGTATTACTAATATCTGTTACAGACAAGGTTACATCTAATACTGCCAAAATAACTAATACAGAATACTTACCATGTATATACTGCTCCAGATTTGGTAAGGGCCACAGAAAATTGTGATCCACATTCTACTTTAACCACTCCAAGGCCTGTGAGAGAATCAATCTAGAAAAATAATATCAAATCAAAATAGAATTAATTAAGGAGGCTATACTTCCATAGACTGCACAGTCTTAAGTAGAATATAATGTCCAAATGTATACCTATATGTATATTTACAAATTAAAATGTTTATGCAGATAATTTAGAAGAATTCTACTCCCTTTATGTTTATACTGTTCACCACTTAAACACCAAAAAGAAGCTCAAATTTCACAAACTGTTGGAAATCCATCTCTAGTATGTTTTGCCAATAGTTAGCTGGCAATTGACCCACGTAGAAACGATAAGGCTTTGTCTGCAAACACTCAACATTAATCATCCCCAGCTGGTATGACAAGGATGTGATTCTGCTGACATAATAAAAATATTTATACCTCCAGCAGACTCTTTCTATTTATTCTTATTATCCTTATGCTACTTTACCATCAATCCTATGGGACTGATGAAAGATAAACTATTTTCACATTATGTTACATTATGCTGGAAACATTTGGAGACTTAATGGGGATGCTTGTATCCAAGTAATAAAGTGTGATTCTGGATTCAGAATCTAAAAATCCATTGTGCACAGGCATACAGAGCGGCGCACACATTTCTCACACACAAGGAACATTCATCTTCATAGTAAGTACTGGAATTCAAAATTGACTGCTGCATGGATTTAATTTGTAATGTGAAGAAATTCCAAGTCAACTGTGCATTCACAGGAAGGGTTTAATATAAAGTTAAATTTAAGTTTAATATAAGTAAGATTACTTCTCAAATAATTGATACCCCTTTCTGGAATGAACTTACGACATCAGGAGTATTATGGAACTTTAGTAACACAAACAAATATGAAGATTTCTTGGCAAGATGTAATTTTTTGACAGGAATCAAAATTAAAATGAGAAATATTGCTCAAACCAGCAATGTTCTCTAAAGAAAAACCTTCATGTGCAACTTCATCAGTCAGCACAAAACTTAAAGACTTGTTATGGTAGCCTATAAAGTTCATTTGTAACATTCAGGCAGCAGAATCCTGATGGCCCAGGATGAGTCAAAGTTTGCACATATTGACAAATCCGTCTTCAGTGTTCTCCACCAACATTCTGGTTTCTAAAGCAATGAAATAATTACACTGAAATACCTTCATTGGTACTTTACAGCCATCACTGCCTCCTCTCCCAAGTTTTCCATAGTCTCCATCACCCCAGGACCAGACTGTATCATCATCAGTCAGGCACAATGTCTGTGCATCTCCACTGCCACAGGCTATATCAATCACACGGTAACCCTGGAGAGCTTCCACCTGTAACAAAATCACCCATTTTTGTTCACAGTAAAAGACTCAGGCGTTTAGTTTCAGGAAAGATGACAAACCCAACTTGCAGAAGTGCTTCAGTGGAACTACAAGTCTGAAACAGCACAGGCATAAGCAAGTAAAGGCAACTCAAAGGGCTTTGCTCTTTTCAAACCAGCAAAATGAAAACTAACTATGCATTTTAAATACAGGATTTATTTATTTTAACTGGTGAACTAGTTGAATTTTTTTACCTAAAATGTCAGGAAAACAATTAATACAAAATACCTAATGTTATCAAAGACTATATTCTGTTCAAATAATTTTAGGCTCTCTGGGCAAATACAGTGAGGGAAAAAAAAAAACCAACTTATTTTCAAATAGTCTTTTACTAGTTTTCAATTTTCAAGCACTTGCATCATAACCTGAATGTAATCAACGTCTTTTGAAATGGTGCCATCTAGTGACGAAGTATGGGATTTGGAATCACAAAGTAAAAGCTCAGTGACCCACATACACATCACATCCTTCCCATCCTCACAACTACTTGAAATAGATTATAGGTGGCACAACCCATCACCCAAAGCAGCATGGAACTTCACATACTTCAACTCATCTACAGGTTATCTATTTTCATACTACAAAAGAACATGGAGGGAAGAAAAGGAAAGGTGGGCAAACCTTGCTTTTTTGGGGCCAGGGGAACAAGAACATCTGAATGGAGGTAATAAGGTCCCAAAGAGGACTAAGAACTTATGATACCTCATCTCACAAATTGAAACACTGGAAAAAGTTAATGCTTGTATGAACAGAAATATACACATAGAGCTATGAATAAAAATAACAAACTAATATTCAGTTTGAATCAAAAAATGCAATCTTAGCCTTTGCTGTATTTTCAGCAACAGAATACAGGTACCAAAATGAACTCTCATTTCAAAGGCAGGGCAATTTTCCTAATACCACCATTTTTGGCTAAAAGCTCTTAGTTCACATGAGTACAAGTCTAAATTTATCAGTATACTCATTCTTCTTACATTCCACAGTGTCCAAGTTCTTAGATTGACTACTTAATCTTTCATCAAAAACTGCTTAACTCAACTTTCTTTAGCAAACAGCAATTAAATACTTCATAATTACTTTGTTAAATTCTTATTAACTTAGTGTATACTTCAGTAACGTGTCAGTATTCAATCATGAGAATCAAGAGTATCATTACTATGTCAGGAGAAAAAAGCAGTATGTAAGTTACTGAGTGGCTATCACTGTAAACACTGTTGTATTTTCCAGGAAGTAAATAATGAGGAGAACCAGAAGACAAGGAACTCACTTGTTACTTTGAGTGCAAACTACTCCTGGGAAAGGGTGAAATTTACTTACTGAGGGGTAGGGTGTTTGATTTGGGGTTTTCTTTAAACCTCTCTAAAAGAAACTCCCTGTAAGCTGTTTAGTGACCACTAAAAGCTGTAAAGTTCACAAAGTCTGGAGCTCCTCTTTCATTTTATCCTTCCAGGTGTAGCAATTTGTTAATTTCTTATAAACACATGTCACTGCTTTGTCTTTTCATTCTTTATACGCAGAAATGCAGAAAGTTACAGATCAGCAGGTATTTATGACTGAGGAACAGGACTAGATTGTGTAATACTCCAAAGGTTTCTTACCAGTTTAGGTTTTAGTTGGTCCTCACTATCTCCATGCCCAAGGCGTCCATATCTCCCCTTTCCCCACGTAAAAAGGTCTCCTGCAGCTGTGATACAAGCGCTGTGTGCTCCCCCAGCAGCAATATCAACCACTTCTATACCTCTCAGAGACTCTATTACACGAGGACGATCACAGGGGCTGAAATGAAAACATTTCTCTCCACAAAACTTTCACAACAGACCATTTCTAGCATAAAACATACTACTATAAAACATGTAATGTTGCCCCCATGGACTTGAGCATTCCTTTTACTTTTTGGATCAGAGTCCACATCTCTAACACAACAAAATTTCTCACTTTACGTAGGCAACAGTGGATGTGGAAATCAGGACAATGGCAGTTTTGCCCCCAAAAGGTTCCACATACCTACAAGACAGATCTCAAAGGAAAGCCACTGAACTTTAGCATCCACAGATACGTTAGATGACAATATCTAAATAGAGAAATCAGAGTAACTGCTTATCTGAAAAATACTTTGTGGTTCTCCAATTTTAAAATATATGTTTCCACTTCACTACTTAACGCTGACTTCCGCATGTACGCAGTACTCATACAGCACTTTTAATACATAGCAACTATAATAAGTATCCATTAACAGTTTCTTTTAAAATAACATATCGGAGTGTTACTTACCTTCGGTTTCCATGACCCAGTTTACCATCTTCTGCTTCACCCCAAGAATAAACTTCTCCCTCAAAAGACAATGCCAGACAATGCTTTCCTCCTGAGTTCACTGCAACTTTCTTTATGAACACATGTTGAATGGATTCCAGTAAAGTTGGAGTAGAAACTGACTCTGTTCCTCCAATTCCAAGCCTACCACCTGCTCCATATCCAGTGGCATACAGCTTTAGAGTAAAGAATAAAATTTAATTTTGTTTGTCTCATGTAGAACATTCACTAGAGATGTAGAGAAGAATTCGTTTAGTATGTATGCCAGAATACAGTTAAAGGAAAAACCAGTGTCTTACAGGCCTCCTATTTTCTGTCTTTTGGAATATAAGAAATATTTTGAAATATTTCACAAAAGTTTTCAGAAAAGATGGCTACACCCATGTCAAGAAGTCTCACTGACTTAACAGATTTCCTTTGGAATCCTAAACCTTGTTTTGTAAAACTATCAAGAAACCATAGCTTTGCATGATACCATTACAAAATCAGCTATCACTATCACCTGTAGCTCCCTAACAGCACTATTCTAATGTTGTTTCTTCTGTAGAATATATACACCGAAACACAATTGTTACTTTCCTTTCCATCCCATAAATACAGTTTTAAGTAGTGCTTTTCACTATTTTTGTCTCTCTGAAAATAATTTCTTTCAACAGAATGTCAAGAAATGTATTTAATCTGTGAATAAGTAACAAGGATCATACTGGCCCTAAGGAATCATTACAATACCTCACTAGATGAATGTAACCGTTACACAAAGCTCTAGCTAAAATTCTCCATCATGTCCTAAAGAGAGAGCTGCTATCTGTATAAAAATAAAGACTTTTCAAAATCACTAACTTATTTTTTTCTCCTATACCTTATACTAAACTTCTGCACTGTGATTCCTTTTTGCTCAGGATTTAAGCATCTGCAAACTGGATCCTGCAATATCTAATTTACATTTAGCCAACCGTGAATAATCTGAGATTATACCTCTCCCCTCTCAGAGAGATATAATCATCACTAAATTTTACTGTCTGTCCTGTTTCTCTGTCCTGAACTCTGTGAGCATGTTGCTTGTGCCCAGCTTTGTTTTCCAAAATCCGATCACATTTTTGAACTGAGAACTAAAATATGTGTCTTGTTTCACACATTTAATGATGTAGTACACTGAATTCCTAGAATGCACAGGTGGAGTTGGTACAGCAGATTCTTTAAAATAATAAAATGAAACTACTACTACCAATAATAATAATAATAATAAACCTGTGCTATGCACTTTATTTTTCATGTAGTCAAACCAATTCTGACTGAGGATGAAATATTTCAAGGGAGTCAAACAAACAACCACATTTGTTGCATCCTTACTTTCCCATCAGCGGTCACTGCAAACAGAGTCTGTTCACCACCAATTAACTGCACTGGTCTAAGGGTAGCAAGAGCTTCACATGGAGTTGGCACTTTGACTTTCGCCCCTTCAATTCCACCAAGTTGTCCTCTGTGATTATGACCCCAGCCATAAATTGTTCCACTGCCTCCAGCTGAAAGTGTCCAATCATCAGGTCGCCTGCAGAAAATGCAAAATAAATAAAATCTTAAAAGAGCTTTTAAAACATCACAGAAAATGCAGTTTATCATTGTACAATAAAAAAGCATCACATGACTAAACCAGTGACAGTTGAAAGAAATAACCTATTCATCCACTGGACAAGCTGCTCATCCTGTTCTCTCTTGAAGACATCATGGCACTCATGAAGAACATCCATATTTTCATTATCTGCCATTAATTCTCGGATTTTCTTTGCCACCTGTAAAATATTTTGTATTAAACAACTTTATTCAAATTATCAGTTCCTCCTCTCACAGCTGGCATAAAATACTTCAATCTCAGTGTATCTTTTTACATGAAACACTTTCATATGTTCCATTAACCATTTAAAGTATTCCCACAGTACCTCATCAAGGAAAAGGCGAGGTAATGGTGTCCTTTTATCGAGAGCCACAGCAACCCTGGATGCCATACAGTATCTCCTGAACCAGGCCCATTTGTGTGTCTCTGCACAGCAAGGGAGAGTGTCCAACTCCAGATCACAAGCCAGAGCCACAAGCACCTGCACCACAATCAAAAAACATTTTAGGTATGGATCAAAAATGTGCAATAAAAATTAATACGCATTTGATACAGTTGAACAGTGTAGGGCCAGTGTAGACCAGTAGAGCCTGAACATGGTCTCAAAGACATGTAAAGTGCAAGGGACACTAAGAGTCATCTTCATTATCCTCATTGATGGGGCAACATCAAGTGTACCTGCACTATGTCACATGGCACCTAACTTCCTCTTCCAATCCAGAAGTTTTCATAACCTCCCAGTGAAAAACACTCCTAGATTAATTAACTTTTCTATATCAAATACCATGTGCTGAACTTTTTACCTTCCATTTCTAAACTGTCCCCTTCCTACAATTAAATGAATTTTCAATTGATCTTCAATTTGATTCCATTCCAAATCAATGTTACTGATGAATATTGTGAACAATGGATTACTTCTTCCTTGTATAAACTTTCGAGAATTTCTTTTTGTTAAGATAGGTAAGCTGTCTTTAATTTCACTTTTTCTACATGAGAGGCTTCTTCAGCCTTTTGCTCTTCTCTACACTTCCTACTAGTTTATTCCTACTTTGAAGTACAGGGTCCAAAACAGAATAGCCTTCCACTTAACATATTTCTATTTGTTCCAATTAGATGTAAATAAATAAAGCCTTCAGAGTATTTAACTAACTAACTAAATACACAACACTCCTATTAGGACAATTCAGAAATCACTTATTGAAAAGTGTAGCCTACTGTACTTCCAAGACATTTTTTGACCTGCCTACCTACCTCTGCCTAGCAAGGTACTTCTTATCCATTTTTTTTGATTCTCCTTTTAGAAGAAGTATTCTGGTTTTCTCAGAAAACATTCCTGATATAGGACTAGGTGCACTTACCATGTCTTATAAAAAAAAATCCCAGAACTGTTCTAACAAATTCTTTATTGATTGTATTTCATTACCTTAAAGAAAGGACTATGGAGCAATTGTTTGCCCCCTCTCACAATGGGGTCTTCATAGTCAAACTGCCGTTGCAAAGCTTCTGGAAGACCTTTGACCAAAGCAGCTAAAGCACTCCCTGTGAAACTCTAGAACACCACAGAACCAGAGAGTTAGTCTTACTGTATTCACTACAGAAAGAACATGATTTAGAAATAAAAACACAAATAACTTCCCAAACTATAGGTAGCTGTGTGAAGTATTATATCCATACACTTCTTAACACAAAAGTATTTTTACCACTTTTTGGCAATTCCAAAAGCACATCTATGCAGTCTTGGAATTAGCCATTTTTTTTTCTAAAATAAAGTACTTTTACAGGCTTGCAGACTTGTGAAAGACGACTATTCATTAGCCCATTTCCTATTTTGCCATTAATAGCAAAAATGTACATCAGGGCTAGCATTCAATGCCTCACATCCATCTTAATGTGAAAAATGGGAAGAGGAGCATCACTGCCTTCTCACCAAAGCTCGTGTTTCTCCCTCGTTATCCCCTAGGATCCGGTTGATGTTAATGGACTGGCCAAACTCGGTTGTGAGCAGTTTCCGTAGTCTCTGCAAGGCCCACATTCTATGGCCAGCAGCTGAAGAAAAATAAGTACACAAAGAATTTAATTAGTTAAAACAATAATTTTAACTTCAAACAGACCTAATTTTAAGACTATACCTACCTAAGGCACTCAGTTGAGCACAAGCTGCAAGAGAAGCTGCCAAGCGAGGAACTATACTCCTGTTGGAAGCAAAATTTAAGCGAAAATCCAACAAACACGTAACCAGATCCATTGAGGGACATGAAAGAATGCAACGATCTGAGAGAAGGTCTTTAGGGCCTGCAAGAAACAAAAAGCAACAACAACAAAAAAAAGCTGGTGAAAGTTTGTCCTCGGACTGAAATAAGAACAGAACATAGGCAGGCTTTAGCTAACCAAATACATCACTCTAGAGTGCTAATCTGCATGTGAGTTGATCCATTCCACCTCCCTTTGAAGGGATGGAAGAAAGAGGCACTTTCATGACCTAATTCACCTAATTTCAAACCAAATGCATTGAAAAAAATAAAGGCATTTCAGATGAATTGTGCCCCAAAAGCATCCTCTCTTCACCAATGAAGAGGCAAACTACAGTGATTAAAAAATATTTTTATCTCTTCCCTACGAGCAAATGCACCTTCTCAGGACTTAGTTGAAAATGCTTCCAAAGTATGAAAGTATATTTCTCTTAGTATAAATGTAAATGAACTATTGAACTTTGGCATGTAAATACCATGCAATAAATGCAACTGTAAAAAGCAGACAAGAAAATCTACTTTCTTACCTGTCTGTAAATGTCACATGTGAAACCTTACCTGCAGCTGGCATGATCGGGTAAACAGTGAATCGCCATCCCCATCCATTCACAGACCCATCACTGATAAACTTCCATTTTAACTCATCCCCTGGAATTCTCAGTTCACTAGACCAATCTGACCACTCACGACCTGTTACGGTAGGTAATATGAACATATTCATCTATACTGTCTGGGTCAATATGCAAGCCATTCATCCATAGCAACTGCCTCCCTGGTTACATATAAACATTACATAAATGCATTTAAGAAAAAAAGTTATGTAAAGCACATAAACATAACTATAAAGATGTTATATGAACAAAACTTAAGTCTTTAACAATTCAATTAGCACTCCTAGCAGATAGTCTCAGTAGTTTTATTAGCACGTTCAAAAGGCATTACGAAAGCTTACTAAAATCCACTGTCCTATTTTTAATCTATCTTTCATATTGCAAAAATATTTAACAAAATATACATTAAGCTTTACAGCTTCCAATCAGGAATCCAATCAAAAATATCTCAATAATGAAACATGTGCATCTGAAACAATCTGGGGAAAAATGAGTCAACAGTAAAAGCCCACGTCATGACTGCCCAGAGATATTAAGCACAGGCAGTAACTACTGAGACCCTTGCACATGATTGTAGTGTATGGGCAGGTTTAACATAAAATTTGATGAGATCAAAAATGTTCTTCTAAAATCTACCACAAATTATTAGTGCTTTAAAATTTAATCAGAGATATCAAGATTAAAGATGTGAAGAATTCATGTAGTGTCACATGCATAGGCCAGAGCAGAAAACAGAGAGCACCAACCTATTATTTTAGACATTTGACTATTATACAGAAATTCACACACGTTGGCAGGGATGCTAAACACTGTTTTTACACCCTTAACTGCTCTTATGAAGAACAGGACAGCACAACATGCTTTTCTAAGAGATTCTCTATAATTAAAGATGCAAGATCACTCTGTGTGTCTAGATCGTGTATCGTTTTCACTTTAAAAGACAGTATCAGTTTACATAGTTTTTCCTCTTTTTTTTTTATTTGCATATCCCTCCCAAGAAGTCTGTCACAGGGAGTCGTACATTTCATTCAGCATTTAACAGCAAACCACACAAGACATTTTTGAAAAGCACGAGATTTCATAACCTGATCGGACAGAAACAATTCTGTTGACACCATCCATTATGGTGAGAGGGTCGTGGCGCCGCTCTGTAGAACACTGGCGATCAAATTCTACCCTCAGTCCCTCGGCACCTAAACAGCACCAAGGAGTTTACAAATTTTTACAGAGCAATCAATACTGCAAACAAATGCAATATTTTAGAAATCCACATGAACTCAAAGAGAGTTGTTTGGAAGTCATAGCACTCATTAATAAAAATAACTTCCTTTGGTTTAATGACATTATTTGTCTGTAATTTCTTCTCTTTGCAAGGCTTAGATCCCAGCAAGCTCATGTGAGTAGGGGCTAGCAGACAAAAGACCATATTAGAACATTCAAAACTAAAGTTGCAAAAGACAAAAAATGCCTATTTAAAGTTAAGGCAGACAGCTCTTTATTGTCTGTAACTCTTCATAAGTACTAGGTAACTTACTGAAGGAAGCACTAAATGAAAAGACAGTGTTAAAATAAAAAAGTATTTCCCTTTCTCAAGACTAGAAAATAAGTGTTCAATTACTGAACCTGAAAAAGACTCAGTCCTTCTCAGCTCCATAAATGAACAGAAAACAGCAATGATATACAAGTGCAATCACAGCCAGTGAACCCAAAAATGCACATTTCATCAGATCGAGATGCTCATGCAGCATGTAAGTGCGTCAAAAAATGTATTATTTTATAGCAACATGACAATATTTAAAAGCTCAATAAACATTTTTGCAAGCTAAGGAACAACTTAATGCATGCAAGCTTGAAAATAACTTAGCAATGTAACTCTTAAGAACTCTGTACCTGGTATTTTAACTGTGCCACTAGAAGAGGTATCATCAGTATATGGATGGCTGCTTTCAACCACAACTGGTTGTGAAGAGAGGCGACCACTTTGTGAATCAGTTGCTACATCTTCTAGTTCAGTAACACAGAGCTCCAACAACATATCAGCAACCTAAGAAAGGAAAAATGTACACTTTACAAACAGTATGTTGGATTAGTCCAAGAAACCTAAGCCAACTACCATTCTTCCCAAATTTAAAATAACTTTTTTTTCTGAATTCTGATTCATAGACCATGATATTAATTCAGAAATACTTTTTGGTAGTGTTAAAGCTAGAAAAACTCCTAGAATTAAAAGTCAAACCATGTAAGTTTTCAGTAAGTAAAGGATAACACATGTAACTGTTTTTCCTTACAGAAAAACCAAACTATTAAATCTAAGCTGTAAAGCATAGAGCAAGAGATTAATGAAAGGTATAAATATTTAACTAGTATGTAATATTGCAAATCACTGCTTAGGGAGAAAATTGCAATAGCACTAATTTTAAAAGAGCAGTTTCAAAAAAAATTCTGACTGCAAAATACGAAAACCCCACGCAAACAAGTTCTGCTACTCACTATTAATACTAGAAGCAAAAACCCCAGAACTAACATATAACTGAACATACAGCGTGTATCTAATTGGACTGGGAAAACTACATCTCAAACCCAACATAAATATACTTAGCTAGTCACTGAAAATTAAGGGGGTGGGGAGAAACAGTTTTAGAAATCTTAAAATAAATTAATTGTTATTTAGAAGGAAAAACTACTGTTTGAAGGGTAAAGCTACAAGAAATATTAAAGAACTTTCAGTTCATTACTGTACACAGATATTCTAGAAATAATTCATCATTTGTAACATCCTTTTTGTCAGCTAGGCCAAAAAAACCCTACACCCATGGATACTCTGCAAATAGAAAGTTCAATGCATCAAATGTAAATCTTAACAATTAAGAAGAATTATTAAATCTTTAACAATTTATTAACAGAACTTTTAGCTAGCAATAATGACTGCATCAATCTGTGTAAAAAACTCAGATGCAAACAAAACCACGACTGAAGTTTTTAAAGTAACAGCAAATAGGGCTTGGTTAATTCAGCTTCATTCCAATAACCACAGTCAATACATAAATATGTTAATAAGCTTCTATTTTAATGCCTAACTGCAGCATGACAAATTGAGAAATTACTGTCAGTCTATTACTGACATCTGTAGAATATGCATATATTCATGCAGTATTTCCATTAAAATTATTAAAGCTTATATGCATTTAAGTTCAACTCAAATTTTCACGTTTATTAAGTTTCTCAGTGTGCTGAACTGCACTTCCAACACAAGAAAATATTCTAGTAAGCTACTAAAAGAAAGAACATAGTTAAAATACAACAGAAACAAAGCCTGACCTGTGGGTAAGCTGTGCCCATGCCAGACAGCACAGCGGAAAGAACATCTCTTCCCTTTTCACCTGCTCGGTTGGACACAGCAAGCTTTAGCAGGTCAACCATGACTCGCGTGTCATCTGGTACCAGAAGACTCGTAAACTCATCCAAGTACTGCGGTTCCGGGCCAGATACCTTACTTTGACTCTCTACGTCCTACAACATAAAAAATAAGCATTCCTCTGTCTTTAGACAGATTTAAAAATATGCAGTCATTTACCGAATAATTTTTAAAGCACGCACACACAAAAAAAAAACCCCTGCTTGATAAAAGCACGGTAAGGACTTAAGTTTTAAGGAAAGTATTGACAACATTACTTCTTTTGTTTTTGTCATGGTTTCTGCAATAATACTGGCAGCCCCAGGATCATCTGTGACTGGAATGAAAGGACGGGAAGAGGCAGCAGCAGCTGAGGGAGTTACAGCAGATGGTGTCACAGCATCTTCTGAAGGAACAACCTAGGCAAAACAAATAATAACTGAATAGAAACTTCAACAATACACTGTAAAACCTTTAAGAGTTTAATTATTTATTAGAAGGGTTAGTGTTCAAAGACAGCAGCAATCTAAAAATCGCCGTAAGTTCAGATTCACTGCTTGTATTTTTAGGTTCTATTTTACCTTCCTAAGACAGAAAAACAGCCAACACACCCCCTCAATGCCAGTTGCTACAAAAACATACAATAAAACATCAGTGCCTGCAGAAAAGTCTAAAAAGTACAAAAAGTACAAGATAACCCCTAATAATACATGTCAAATTCATAGTTTGTTAGAGCAAAAGATCTCTTCAGTAGCAAGCCTTTTTTCTGTTTCTATTAGCAGTTTGGAATCAGAGTAGAATTTCATTTAGGGCCTCCTGTCTACATTAATTGATCTAAGTTTATAATTCCACTCCATTCAATAATGATCAAATTTCCACTTATTCTTGACTTTGTTTTTTAATATTGCTCCTGTAAAAAGGATTCAATGTCTAAAATATTACTACAAATCATCATAATTGCATACGAATGAAAAAATGCTTTCTGCAAGTTCAAAATTGATTTCACACTAAAATTTTAGTTTTTCCAAATCTGACATACACAGAGAAACCAGTCCTGAAATCAGAGCACTAAAGATTTTTTTATTCTCTGCTATTATCAAACTAATTGAGATCATATTTTTCAGCTTTACTGCTAAAAACTGATAGAAAAAAATAATTTGACACTTTACCTCCCCTCTCCTGTCCTGCCATGGGTTTGGGCTTAGCCTCTCTTCTATATCTCCTACAAGCATGCATTCATCTCCATTTGCAGGGCTTCCTGCAGAAGCAGCATCTGATGGGGGGGCTGGTGATGAAGAGGGACATTCCACTGGTGCAATCATACTTGCAGGCATCAGCGCTCCAACAACCGCATCCCTGAAATCATTTAGGACAGATTAACATAAACCTAACTATATTCCCTTGTTGAACTTGAAAAATTACAATAGCTTTTCTTAATAAAATAAGGTAAGGTTTCCAAGTTCTATTTAGAGAGTAGTTCATCACTCTTCCCCTTTGGGTCTGATGATTAAATACCATGTTTTAAGGCCACCATTTTAACCTGAGTTTCTCTTCATAAATTTTAGCACAAATACTCTGTTCTCTACTAACAATAAGGGCACTGTAAAATTTTATTGTTCTTTCCACCCTGCCCCCAACTACTTCCTCCATATCATCTGTCATGACTGACTTACACTGCTTCTACATTGTTTACTTGAGCATTCTTAAATAAACATTTTTTTCCCCAGGCAATTTAAACTTTTGTAAAGATAAAAGCATAGAGGTAACATCAACATTAAAAAAAATTAAAGGAAGGTTAAGCCCATCCTGAGGAGTACAAACTTGTTAAGCAATTTATACCTGACTCAAGAGACCCTAATACATGGTAAGCTATGTCATCTTTTACTCTGCAACAGACAAGAATGTTTCCACGCCTACCTGGCATACATGATTTGTAATGCCATCAGTATATGAGACAATGCCTGCTGTTTCGCAACATTCCCGTCAAGCGACAGGAGAATCTTAGCCAGGGAAGGGCGATTCGGCTTGGAACTGTTTGCCCCACTGATTTTGTTACTGGCAGCAGAAGAATCTGCATCTGAAGGAACACCTAGAAGAGTGGGAGGATGAGAAGAGGATTTTTTAATAGTGTAATAAATAATTAGAACTGATTTATCTAATTTCTTGTTAAATCAGAAAGATGAGTAACTCTACAAGAGATTCTTAAACTACAGTGCCTACAGTTACAATATTAAAGTCAATAAATATTAAGGCTTTGCAGGAAGAGCTTTTGTAAAATAAGTGTTTGACCTTGTTACTTACTTACAAAGATTACATAATACAAATAGAATAATTTTGGTAATCAGCACCTAAAACAAGTTTTACTTACACAAATGTTCCCAAATAACAAGAATATATTAGATACACATTGCCTTCGTAATGAAAAAGCTTAATTAGCAAAATGTTTGGTGCTTTCATATGCAACACAAAACATTGCTGCTTTGACTCCTTAATTCTTACGTCTCTTACCTTAAAAACAAAACGTAACATATAGAAAGATTAATATTACAGTAGCATTCATCTATCATTACCACCATAAAGACAAAGTCTTTAGGGTGTTTGAGAAACCATGCTGCATTTTAATCTTCTGAACAACAATAAAAGTTCAAACCAAGACTTCTGAACAAGCCCTTTACAAGTTTAACTCTCAGGAAGAGGTTTAGTTGTGGTTTTTGGTTTTGTTTTTTTTTTTTAAGGTGTGTTTTGTTGTTTTGTCATTTTATTTTTTTTGCATTCTTCTATCACCTATTTAACCACACACAAAACAAACACTCCAATGGCATTAAAAGAAAAAACAATGTAAGGCAACAAATACCAACCAAGATAGGAAGCACCTAAAGGGTCCCTTGCTGTCTGGAAAAGTACTGGCTCATGAACAGATGGTGTAGCTACATCCACCGTTGTCCATGCTACACTGTGGGAAGACCCACAAGCAACTCGAGTGATCTTCTGGCCTTCCAAGCCCTGGACGAGAGTGGGTTTTCGGTTGACTGTAGTAGTTCCATTGCCTTGTTGCCCATGGTCATTGTCACCCCAAGCGTAAACCTGCCAGTAAACATTTCCACATATGACTTAGCTTCACTGCGTATCTCATTTAAGTGTTTTCTTTAAAATTCCTACAAAGGAATGTTAGTAATTTGTACTGTTACTCTAGGACACTACTAGAACCTACTGTTACGATTTTTTCGTGCCCTATCCATTAATGCAGGCAGTATTATACATTAGAAGAAAAAAAAAATCAAAGCAGCACTTTATCAGACGATTCGTAAATTATTGCCAATTCATAAATGATCCGTTGATTCATAAATTACTTAATGTTCACAGTGAAACAATAAGTTAGAAGAATTAACTGCTCAGTAATTACATTGGAGATCTGAATCAATACTATGATAATGCTGAATCACAGCAGGGAAATCTGTCCAGAATACCATGACTGCTTCTGTATTTCCAGGGTAAGAAGCAGGAAAGTGATAATGAGATAATACAAGGAAAGTATTACAAAAGCTACTACAACAAAAAAATATGTAAACTCCAATACTAATACGAAAGCTAGTATATTTTAAATTACAATCATGCGTTTATTTATGCAGGATTTTAAAAAGAAATAAATATAATTAGAAATTTTCATTTCATTTAATCAGCACCAATACCGCTACACTTTTCTTCATCAACAGTTTACTTTATTCCTTCCTGGATCAAGGAATGAGGGGAAAGGAGGGTGAGGCACAGCGTACCTGTCCAGTGTCAGTAACCGCTAGGCAGTGGAGTGCGCCTACGGCCACGTGCACGATCTTTTTACCCCTCAGTCCTTCCACAACCTGCGGCTTTCGTACATGTACGTCTGTGCCATGGCCTAGCCTGAAGTAGTCGCCCTTACCCCTGCAACAGACAATAAATGTAACATACAGAACAACTACACTGTTTACACATTCCTCTGTCAATGCAGTTTTTTGAATGAAAATACTTCAGTTGTCACTGCATTAAACACAAACAGCAACAAGCAAATTCTTCAGAACTGAATTACAAAGGCCTAAGAATGATGATAACTGCAGCTCTATGACTCCATAACTTCTCACCTCAATATAGAACAGGCCCAAGTATGACTTTTTTGTATGCAAAATAACTGGGATTATATTTAATTTCCTCTGTTGCAGAAACACTGCAATTACAAACACTTATGAAGTTCATGTGTTTTGATACGACTTGGACAACTTAACACTACTGAGGATAAACCTAACAACAACAGACCCTTTAACAAGTCACATAAAAAAACACACAGGAATTAACAGGTTTTCAGAGTTGAGTTTTTTCACACTGTTGGAAGCTTCAATATAGGTTCTCAAGTCTCCATAATTTAAATTCTACTAAAATTGTTATACACAAAGTACAATAAAAAAATACCATACACAAAACTAATGTAAACACCTTATGATGCCTCTACCAAGAATGTCAGTAAAGAAGAAAAAACCCTGAGATTTCTTCCACTGCATTTTTAGTAACCGTTCACTCAGTTCTGTTGCTCACCACCACCACCACCAATTTTTCTCAAGAAAGGTTATGTTATTCTGGAGATAAATATGATATGCAGCACTGTTATCTACCTGAAGTTATAACCCAGAAGTTGTGATTTTTTATCTCAAAGCATTACAAAATCATGAGGAATAAAAGTTTAGAAGCAACTCATACACACTAAAGCGCAGACAAGCCCAGCTGAAACAGACCCCAAAAAATCTCCTTATAGATGTTTAATGCCATGAAATAGCTGTAGATTTTTGACTAGACATGTTAAGACAAACTGGGGCAAAGAAGGAATGAACAAGAATTTTGCAAAGAGTTCTTAAAGACTGCTAAATTCCCTTTTCTCTTTCCCCTTCTGTCACTACAAAAAAAAAAAAAAATTAAGAGGAGGAAGGGTAAGAAAGAAATAGTTTCCAATGGCCACTCTGAGAAACATCTCTGCTAAAAACTTTTCTCCCCTTTAACAATAGCAGTAACTTATAAAAGTTTCGTGGGTTTCTCTTCATATTATTTAGCAACGACTGACAAATAACACAACAAAAATGACTGGTTTAAGTCTATTCAGCTTCAATAAACATCACATGAGCCACAGCCTTAATAACAAAGATGGGGTAAGATGTAGATCTGGTCAGAGGTCTGAAGCTGATTTGCCATGCTGTATGCTCTGAGATTTTACAGAAAGGTTTATAATTTCAAAAAGTCAGAATTTTGTTTAAAACAAAGCAGAAGCAAGCAGGCAAACAGAAGAAAAATTAAAATGTTTCTGACTAACTCTGTGATCATCTCCTACCAATTCTTGCTTCCAGGCACCATTAGTGACAACTCAGGGGCCTTCTAAGCAGCAACAAGCTCTACAGAGACCCTGTGTTTCAAAGGAAGCTCTTCCCATCTGCCCTGAACATCAGCTTACTTCCTTACTCTCCTGCATGCTTACTCTCAGTCTCTGCTTTAGCTGGAGACTACATACTCCATACTATGGTTCTCAGGTTCTCTTTTTCCACAATCCACTCCAAAGTCTTGAACTGAAATTCCTTTACATGTTCCACTGAGATCAAGAGAGGGAATTATCTCCCCCTGCCTCCACTAATTCCGCAAGACCCAGGCATTCTAACAGAACACAACACACAACTAAACACACTACAAGACAGTATTAGAGTAATTGAACAGATACAGCTCGTCTTGAAGAGTTGCCAAAAGTCAGAGTGCAAAAATAAGGCACAAATGGAGTTAAGACAGTTGAATAGCAGTAAATACAGCACATACTTAGCAAGTGCTTTGTTAGCACTTCCTGGTAAATGTAACATACCATGTCCATACCACTCCTGACTTGGTCAGTGCCAACGAGAACTGTGCACCGCACTCAATCTGGCAAACGCCTTGGCCGTTCAGTCTTTCAATGTTCTGAGGAATGTTGCATCCTTCGCTTCCTCCTCGGCCCAGCTTTCCAAAATCACCATCACCCCAGGAAAACACCAAACCTAACAAACACCAAATTTCAGGTCACACAATGATCATGGTATTCCCATGTGCTAGAAACCTTCTGGAACACGATAGTCCTACCTTCATCTGTCAAAGCAAGAGTCTGAGCATCTCTGCTTCCACAAGCAACCTGAATGACTCGGTGGCCAAGGAGCACTTTAACCTACAAAAAACAAGGAGTAAGCAAGAAGCTTAAAACCCCCTGTGTTTTAAAACCTTACAAACATTTCCAAGCTCTTATGACTAATCTTGTTAATTGTGCCCAGACTGATCAAAGAACTATCAAGCCACGCTCACTCAGAATCCTACAGTGCTACATTAGCAGCTTCCAGCTAGGCAGGACATGAATGTCAAAAACAGCACTAGTCATTTTATATCATTTCCCAAGTAGGAGACTGGATCTTTTTGGGCTTTCTGAAATATTTTTACTGTTATTAGAGGTAGGTGTACCAAAACCTAATTCAGATCATTTCAAAACAATGTCTTCATACTGCTTTCATGTTTTTTGTTACTTTAGCTTTATGTTATCATTTACTAAACACATTTGTATTTCATCAGAGACAAGGAACATTTATTTTACCATCTTAGGCTTCAACTGTGTGGTATTATCTCCATGTCCTAGTCTTCCATATTCTCCAAGACCCCACGTATAGAGTTCACCACTAGAGGTAATAGCAGCACTATGGGAACTGCCACAGGCAATATCACGGATGCGTTTGGTTTTCAGTGCTTCTATCAACCTGGGTTTATCGCAGTTCCTAGATAAAATAAACAACAAATTCATTGAATTAATTATGAAACAGTCACACATTCACAATCCAATCACACAACACAATTCAACCTTCATAATCCAAAAAATTTTGTGCGATAACCAATAGCAATCTCAAGATAAAGTAAGATGCAACACTATGATGCCAAGATGCACTCTTTAGTAGCACCATAAATCTAAACTTTACACTATTTTAACGTACTTCTTTAATTCAAGAAGTTTTTTATGTATATGCTGCAAAACTTAGGTGACAAAGTCAAAATACCAAAGTGATGAATCAGTTACACTGCGTATAATACAAAGTGAAAACCAATATCCTGTTATTGCCCAAAGTGAGTGATTTGTTAGTAGTAGAGACAGACAGAAAGAGATGACACTCTTATCCCAACTTTGCTCTTTACGAGAAAGAAATCAGAACTATAATTTACTGCGAGGCTTCTGTGCAAGTACTGGAAACTTTTACTATTCATACGTTTACAGTATTCTCTTAATTCAGGGAAAAGATTCAACTCAAGATTTTCTAATATTGACTGTGTATCAGAGCAACTTTTAAGGTTCTACAAAATTATGCATGGTCTCTGGAAAATTTGCTCCCATGAAATGCTCCAGAGTTCCAAATCTCACCTTTAATAAAATTACAGAAAACTTGAGACAGTTGAACAATAAACAACAATACTGCTTTTTTTTGCATCTGACCTTCCCTTTTCATCAGTCTGACACACACCCTTATGAATATGTACTTGTTTTAATGTATTAACCATCTGAGTGAGGTACTATAATTTTTTATGTATTATGAGCAGGTCCTCAAAACATATCAGAATGACAAACAAGGATTCCCCTATAGGCTTTGTTTATCAGGTTTTTTTCTTTCAAAATATTGTTCTGTTGGTGCATACAGAGTAAAATCCTGAGAAAATTCAAATTTTCCTCAAAGCTGCCCTGTGGAGGATTAAACTCTTGTATTACTGAAAAGTGTAAGAAATTTATTTCTGACTAACAAGTCTGTGAACCAAAGTCTAAAGAAAGGGGCTATAAAACACTCTGACAGGCTCACACTATGAACTGTTACAGCTCAGGAATGTAAAACTGCAATGGTTTTACTTCTCAAGGCACCTCTGAAAACCTTACCTTATAAAAATAACCAAAAACTGTGTCCCCAAAAGCATGCAATTTCATCAATGACATTGAAAAATACTACTCAAGACTTCATCCACTAAGTATGTTTTCAAGTATTATATTAATTGAATACCTTCCTTTTAAATGACTGAAGAGTGCTACAAATCCTACACCATAAATTGGCATATGCTGCTGAAAATTGTCTATAGTGGTGGTCAGCTGAGTTATAAAATGAAACACAAATCTTGTCTTACTGAAATACACACAAATTTGATATCCTTACATTCGACTGAAGTGACCAAGTTTTCCATCATCTCCTTCACCCCACGAAAATACCTTTCCATCAACAGTTAATGCCATTGCATGTCGGCCACCTGAAAGTGTAAACAAAAAAATTAAATTCGAGCTTTCAAGCAGCCAGCAGGTCTAGCTACAATCTGACACTGCTGTACAGTGCAACTGTACGAGTCTTTCAACCCCATACACAGCTTATTTTCTTCAAAGTTTTTACGTGATTTAAAATACATAACTTCTGTAACAGTAGGTTTCCTGGCACATTACAAAAAAAGAATTAATCACTCAATTTTCTGTTTTCAGTGCTGCAAGAAAAAAGTAAAAAACAAGCCCATCATTTAGCAATATTAAAAAAGGAAACCACTTTCTCTGAATCAGACAGGAAAAAATTATCAAACTTCCAGCAGATAAGAAAAAATGCATGGTCTAAATTCATAGATTTTAATAACAGAACCATTAGATTTAATCTGACATTGTTTGCAACAGCCAGAATTTAATAACCTGTATTTATTTTAAAAAACCAAAAACTCTGATATGTGATGCTCAGGCATCACAGCACCAAAGAAAATTGCACAGGAACTACTTTCAGGCTTATTATGTTATTTTTACATACATAAGCATAGCAATAGTCAGTACCTGAGTGAACAGCCACCTTCTTTACCACATAGTTACTGAGAGCTGTAATTTGGCGGGGAATAGGCACAGTTCCGCTAGATATTCCTAAACCCAGTCTTCCATTTGTGGCTTCTCCACAGGCATAAACTTTACCCTCCACAGTCACTAAAATGAAGAAGAAAGTTTGAAACACCATTAGTGTTTCACAACTGGAAATCTGCTTCTGGCCTTAGATAATTACACTTGTTTCAAACTTAAATTACCTGCAAAAAGGCTTTTGGATCCTCCAGCTACTTGTACAACATTCAAAGCAGACAGAGTTTCAGAAAATGAAGGGACCTTTATCTACAGCAGACAGGAAATAAAAATCCCACTTAAATGTTTTACACTTTAAAAAGAAGAGCTTTTATGTGATAAACCTGTTAATCTAACAGGTATTTTCAGACGCCTTACACATACCTGTTAATATACACCCTACAGGCCTAAGACAGAAACCAAGAAAACGCATTTAATATTGAAAGTACGATAAATACAAAACCTGAGAAAAAATGAACTGTGACTTAAACAAGGATTTTCTTTTAGTAAAGTTTTCTTGAGAAAATCCAAAAATAAAAGAAAGTCTAATATTTTATTTTTTGAAAGGCACTCTATGGATACAATAATATATATTCACAACATAAACTGAAGAACTGAGTTACAACATAAATTGAAGAAATGTTCTCAACATAATTGTCAGATTAATCATATCTTAAATCGGTTAAGTATTTGCCTTGTATTTCCTATGTACTAAAAATTATGTGTAAACGGCTGCACACAGGGCTGAAATTCCTTCTGAACTACACCGAACAGCAATCAAGTTAAACAAATCGTAAGATCAGAATTCAGCTTTTTTTCCTGATGACTGTACCATTTCCAGGTACAAGTAATACATAGAAAAGTTCACCAATATCTTCATTTTATGCATGCAAACTCAAAAGGAAACGAATATGTACAGAGTGCTACACATTTTTAAAAAAATATAGTTCTCTATCATCTGAAATGAATGATTAAGTGGCTGCTAAAAATCAAACCAGATTTCAGAGTAACAAATCTACTCTTCATAGCTTTTGGCAATAAACCATAAAAATCTGATTAAATCTGAATTAATTTTAGTTGTGTGAGACTTGTACATTTTTTTTTTCTGGTTTTTTTTTGTACTGAGGTATGAAAACAACAAACATACCTTGGAGCCTTTTAGGCCTCCCAATTGATCTTTGTCATTCAGTCCCCAAACAAAAACTTTGGTTCTTATTGTAGCCGCTGATTCGAGCCCAGCTGCCTTCTTTCTAACAAGACTGAACATATTCAGAAAAGAAAATGGTTAGTTTAGCAAAAAGCATGTTTAGCATAGGCACCTTTTTACTCTATTTCCTGATTTTTTCAGTTTGGAACAGCTTTAGCACTCAGACTACACTACCAGAGTTAAAAAAATCCCCCAGAATATTTTGCTGAGCATATGTGCTACATACCAAATATAAGCACATCAAATTTTTAGCTCAGTTTACAAGTCCAAGTATACTGCAGAAGCATATGAGTTGTACAAAATGCTACCACCTAACCAGTGTGACAATCTTAAAGAACTAATTTATTGACAAAGGATCTACTTACAATTCTGATAAAACTGATTTCTCTTTACTACCATTCAAGTTAATTAAGTTACTATAATCTCCTGATTATAAGAATGTGTAGGTTCTTTATCATTTCCCCCTGCCTCCACCACTGAAGTTACCTACCTCCCAGTGTTAGCTTTATCATCATCCTCTTCCTCATTATCAGAAGCCAGGAAAGGGACTGCAGCCAAATCTTCATCCTCTGCACGTATACGTCCCAGTATGCTGAGGCCATGTATTTTGCAATCAATCCCAGAGCTTCTGCACTGCTTGATTGCAATCTCAATATATCTGTGGTACTAAGAAGAAAAAAAGTTATATTGCTATCTCTAGGGTTCTACGTTAAATTCTTAAAACACAGGAAAGAATTAGAACTTTTCCTTGACTTTATCACTTTAACAAAAATGAATCTGTAACTGTAAAGACTTGGATTTTGAGGTCTAAATTCATACTTCATGGCCTCATTCATTTAAGAAAGATTTCACTTACAATCTCATAAAAGTTTATTATGCATTTCTCCTTGCTGTTAGTCAAAAATATCAGAACTGCTGTCCAAAATTATCCCCAAATTTAGGTTTACTGCAATGTCTTCTTGGGTTCATAGATATATTGACTTAAATGAAAATCCCCTAAAATATTATTACTATGTTTGCTATAGAGTTACACCATGACTGTGGTAAAACTTATCAGAATAATTAACTGTACTAAACTGTCAGAAATACCACTAATTTAGAGGAAAAATAAAATACCATGCGTTAATAATCACAATAGTGCTTTTCATCCACTCCCTGCAGCACAACATTTTTCTGTTGCACATGAGGAATTCTCACACAAACTTCACTTACTTCAGTACAATCACTGAGTAGAGGCACTGTGGTGTCCGTAGGATTTATGTTGATTGTCTTTAGCTCTATAAGGTTATTTAAGGAATTACCCCCTAGAAAACACGGAAATGAAAACATTTTAGATGTGATGTTTGTTTCACTAACAGGCACTGCACATGTTGAACAGCTATGTTAACTGAAACCAGGCAAATATCTACTATTGAGCATCAAAAAAAAGGTTTTGGACTTCTCAGAGAACGAACATACCTGAAACTACAACTAAGGAGGGCATATAGCTGCTGTCTGCAGGGTCCACAATCATCTTTAGTCTGTGAACAAGAACATCTGGAAAAATCTCCAAGCGAATCCAGTGCTAGGGGAAAAATACAGAATTTCATTTTTAGATGATATTGTTAGGACCATATGGTTAACAAGAATATATGTGTAATGCTTTTGAAGAAAACATGAAAAACAGCTGCAATATATGGCCAATGGAAAATGACCTTGTGAACTTCCTGCTTTTCCTACCTCTAAATACAAGAGAAACAGTTGCAGCAAAAGATTTATTTCAGCAAAGACCAACACCACTGGGAGGACAGAAAGCACGATACCACTGGAGGTCAAGAAATGGGATATAACACAAATCTTAGGTTACACTCAGTAGAAAACCTGAAGGAAGAATACTTGGGGATATTAATATTCTCAGCATGGCCATCAACAGAGCATCAAAACACATCGCACAGACATCTAGCAGCAAATCCCGGTGCCTACAGAGCATTACTGAAGGCCAATAAAACTGGTAAACCATGAACTAAGGAACAAGGTTTTTAATAAATTATCTAATCAATTTTTTTTAATAAATTATCTAAACAAAGGAGTCAAATGTACAGTAAACAACTTAGCCAATGACACTAAACTAGCTGTTGACTCCATCGAAGGTAGAGAGGCCTTACAGAGTGACCTGGGTATACTAGAGGGCTGAACAATCACCAACTGTATGAAGTTTAATTAGGACAAGTGTGGCATTCTCCATCTGGGATGGGGTAATCCTGCTTATAACTTACAAACTGGGGGGTGAGAGGCTGCAGAGCAGCCTCACAGAAAGAGAGCTGGGCATCCTAGTGGATGAATAGTTGAAAATGAGTCACCAGTGTGTACCCACAGTCCAGAAGGCCAACCTCATGCTGGGCTGCATCAAAACAGGAGTGGATGGCAGGCCAAGGGAGGTGATTCTCCCCCTCTACCCTGCTCTTGTGAGACCCCACCTGGGGGATTGCATCCGGCTCAGGGTTCTCCAGCACTGGATGTGGACCTGTTAGAGCAGGTACAGAGGAGGGCCACAAATGCAGTAAGAGGGATGGAGGATCTCTCCCACGAAGACAGACCAAGAGAGTTAGGGTTTTTTGGCCTGGAGAAGAGAAAGATCTGAGGAGACCTCACTGTGGTCATACAGTACCTAGCAGGGGCTTATAAAATGGAGGGAGAGGGACTTTTTATACAGGCAGACACTGCCAGGACAAGCGGCAATGGTTTTGAACTGAAAAAAAAAAGGTTGAGATTAGATGTTAGGAAGAAATTCCTCACTCAGAGGGTGGTGAAGCACTGGAAGAGGTTGCCTAGAGAAGTTCTGGATGCCCCATCCCTGGAAGTGTTCAAGACAAGTTTGGATGGGGCTCTGAACAACCTGATCTAGTAAGTGGCATACCTGCCCCAGGCAGTGGGCTTGGAACTAAATGATCTTTAAGGTCCCTTCCAACCCTACCATTTTGTGATTCTATAACTAGAAAGATGAAGCACAGCTTAAAAAAAAATAGACACATTTATTATGAAGAAACATAGTTCTGGACTTCAGATGTCTGTTTTTACTTTTCTTTTACCTTACACAAAGGTAACAAACAAATATATTTCACTAAGGTAAATACTTTTCCTCTGAAGAAGGAAATATGCCCCAATAAACCAGTCAGGGCTTAAAGTTACCTTTCCTTGTGAACCAGAAGACTGCCAGCACTGCTCACTACCATCAATAAGACGTGAAGCCTGATTGACAGAGGATGAGACATTCAAATTCTTAACTATCCTTGACCAATCATCCAGTAACATTCCCCGCTGACTACTGTGCCGTCTTTTCAGCTGCTTTCCAGAACGTCCACAGAATACAGGAGACTGACCTGCATGGTTAAGTGAAACATTAACCATGTACCACTCAAAGAAAATGGTTTTTATGAAACCATAGGCAATGTGAAAGGTAATATAACAAGTCAAAGACTTCAGGTATGTAGCCTAAATTTAGAACACAGAAGGATATCCCATCAGTATGGTGATACTATGTAGTAGTACATAATAGTCATGCTCAAAGAGCATGTTCTTTTTTTTAAAGGAGTTTCAAGTTTACAAGTTCTTGACTAGATAAATTCAAAAGACATTTAAAAGTTGTTTTTTAAAAAAAATTTTTAAATTTCAGTGCCTTAACATAATGAAATTACTGTTCAGACTGATTCCTTAGACAACCAAACATTTTTAGCAGATCACAGCACTGCTACAGTTGCAAGTGGTGGATTACAACAAAACATTAACCCTTAAACCTTTTTTGTAATATTAAGGAGTTTAAAAAATATGTCACTTAGATTGTGAAACTTACCTGGCTCATTTATTCTGCCAAAAGTATGTCTGGTGTTATGCTTCCTGGTTTTAAAACAGGTTTCACAAAAGTCAAAATCATCACAGTTCCTGCATTTGAATCTAGGCCCATTGATAGGAAACATCTGACAGCCATCACACCTGATTTGACAACAGAATAACAAGGAAATACATACGGTACAGGTTAACTATAACACAAGACAAGATAATAGAATCAAGACAATAAGGTAAAGGATAACCCATATTTATTAAGAAAAAAGTAAATCGTCACATACGTGACTCCAGGATGAATGCTGGGGACTAATTCCATTTCTGACAACAAGCCAGTCCAATGAGACTGTTGAGGAAAGTCCACAATAACATCTTTCCCATTGGCACTAAATGCTGTGACAAAAACATGGAGAAAATACATGTTGCAAATCTCTAAAAAATAAAGCTGAAAGTGCTTAGAATAGTATTCTATTTGAATTCCTCTACTCCTATTTGTTTCATTTATATTTTTAGAAATGGTTCCCAAGCTAGAGTGTACTTCTAAGCACAAATACAGTACGATCAAGATCTGCACCTCTTCAAAGAACCTATGCTTCACAGATTACTTCAATAACATCCCTTAGAGCTTGATACTAGTGCATCCCACTTTCTTCAAGTTAGAATTATTTCTTAAAGGAAAACCATTCATTCTTCCAAAGCATAAATGAGCAACAGTTTGCACAGATGCTTAAAAGACTTTTACTGTATATGAATTAAGTGGTTTAAAAGCAGATGAACATGCTAACAAAATGTGCTGCCCCAGAGTACATATCTAAATTTGTCACAGATTTCAAATGCTTTCTATATTCTTTATCATCATGCAATATTCCACAAAACAGCGTGATTTTTACATGTGTCTATAAGAAAGTCTGTGTGGTTTCGAGTTTTATTACCTCCCCATACATTTTGAATATACATTACCTTTCACAATTCCCACACTTCGGTGAGTAACTGATCCCCATTTGTATTTGGGTGTGGTAACAGTGCTTTTCACACGCACTTTGTCACCTATCTTGATATGAGAGGCAGAACTCTGTGGTGGGAATCCTAGCAGATGAAAGAATAAATGCACAGTGAGTGGGTTTCCCCCCTTCCAAAAATAAATTTTCCTTAGAGTATCATTAACTTTTTTAATTAAAAAGCAGTCAGCAATGAACTTACCTAAAAGCTCAACATGGATATATCTGACCCAGTATGTACCACCCTTTTGCTGCCAATCACACTGCACGTTCAGGTCATGCAATCCATCTCGATCCAATTTAATAACTTTGCCTACATCTCCTTCACAGACCTCCTCATAGGTTCTGCAGCACCTAACCATCATCCCCACCTAGGGAAAAAATGACAACAGAATGCAATAGCTATGCAAAGACTTTTGTACCAAAAGGAAAGTAGTTTCAATATAGCTCTTGATCACCATACTTACCTGAATATTCTCCCTCACGTACACAGCATAGTCATCGTTACTTAAGAAATCAGCTCGTTTCTTATAGGTCTGGCTCTCTGTTACAACAGCACCACTTGACTGAAAAAAAAATCCAAAATAAATATGTAAGAATTACAAAATTTGGTTTCACTTCAGATAAATAAAATTGTTAGCAAAGCCTGAAGATAACCCAACAAAAATAAACACATTTAATACCCAAGTTGCATGCCAAAATGGGAAAAAACTTCAACAGGTTCAACTCACTATTGGGATAACATTTAAGATCTACTTTACTTTAATTTCAAGTTACTTTCTAAAATTACTTGTTAAGGAACGCAGATGCAAATTTTCAAAATGTGTGGAAAAAGCTGCAAGTTGCTTTTATGAAACCTGATTGCCAAGGAAAATCTGAACAAAGTGGATTTGTCAGTACTCTACTCAGCCTTGCAGATACACATTCACATTTCACTTCTTAGGCTACTTGTTGGGAAAGTAAAAAAAAAAAAAAACCAGTGGTAAATGGTAATCTCTAACCTAAAGCACACTTTTTTTTTTATATAATACAATGAGATCTAAATTATTCCTTTAGAAAAACAAGCTAAAAAAGATAACACTGTAGTTATCAGAAATTATTTCTTTCAAGATTTGATTAACTTCTTTAAGAGAATCAGAAGTCAATGTCAAGTTAATTTAATTGAAAATATAATGCACTTCTTTTAATTACAAAATCCCACATGTTCAACAAAACTCAAAGTTAACTCCTTCAAGAATATACAGAAATATGGAACCCATTTCATTTTATTAAGAAATCGTTATTGAAAAAGTTCCTGAAAGTCAACAGAAGAATAATACAAATTCACATTAAAGTTATCACACTCAACAGGCATTGTGAAGATAATTTTATCACCAATAAGTGAAAAATGTTTTTATAAGGAAAAGGCTAAGTTATTTAACAGACTTGTTGGCTATTTACTCACTAATTCCTCAGTCATTCCTTGTAGCTAGCATACATTTGTTTTTCAGACCAAAAGAAAGGAGGGGGGGGGAACTCCTTTACAAAGTATTACACTACAGCATCAACTACTTTTGAAGAAACTAAGAGCATCTATCTACACTTATAGCTACCCCCAGTGAAGCATCTACCTGCATTCCATTCTCCCCTGTGCTACTCACACGTAAAAGTATTTATAGATTATTCTCAGTTGTTTTATGACATGCTTTAGAAACACAGGGCAAACATGACCCTTGTTACTGTTCTGAAAGCTTGGGACAGCAGAATGTCCTTGTACTCTCCCCATTTTCACAAAAAGTAAAGAATTACAAAATTTGCAGCTAGTTAACATCTTAGGTTTAATAAGTTGATACTTACCACAGGACAAGCAGCTTCAGCTTCTTCCACCTCCTCTGTTATTTCCTCATCTGAATACTCGTCAGAGATAGTATCAGCATCAGAGAGATCCGTAATTTGAACATCGGGGTGATCCAACAACCAGCCAACTAAGGCTTCCACTCCTAATACAGAAATCAAACTCAGTCTGTCTCCAAGGGATTCTCTGACATTCTTAAAAAAGCATCCAAAAAAAGAATAACAACTGCTACCCCCTAAGTACCGTTTTAATCTGTTTGTAACTTTCCTTCTCCTTCTAATATCATTAATTTAACTAAATAAAATACCTGGTAATCCAGAAGCACTTCCAGAGGTTCCCGACAGAGATTTTAGTGCAAATTCTATGTTTTTCCTAGGAAACCCCATTTCCATAAGTTGAACTACAATAGGGAGGGGTGGAATTGGAGACTGTTTGCGTTTCTTCACTTTTGTGGGTCGGATATGTTGTACTGTGATGGGTGTTGTAGATTCACTAGAGCTGCAGTCTTCAAACAGTGGAGTTGAAGGATGTGTAGACTCTACAGCCAGATACTGGCATACTGCCAGAGCAGCAGCCTAAATGGGAACAAATAAATCAGTCCAAGTAAAGCAAGCATATTTAGTATGTCTGTGTGTGCGTACAACTAAAATTAAAGGTTATTTGCCAAAATGGTTTAGTGTCACTTTTTTAAACCTATAGTTTAAAAAGTTTCAATTGGGATGTGAATTAAAAAGGGTTATTTATTAGGTTACTACGCAGAAAACACAAACTCTACCTCAAGCTCCTGTTTGTCAAATATTGCTTTCACAGGTGATGGCTGTGTAGCAGCTGACAGAAGTTGCTGTAAAAGGATCATGGGAGGCTGAGGTCCTTCAGGAGACATATCTCCTATGTCGGGAGAGGCAACTGCTCCATCCTCTTGAAACAAAAAAACCATTATTTTAACCAAAAGCATGTAAGATGAGTCAATCACGAGACTTATTCTGAGGCTTACTGGTTGATCGAGCATATTGTTATTTTTCACATATTTCTTCTTCACAGGAATCATGTATTTAAGATTAAACCATGTATGCCACAATCTCCATACAAAAAAAGGCAAGTGAAAAATACGTAGATAAACAGTAAATTTACTAAAATACACCTAGAATATGTCTAGCTGAAACTACTCAGTGGACAGTGAATTTGCATAGGTATCTTCTAAGTCCACTCTTTTTGCAATAAGTTTATTATCAAGAAATGTTGTATTCTTGTTGGCATAAACGTTCATATTTCCTAGACATTTTCTGTGACTACCTCAAGAAAGTGTTCTCACTTTTTATTAACTCCAACAAAAGAAAGACTTATTTGAAAAAATAATAAAAGTTAATAGGCTTCATGTATTTATTTTCTGATTAAAAAAAAGTGTTAGGGTTTTTTTCCCTTAAAAAATTATGGCAGAAGTAAAATCATGTTCCATTCCTAAAAAAATCTGACGCCTCTGTTGACTTTAAATTTGATAACTGACAAAAACTCGCAGAAATATAGGAATAAAACAAATATATCATCATATTTTATGATATGACACAGCACGTTTCACAAATGCCCAAGGAATTAAACTCTAAAGTCCTCAAACAGCTATCCTAAATGCTAACAGAGCTATTGTATTTATTTTTATATGTAAAATTCATCTACAGAATTCAAATTATTAGAACTACAATTCTTTAAAGTCCTTTTGAGATTATTCTAAAGACACTGTATCCCAATACTTGTTTGACTGCAAACTGCAAAACATTTGAAGTAAAAGCAATAGCCAATTGAGAACTCACACCTTAAGCTTTGAAGTAGAAAAAGAAACCACTGCAAAAAACTGTCAAGTATTTTAAAACTACTTACAAATCTTATTAACCACAGAAGACTTACAAATTTAGCTAACGCCAGTATTTCAAGCTTCAAACAAGCTTCAATACCTAAGTTAAAAAGTCGAAATGCTTTTATCACACAATTTTAATTCAACAGTCACAAATCTTTTTTTTCATCTTTAGTGGGCAAACTGAAATTTCTACCCTCCAAATGCCATAAGCAAAGGTAACAGAGTCATACACTGTGTCTACCATCTAACCAAAGAGCAGCACAGCCAGGTTGGATTTCAGAATACCTGCAGGATTTAATGTACACTCCTGAACAGCCGGCTGAGATAAGATCTGCCTTAGTGTATCCTGGTGAGAAAGCAGAGCTCGGCCTGCTTTCAGTATGTACAGCTTTAATTGCTGGCATCGCAGTAGATCCAGATCAACTTGACCTATCAGAAATATTAAACAGCCATTAGTGCTAGGAATCTCTTGTATTGTACAACCCATGATATTAAAAACAGTGCCTTCCTACTTTTCACACCCTGGACAATCATGCGGTTGATAGATAGCCCAATAAGTGCAGTTAAAATGTTATATGGATTCAATATTTTAAACAATTCAGTACAAGAAGTTCAGCCCCTAAACTTATTTACATTTTCTCATCAAAGTAAAAAAAGATACTCTACTTACAATGCAGAGCCATTCACCTCCTAGCTAAACTTGTCTCATAACTGCATATTATTCAATGCTGACTACGAAAAAATATAAGGTTCCAGGAGACCCTTTTTCTTATGTATGTTTGCTGTTACGAGTATTTTTCCCTGAGTATATGCATCTACTTCCAAACAAAACAAATCGTAAAAAGCCCCAGTTGTACCTGAAAGACCCTGATTGGGAGATTTCATTCTTTGTTTTTCTATTTTACTTCCAGCCAGATTTACCAGTTGAGCCCAAATGGATAGCATAGGTTCAGTGAAAGGCAAGTTGTTCACATTAAAAGCCACAACTGGAAGCTAAATGATGAAGGAAGGACCACACAAAACAAAAAAAAATGCAGTTAAGCACTTTCCTAAAATCCTACAAAATCATTCAAAAGTTTCAATGGTTATTAACTGAAGAACAAAAGTAGCATTTGTCTTACTGCTCTTGCCCAGGAACAACTAGAGAGGATTTCTATTCTATACACAGCTCCTGTATTTGTACCACACAGTTGCAGGTCTACATGATGAAAAGGCAGGACGGTGTCAGAACGAGGAAGAACTGTGGTCTCTGAAGCAGATCAGGCACTTGGCCCATGCTTTCACTAATGCCATATCAATCAAATCAAGATTCACACAAAAACACCCAAGACTTTCTACATTAATTAGCAGATCAAGTTAAATGCAAATAAGCTCCTCTCATGTAAGAGCTATAAATCACATTGTAATGACTTAGGATTTTACTTCAAGTCAAAGAACTTCAGCTTAAATCCCTCGTCCTTTCACCTCCTTGACAAGTGAGGATGAGATTTAAAGGCCCTAAACAGGTTTGCATGAGGACCATCTTAGCTGTGCATTCTAGCATCGTATGTGCTCAGTGTCAGTGTGTTTATCCAATGAAGAATATCTTCTTTGCGCCATATTAGCAATTTAAACCTTACCCTTCCCAGTATTAAAGCCTCAATAAAACAAACTTACTGGTTTCAGCTGATTCAGAGGACACACTCTACATGTCCGCATGTCATAGAACTGTACAGTGATTTTCCCTTTTGGGGTGATGCGTGTCACTGTGCCTTCTCCAAATTCATCATGAACTACTTGTCCACCCAGTCTCAAGCGACTGTCTATGCCACCGATCACAGCCAAGACTGCCATTAGAGCTCCCACCTCTGGATTCTCAGTGTCAGGAAAGTAGTCATCCAACACAGCCTAACAAAGAACAATAAAATTTAACTGTAGGGAGAAAATATATACTTCCATCTGCTTTAAAATACAAAGTTAATCACAAATATTTCAACTTAAAAATTATAACACAAATATTTACAAAAATAGAAAAATGGTTTCAAAATTAAGCTTAATATTGTTTACAAATATTTAGTGTTTATAATTTCAAAATAAATATTGCTATAAAAATGAGCTTATTTTAAAACGTGGAAACTACCCCTTCTGACTGTTTTCCTGCAAAGATGTGGGTGATGGAGGTTAGCTGAGAGTTGATGTACTTGTTTATGAGTCCATTCCACTGGCTGAGCGAATGGAGCGTCCTCAGCAGTGCCACTATTTCTTCTGCTAAAGTACTACTATGAGTGGCAGTTAGAGATGCTTGGGGCCTGGCCTTTCTCCTTCTCAGAGTAGATTCTGGAAAGACAAAGTAATTGCACAACAGTTACTGTTTAACGCACACATTTTCCATACATAAGGATAAACCACTGAGGGAAAATTCCTCTACCTCTGAGTAGTGGGATATCTGAAGAACAAGTACTAAGTAGGCTCCCTAAAAATCCAAACAGCTTTTCCACAAGAAATTTCATGTCTCTTGACCTTTCATTTTTATCCCAGGATGGAAGTACTGCTTTCAGTAAATGTACAGCAAGGATCTAAAAAGAGAACAAAATTAGTGTTATTCTATTCTAAGTCACCACATATTAAAGAAACTTTCAAACATATTAAGTACAGAAGAATGACATTTTTAAAGTTAGCTTTCCTTTGTAGTTCTTTCTACAAGGCTGATTTCTTTCCAGTTGTGGAAATTACAGAGCTACTGATCTTCAGTTTACAAGGGATATTTTAAAAGAAGTTGTGACAGTTCAGAGTCAGTAACAATTTTACTGGCATATTTTATTAGTGAATCCCACCTCTTCAATACTTGGGACACGAGACAAACACAACAATGGAAAACAATGTAAATTACTAAAACACATAGGAAAAATAGGAATACAGAGTGAGAAGGTTTGTTCAGATTCCGAACTCAAAAATTAGTACTAAGAAGTATTTCAGGATGAAAATTTCCAAGTGTTCTGCCATGAAGGTATAAATAATTAAAATTCATGAGATATAAAGCTGAATGGTAGAAGAAGGCAAAAAGCAAATCACCCAAAAAGTGACACCCAAAAAGTAGTCTGTGTGAAACTAGGGCCTCCAACACAGTATAGAGGAACAGGCTGGCATCTCTATACCAAGACACTCAGTGCAGGGCTGGGGGAAGGTGCAGCAATACAGTATCAAAGAGCAGACAGGGTTGCATATTCTGAATAGAAGTATTTCAGGTTTTGAGCTTCATCATTTTCTACCCAGAAGACAAATACAAGTGACTAAGAGTGAAGAGAACTCTCTTATTCTAAACTTCTGTCAGCAACACATCTTGCTAGAACTTCCAGGTCTCATCTTTTCATTGTTATTAAGTTAGGTGCTGGTACACGAGGAATGGTTGTTTCTCTGAAATATTCCCTGAACAGCACAGATGACTCTACTGCACTAAATCCTTGGTGATGACAGAAGTCTAAGCATACTAAAAATACTGGTAAAAATTTGCTGGAAGATCACACAAAAATGAACAGGCCTTTATGATAGAAGGCTTTAGTTAAAAAATGCTGATGCCTTATCAAGGAAAAGATTAAGATGATCTTTGGATCCCCAAGCCTCGAAACTTGGCAAAGTAATTCCATAATAAGGTTGCTTTTCAGTCTCATGAAAAAGGCACTAACAAGATGCTAAGGAATGAAAAAGGAAAAAGAAAAGAAAAAAAAGGAAAAGAAGAAATAAGGGGAAGAGGATAAGGGAAATACAATACCAAAATAAGATGCAAAGACGTAGCTTCTTAAGAGAGATTATAATTAAAATAATATTAGCCATTTACCATGAAAGGAGGGACAGTAGCTAATACACAATTGCATAACTTTTATTAAAATTGCACATTTTTCCTAACCATCTTCTTGTTATTTTCTTTATTCACCTTCTAGGAAATGTTACAAGGGAGTTTCTGGAACACATTTTTTGAACACTGTTTTGACCTTATATCTCCTCTCAACAGAACAAGGAAGTCTGTAGTACCCTGAAGGATCAAAATTTACAGGTGTATATTTTAAACAGTGAATTCTCAACATAAAAAAAAAATGTTATTTCTTTTAATTAACTTAAAACTGATTTAAGGACATTTCCCACCTGTTTTTTCTTTTTAATATTTTTTTTTTTTTAAGACAACTGAAGTCGACTAATTTTATTGCCTATCAAAGTAATTCGGAAATACACACATTACCTGTCTCTGTAGTGAAGCAGCAGTGAAAGATTCATGCCCCTCAACAATTTTCATTAGCAAAGTTATCCACTGAGATGTACTAAGAGTGCTGCACATCTGAGGCATGAGTGCAATGCTTCGAATGAATCCCAATGTGCACCAACTCCTATGCTGTTCTT
Organism: Myiotriccus ornatus; assembly: GCA_036023395.1. Taxonomy (NCBI): domain Eukaryota; kingdom Metazoa; phylum Chordata; class Aves; order Passeriformes; family Tyrannidae; genus Myiotriccus; species Myiotriccus ornatus. The sequence continues at coordinate 84,413,295 of JAYRBT010000001.1, read as the reverse complement.
TATAAACTAATTTATTTGGCAATGAAGCTAAAAACAAAAAGATATATACATGTAACAGTTGACTTTTCCACCAGCTAGATCTATAGACTACATGGGGCTTTTCTGGACAAATCAGAACACTGTGCTACTCTACTGTCTTAACATGAACTATTAGCTTCAGTTTTAGAGCCTGTAACTAATTTTATTAAATATGTCTTTAAAATGATTCTCATCATTATATTGGCTCTTCACTTAAAAGCAGTTAACAGCATTACTTCTGAAATTACAGAGAAGCTACATAAAGGAATATGACATAGTCATATTGTTGTTTCAAACAGAAAAAGGCTGCTAAGAAATTAATTGTCTAAGCCAACAATTCATATATCATGCATTTTTTCTGCCTTTACTGTTTATGTTCTACAAATGCTCAAGATCACTCACATTACCTTTAACAATTAAAATTTTTAAAGCTCTGAAAACACTTTTTCTAGCCTTTGGCCTTAAAGGGTTAAAAACTAGTACCAAAAGATTTACAAACTTACAAGACAACAAAACACAAAACAGAAGCACACAGCTGAATCAGACTGCTTCTATATAAAATACCTGATTTATCTATTGTTCCACTCTCCACAAGCATACGGAGTAGACCACACAAAGTCCTAGTAGCATCACTCTGCATGACTTCAGCATGGACACCAGCAGAGAGACACAGTGTCTGCAACAGGTTCACAGTACTTGTCAGCATCATGGCCGTAGGGTGGAGATTCCTTTCAACTTGTTCTCCTTCTGAAGGGAGACACAAAAGGCAAAGGAATACATTAATACTGAGTTATTTTATTTCACAAAGGTTCTGAAACAAATGTGATGTGAATCATTTGTTGTAAATATTTTCTCTGAGACGATTTGACAGGAAGAAGACCCCGTATTTTCAACTGCAAGAACAAAATCTAAACCAGGTATTTTTTGCATATATTTTAAAGCTATTCCTAGCAGTACACTGCTTAAAAGAAATTCCAAGGGCAGTGCCAGTAACAGGGAAACAGTGTGACTAGATGTATAATTAGGCCATATAAAAATCCACTTTAGAATGGCATTAATATATGTTAAAATGTATACCTCCTGGTATCTCTAACTGAAACTATTTCAGTTTAATAATTCTGTTCTCTTTGGTCCATGAATATGCAACAAACCTGATACCATCCTTTCTATCCTCCTTTCTCACAGTAAAGTTACATTAAAAAAAATTCTGGTCAGAAGTGTACATGTATTAAATGAATCTTCTTTAATGAGGCATTTGCTCCTGGTGAAAGAAATATTTTCATATTACAAAATATCAATTTTGAAATTCAACTAAAACTGTGCCTCCTTTTATTAAAAAAAAATTTTTTTTTTCCTTTTTTTTTTTTACCAGAATCATCCTCAGTGTCTGAATCCTCTGTTGTGGGTTGCGTTGCAGGTGGTGGCTCAGCTAGTTTGAGATCGTATTTTCCCTCCTTCCCCATTCTGTAAGAATTTGTACTTCCAGTGTCCCACTGCACTCTAATCCAGCCATCTTCTCCCAATTCTCCAATCACACGACCCAAACCTGGTGTGGGTCCATCCTGACAGAACAGAAAGGCTCAATTTATACAATCAACAACACTAATTCATATCCAAAGTGCATAAAATAATAATGCAATTGCTGTTTTTTGCTGCTAACCTAAGGATTAGGTAGTAAACATTCAATAATGTTTCAACATCTGCATGAAGTTAGAAAGCATTTCACAATCTTCAAAAGAAATCATACCAGTAAACTGCATGTTTAGACACTCATGTTTAGATCTATTTTATCTATTACTTATGTCTTACATAAGTAGTATTATGTCCTACATAGTTGGAAATGAATAATATTGCAGTAAACAAATGATCCAATTTCTTGTTAATCAGAACAGTCTCCGTAAATGGAATTTTCATCTCCAAAAATAAAGCTAAACAAATAATTAATATATTTTACATTAATTCTCCAAGTCTTTTGCAGCAAATGGTCAGAATTGCACAGTGTTGCTTTAAGATGGTGAAGAATAAGGCTGGTTGAGAAAAACGTGAGCTGGGCCTCTTACTTATCCTCCACCTGGCTTGAGCAAGGCCTAACAACTCAATGATGTCTGGAGAGAAGCAGAGGTTTCATGGCTCGATGTTTCAGTGAGGCACAGAAGAGCACCCACAACTCTGTTCCAGCCAACAGCCACATTCCCTTCTCCGTGAAAAACAAGCCTTGTTATAACTCTGGTTCACTAAGGAGGTGCACAAAAAGACCCTCTGATGAAGTTCAGAATACCTGCTGCCACTTCAGTAACACGAAGGAGGACCAAAGTGTTTATTCTACCTCTTTTGTCAACTATAAACACTGAGCAAAAGTAACAAAGACCCCCATTAAGCTCCATTAACATATTAACTTACACACCCCATGGGATGCAGATGAAGGACAACGTGGGACATGTAACACATGTATGACCAAAGTCACTAAACCCCATCTATAATGGGACTGTTCCATTCCGTTGGGACAGGACAAGATTTGTAGTATACAAGGGGGGGCTTCAGAGGCAGAAGGGGGAAAACAGCTCTGGCTGCTCAAGATCTGGTGACAGACTGTGTCTCTCCTCCTTAAAGGAAGCCTTTAGGTGAGCTCTGTGCTTCGAACTATGTTGGAGCACAGCCAGACATATTCATTTTTTTAATACATATATGTATGTATATATATATAGCTATGTATTAGATCTCTCTTACTGTACTTTCTGTCTCAACACATATTAACACTCTGTAGTTAGTGCATTTATCACCAGCAATCCTGAACCTGCTTTTCTGGTGCTTCAATTATTTCTTCGTGGATCATGCAAGTCCTTACTGAATCCACCAGACCTACAGTACTGCTTTGGTAAACTGCGCTATTTGTGCAAGTTCTTTCAAACTCAACCAGACTCATAATGCTGAATTGGCTATGATCAGAAACTACATTCAGGTGCACAAAGCCCCTCTGATCTCTGAGAACCAGCTGGAATGCAAGGGGGCTTATTTTCTGCTAAATTCCCATACCCTTAATTCAACATTTTTGAAATGTAAAATGACCCTAACGTTTAAATGACCAGAAAGTTCACAGACAGCCCAGTGAACAGAGATTTTAGATTATAACACGCCCAAACCTGTATGAAAGAAGTTGTACCTGATCACCCCATTTCCAGTCTACCCCTCTCACCACTCGGGTACCAATTTTCATCATGGCTGCCAGCTCTGGTCCAGAAACAGGGAGCTGAACAGGTGTAGTTTCCTTTCTTGACTCTTCTAGGACTGTGGCAGAAGCCCCATGAGAAGAGGCAATCATATCCTCTTCAATGTTGTCAGAACTGGGTCCTAAAGAGGCAAAAAAATTAAAGAAAAAAAAATTAAAACCTGCTACAACTTTTTGTATGTACCTTTGTCACGCATAAACTTTCAGGCACGTAAACTTTGTAATATAAAAGCAGTAATAAATGGGAAAGCTGACTGAACAGGTGATAAGTCAAATGACCTTTCAGAAAAGTAGGTTTTGAATGCATAGGAATTTATACACTTGAGCTTGAACAAAAAAACAAGTGACAAGTAAGAGAGATGTGAATAACGACAATTCAGTTGGCTCAGTGGGTCTACAGATTTAAAAAAAATCTGCAAGCACTCCAGTTAAGTACAAGTCACAGGAACAAATGTTTGCTATTATCTAAGAAAACCAAAAGAGAAAAAGCATGGTAATAAGAACCACGGCAAAACACCCCACAGAACCTCCTATAACTGAAAACAGAAAGCTGAAAGCTTAAATATGCAGACTGGGAATGTTTTTTAATGTGTAGAACAAATGAAATGGAGTGAGAAGAGAGTAGGCAGTTTTTAATGTTTTCATTTTAAATTTTTGTTTTCAGTTTATTTGTAATGCTTCCACTGAAACTACTCCCTAATTCAAATTTTAGTAATGGATGGCCAAAGCAAAGGCTTAATAGAAAAATACCTGCGACTGAATAAAGGCTACAGTTGAATTAACTTTCTCAGTCACACTAACAGATGTGGCTTTTACATCACTGTAAAGGTAAACAGCATTAAGCACTATCTTTAAGCAGCAAAATCATTCTGTAACTTGGGTACAGCAAGAGGTAAAAAACAAAGGAGGTTTATAAAGCATATGCTTTCCTCCAAGTAATAAAGAAGAAGATCCCGTACCTATCAGCCGCAGTGTTGTTTGTGTCAATGCCAGCATGCCAGAATTCAGGAGGAGGCTCAAGGTATTTGCGCCGTGCTGCAGCGTCAACATGTTGAGCATGACCAGCAGAAAACGTGCCTGAGGAATAGTCCCAAGACTTGGTCCTGCTGGATTCTCGTTAGTAATCGTTTGCAGAGGAACAGGCTGCAGACCTAATTCAAAAGTAACATAAACGACTAAGTCAGCTCACCTTTGGGAGCTACAATAGAATAGGTTATTGAATCATTTGATTGATGATTTAAAACATTTTTTATCCCCCGTGTGGCTTTAAGAACTTACAAACTGAAGTTCCAAGAAACCTTTTATAACTTACACTTTAATTGTAAAATATTACTAATGAGTATTCAATCACCTGCTGCCATGAAATCACCAGCATGCTCTCAGACACTGAACAGCGAGTTAACGTGGGGTCAAGGGGGGGGGGGAGTTGGAACAACACACAGACAGAAAGTCAAAGTAATTTTCAGCACAAAACAAAAGAAGTGATTTTAACATCCCAGTTATTAGGAATTTAAAAAAAAACCAACCAAACAACAATATTAAACTAAAACAGTTTTCTCCCCAGGCGAGAGCAACAAAATGAGATTCACCTAGTTCTTTAAACTTTGCATTGGCATCTAGCAGGATGTTCCGGACATTCTGAATAGCCCACGCATACAACTTTCCGAAAGTTACTTCTAGCAGCATTCTGTTAAATGGTGGGATCAGATCGACATCCTTCAAGCAGTCAGTAAGAGGTTCCCTTCACAGAAAAACAAAAACAGAAATAAGCATTTTTTTTTCTTAGTGAAGAATTGTGAAAGTGAAAGCAAAAGCAACAAGAAGTTTTACCCTATATTGGCTCCTTCTGGAATAAGCCTCTGCCATCCACAGAACATAGCATACTGCACAGAGGGGAGCAAAAAATTTTTAGCTGCCAGTTTCAGAATAGTATCTATTCCCTCCAGACGAACTTCCGCTCTTTCCAACTGTGAAAGAGAAGAAATAAATTACCATACTTATGTAAACTGCTAATATGTGCAAGCCCATTTTCATCCAGTTTACCTGTTTTAATAAACATTTTCTCATTTTTTCTACATCTACCGGTTCTTCTTTAAGTGCAAATTCAACAATGGTGTTAAGGAGGGCAGACTGTGGATACAAGCCTTGGACATTTTGCTTCAGCCACTTGTATTTGTGGACACCTGTAACTGTACTCAAAAATGGCTGCCACTTATCCTGCAAAACAGGAAGGTAGCATGTTTAAAATTAAATTGTTTGAAAAGTTTTAATTACTGAAAATATAAGTTATTTCATGTAAAACCACATCCAAATTTAAAATACTAGAAGGGGAAGATAAAAGAAAAAGGAAACTTCTTCAAAGGTCAGGGAAGAGCTTGGTATTATTTGTAACTCACTATCTAGTTTACAATTGCTACATAAAATTTCAAACACATTAATATTCAAAAAAAGACGAAGTTTTATCACATTTTATTCTGAAACGAAGTTTTATCTAAGATTACCAATAATCTAAAAATTAGAGAAGGTATCTTTACATATGCTAAATACACAGTACAGGCTAATTTTTAAGAATTATTCCAGGTTTCACTGAAACAATGTGCCACACTTGATCATACATCTCTCGAACACCATTACCAGAACATTAAATGCCAAATTATACCAATCATGCTTTAGCTTATATCTTTTTTCTTCTTGTTATTTTTATTCACGAGGTTGATTCAAAATCTGATATCCTACCTTGGGCGATTTGATTGGTATGGGCTTTTTATCTATAGGTACAGGACTGTGAGATACCACACAGGATTCTTCCAAATCACTTTCTTCGTTTCCAATTTTGCATTCTTCTACATCAGCAGATTCAGATTTTTTTGGCACTATAAAAAAAGAAAAATATTATTCTTTGATGTAATCTGATAAGATTTTACAGTGTCACATTTTTAGGTCTTCGAGATAACCTAAGCACGCAGAATGTTTAAGATATGCCTGTAATAAAATGGAAATGTACTCTTGGTGAACTCTGTGTCCAACTATTACCAAATTAACTCTGGTATTATCTGCAATATGCTTTTACCTTTAAAGACCCACTTCAAAAGCACTTTGGTGTCTGTTGACCACATTAATTTACTTCCAGTTGAACAGTTCTTTGACTACACTGCTTTAATAAAGCATGATTTCTAAAAAGATGTCACGTCCAGTTAAACTTCATGAAAACCAATTCAGAAGGACTGATATTGAAGGATCATTTTTAATATATTTGAACACAGAGAAACATGCCTCAAATAAACTTGACACTCTTGTTTGCTAGTTCTTGCTGTAGGAACTGTCATGCAATCATTGGTTTAGAAAACTTCTAGAAAATGCAGCAGAAAGCAAATGGCTTCAGTGCTTTAACTAACCAGAGTCTCAAACAGCAGCAAACCTTGAAATAAGATTGATTTTCAATTTTTCAAAGAGAATACAACATTAATGCTGCCTTACCTCTTTTTTTCCTTTTTTCTCTAATGATTTTCTGAGCTACCCTTCGCCATCGGGGCAAGGAACTAAGAAGTTTAAATTTAGACATTATAGAGAGATCATTGCAAACTGCAGGACGCAGTTCATTGAATAAGAACCTCAAACGCTCAATGACAGGAGCACAGACTTCCTTGTAAGAACGACCTTGCTCTTGATGGGTCTAGAAAAGACATTAAAACATTAGGTTATAGTCTAATACATGATGACATGAACAATATTTAACTTTTTAAGAAAACACTTCAAGTGGAAATTAATCTAAACTTCAGCAGCTAAGAGGCTTACCTTAATCAGTGAGCACTTTGCTTGGTAGACAACACGACACACATCCACTACAGATTTTGGTAAGGTTTTGTGCTTTACTTGGTCAACTCCAAGGGTACCAGGATGAACAAGAGATAGTGCTACATGACCTTAATAAGAAAAGACAATCTCTGAATATGCATTTCCACAATCACCCATAGCAGAGTTTAAACTGATCCTAAAAGATACACCACAAGCCTACCTACCCAAATCTTCGTGCTTTAGAAGGCAACATAATAACAGACGTCCTACTTCTTCCACAGGATGCTCAGGAGGGAATGTGATTGGTGTTGTTAAGTGACACTGTTTACAGTATCTTTCTATTTGACACAAGAAGTCCTACAAAAACACACAAAAGCCTCTATTTAAATTTGTTTTTAAAATGCAAAGGACTCAAAATACCACAGACAGCATTTCAGTAACACCAAATGATCTCCACAATCTGAACTAATATTCATGAGATACAACACACAGGATGCACTATTTAATACACAGCAATTACAACCCAATACTCCAAATACCCTTTATCCTTCTTCCTGTATGAAGAGCAACACGGCTCAAGGAACAAAGCTACTACTGCTTTTATCTCTTTGTGAGATAGTCAGGTCACCTAAAGCAATTTTCAATTGTCTTCTGATTCATTATCATTATCCTATCCTCCCAAGGACTTATTTGGGGTTTTTTGGTAAAGGAGCTGATCTCAAAGGGTTAGAAAATCTGAAAATATTACAGAAGACAGTGATCAATGAAAATCTTAGAGGTTTTCAAATAATGCTTGGTTCCAACTATGTGAATCCTGAACCCGAAGGCACAGAGGGACTTTTAAGAGAAAGGCATACATACACTTAATACAAAAAATACATTTGCACCTTTGCAAAAAAAATTCCATCTTAGTGTAACTGGAGATAAGTAGGATCTGTCAATGCTACTGAACTTGACATGGAAAGTAATGCACTTATTTATTTTTTTTTAGTTATCCCTAGCAAAAAAAATCTAAAGAAAAAAATGTACTCTTACACTATTAAGTGAAACATACAAATTTTATCCATTAGTAGTACTCAACCAGTCCTTTCATATAAAGTAATTCCGAAATAACTTTTTCAATTGCTTTACTATAACTTTTGGAGAATTTTCACCACCACTATCACCCTTCAGCAACACAGAACTATTGAGGGCTTACCTTCACAGTGTGATCCTGAATATTATTATCCGCAATAGCTTGGAGGAAAGGTTGTGAATGGTCACTCAAACTTAATCGATGTGTATATAATTTTGATTTATTTGGGGTAGTGTTACCAGGTGAACTGCAATGGTCTTCATCTTTTTCCTCATTGTAACTGTAATGAATCTGACTAGTTTGCAAGCCTCCAGAAAAGATAGAAGACTTCAACCATTCTATAATAAAGAAAATAGAAGTGTATATTCTGATCAAAGACTGTTATCAAGAATTTCCTCTAATAAAAAGCATTCACAGCTTCAAATAAGGTTTAGCAGCCCTTCAATTTGCTGAAACAAATTCGTGAGATAACTGTGCTATACAGTCTCTTTTCTCTTCCAATATTTTATGTTGTGTATTACGAAATTCTGGATATTTAACTGTTAGAAAGTATCTAATCCCCAATTAATTCTTGCAAATTATTGAACCTTGATGAGTGTGGTAATTAATGTTAAGAATAAAAAACTTCTGCAGAAGACAGCAAGACTAAAGAAGTGCTAGATTTTCAGTTAATTTATTTGTCCTTTGTCATCTTCTTGCATGCTTTGACAAGTATTTATCACTTCTTTAAGCTCCAAATGAAGTTCTGCTTACTGGCACATTCAATTTCCAGAGGAGAAAGCGGTGTGCTCATTGCCAGGTAGGAAGCGTGCAGTCCAAGGAGAAGACCCAAATTCCGTTCTGTGTCTATTAGAGGTGATGACAAAGTACTGAGATCTGGTGTTGTAATCACTTCCTGGTCAGGCTAAGTAAAAGAAATAGGAGTTGAAAGGTAGAACTGAGCTCCAACAAGAATTCTGAAAGCAAAGTAATACTCTACTTTAGAAAGGTTTTACCCATTAATAACATTTTTACCTCTATATATTGGCCAACGCAGAAAGCATGCATGGATTCCCGTGTGTCCTCAAACTGCAAAGCAGCTTCCAAAGCGACAACTGGGTCCTCACCTGCAAACTGAGCTAATGAAAGAATGAGACAGTCAATATAATGACTAAAAGTCTGTTCATTTCATCTAGTCTTGAAACTGTGTCTTTAAGTCAGATGAAAATTCTCACCAAGTATGCTACTTCCAGTTAAAGACTGGGTTTGGAAGTCCTTTATATCATACACTTTCCCATCAATCACTGTCCAAAATCCTCCATCTTTGTTATGGTTCTCTAGATCAGCCTTACGTATAAGCGTCACCTCCTCATTATTTCTGCAGCTCTGGCCCGTAAAAAATGAACCTACAGGTACAAAAAAGAGAATTTATCAACAGAAAACCAGAAAGTAAGTTTTTTTCTGAACATTCTTCTAATAGCTGTACAATCAAATTCTTCACTTTTGTTCAAAGCCTGCTTAGTTTTTGATATGCTCAAAAGTCAAAATGACTATTAATATGTTCCTGCCTACATATTATGCAATTAAATTGTCTGTATACTGTGATCTTTTATGCACTAATCTCTAATGTCACACTGTCAAAGACCTAGCATTGCCCAATTATACGGTTGTTTTGTGTGGAGGCGGAGCAGAACAATCAGTGTTCTGGCAAATCACTGCTCTAATCAGTTCTTCCTCCGAATTCCTTCAGTTTTATTACTCACTTGCCTGCAAGGCATTTGCTGTATATTTAATTTCAGTCTAAATGCAGATTTTTTTAATACAAAAGAAGCTTCTCTTTTGACCACAGACACAGTTCATATTATAAAGTATCCTGAGAAAAAAAAAATTCCTTATTTTAAAGCTTTCATATTACTCACCCTTTATGTTACAGATAGAATTTAGTAACAAAATGCCTAGATGTACTACTCATGTTTTCACTGCTACTTTTCACACTCAAAATGCAAGATTATGTGAACTACTTCTTGAAAAAGTTGCATCTGTACTCTGCTTATTCTACCTCTCTATATGTAACTTCCTTAGGAGTGTACTGACAGAAATAAATATTGCCACATGACTTGGTTAATAAAAATTTGTAAAGCAGAATTCCCTTCCCGAGAGTAGTTTATGAACAGCCATTTTTATGTAGCTACTTTATGAAAATATAAGTAAACAGTCCAGATGCTACTGGTACATACCCATTATTCCTGGCCATGCTAAATCCTCATTGTCATCCCTTTCCTTTCCAGGGGCTAAATGGTTAAATCTGTCTAAATGTTCTAGCAAGCCAGCCAACAGAGGGATAGCACCAGCTTCCTGCATTAATCCAGCATTTTTACTGAGGAGTAGCACTATAGAAACCACCAATTCTGGAAGAAGAATGCCTAAACAGAAAACATATAAGATACATTTAGTTCAAGATTTATGTTTATTGCATCACACAAGTAAATCACCATCAATATATTCTGCCTTCTATTACTCTTTAGTACAAAGCTCTTGCCTTCCTTCTCTCCCATCAATCAAAATATTACACTGCCTCCTTTTTAGTCATTTGGAACTTTCAAGAATGTTTACAATATCACTTTAAAATTCCACGGAAGGGAAGAAAAGAAGGACAGCAAAACCCACCTGTTAAATCTCCGTCCACGACACGAGATACTTCCGCAAAATGCCTATGACTAGTAGAAGCAATGCTGGTTGCCACAGGAAGTATATCACCAATGTGTGTACACAGAAGAGCAGTGTATTTCTTCAGTAAGGAACCAACACCTAAGAGGTCAGGACCTATATAAAAAGGAGGAAGAGCACAGAAAACCATCACATAGTCATATTTAAGTAACAGGCTTCAAAAGCTTTCAAACTCTTCTGAAATGATGCCACTCAGTATTAGCACTCATTTAAGAAACCACATATTTTTAAAAATTTATGGTGAGTTTATTATCGAGACCCTTTTATCTAACAAAGAAAAATTTTCACTTACAGAAAACAATTTAAATAAACTACTTTCCAACACTGTTCAGACAGACTCAGCAACTAGGCTGATAAATGAGACAAGAAGATAAATTACAGTAACAAACTGGTATCCTGTAAAAGTTATTACAGAAATCCATGGGGAGAGGGCAGGGCTTTGGTTGTTTGTTGTTTTTTTTAAACAATAACTTACTGTATGTATTAGGGACCTGTCCAACACAATCTGCTGGGTAAAGTTTACTAACAAGCAAACGCTGGAAACGGAGTAACAGGTCCAGAGAAGCAGATCTCTCCTTGCTATAAAGTTCTTGGTCCATGCAGGAAGAAATGCGGCGAGCGACATCTTTTAGTTTGGCTATTGTCTGTGAAGCAATGTTCCTAAGTGGTATAAAAGTATCATACGGTATTTAAACAGAGCTCAGAATGAAGACAGTCCACAAAAACATAGGTTAAGCTTCTGCTAAGATTTCACACAAACACATAAAAAAACCTACGCAAAGTTTCTTCACAGAATGCTCACTTCTTTGCACTGTAGTACTCAAAAAGTCAATGTTTTTGTAGACACATTTTGTTTATCAGGATTTGTAAAATACCAAGTTTGTGTATTTTGTCACTCACTACAAAACACAGTCTGAGAATTTTCACTGAAAGGCTGCAATGAAAATCATGACAATACATAGCTCAAAATAGTCTTAGTATTGATTGAATTACATGGTTGCCATCACCATTAAGTGAAAAAACACAATAAATTTCTTGGTAAGCTCATAATTACTTACTGCTATATATGCTACATGTTAAATACTCCTCTACCTGACATAAAGCAGCTTTGTTCTCAGCACACTATTGGTTATGCATTCACAACTCTGTGAGTCAAGAATTTAAAATTCAGGTTTCTTCCCCACTTAACAGCTCCAGACACAGTCTCCTTGAAGCAAAATATTCAGTTCTAAATCAATAAGGCAAAACATTCATTTCTAAATAAATTCATGGTGATCACCCTAATTTTTAAGGACAGACTTTTGAAAATGTGTCCTATATTTGGTACAAAAACTTTCAGACCAAAGGAATAAGTACCAAAATCCATTAAAGCAAGGCATTAAGTCTTTCTAAAACTGGGTAATTAAGTATAGAACATTGCTTCTTAGCAAACATAAAACAGCAGAACTACTAACAAGTTAGAAGAATGTTCAATATTTTGAATTCTGAGGAGTTAAAAATGCTAACAGGAGACCTTATTTGCTAGTCAAAATTAATGAGCTCTTAGCTGACTAGTTCATTAAACATCTAAATACATCTTCTGTACAAGAGTCAAAGAAAAATTCAAAGCAATTACCTTAGTAACTGCTGAATTAACTGAACTAGTGGTAAACTCTGTTTTCCTGCAGATTCATAGATTCCAGTATTAATAAGGTCTTTGTCCAATGGAGTTCTGCTCCTATGAAGCGTTGATGCATTTGCTTCTTGTTCATCAATTTCTTTTTCTTTCTGTGCTTCTTTTTTTGCTTCAATATCCTAAAAAGGCAATAAAGTTAAAGAAAACATACAAACTTCCACTCTGATTATGAAATATTTTCCTAACACATATATTCATGGTAAAAAGATCAAGTTACTTTTACCTATGCCAGAAATGAAACAATTCCTAACAGACAAAATGTGTATTGTATATTCCATAAAACCCATGTGGGCACTTTTTTTTTAAGGCAATTATAAAAAGAAAGGAGGAGGGAGGAATGAGAGGTCGTAAAGGCAAACAAGAGTAGAAAAACTCCACAAAACCGTGGTGAAAACATGCCAGTAGCTGCTGCACAGTTCACAACTGAACGCATATTTACTCTGTATTTATAAAAGTAACAAATCCAGTCCACTGCAGAAGAACCTGAACTGCAAAGCTGCTGAAACATACCTGAATTTCTGCAGTGATAGCAGCATTTAGCGCAGACTCTAAGCCTCCATCAGCCATCAAGCTGCCCACCAAGAGGTCAATCATAAATCTACGTCCTGGGCTTACGTTCATTTCGTTTCCTGAAACTAAGAACAGGAGAAGCTATTAATGAACTCAAAATGCAAGCACCAGCCAGCTAGGTTTAAATCTCGGGACCAACCTGCACTGGGTAAGAGTGCTGAGAGCGCCCTAGCCCGCTCTTCCGCTGTTGGCAGCAACACAGACCATCCGCTCTGCAGCACTGCTTGAGCAGCCGATTGCACGGTGTTAAGGACCCCAGCATTGCTTGCCAATGTTACCACTGTCTGTTTCAGGCTATTGAGCAGGATACTGCCCAAACCTAAGCCAAGGCATTCTGGATCCACCTGATGACTAATGGCAGCATGAAGCTGAAAAAAAGGGGAAGGGGAAAAAAAAGGCAACTTTTAATTAAGAAGAGATATGAACTTGGCAGGGGTGGGGGGAAAGTCAGTCCTGGAGCAACTGAGTAAGTTCACTGAGCAAGATACGAATTTTCATCTGCTAATCTAATGGTTTTGGCTTGCCCAAACACATAGTGAATGTAAACTAATACTCATAAATTATGAACAGTAGCTGTGAACCCTGAAGTTCTGAACTAAACCTAAAGAATAACCTAATTTGTTTCTACCTCACCACAAGTATGCTAGAAAAAGCAGTACATTTTCAGTGAGTGTCAGACACCAATTAAGAGGACATTCACTCTTAAAAACACTATTTAAAAGTCACAGAAATGCTCAAAATCTCTTGAGTGTGTATACAAGACCTAATCCATTTAGATACTGTTTTTGTAGCTCATTTTTAACAAAACCCAAAAGCTGTCAACAAGAAAAAACCACAACCACTGGCTGCAAAATTTCAAACAGTGAAAGTGATACTGTAATTATTTCACTTTTTAAAATCAATAGAAGTGTTTTAAAGCACATTAAGTTTACTATTTTCATCCAAGCAATTTCCTGAAAACATTTAGCTCAATGACTGCTCAATGTGTAAGAAACTGAAGGTACCTGAAGCCTCAGAAGATTTAATGTTGCCACCGCCATACACTCCTTTTCCTGAGGAGGGGGCCAGTCTGAGGAACCATCCATTCCCTCTGTCACTTGTCTTAGTAGCAGATCTAGTTGCTCAAATGTCATGGGGCAAACATCCACCACAAAAGGCACCCGCAAGCCTATGGACCATTCTGAACATGATGACCAAGCAAAACTCTATAAATTGAAACAGCATACAGAGTTCCACAGTTAGTTATTTCCTAAATAAAAGATTAGAGATGGTGATTAGAGCACTAGATAGTGATTAGGCACTGATTAGAGACAGGAGTGTAAAGCTAACATCTGCCTTCAAACAGCAATAGAAGATGCAGAAATAATACCAGCACATCTGTTAGAGAGAACCCTTCACTTGCATCCTTGGAAACGTACATAAAACCCTACTAATCCAGAACTCTCTCATCAAATTTTCCAAAGCACTGTCATGCCAGTCCAGATACCTCACTATCTTTGCTGCAGGAAACATTCTGCTTGACAACTCCTCCACTGCTGTACCAGACAAAACAAAGCTGGTAAATAGCTACTTGTCAGAATACCCAAGAGAGGGAAAGCTAGACACCCCTTTTTGGCAGAAGAACTGCACAAGATTTGTTTTTTTTTCCAAGTCTTCACTGATTTGGAATAAGAGTGAAAATAAGAAAAGTCCTGCAAGCACAGAAAGAGGGATTGGGATTAGAATACAGAACTAATCTCAGTGGGAGACAAAACGAAGTCATTCAAAAATAAAACTTACCTGAGCAGGCCCACAAGCAATTCCAACGATATGCTTTGTGTCTAATCCCGGGAGAGCTGCGGGCTCTGGCTTGGTGATACGCAAAGTATCAAAATGTTGACACTGATCATTGCTCCCCCAGCTATGCACTTCACTATCTTCAGTCAGTGCTAAACAATGGGTAGATCCAGCTGCCACATCTATCACTTTTTTTCCTGAAATTCAAATATTAAAAATATAACTTAAACATTACAATCTCAGTGACAGAAAAATACCAGAGATAAGGAAAACTGCTAATTGCAACCATACTTAACATATTATGGATGTCAAGAGCCTCACCTTTCCTCTAATAGTGGATTGGAAAGTACAGCAAAGGATAAACCAAAGAAATATTTTAAGATTCATAAGTGATAGCTTAACTACAAAAGTTAACAAGTTAAAAAAAAAAAAAGTTCAACTCTGTATCCCTTCTACTTTGAAACCTTTTCAGGAAAGATTTATTAAAAGATCTCCCCATCTATGATGAGAAACTCTAAAGTTATTCGTAGTCATTACTTCAAAAGCTATTTTCAATTAGATCATTCAACATATATGAATAACAATTTTAGGAAAGACAGAGAAATAAAAAAGGTTTCTTCCTCATCCTCCCCCTACAAAACCCATGTTTCTCACAAATGAAAGAAATAATCTTCACTCTGCTACAAACTAGTCAAAAATACACAACTTTAACACTACTTGTTGCCTGTGATTTTCACTTATTCCATTCACATGCCTTAATCTAAGCATATGATATATATTTGCATAACAATGCAAAAATACATGCTTTAAGTAAGCATTTCTGTGAACCTCATAAAAGAAAACCAGTAAGAATAAAGAAAACACAAGACAAACAACATTTAAAGTAGTCATAACAGTGTCTCTAGGTCTGCTAAAATCTTAAAATGTAAATGCAGAAATGATGGGAAACATGCACTATTGCCTTTTCCAATGCAACCAGCATCAAATACAACCGAGTACATGGTACCATCATTCTTAAGTTTAGTTCATTTGTGTCCAGTAACAAACTCCACCAACAGCAAAAAGAATTTTGGAATATTCCCAGCTCTGATAAATTACCTTTTAAGCCTTCCAGCAGTTTGGGGTATCGAACATGCTCTTCCGTCCCATGCCCAAGTCTCTGACTGTCACCCTTTCCCCAGGTATAGACCTGGCCATCTTTGGTTAATGCAATAGAAAACTGACTCCCACAGCGAACTTTCACGATGTCCAGATCTTGAAGTTTTTCTATCAACTTAGGAGTCTTGCAACCATCACTGCCTCCTCTTCCCAGTTTTCCATAATCTCCATCACCCCAAGACCACACTTGACCTTTAAATCAAGACAAAGAAAGTAAAAAATATCACACTGCTTTTTTATGTAATGAAGTTATCTGTTTTGACAAGTAACTTCTTAAAAATCTGAGATTCTGTAATAAGCAAAATTTTTAAATTGTTTTTTAAGAATAGCAGTCACTAGTTAATTTCTCATTTTTTTGAAAATAAGAACGAAGATTTGAAAAGTTTTCAAGTTGATATAACTAAACATGAAAAGTGTAACACATAACATGCACTGAAAGTCCTCCTTAAAAACATATGAAGCATAGGATTTACTGTATATCAAAGTGAGTTAAAAACTGCTTTATTATTTATAAGAACTTGCAAAATCTTTTCCATATTAAATGGCCAAATTGTCTGCAAAATCTGTTTTAATTTTCAGTTTTTATCATTCAAGCATTTCTCAAGATGAAAAAAGAGTGACATTGTCTATCATGTTTTTTGATTTACACTACTAAATCTAAGTCCTGATGTAGGAACTTAGAAATAATCAAGTCATTCTGTATCTGCATTAAACAAAGTTATGGTCCAAAAACTGTAAAGCCACACATGTCCAAAAGGAAAGTCTTGTTTTACATTCTGATGCATTGTGTTCTCGACCTGCATAAGCAAGTCCCTAAGGTATTCTGATAAGCAATGGAAGCATGCAAGGCAGAGACCAGAAAGAAAAAAAATAGACAAAATCTGGGTTTCCATTTCCTTTATAAGCAAATGTTTCAGTTTTTACATATTGCACATCATATTAACCAGCTATATTTTAAAAGAACAAGTAGTTTCTGAGAACTATCTTCTTTCTGAGGGATTACTTTCACACAGTGAAATTTGGGCTTCAAAGCTGTCTTGCCCTAGACTGCTTGCTCAGGGATGTTGGGAAGCAGAATTTCAATACAGCCTCTCTTTGGCACTTTCAATGGGTCAACACATGCAGCTGTCCTACTCAAAATTCTGGCTGTTGCAACAACGTAAGTTATTTCCATTTACACAGTAATAAATAGAATTTAGACACATAATTACATAGATGTAATATTTGTGTGCCTATTTTATATTTAGGTGGATATTTTAAATATATACACCATAAAATATATATACCATTGCATATTCATAATGAACATACTGCATATCTATGCACAGCAAGATACTAGAAATAAGCCTATCTATATAAGTACCTATATAACTGTCCTAAGAATGAAAGGAAGAAAAGGTAAGCTTACTCAAAATTTTAAGTTTCGTTTTGCTACTAACCATTTTCAGTAACTGCAAGAGTCTGAGCATCACCACTCCCACAGGACACATCAATAACTTTGAGTCCTTTTAACCCCGTGACCAACATTGGGATGGTCTGATCTTCACTGGAACCTGCAAAACAAAGTAGTTCTATGAGAAGCAAACTGTTCTTTTGTTTAGGTTTGTTTGTTTGCTTTTGGATGTTTTGTTACGTGGGTTTGGGGGGGTAATGGTATCATTTTGTTTTCAGATCTGAGCATCATGATTAAGTTTCCATATGGTTTCTTAGGTATCTAATATGGATTTAACCCATGAAATAGTCTTAGTTTTGTGAGGAAAGGAACAGAGAATTAGATTTTTGTTCTCCCTCCAGTTGCTTATTCTCAGATAAGTCATAGAAATTCAGAGGGTTTCAATTCATACGAAGCCCCCTAAGGTTCTCAAATCAGCTTCAGGTAAGTTAGATGAAAGATCATTTGACACAGGCACTAAACAATTCTTTAACAACTTAGCTGAAGATATCAACTAACTTACCATGACCAAGCCTGCCATAGTTTCCTCGTCCCCACGTATACAGCTCTCCTTCAGCAGTAATGGCAGCACTGTAGGTGCTTCCACATGCAATATGAACAACATGTTTTCCAGCTTGCTTCCCAGATAGAGCAGATATCATCTTAGGTTCCTCCAGGGGGCTATTTAAAGAGAAGTTGACATATTTCCATAAATGTGATCTGATGAGTAGTTAATAAAAGGTGTGGCATACTTGTGAGAAACAACTGCTACAATTCTACCTGAAAGCCTTATTACTAGTCTGAAGTATCAAGATATAAACAGAGCTAGAAGCCAAAATTAAGTTCAGATTGTTCAACATCCAAACCACTGAAGGAATGTCTAACAACTGTGAATTCAGTTTCCAACTGAAGTAATGCAATCCTTTTAAAAAAATATTTCATTGTTAGAAACATTATCTTTAATTACTGTATTTCAACAATTACTTTCATGACACTGACAACCCTTGTGTAGTATCTCCCTTGCATTATGGGGAATTCAGCATTGGGGGAAGACACTTAAAATCTCTAAAATTTATTGATGCACGCCCCCTACACAACACTGTTTCTGAAGACTGCTTCTATGCAAAAGCAGGACAGTAATGTCTTTGTCTGACACACAAGAAAAATGGAACGATATACAACCTCACTGCATAGAAAAATGACAACCCCACTCCAATACACAAGTCAGTGTTTCAGGGAAAATACGCTGTGGATTCATAAAACCATTAATAAAAGGCCTAATAACAGTAAAAATACCACTACACCCTCTGTCTACAAGTATTTCAGAAAGTAGCATTAATATACAATTGGGAATATTACAGACAGAAAACACGTAGGGAGAATGCAACTTCTGTTTATAAAAGAGGTGAATGTCAAATGCTGAGCATACTTATATACACAACAAAGTAATTTTTACTGTGAATTTAGAACACTGGCAAATAAATGTTATGATTATTTTTAATACATACACTGTATCCCCATGACCTAGTCTTCCACCATCTCCACAACCCCAAGAGAAAACTTCACCATTTGCTGACAAAGCCAGATAATGATGCCCATCTGAATGTGCTGCTATCTTCACAATATTCCTGGAAGCTAAACTCTGCACCAGCTGTGGTCCCTGTGAACCAAGCAAAAGAAATATGCTTACAAAAACTGCTGACAATTTCCCTCACTTGCCTATACACAGAATAACTAGGTACAGTTATCCTATGGCTTTATCAAAACCGTGAACTTGAATGAGGTGAAGGTACAAAGAAAAAAAAGGTCAAATCTGACAAAAGCAATGCTTTGAAATTATATTCTTCCCATATTTATAATGTCTTCAGTACATACGAAAATTTTGTTTATCTTAACATTACAGGCTATCTTAGTGACAAATGCTTCTGTTACAGTATATTTTTGCTTGAGAAACTATTCCGCTTGTGCACAGTTACATTACCAAAGTAAAATTCACTTCATATCTGACACTTTCTGAAGTTGTTACCAAGGCCAGCATATAAATAAAAGCAATCATCATTGTATCCATAACCTCTAGCCTGACAGAAATTACAAAAACCATATGTATTTCATCAAATCAATACAAGAGACAAAACACACTATTCCTGAAAGTTCAAATACAACACCATAAAAGACCACAAAAATCAGCACGTCTCCACCTAGTCTTCCAAAAAACCATAAATAGTTAAAAGAGCGGACTTATGCTATGAAGTAGTACAGAAGAGAACAAATTTTTAAAACCATGTAAAAATCTCTCACCAGAGTGTCGCTGTTGTATGCTTGTGTATAAACTCTTCCATTTCTAGATAATATCAGAAAGCGTTTCTCTGCACAGGCAACCTGTACAACACCAAGGTTGGCCAGACCTTCACACTGAATTGGACCACTCACATTAGCATAATATTTCCAACCTATCAATCCCCAAGCAATGACCTCTTGCAGTGATCCCTAGAAAATAAGAAATTTCGTAAGTACTAATTTTGAAGTACACACTAAAATGCATAGAGCAGATGATTTTTTGAACCTTTAAATGCAAAACATACTGAAATCTGAGAGTCATTCCTGCCAGTAGTCAGTAAAACCTACTTAATTAGAAGATATCAAAAATAAAGACTTGTACGCATCATATTCAGTTCAGTCTGATACTGAATGAGCTATGAATATTTACAGAAACTATTCAGAGATTTTTCAAGTTGGGAAGTTTAGCATTTACTTTTTTCTTTATTTTTTTAATATGTCAGACCACCAACATTTATAAAGTCTGGTCTTGAGAATTTACTCTGATAAACACAGGGAACAGCTCAAAATATGGCAGAATTAGCAACAGTGCGATAAGAAAGAATGTTTCACAAACCAAAAGTAAAATTTGTACTCTAAGGCTGACCGAGAAAGGACTGATGAAATAAAAAAATACCCAAGTAAGACAAATTTCAACAACTCAGAGTTACCCTGTGAAAACTAAAAATTTGAATAATCTTAGGAGTCATTTTCCCTCCATTCTGAAAAATCAGTTATGCTTTCAGGGAAAAGATCTTACTAAATCTGACACTGCAAACAGTTACCTTATGAGATGTAGGAGAGCTACACTGTGGAGGCATACACGGGGTGGCTAAACGATCTAAATGGGCCATGATCACCACAGCTGTTTGTCTCAGATCAATCGCCAGCTCATTGTCTTGTGGCAAAGTCAGATACCTTAAAAAACTTTCATTTGGACTTAGAGGGTAAGTCAGGAGCTAGAAGAGAAAAAAGGGCAGTCAGAAGAATTCAAGGTGTATCTATGCCACTACACATACACAATATTATTTAGACATGATGAGTATCAGTGCAAGTTTAAGAGAAAATGAACTAACTCTGCACATCTTTTTTTTTACAGTAAGGAAAAATTCAACACATGCATGTTCAGAAAACAGATTGTGAATATAAAGTTTCAAGCATAATAAAATTGATTTACTATGTTTTATTAACCTCAGTAATTTGCACTAAGAGTCACAGTTCAAGTAACTTCAAACATAACTAAATAAAAACAATCCAAATAGGCAGAAAAGTTACCTGGCCACATCTAAGATAATTATGACAACAGCATTAACTATGAAACATAATGTTTACCTCTAACCATACTGTGACATTCTTCCTCCTACCTAAAGAAACTCAAATGTACACATGAAAACCAAATAACAGTGGTGTATATACATCTTACATGGAAAACACCACCACCAGTTTTGGTTGGATAATTTTATAATTATTTTAGCCAGGCAAATGAAATTTGATTCTAACATAACACCCCCTTCAAATAACCCAAGGAAAAGTACCTGAATCTCTTCCTCTGTACTGGGCATGTCTTTGTTACATATTATACTCTGAAATCTTTGTAGCAAAGGTAGAAGGGGTGCACTTGTTCCCTGTGCAGATCTCTCATTATCTGTTTCCCTTGTTCCATTATCCCAAAGTTGAAGCAACAACATCACTGCAGACAACATTTGGCTGAAAGAGGGAGTTAACACCATCTATTAATATGTATTCCTAAATACACTGGTTTAGGTTATCCATATAATTCACTCTCTACAATTTAAAGTTTAGCAATATCAGATGTCAGGGCTTACCATTTTAAACAGATTATCAAAATATTAAAAACAGATTTTGCAATCTGCTCTTGATAAATATAATAAATTGATAAAAATTGATTAAAATAATCTGAATATTAGATCTCAATCACCACTGCATTACAGAAAAGATTCATACACTTTGAACCACAGTTATTACATTAAATCCAAACCCATGAAACTGAAGAGAGGCACTGCTCAGGCCATTCCAACAGACAATGATGGTTAAAAAAATCGGAGTGCTCCTGCTTCTCACCTTAGTGTACCCCTCTGCACTGCCAGTTCAAGCAGTATGGCAAGTGCCAAGTGCTGGTCTTGTAAAGGAATGTTTCCTGGCCCTTTGGTACTGGGAGCTCCATGCACATCTCTATTTAAAAAGTCAAACAGTATACATTAAGTAATAGGAAATAATAGGTAATTGCTTATCAAAAGATTTACAAATCTACAGCACCCCAAGAACCACTAAACTTACAGAAAACTACAAAACTGGTGATGAAAGCAGCTAAGAAAAAAAGACCAAATGTTCCAAAGAAGATCAAGTTTTAGAGTGGCAGCTAGGCTTTAAAACTGCCCCAAGCTTCAGTATCTGTAGCTCTATTAAACATGCTAGGAACAGGAAAAACATTTTTCAAGGTGAAATTCAGGTATAGGTCCTGTAAGGATGTAATTCCAGTATTCAAAAGACAATTAACTTCTAGTAACTACTGTAAAAAGGTAACTCTAAGCCTACTTAAAAGGAAAAAACAGCTACTAAGAGATGCAAGTTTGCTGTTTAACAGCTACTTCAGCGATGCTCAATAAAAGAAACTTACCCAGTCACAACAGACCTTAGGAATTTAGTAGCTCTTTCTACCACTTCCAGCCATACAGAAGATACAGTCCCCTCATCAAAAAGGGACGCCTCCGGTAGGGCTCGCAGTGCATCAAGTGATTCCTGTAACAATTCACTGCACAGGTCTGCATCTTCACCTGAGGAACACAGCAATAGCAGTTACATTCCCATCTTCAAATTGCTGTACATAATATTTTGTGGGGTTTTTTTTTTTCAACCACAAGATCACAAGTTATTTAACATATACAATGTTCTTGATTTTCACATGAACGTTTTAACTGGAAGATCTTGAAGAAATCTTCACCAAAAAAAACCATTCAGTAATATAACTCTTAAACCACCTCATCCCATTATGTATCCACTGAGGAAGTCAGAAGAAGAACTAGGGCTGGCTGGACAAAGATTAAGCCAACCACCTGCCATCTGAACACTGCAGACTGAGGCAAACAGGCAGGTTAAAGTGGCACAGGTGACAATTCTGCCAACCTCTGCAATTTGACAATCGCTGACAAGCACACAAAGTAAACACAAGTTTCACACTCTTTCCAAGCTGCCACTATCATGCAGTAATACAGTGGATTGACCTTGTCTGAAGAATGAATCTAGCTTTTCTGAAATCTGGCGCTAAAAATACATTCCCCTTCATGAAATCCCAGTTTGCCCTCGTAAGTATAAAATATCCCAGCACAACATAGCATTGGTACAGGCCCGAATGGCTTTGATCACAGCATTGCTGGGCACAGCACCACGTGAACATAAATGCAATTATGCAAATCTATAATCTATAAATGTATAGTTCTATGCAAATACTTAACACATACAAATGCCTGAATGAACAAATCAAAAATATATGCAACATGTTCAAGTGTAGACCTACCTGACCTCCAGGCTCTACGAAGGAAAGCAAACGCAAATGAAAGTGCTGCCCGGGATCCAACTCGTGCAAGTCCTTCTACCCCTTTACCTACAGGTCTTGGGCTAAATAAAATTATATAAGCATTTTTTCAATACAATTTATATTATAATAATATATTTATGTTAGTACAATTTTGTATAACATATATCCAACGATTTTATAATTTAGCTATATGCATGCGTATGTGATAACACAATTTTTATTCATAAAGAATTGTAACTGTCTAGATAATAAAGGTGAAACAATATCAAAATATCAGCAGCCAACAATCAATTTCAACTGCTTCAAAGCACCAATTCAACACCCAACATCAAAAAGCTCCACAGAGAAAAACATAAACCGGACTGGCATAACTGACTGCCATCAGAAAAATGCCCATAGTTAGTGAGAGTGAAATTATGATGCTGCATTCAAAACACAAAAATTTAAGATACTTCATGTACTCATTATTTACTCATTAAGCTTATATTTTAACTAGCACTGCATAAACTATGCTTACAGATTTTTTTTATGAAACTTTAATTATTGATAATTAATTCCACCCATTTTGTCTTTCCTTTTTTTTTCAATTCAAGTGTCAATGCTACAAATCCCTGTTTGCAGTTTCTGTATCGGTGTGTGTTTGCAAGAGAGATAGCTTCAACTTTTGTTAATATCCACTGGACTCACATACATTTCTGTTAACTTTTCTTTTCATGCAGACAATCACATTAATTTAAGTAAGCTCCCCTTTGTACTTAACAACAAGAGATTCCCTACAGCTTCCAATACAGAACCAACAATTCTGTTTCCTTTTGATGTGAGATTACAAAGACAGTGAATTGCTTAGGACTTCTCCGGAAGAGAAAAAAATAATACTCTCATTTTTACAATCCGATAACTTAAACATATCGGTGTTCTTTTTTATCAGAACTGAAAAAAAAATTTTAGAGAACTCTCTTTTCAGAGAAAGATATAATTGTCAGAACTCCAATCCCATAATAACTAGTCGTGATATCTACTTACACTCTCCTTTCATATCTGAAGCTAGAGACAATGTAACTTAAAAACTTCCCTAACTGAATTACTTGTTCTGTCAGAGAGCAATCTTGTTCAGCTACTGAACAGATTCTTTAATGCCTCATCTGAGAAATTTTTTTATTTTTAGGTCTAGATAGCTATCTAGTCATGGAAACTAATAAGACCATTTCTTATTTGGTTACTTCTCTTGAAATTGTTGCATATAAAACATGCGACTACATCATTTTTCAACCATGCTACAGAAAATTACGTTCAGCTTTAATATATTTGCATGTTTAAATTTATTTGTCTTAACTGAGCAAATATTGACAAAAACATATCAACGTTATTCAAAGTATGTAACTACCATCAGCACCATTTCTGAAACAGACTTCTTCACACTTTCTAGCTGAGTAGAACAAAAGGAATACTTTGGTAAAAGTATGCTTATAGCTAAAACAACAGTATCTACAGCAATGTATTACAATAAAAACCTACCAGTACAAACAGAGACACTATAAGAAAGCATCAGGCAAGAAAGAACACTGCATGGCAGGTAACACCACTTTTTACTTAATATGGCAAAACCGTCTCAAGAAATAAGTTTCTTTACTGCTTCTCTCAAGGAGGAACACATCACATCAAGCACTGACACACAGATTGATAACCCTCGTATGAGTTTTCTAATGTATGAACTTGTTCATGCATCTCATTACCTTTTCTTATCCATTGCAGGCAGAGGAACACTACTGCTTTTCCACTTGACTTTGATGTTCTCCTGAAGAACTGCTCTGTTCAAAGCAATGAAATATCGTTCCAGGATAACCAGCCGCTGCTTTAGCCTCATAGCTGACAGAGCTGTTGTAGCAGTTTGTGTGGCCAGGCTTTGCTGTTCCTTCACTAGTACATGAAGGCACTCCTTCAATTCATTCACATCTGAGAATCAGAGAAAGATGTGCTTTTATGGCTGTTCATCTTCATCACACACAGTATCAAGAAAAATTAAGAAAAATTGAAAACTGTAAACCAACCAGAAGTCTGAACTTTGAAACCCAGTGAAACTCCCTGTTCCCATACATAATGTGCATATTTCTAATTCACAGCAGGATATAATCACAATCATACTTAAACAGGTGTTTCAACAAAGGTTATTATCAAAACTGGTTTTGAATAAACTTATCTAGCCCTTCATATTTCACGTCTGAAATTAAAACGTCACAGGAAATATTTATGAATTTCAAAAAAACAAGTTAGACAGCAAATTCTTATCACCATCCAACCTCAGTCAGACTTCTCCTGAGTGCAGGCAAGTCCCTTGCGTGTCCCCACAAGGATAAGCTTTCATTTTACAGCTATACTCATTATCTTAAGTTTCTCAAAAGTTACCAAACTACTCTCAGAAGCTCTAGGATCACTGCCAAGAGCTGCTAAGCTTCTGAAACAAACAATGTCAGAAATTTAAGATGCTTGCAAGTACTATTAGCAAATAAAAGATCTGACTTGTGTACCTATGCCAGCGAATTAAGTCTTCACTAATCAGAGTATTCAACAGCCCCAAGTCCTAGCATATATATGTATATATACGTAATATAACAACTGATGATAAGAAGTACAGTGTCAACAATAACAAACCCACTTTAAAATGGAGATTTGGAAACTATTTTTATATTCTCTGTAGCTTTAATTCATAGGATAAATATCAATGAAATGAGTTCTTAGAGGGGTTCTTTTCTGTCCCATCATTAACAGTCTGATCACTGGGCCACCCGACTCAGCTATGCACTGAATTACTGCACTTGTCCCTAAGCCAACCACATTTGTTGCCTGGCTGCTCCACAGAAGTATCTTTGTTTTAACTGGCACCTGACTAAGGGGTATGGAAAAAAAAAAACATATGTCTGCATATATGTAACAGAGCTTACAAGAAGATGGACACACTTAAAAAAAACCAAACCAAAACAAAACACAAAACCATACAAAACCAACATATTTTTTGGAACAGCTGTCTCCGAGCTATATACATTTATGGCAGTCTCTAGAGTCAAAAATTTTATCTAATGAGGCATAACTTTTTGTGCAGCTGGAACTGCGCAAACTATTTCAATGTTTTGTCCCCATTCTGCAACACATCTTTGTGAACCCAGCAGAGAATTCAAGCAGCCTTCTCTGCCATGGGATCACATTGCAGAGTCTCTTATGGTTTGCTGTCAGCCTGTTTTCAACACTGCTACTCACATTTCACCGTTTCATAATGTGTTAGATTCCTTTCCCTGAGGCAATTCACATCTTTCCACCTGACTATGAGGAACAACTTATTTTTTCACCAAGTAAGAATAGATTAAAATGTGTTCCTTGAAGTCTAGACCTCATAGACGAAAGCAACTGCAACAATTATACACATTGATTCAAACAAGAAATACGGCAAAATGGACAAATTTGACAAAAAGTCACACTGTCCTTAATATTAGCTCTACTACATCTTCCAAGAATTCTGTGGCACAGGTGAATATCAAGGTGAATATCTATCTACTGATAGATGACTATCAGTACCCAGCCTAATGCTTCTGTATACCTCCAAACTTATGTAAATGAAATTTTGTTTCATTTAATACAACTTTGAGGGAAAAAAACCTCAGTTGCAGTGTTAGCATTACTTAGAATACCAAAGTAAAACATTCCACTAAATATAAACTACATGTTCTGAGGCTGCTGCTGTTACTTTAGGTGAGCCTTAACTGTTATTTTGTAAGCAAAAAAAAAAACCTATCTTGCAATAAGTACTCCAGGGTATCACAACAGAGCATGGTCAATATTGATAAGTAAACCATTGGAAGACATAAAAATCTGCGTTTTTTCCTTCTCTTCCTGAACACTGAAGTCTTATCTACCTCTAAAAACCACCAGTCTATAAGAACAAAGTATGAAATGACCATGCTCTCTGCTTCACAAGGAGACTTTGCTTAACATCACAGAATCACAGGATATTCTGAGTTGGAAGGGACCCACAAGGATCATCAAGTCCAAGTCTTAAGTGAATGACCCATATAGAGATCAAACCAACAACTTTAGCATTACTAGTACCAGGCTCTAACCAACTGAGTGTTGGTTTTGGCAAAAAATTTTATCCTGCCGATTCATTCCCCATATTATAGTCTCATGTCTCTCTAGGAAAAGTAAAGAAATAATGAAGAAAAAAAAGGGACTTTAACACTTACATTTGGGGAAGAGTCTATGTATGGTGCTACAGAAAACAAGCACTAGGTGCTAGACTCAGCAGTCTGCCAAGTAACACAGAGATCCAGCATTCACCCTTCGTTCCTGGCTGGCAAGCTACCTAACTGTGGACACCCTCTAAAATTATTTCTGAGAGTGGAAGACTCAGGTGAAAAAGTCCTTCATTTCAAGATAACATACTTATTAAGCATATGTCACGAGAACTACCGAAAACACCTGGGACAGGCAGAGACCACCTACAGTCTTCCAGCAATTATTTTATGAGGAATTTTTCCTCGAAGTCTACAATTGCATACCTTTCACACCACTTTCAATCAGCCACAGTGATGTCCCGGTGTTAGAAAGATAAATTACTTGTTGTTAGAACTGCCTTGTTAAGGTTTAGGGCTTGGCATGCTTCAATGATCTCAGATGTAAAGGGAGGTTAACAAAGCTTCGGGAGATAGATCTGTGACTGATAAAGGACACAAAGAATGCAGAATTTACAGGCCACATGGACATGGGGCAGAACAACCAAGGTAAGGAAGAAACTAAAAAGATAACTCAGCAACTGTGCTGAAATCAACTCTGACTAGATAAAAGATGATTCTGGCAGGGGGAGATTGTGATCACCAACTCATGACTCACTGATACAAGAAACCCACTGACTCAAGAGAAAGACTGAGCATGCAGACTAACTAGCATGAGAAATGAGACAAACACTTAACAAATATAAGGTAGAAAACTAATTAATAAGAGAACCATGTAACTTGTAGCCAGTGACCCATGATTTCTGTTTGCCAAAACGTACAGATGGTGTACAGTTTTGATGACTGGGGAGCCAGCCTTTTATGGGTTACCACCCAGCTCCCTGCTTTGTGCAGACTAGAATAAAGAGACAGGAACACCTTGTGTTGGTGTATAAACTGGCGCTGTGCATTGGGCAGCGAGCCCATGTTAGAGGCAAGAGCCCCGCCCTTATCAGCATCCCATCCGTGCCGATGCAGGAGGTGACACAGTGACCTGTATGAACTCTGAAGGAACACAAACAGAATCCTACACTGCATACCATGTATGCACATCAAGCAATACCGGTTACAGAGCTGGGCCACCGTATACACACACAGTACTGTGTCTATGTAGTAGAAGGTTCATAGCAGCACCTACCAAATCAATTCCTAATGGTTCACCAAAACATACTACAGGTAACGTGCAAGATGCTCAACATCCTGCTCAATGATCTGACAGGACAACTGGCTCATTTGACAAAAAGAAGAAAAAAAAAAAAAAGACAACATTACTGTAGGTTTTTAATACCTCAAAGGTTTAGTTCTGGTTTAATACAAAAACAGTCCATGGTTCCACAGACTTTTCAATGTCTCAGAAAAAAACCTCACAAAAGCACTTCCTAAGGTAAAAGGATTTTAAAAGCAAGGTATTTTGCTTTCTTTTTAGTGAAGTAAACGTCAACAAATGAAGTCAAATTAAGACAATACGAAAGCTAGAAAAGGGATCAATGATAATTTTGTCTTGACATTTTATAAAGAAAAAAGGGCTGGAAAAAAAATAATTTTTCAAATTATTAGTCTTAAAAACCACAAAGTCTTTGTTTTCAGAAACTACCAATATGAAGAACTGTTCAGTTACAATACACTATTTTCAAATACTGAAACATTGCATGAAAATTTTCTCAATGGAAAATATGATTTAGCCTCACTAAGATACAAGCAATATAAAAATAACCTGCATAAATTTAAGTGTACTGAATTTAGTTGTAATTAAATTATTTTCTTTACCCCTTCTTGCTTTGCCTTCAAAATCTCAAATTGCTACAATTTTAGGAAGGCTTTCTACTAAAAGTAAATAATTCTACTCTTAAATACTTTGTATACAAACTCCTTTAGTATTTCAAGAATGCAAAATAAAGTTCATATGCAAAGTGTAGTAAAGGCTGGAACAGGTCATAGTAGCCCTGTAACTCAGACAGCTAAGACTTGAACGAACGACTGCGTTGTTTTATTAAAAGTAACACTATTTTTAAGTGAGATATATCTATATACTTCCTCACTTTAAATTTTCTCCTATACCACAAGTAAATTTAACTTTACAAAAAATTCAGTTCATCTTTAGAAAGATGTAAATATATCTGAGAATCAACCCCGTGAAATTCATTTCAATAAACCCCCAAGTCTAAGCAACACTTATTACCAATGAACTAAACAGTCTAGTGAGAGAATAGCTTATTAATAGTAACGATTCAGATTTCATCTGAGAAGGTTACAGGGAACTCTTTAAACAAAACTGTTTGTATGTCACTACACCAGCCCTTGACGTTAACCATCCCTTTGCAATGCTATGCTTTGCCAGTTATTCTATGAAGAGTGGAGACACATTATTTACCCAATCTGTACCCACACTGTAGGAACTGAAGTCATACCATACGAGTTTAAATTCTCAAATCACCATTAGCAGATACTTGTTAATTGACAACTATAGTTAGATATGTCGCTGGCTGCAAGAGACAGGTAAGGGCTTTACCACCTTCCGGTAAAATTTATCACATCTCTCTCTCCCCTCAACAATTAACGTAATTACATGTCTGCACTTCTTCATTCTTCCTGCCCAAAGTTCTCTGCATTAGAAGGAAAAAACAGTGGAATTGTTTAACTGCGACTTTTTGGTAGAACAGTATTAAGAAGTGATACGTTATTTAGATATTTGAGCAAAACTTGGGACAAAACAAGAAGTGAAGGCAGGGACTTCTTGAACAATCTCAACCACAGCAGAACACTAACCTGACCTGAGCCTAATATAGGTTGCCTGTCCTAAGGCATATTTGCTCCCACTTCAGCAGCTCAAGGAAACAACTTAACATGCTTCATAGTTTAACACTCATTTCATTAGATCTTGTAGGGAATGCCACAGGCTTCTGACTGGTAAATTAAGCACCTTAAAAATGTCAGTATTAGACTGAAAAGTTTCAAGGACTTGGGCTGAGTCACAAGCTTTAGTAACAGCAGATATAAATATTATAGTGTGGAGAGATTTCAGACCTGAAAACACTTTTCAAACAGAATTTGGCAGGAATCTACCATTATAATGAGCACACATTCCTGTCATCAGCAGAACTAATGTGCTCTAATTTCCTAGAGAATTTTATATTTTGTCTCTTCTTTCCCCTTCCACTACATGCTATTTCCACTGGACAAAGAGGAGATAAAGGATGCAGCTGGCTTGGCTTAACAGGCTTCTAATGACCCTCTAAGCCTATAAAATGAATGAATTCAAAAGTTAGAGGGAAGGACAAAAATGCAGTCACATGCACATGATTTCCTTCAGAAACGAACCTAAAAGTGCTCCCAAAGTTATTCTATACCAACAAAGAATATAATGCCTAAAGGGCTTTTAGCTTTCTGAAGTCTGCTTCCCAATTAAAAACATGACCACCATCAGACTTCACTTTATTAGTATTCAGTAGGAGAAATAATGATTAGTTGCATGTGCATTCAAAATCCATCTCATTATGTGGCTGGACACACGAGGATGATGAAGGGTCTGGAGGGGAAGCCTAACGAGGAGCAGCTGAGGTCACTTGGTTTGTTCAGCCTGGAGAAGAGACCTCATTGCAGGCTACAACTTCCTCACAAGGGGAAGCAGAGGGGCAGGTACTGATCTCTTCACTCTTGTGATCAGTAAAAGAAGTCGAGAAAACAGCATTAAGTTGTGTCAGTAGAGGTTTAGGTTAGATATCAGGAAAAAGTTTTTCACACAGAGGGTGGTTGGGCACTGGAACAGGCTCCCCAGGGAAGTGGTCACAGCAACAAGCCTGTCTGAGTTCAAGAAGCATCTAGACAACGCTCTCAGGCACATGGTGTGACTCTTGGGGTGTCCTGTGCAGGGCCAAGAATTCGACTCCATCCTGATGAGTCTCTTCCAATTCAGCATATTCTAAGATTTTATCATTTTCCAAGTTGTAAGTCATCAGCAAAACTTGTTTAAATTGATGTTCAAATACTCATGATGCACAAAACAAAATAGCAAGAACTGAAATTCTTGTGTGTGTATAAAAATACACACATGCATACACTCCCCTTATAAGGACATAACCAGCAACCAGTTACCTGGGGCTCAACAAGTGATTTCAAGCTGGGGCAGAGGAAACAGGTGCAGAGGGAATGGGATGCAATGATGATGTGAAGGCAAGTTAAAAATCTGTTTCTAGTGGCAAGAAATTTTAAAAAAAAAAGGATGAAGAAGTTCTGAGAAATGTAGAACAGGGGAGGTCAAACTTCATCCTTTCGATTTACAAATGTTGAGTCAAATTAGTACTGATCGAGAAACGTGATAAAAGCAGAAAATATCAAAATAAAAAAGGTTAAAAGCAGCTTTTTTTAGTGCCATGACTACTTTTTAATTCCTTCTATACACAGTATAAATTTAGATTCAATTATGTAACTAAGAGCCCCTTACAGGATGGAAGTTCTGCCTATCTCCTCTCTCACAAAGCAAACACAGGAAGAGTCAACTGCAGTTGGTAATGACAGATAACAATAGCTCCCTGAAGTCACAGGGTTAATTTTCATCTTCTGTCTTTGGTGCTGCCTCTAAATCATTTCTTCGTGCAATCAGCTGTACTAACAATATTGGAAAACAAGACACAGCACTGTCTGTAAATGAGCCCTCACTCACACATGAGGAAACCCCAGAAGTGCAACGCCATGACACTGATTTACCATCACAACAGATTAATGCACCATTACTACAAACCAGATCTGACTACACAAGAAAACCATATCCCCACGTCAGCTGTACATTGCTTATTCATTTAAGGATGTTTGCATTAAGATTATTTCCTCTTTTACTTTCTTGTCCTGGGGGGAAACAGAACAGTAGCACCCCTATTGAACCTTCCAAGTAGAAAGTGGCATTTTCTAGTCAGACAGCAATTAAGGTGACTTTAACTTTGTCTGTAAGTATGCAATATTTAGCATCTTAAAACATAAGAAATGAGATCAGATTACAGTGACTTTGAATCAAAATTTATTTGTTTGTAAAGCTCAGTTTTTAAGCAGATTTGCATGAATAGAACTGTTTCTAACTTTTTCAAGAAATAAAAATTACCTTACATCCAGTGGTATTAAATACCCAACTATACCCACAAAGTCACCTGGCTCTACAATTCTAAGCTTTCAGAAATACTTAGCTAGTCCTTCTTTCAAGACAATAAAAAACCACCAAAAAAAACCCAACACACCAAACCACCACTGCGAAAACAAAAAAAAAAACCAACCAGGATTCATCTTAAGAGAATAAGGGAAAACTGTACTTTTGGATGGAAGTCAAAAATACTCAAATCTCTCAGATTTTATATCTACAAAGGCATGGTGTGTACTGAAGACATTTCTAAACACCCAAGTGACATATATTAGATGTTAAGGGTTCTAACCATCAGCACTGATAAAGATGCATATGGAATGCACCAAGGAATACAAACAACTAGCCTATATACACTACAAGCGACAACAACAGCAAGTCCCACAGAAACGTGTAAAATTGGGTGAAAATGGAGACAAGTATTTGGGCCATGAAGTCTGTTGGTACTACATTAGTAAAGATGACAGCCAACTCCAAAAATATGTAGGCACTTAAATTAGTCAGCAGTAAAACATTAGATGTGCACTGATGAGCAAGGGAGACAAAAATCCCAGTTTACCCTATAAAAAGGTCTCAAATCAGCCTTCCACTGAGGAATAAAATCTTGGCACTATAGCACGGTAAATCCAAGAAGAAATTGGTTGACTGTACAAGAGCAGCTAGAAAAACAGGGTATCAAGTCAGACAAAACGAAAGCCAGAGATCATTATACAACTTAATGAAACCCATGAGGTACCCACAGAAGTACCCTACAGAAGTAGTACATACAGTTCCCAACCTACCTTCTCTGGCACAACAATATAGGAGAAAAAGAAAAAAAATGGGTAGAACTAAGAGAATAGCTTCCATACACAAAGAACTTGCATGAAATAAAATCTTTGGTGATGGAAAAATACAACTGCGAGGTGACTATGCCAGAATTTTCAGAACACAAAGAACCCACCCCACCAGTGTTGGGGAAGTGAGGAACAACTACTCACTGTCTCTTCCACTGCAAGAGCAACAGGGCATTACGGGAAACCAACAAATGCCAAAATCAAGTCAGGGACCAGAAGATGAATATTCATGAGATAAACAGATGAATTACAAAGCTCCTTGCTACATATAGCTGTGGATGCTAAAAGTTCAGAATGTTCAAAAGGGATTAGACAAATTAATGAAAAAAATCAACATAAAAATTATTAAACATAAATATATTAAAAATATAAAGTTATGCCAAGCACACATATGTTCCAGGCAAATAAAAGGGGAAGGTGGGTGCAATTCAAATGCACATTCTCACTGCCCCATACTACCACCTCTGTCTCAAGGACAAGAGGCTACAGACAATGTATTATAAACATGGAACCTCATTAGGCACTTGGCTACTGCTATTTATGCCACTGCTGTCAGGACATCGGACTAGACTGTCCTTTCATTTGGCTCAGTATAGCCAATCTTAGGCATACTACAACTAAGAAAAAGAAGCCCAAGAAGATGAAATACCACTCTGTTTTCTGTAGGCTTTGAATAACCACTTCAAAGCGTTTCCTCTTTTTCTCCCCTATCAGGGCTGAACACCTGGACTTCTCTCCGGATCATATAGGATGTTAAAAATCAAGTATTTCCAGAAAAGAAAACTGATGAAAGCAGTAAACAGAGATTTTTAGGAAGAATCATAGGAACTGCCTTATGAACATACTCCACCTGGTACTAATACGACATGGGGAAGACATTTCAGAGAACTCATGTCACAAATGAGGGCTGAATAATTCAACACTTATCAGAAAAGAGCTGAGTAAGAAATGGAAGAAGAGTAAGATGCAAAAGAGAAGGAAGAACACCTTAAAGTCAAATAATTACCTACCCCTGTATTTACTGCTATCTTACGGATTTTTACAGTACTTGGAATAGTAAGACCCTGAGGGAGGGATGTCACAAGGCCCACTGACCTAGATTAGCCTGCTGAAGTTCAACAGCATGATCCTCCATGTTTGGCAAAAAGGTTTTATTACAGCACTTCTAAAACATAGATATACAGTACTGAATACCTAGTTGCTATTTTCATAATGTAGGACTGTAAATCATTAAACTCACTAGAAATACTTCAGTGCATTGACCTGAAACACAGGCTTTAAATGCCTCTTCAGTTCTTTTTGTAACGTAAGTCCAAATCTCACGTCTCCAAATTATACCTTACTTTTAAAGGAATATGAAACATAAATGAAAACATTAAATAAAGACATGAAAGTCTTTAATTCTTACTTGATCAGCAATGATATATTTAAGAAACAATTCTTTTCAAAAGTTCCTTCATGGTTTTGACTGGCAAATACTTAAAAGTTTGGTTTTCTGAAGGAAGACAAAAGAAATGCTTGAAACAGTTTCTCATTTTATGAAACATTTATACAAAATATCAAAACTAAACTAATTCTCTGTAATTTTTTTAAAATTAATTCCCAAGCCAAAAAAAGCTAGGATGGCTCAAAATGCAGCTATTACCTATATTTCTGACAAATGCAAACCAAAAATTAATAAGGTAACCTACCATCATGAACGAAAGCCACCCCTAACACTGCAACTTGGTTTGCAGTATTTTTTAAGGATTTTTGTGTCACAGTTAGATGATACAAACTTGATGCACAAATGGTAAAAGAGACCAGGAAATACAAATTTATTTCTGACAAATTGTGAAGTCCTCACAAGTTATCTCTAGAATGTGCACCAATAAACCATACTATATATAAACACTAAAAGTAACTATAAGATAGTAATTTATTTCTTTCTGACAACTCCAAACACACACCCCTCCTTTTTTTCTGAACAACTGTTTTTTCAAATTTTTAAGAAATAGTTGGAGGTTGAGCTTAAAGGCCAGGTTTTGTCCCAAACACCTTGGTCAGCTGGAAGAAATTTGGTAAGACACTTAACATTTAGACTGCCATTTCGTAAATAGCTTTATTTTACTTTCAGTAATGGACATTAAATAAGAATATAAAACATAAATAATGGGACCTCCTGCTTACATCTCTTCAACATATTCAATTCTCACTCCCCTTCCACTGAAGTGGCAATTCTTTTCATTCCTCCTACACTGCAAAATTCTGTCCCACTACCAGAGTGACATCAAATCCATCTGTCCTCCTGTCCTTAAGAAAAGGGAGCAAGCTGGCTGGCACAGAGCAGAGGACAGCAGTCTGGCAGCTGACCTGTGGCTCAACAGAAACAAATAGCTTCCCTAGCAAACAGAGCTACACACATGCAGATTCTGGCACTGAAGAGATAATATTTTTCCCGGGGACCTTCAAGTGTTTCTGGGTGAGGGGAAAGGACAAGTGGCACAACAGATGTCTCTGAAGTTTGTACATGCCAACATCTGAATCAGGCAACATCATGCACCAGAACTATAAAACAAACCATTTAAGTGAAGCTTCTTCTGATCTGCTATTTTTAAACATGAACTATTTTAGACAATGAACTGCTGATCTACAGTAACAAACAGCCATGAACTTCAACTGGCTTCTATATCAAAAATCAATATTTTATAGACCCCCCACAGGAAGATGTGAACACACAATCCATTTTTCCACTGTCACCACAGGGTAAGTTTACTGTCAGCAAAAGTCAGGACAAACAGCTAATTGAACTAACCTTTTCAACCTTCCTTCCATGATTAGTTCAGTCTCCCAGACAATGAAATCAAAGTGAAAAATCACCTATTAAACTTTTATTGCCAGCACAAAATTCAGGCTTCAGAAACTAAACCATTTCTTTTTAATGTCTTCACCAGAAAATAAATATTCTGAAGACATTGGAACATTTCACTGTGTAACTTCATTTGTTCCAAGTCAGTTTATCACTCCTTCAAGCAGCCTGAAAGGTGCAAATTGACTCTTCAAGTCATGAGTCTAATTATATCTGAAATTAATTATAGTAAATGTTTATTTAAATCACAGTTAACCACTTATCCAACTTATTTCACTAACCTAACAGATGCATCTGTCAGCAAGGACATTTGATGCAATTACTTCCTGATGCTACAAAAGTGGTGATCAATATAGAACATGTAATGCTTCAGTGACAATGACCAAAACAGCTGTAATACCTGGTTGTTTGCCCCACACCCAACTCTCAACGATCGATTTGGCCCTGTAAGTGGGCAGTGGAGTCTCTTCTTCATCTTTCTTTTCTTTGTCATTTTGCTCTTCTTTCTTTGATGCAGTTTGGCATTCAGTGCTATCATCTAAAGGAAACAAAAAAAAAAGACCAGTTCAGCTACTTTCCCTTTGAATTCAGGTCTAGATTAGACATGTAAAGGTGAAATACCCAGCCTACAAGCTTAGAGCAATACTGTCTATCATTAAGAGTACAGGGTGTGGGGAAGTAGTATTTTACCATGTTAACTCTCACAGGTGCTTGGTCTCATCTTACATTTCGTAAGACAGTGACCTTAAAACCCAGAAATCCCCACTGTAACTTCCTCAGAGTGACAAACATTTAATATCATACCATCATGTAAGACTTGCAAAGGATTTGCAACACAGTACTGCAAGGGATGCACTTTAAGTCAGATTTTGCTTCCAATTATCAGCATTTCTGTAAAATTTACTTCTTTCTATACTCCCTTTTGAACACAGGAAAAAAGACAGCAATTGCCTTAATTTCAAAATCATGGAGAGGTATATACTGGCATTTACACTGATTTTATGCAGCAGTATTTCAACATCTGTAATGTATCCAGCATCCTAGTAATTACCAGCAAGTAATGAAAATAATACCATTTTCTGCCCAAGCAATAAAATAGCATTTGCAATCCTTTTGAGACTACTTTCATAAAGACAGAACACAGACATTAGTCACTTATCTCTGTAATCAAAGGCTCCATGAAAGTCCCAATTTTCTAAACACAGTAAAACTAGAGAGCTGGTCATCTGTTCTTACTCATACTGGGAATATGGATTTCTATATCCATACTCCAGTCAGTTCAATGCGTAAGATTGTCTTGCAACTAAGAGACACGCTGGCAACAGCTTTCCTCACCCTGACCTTTTTTTCAAACAATACCATCCAAAATGACTCCAGTCCAGCATTTGAAACTTATCCCTGAAGAGTTTAGTTCCAGCCATTTTCAGCTGGCTCTTACAGCTGGCTAGTCCTCCATTCCAATCTGCTCATCTAGCACAGAGAGACTCCCTCCCTAAATGTCCCAGCCACAACATGTCACATAAGCACTAGTCTTGTGTTTGTTTTCCCATCTCACCCCAAACATCCCCAGAAGAAATGCATTTGTACCAGTATTATTTCAGAACATAATGAGAGGTTTACAGATGTAGTCAGACACAGAACATCTGACTGCAGCGTCTCACTCTGACAGAGAGTTCAAAGGCTCAGAACATATAAAGTACACCTATCACAATGTACAGAAACATTCAACTATTCTTTCCATCTGGCCTGGCACAAAATTAATGCTTAATTTGGTTGTAACTGGATCTGGGATTATCTCTCTGTTTAAAATTTTTTAGGTTGTAGACAACAGCAACCTTTTCTGGGGTGCCTTAATTACCCAAGTTTTAAATTAAAGCCAGTGTTTCCTAACCTGTAACAGACACAAGTACTCAGGAGGTGGAAGAAGATTGAAGAGCAGGAAAAAAGGCAGAGGAGACATAACTGCAGTATCATGCTAGAGCTGAAATTGTGAGCTAAAGAGATAACTGAAGTCACTTGAGAATAAGAAAATGCAGCTTGGATATCCGTCTTGTAAGTGGCAATCACAGAGGGTACAACCGTCTCCCTCAAACACTGAGAACAGCCTATGAGTCATCAGTGTGATAACAATGTCCAAAATGTTATTCAATCCAGCTGCTTCTATTCAAAGGCACAAGCAAATAATACTAAAGGTACAGAATCCATTATACACTAAGGACACTGTTCAGCCCCAGTGGTTTGGAATATTTCCACAGTAACACCATAATCTCACTGTTTCACCACTCACCCACACAGCTAGAGACACACTTCACAAGGTCTGGGAGTTTAGTTAGTGGGTAGAAGGGTGCTGTGCCAAGACACTATTTTGCAGGCAGCTGAGAGAGAACTTGCTACACTTTTTAAGAGATCCTTGGCAAAGGATGACAACTAAGGGCTACAAACTTAGTCAGTTTGTCCAACTCCTCACTGCAAATACAGAAGGTCCCAATCCAGGTAGGAACTCAAGCTTTGTACTGTATGAAAACAACCTTGACAGTAAATCCACAGGAGAATTTTTCTGTGTGTATGAACATGAAAGGAGAGCAATGAGAGAAAAAGTGCAAAGGAGCAGAGCTAAAAATCTCATTAAAAGACAATTCACTATACTTGCAAAAAAACACTTGCCCTTAAAGGGACAAAGTTCGTATCAGTCTAAATCAAAAGCAGACATCAGAATTATGGAAGCTCAGTTACACTTATGAAAGAGGTTTTTAAACAGGGAGACCCCAAGTTATTTCAGAAAGAGGGGTAGGAAGAATGAAATACTGAGCAAAGCCAGAACAGGCCAAAGTAACAAGTCACAAGACAGTTTTCAAAACAATGCATACAAACACACAGTGCGGTGTTGACAACCCGATTTAACTTAACTTTTCTCAAAGTGAAGTGTGAATACTGTGGTGGGGGAAAACAGTTGTGTAACATATCCCTGAAAGAACTTTTTCTTAACTATGTTTTGGTTTAAGCTGAGGCAGGTAGGCATAGCCAGTCAAAACTGAGCAACTGAACTAACTATCCTCAACTAGAAATTAGCTCCCAAATCAGAGAGCAGTAGCTCACCATGTGTGCATTATCTTGCACAGCCATAGCCTAATCCAGTACAAATGGAGGATGAAAAGGAAGCACTAGAAGTGGAACTTACATTTCATAATCAATGAAGGAAAAAAGACAATACCACATGGTTGCCTCCACTACCTATTGCAATATGGTCTTGTGCTGCTCTCAAATACCAATGAACTGGTATCATTAGGAATCTCTCAGTAGTAAGACAAAGCCTGCAACACTTTCTCCACAGATGTTGCCACTCACAAGGCAAAAAGTCACACAGTGTACTTAGGCAAGGGCTGTATTTCACAACTACTCTAAATCAGCATTTGGTAGTCCCAGATTCAGGAAGTATTTCAGCTGCAATACAAAATAGTAATTTATTTTCTGTCAAAGCATTTTCTCATACATGTATATATATATGTGTGTGTGTATATATATGTAAACTTCAACTGATAGTTATTTGTGAGGGAAGAATGCATGCCTATCCATTTGCAAGCCATGTTTACACAGCCTTCCAGATATAGAAGTCAAGATGACATGAGACTCTCTGATCTCCTAACCCTAATCAGAAATAGTTCCTTTTTTTCCCTAGGATACTATTTTTTAAAATGCACTCTTTAAATTATCTGTTGAATTTGCAATAGAGCATTTTACACTTATGAAGTCAAACTGTCCAACAGGGTGACTACAGGCTTCCCTCGGTCCTGCAGAGAGTATAATAATTCCCAGCTGAGCACTGAATTCTGGAGCCAGTGGGTACAGCCCAGAGCTGGGTCGGGGGAAGCAGAGGAGAAGGTGAGTAAAGCAACACTTCTCACTTTTAACAAGTTCGTTCTTACACAAAAGAGGAGGCCAAAGGAGGAGCCAGCCTACATGCCTGCATACTACTACAGATACATTCATGGTCTGTACAGCAGCCACCATTACCAATTCCACTCGCTGTTATTCCTAACCATAAAGATTTCATTTCTGGCAGCCTCTCTGGAATTGCTCGTGGCATTTGGACTTTATTTAATTTGCTTGCAGGTGCAACACTGAATGAGGTTTGTGGATTCAATGGCATCAGGCTGACAAAGGTCCAGCTTTCAGTAAAGGGGGAACAGAAGAGGAAGCCACAGTGTTTACCAAAGGTAGGACAGAGGTATGAGGTTGAGAATTTCATGGTTTTGCCCTGGAACTTAAAATAGCTAACTGAAACAGAAATTCCCACCTATAAAGTCTGAGGAATCAAAAATAAATTAAAAATAGCAACCCATAAAAGAGACCTGTGTACTTGACTTGTAGGTGTTACCAAAATTTACAGTAATGGTTCTCTAACTTCAAAATTTAGTAAGAATAATATTATTTAATACTTTTTATTATTTTCAGTACATAGCTTCCAGTATACAAGATATTAATCTAATCCAAATTTCCCAAGGGCAGCCTGATTATCCTTTAAGTATGTGCCATGCTGCAAGTGCACCTGTATTTGGACATCACTACTGTCACAGCTGTGTCCTCAGATGATACTTGGAAACATGCAAGCACATTCTGTTTAACACATTTATCAAACATGTTTTTCTGAAAGTGCCATGAAGAAAAAAACAAAGAGGTTATTCCTAACCAAATGTTCTTGCTAATAGGAGAGAAAAAACACACTACTTGCATATTCTTCCTAGAAAGAAATGGAATGTTTTTTGCTATCAATAGCGTGTCTATTGCCACTGCTAATATCCACTGAAAGAATGAAGTGCCTCTTCTGAGCAGTCCAGATAGCATCAACAGAGAGCAACAGCACTGGTGAAGGAAAGGTTACCATGGAGTAAAGTACAAACTTAAAACTTCTTAAAACAGACTGAATAAAATGGACTACTTACAGCAGCTTCTCTTGTTTATCTCCAAATTAGTCAATTTAGTACCTTAGTCTGAATATTGAGATTAATATATATTGCTTTTTTTATAAAACCACTGGGTTTTTCATAAATCTTATTACTTGTATGTACCTTTCCCACTCCTTGAATTACATTTGTAGATCATTTATGCAAAAAACTAAGTACAAACTAAACAGACAAATACCTAGATCTCAGTCTCATGAAACTCAATTTGAGCTGCAAGTTCAGAGATGCAAATTGACCGTCACTTTTTCTGATTCTGTGGTTTACTGCTGCCTAAGAGAATCAAATATACAATCTGACTGACACTGACCCAAAATAGCCTTCATTAGCTCTTTTTTTCTTAAAGCTCAAGTCTAGTAAGCTAGACAGTTGCATTTCACAGTCCTCTAGGGCCCAGCACAGTGGCATTCACGAAGGCTAACTTCACTATAACAGAATTCACACATTGATGCTAAACATTAAATAAGAGCTTTTTCAGGCTCTTAAAGTTCTATATTACCGAAGCATTTAGAGTAGTAGATGCTTTAGAAGTACCTATGTAGAAGAACACACACTCTCCAGTTGTGGAAAGGAGCAGGTGTGAACTGTTCTATGCGGTACCTACACTTAACTGCTCTAGAAGCAAGGGCAAGGGGAAGGTGATGTTTTAATCTTTGTTGCTGATACCTTGGAGTTTTGATTTTTTAATTTTTGTAGATCTTAGAAGTAGTTATGTAGTAAATGTAGATTTTAGAGT
>JAYRBT010000001.1:84351889-84371130 GCA_036023395.1 Myiotriccus ornatus | reverse complement strand
ACCTTTGTATCCTTATCTTATCTCCTACCTAATTTGGCTTGGAGTCTTTTTTTCCCCACAGCCATTTAGGCAACATTGCTCATATCCAATTCTATCTTAACTGGAACTAAAATAAACTAAATTAATTTTCCTCAAGACTATTTTGCCTATGACAGTAACTGGTAAGTGATTTCCTTGGCTTTATCACAATCCCCAAGCTTTTCCTTTTTAAGTCCTATTGAGAAAGAGCAGCAAGTGAGGACCTGGAAGCGTGGGCAGCTGGCTAAGGTCAACCCACCACAATACAATACTGGTAGCAAGTTGCAGTCTGCCTTCAACAACATCACCAACACTACCACTATGGATGTAAGAAAGCTTTCAAAAGCCTCATTGCAGCTTGCATGCTTTAAGGTAACATAAAAGCCTTTACTGTATAAACTGAACTGTCAGAAATAGGATATTTTTAAGTAACAGTATCCTACAGCCTTTAACACCTTATACCTTTTTGATCCTTTGAAGTCACACATACATACATACAGCATTTTTTAAAAAATCAAATCATTATTCAGAACAAACCTCCCAAGAGTGGATGAACATATGAAGCCACAGAAGACTGACTTACGTAGCACTTCTGTTTTTTACTTTACACTGCTCTCTACGTTTTGTGTCAGAAGTGACGGACTGCAATTTCCTACTTGATTTTTCAATGATTCCCCTGAAAACTAAAACCTATTATACTGTGACACCTTTCTATAAACTTTCTCAGAATTACTGAAAACACTACAGCACTATAACTAACAAAAGTATCAATTCAATTGCCGTTACTTAGCTATAAAGTTAGTAGAAGAATAGTTTTCTCTCAAAGACCAGCAGAGTACAACTCTAAAAACAAGGTGTAAGTACCTAGCACAAAAAGACGAATTAATCAATTTTCCTGGTAAGGTAGTTATTTACCTTATTACAGTCTTATTATAGATGTTATCTTTTCACTACATGAAAGCAGTGTGTGTGGAATTGTTATACCATGACCATCACAACACCTCTCTCATGAGTCTTCAGTGAACAGGAAAGCACAGTTCACTTAGGGGGTAATCCTTCCCTTCACTGCATCAAGTTTACAATGGTTTACGTGGAAC
The DNA here is from genome assembly GCA_036023395.1 of Myiotriccus ornatus. Taxonomy (NCBI): domain Eukaryota; kingdom Metazoa; phylum Chordata; class Aves; order Passeriformes; family Tyrannidae; genus Myiotriccus; species Myiotriccus ornatus. Next base: position 84,370,015 of record JAYRBT010000001.1, on the reverse strand, counting down.
TAGCCAATCCAAAGAAAAAAAATATTACACTACCTTACCTCCACTCATTTCATGGGAAGCTATTGTAGTAGCCTTTCTGATAAGATTAGCTGTATTTTGTCCAGTGTCAGCAATAATATTCAAAAAGGCCAGCAGCAGAAGACAAGAAAGACACGATTTCTAACGCTGAAAGAGCTGGGAGCATAACTCTAGTCCTTACTATAGCACACAGCCACTCATAACCTACAAAGCTTGTACTCTTAATAAAAATAACACAGAATTCACTCTCCTCTCATAAACTATTACAGCTTCTTTCCTGTAGGAATAACTTCCTCTAGTCAAAAACACATTCCTCTCCCTCCTACTTTTAAAGAAGGCATACTATAGTTACAAAAAATTGTCTCCATAAGGAATTGAGCATAACTGATCCGAAATACCATGTCTATCCAACAGTACAGTTCAGGAAGTAACAGATGCTGAAATAACAGTTCACTGATACCAAAGGCAGTATTTCCACCCTTCTCATTTATTTGGGGGTCTTATAAACTACTGACAAAACTTATCTGACCATTTGGTAAATCCATTTCAGCCAGATTAAGAAACAAATCTTTTCTTTTTTGAACAGTTTAATTTTCTCTTCAGTAAGGAGTCAAAAGAGCACCACAATATGAAGATGGAAAAAAGGCAAGAGCAGAATCACTCCATTCTGGCACAGCCCATCACAAAACAAAATCTACCTCCAGCAAAGTAATCTTTCTAAATATGTGTATTACTTGGCTGTTTGCAGGAGTTGCAATGTTTGAACTGCTCTCAAGTACACTGGAAGACACACACACATAAAAAAAAGCATTACATTCTTAGTCAGATTGTGGACAGTTTTTTAGCTGACCTTACAGTTACTTTATGAAGATTGTAAACAAAATTAGAAATAGCAGTATTGGCTTTATCCCATTCCTCAGTCCACTTCCTTTAAACAAAGGCTTCAGCTGTAAACACACCAAGCATACCAAACAAAAAGACACTGCCAAGCCTCTCATAATAACATGTCTAGTTATGAAGTTAAATTTCACAAGGCTGGAAGAGATTTAAGCCTTCATTTGAAGTACACTTCTAAGAAATCACTTTCAATTGTATTTCATTCAAAACATGAACACGTGGAAATCATACAGACAGGTGATGATAAACCAAAGTTCTGTGACAGTATGGAATTTGAAGTCCAATTTCATCATCAAAAGAAAAAATGAATAAATAAAAAATATTTAAAATGCTTACCTTTTCTTGGAGGTAGTTCACCACTTTGTATTAATTCTGTTCCAGGATATACAATCTCCCCATCTTTTACCATTTCGTTCCACAAGCCACATAGTCCATCTCGTGTAAAAGCGAGCTGTTAAAATTAATACATTATATATAGTTACACATAACAATTTTCTCTCAAGGCAACTCAAGCTAACACTTAAAACACATCTGATTTTATATTTTGTCCCAGAAGAAAACACATGTATCACCTCACCAGAATATTTGGGGGGTGTGCATGTGTACGATAGGGATTTAAATGATTTCCAGGATCTCTGATTCTCTAGCTATGCTATTTTCAGATTAAAAGTGTGTGAAACAGTAACTTTTAGATAGGTTCAAATACAGCAAAATGAACTCTCTTTTGGTGACAAATTCTCATCAAAAGCATGGATCTGGTCACTCAGAACTATCCATACATTCAATAGCAAAGGGCATGGCAGGAGCAAAGGCATGGGATCTCATTTTTCCCTCCAGGAAAAGTTATTCAAACGAAGTCAAGCTGCATAAAGTCACAAAACATAGAAGTATAAAGTCAATAGTCCCCTCACCAAACCAGCAACTGAAGAGTTGTGTATCTTAACCAGAACATATGATGACATCAAGGCACACATTCATAAATTAATTTAACCAGTTCAAAGTGGTCCTCCTGTGCAAGGCATCTCTCACAGCCCCTCCTTCTTCCCTCCAACTGCTACAATGCCTCCTCTCCGATGCAGAACCAGATTATGGAACTGATCAAGACTAAAACCAGGTGCATATGGTGGAAGAGCAAAGGGCTGCCTCAGCCCACGTCAGTTCCCAATACACTCTGTGTTCAAGAGGACAAATACTAGTAATAGAATAAACAGCAGGACTCTGGTAGCTGGAACCATTCACAAAAGCACTGGCTGAAACACAAGTCTCCTAATGATGCAGGAATTCGCATCTCCCTTGGAGAATCCTAATGACCAGGATAACTTCTCTTCTATGAATGTTGTTCTCTCCTTCATAAAATGCTGCAAAACATGTATCAACATCCCTAGGGAATTCCAGGCTATAACTTGTAACAGTAATGGAGGAGAGTAATACATGAAAGTGAAAAACAGAATACTTTTTGCATACCAAAGTCGTGAGTGAATACATTAAAAAAAAAAAAACAAAACTGCTGAAGGCTTATTCAGAAGCATCTTTGTGTTATGTAACTACTATTCAAGTCCAAAGCTGAAAAGTAATACAAAGATGCTGCTTACACAACTGCTGTAAAATATTTACCGTTCCACACAGAACTCCACTTATTTTTAGGAAATAGCTCAAAATAAAATATATTTTATCGATCACAAAAATTACAAGTTTTAAGAGACACAATCATCAGCAGGGAAGACATCTGCTGATCCAGTTTACCTCAGTTAACACGAAGAATTAAAGTCAAGTTGCATGCTTTCACACCACTGTAACACACTAAATGACCATACTAGTTTCTTGACTTCATATTGCATACTTTAGAAACTCACTCAAACACATATTGATGATTTAATGGTTTTTCTTTCAGCATAAAATGTAAGCTGACACATTGTACATATCTGTCACTTACTACGTCCTGATCTCAGAGACACAGGAGGGGGAAAAAATGATGAAGTGTGAGCTAGACATTATTCAACTTATGTATGATTAATCAATTGTGCAGCACCAGAATTATAGTGACCATGCCTTACTGAAAGGTGCAGTCCCTGTTCTTCAGGGCTTGACAGCACAAAGAGTTTCTGCAAAGATCTGTGTTTTGCTAAAAGCTTCACATTTGGCTTAATTTTTAAAAAATTGAAATAACCTTATTGATCATTTCAACAATGAAAAAATCATTCACCATTAACTGATTTTCTTGCATTGTTCTCAGTCTATAAATATTTCAACAACATATGGGTTTTCCTTTTTCAGATGTGGTCATACACATTAGTGGGGTACCTAGGGAATTCACTTATCATAATTTTTTCTTGTGAAAATAGCAAAACACAACTGTTTCATTAATTTTGGCTCAAATGTGATAGATTTTTTTAAAAAATAAACTTTTGCCTGTTAAATGCTAACCTATGCTAAAATACAAGCTTGAAAAACAGCAAGTGAGGCAACCCTCCAGATGGGTTGCACAATAAGCAACAGTTTTCAAAAACTAAAGCTCTTTCTCTAATAAATTGTCTTTTCACACATTTTCTTTTACATTCAGATCACCTTGGTACGGAAATGATTCTCACATCTTATAATCTAAAGGCTTACAGGCTTTGAATTCAAGGTTCTTCATAATGCAGCACTGACTGTTTTATTTCAGAAAACTTACTACTTTGAAAGCATTCCTGCAAAGTAGATCAAGAATTGTTTTCTCCACTTTAACCTCTAATCCTTTCACACGGCACAAAGTTCACTCAGTTCTTTCACACAACTAAAAACTGGAAAAGTAAACAAAATTTCTTCTGCCTTGGGTTTGGTGTTCAAATTCTTATCAAAGTATTTTTCTTGGTATGTTGCGTAAAGATAGAGGAACCACCAAGATTACAGGTCACAGAGAGTTCCACCTCCTTCTCCAAATACCTCATGTGGAAGCTTACCCCATAAGCAGCCTTCAGATAAACAATTTTGCCTTTACTAAGGTTGTAGTTAACATTTTGGCAGCAGTATGTGTGTTGGGGGAAGGGAAACAGGGAACATACTTTAAAGTAAAGGAACACTGGACTTATTTTGCAGCAATAATCAAAGGAACCAACTGAAAGGATAACTAAGAAACAGTACTTACAACCAACTTATCTGTCATACCTGAAGACAACTTAATAATCCACTCAAGATTCAGAAAATAGACACTATTTGCTATATATGATAGCCAAAAATGAAAGAAAAGTCTGAGTTCTAAAGCAATAAATTATTTAAGCAATTTTATTTTCATGATCTTAAAATTACATAATCATAACATTTACCACTCTCTTGAGAGAAATATGTCACTTAACCTACAGAAGTGGGGAGGCTAGAGGCTCATGCTGGCATCCAGAGGGACCTCAACAAGCTGGAGAAATGGGCTGAGAAGAACCTCATGAAGCTGAAGAACAAGTGTGAAGTCCTGCACCTGGGGAGGAACAGCCCCCAGTACAGGTTGGAGGTAACCCAGGTGGAAAATGGCTTTGCAGAATAGACCCAAAGGGTCCTGGTGGGGACCAAGCTGAACATGAGCCACCAATGTGCCCTTGCCACAAAGAAGGTTAATGGGTGTCCTGGGCTGCATTAGGAAGAGTGTTACCACCAGATTTGGGGAGGTGATCATTCCCCTCTATTCAGCACTGGTCAGGCCAAACCTGGAGTGCAGGATCCAGTGCTGGGCTCCTCAGTGTGAGAAAACATGGACATAGAGAAGGGAGTCCAGCAAAAGGCCACAAAGATGATTAAGGGACTGGAACATCTTTCTCATAAGAAAAGGCAGAGACAGCTGAGACTATTTAGCCTTGAGAAGTCTTATGGGGAAAAAAACTCATCAATATATACAAATATCTGAAGGGAAGATGTAAACAAGAGGGAGCTAGGCTTTGCTCAGTGGCACCCAGTGACAAGGACCAGTGGGAGCAGGCATAAGCTGAAACACAGGAGGTTCCCTCTGACCACCAGGAAACACTTTTACATTGTGAGGGTGACCAAGCACTGGCACAGAGGGCCCAGGGAGGTTGTTTTTAATATCTTGGAGATATTCAAAAGACATCAGGACCTGCTCCTGGGCAATGGGCTGGCTTTAGATGGCCCTGCCTGAGCAGGGGAGTTAAACCAGCTGACCTACTGAAGTCCCTTCCAACCTCAACCATTTGTGATCCTGTGAAACTAGCAGTTGAAGATAACAGTAAGTCAAATGTATGGTAGAAAACTTGAATGTCTGCTTTGACTATGTAATCCTGCTTTTCTTTCTTTCTACAGTATTTTATGACTATCTTAGCCAGAACAAGTATATATTACTTTCTATTTTTGCTCCCATCAATACCTCTTGCATTCAGTAATTTGTAAAGAGTCCATCAATACATCCAAGTGCTCAGAGAGAACTAGAACTTTGTTCAGAACAAATTTAGAAAATATCTCTCTGCCTTCTCTTTTCCAAAAAAAAAAAAAAAAAAAAAAAAAAGGCACTTCTTCCACTAAATTCTTTAAATAAAGTTCACAAGGTAATCAGTGGTCTTCACTGTTTCTGACATACTGGAGTTGCAAGCACAAGAGCAGCTATCTGTGTTTTGTAAAGTCTAACACTCTCACTAGATTGTTTGATTTACGTGGACATCTTTCCCTCTAATACCTTAGTAACTTCATTTGTGAATGTTTAAAGGGATGAACCTGACAAACTCAGTAAGCCAACAAATTAAAAATAATTAAGTTTCACTGAACTTTTGCAACTGGCAACAGTACCAGAGATGTACTCTATGGCAATCTCCCTCTTAAGTCCCTGCTTACTCTACCACCTACACACTGGACAAGAGCAGTTCCATGCTCCACTACTACTATCCATTGCCTTGCAACTTTAGCCCATGTCCCTAATCCTCCTACTCCTTCCCCATAATCAAAATCTCCCTCATCCTTCTCATAGCAATTCCTGACCTCCTCTCAATCCCCATCTCCTATGCACCTCACTTTCAAAAACCCGTAGCCTCTTCCACCATTTGTTGCACTTTCTCATCCCCGGAGCTTGTCCTGATCTCTGCCCTTGAAAGCCATGTATCTCACCAAATCCATACTTCCCACACAGACCTAAGGCTCAGCCCTCCTTAGTTATCCCAAACCAAAAAAGCAAAGCCCTAAGTAGACTTCAAAGTGAATTTCTACTGTAAACTGGGCAGTCTCCACTCTAATACTTTGTTAATCTCATCTCTGCAGTCAAACTGTAATTTATTCTGTCTAGTACAACATTTGCTTAAGTCCAAGGGGTATCTAGTTTGGCTGCTGGCATATGCTGATGCCATTCTCCAACAGGGCTGGCAGTGAAATTCCTGTCTATCCCCATCAATTCTAGACAATAAGACACTGGCATTCACATTTCAAGAAAATTAAATCTTGCAACCATAACTGGATAAGCTCTTGAGAATTCTCAAAGCACCACTACAGTTTTGCCTTTAGTAATTATTTCAAGAATAATCAGCAGCTCTGATTTTGTTCTTAAAGTCAACAGTTTAAGTCAGAAAAAGCTTACTCTGTGTGATACAGCAGATCACATTCTTGACGTGGTTTAATAAACTTCCCTGCAGAAAGCGTAGAAGCCTCCATAAAAGTTAACTTGAACTCAAGAAAAATGAAGACAGGAAAAGAAAAATTACACAAAAGGACGAGGATAGGTTCAGGTAGGATTCACTGAACATTTAAAATATTAGCTACTTAAATAATCTTCACCTCAGAATTGCCAGTGGGGGTGGAGGGAGAATCTGTTCTTCTATTCAGGTACCTCTGGATTAGCCATTGGCTGTATTTCAAAGACTACATTAAAAAAACATTTCTCTTTAGAAATATTATAGAATTAAAAACTTTTTCAGCCCAGTAATAGCAAAGAAAATCACAGAACAGTAAGTCCTTTCCCAAGTTTCTCTTTTGTTTTTGCTTTTTTGAACCCATTCAACTTGTGCTTCCTTTCTCATTGTTGTCTTTGTCAGTATTTTGTCCTAGCTTCCTTCCTCCCCTGCTGAATGAAGCATGCCCTGAAACCACAGCTGCTTATCACACCTATGCAAAGCACAGTGAAACATCATTAGATCTAAACATACTGCTCAAAAGCTCTGACAGCAAAGACAGAAAAGTTCAGCAGCCCCACATTTCTTCAATGAATTCGGGGTTAAACTAGAAACGTCCCCATAGTAACAGTCTGCTGGTCTTCCATTTGTTGGAGAAGTTTATTAACAGTTCTCAGTCATACACAAAGAAAAACTATGCAATTCCCTCAAACCCAGAAATTATTTAACTTTCTCCATCTGAAGAACAGTAGTTCTGTCTGAGCTCAAATATTTGCATACATATTAAATTTAATTTCTCTAACCTATCACTCCCCATACAGTGTTCATCCCTCCCTCTGGAAATCACTTACATTGAAGAGACAGTATTACTTCATTTTTTAAATAATTTTAAAAAATCTCTACTGCAAACTTCCTTTGAAAACACAGGACTTCTGATTTGCAGTTTACTATAAGAACTTCCAAATAAGCATTTAATTTTTTGATCAGAAAACCAAAATAACAAAGAAAATTAAAAAGAAAGCAACAAAACAAAGAAAGTAGCTTTCACTAACTTCTTTCTCTTAATAGTCAAGATATTACACCATCTTCTTACAAGCAAAGACACTGATCTAAATGTTCAAAGAGTATGATATTCATAAAAATCAAAATGCTGAATGTAATTTTGAAGGGAGAATAAGAAGATTTCAAACCAAAGCAACTCTTAAAGATGAATTTTTCATCTTAAAAAAGTTCACTTTCATTATGCCAAAAGATGATGGTAGAAATAGTCTGCCAATGAAAACTGATGAAAACGCATCATATTCCACTTGTAGACAGCTCTTGCCACCTTCACTGTTGCCTAAAGTTTTTCTCCACACTACAGGAAAATGAAAGTTTTTCCCTCTAACTCCTGCTAGTAAGCACAATAGTTCTCCACAGGATCCAGAATAAGCAGCCTAATTAAATATCATTTGAACACACACATGCATCCCCTTAGCTCACAGCAATTCTAGTTTTCAGTTATTCATCCATCACTAATTAAAGGTCTCTGCATAAGATTCTAAATTAGTACAGTACATCTATTTAATCAGAATTATTTTAAGCACAGTTTGATTCTACAAACTGGGTATCTAGGTTTAAATAAACAACTTTAACCTCCTCTCTTTAAAATAAAATGATGTCTTCCTTAGAAACAGTCATTAAAACTCTCCCATTACACACAGATTTTGCTATAAATGTGATGGCTTCTACTAGAAATAGTCATAATTAGGTAGGTGTTTTTTAAATGTATTAATTCAAATCTAAATAAATAAATTAATCAGAAATTGAAATTATATGCTAACTTTTCTAGTGACTATGTCAAACATAACTCATGAAAAAGTGGCCTGTAGTAAAATCCACCTGTTTTATAACTTCATAGGATTATTTTATTAGAGTGATGTTACACACACATATATTGATATACATCAGAGACTGTATTACATATTGTACTACTGATGTTATCTTATATTCAGCTGATCTATCCTAAATTTTCAGCTGCAGTAACAGTTTGTGTTCTTTTCAGACAACATGGAATACTTTATTTTGCTCCACCAGGAAATTCAGAATTTCTAGTAAAACAATTAATTGTTTCTAAGCACTTAAAAATTATACTAGTAGCTGTAAATCATACAATCACAGGTCAAAAATCATAAAGTTAATAAAACGACATGGAATAGTCATGGGATGCACTTGGGTCTTTGTACAGCATTTTGGCTTCCTATATTAGTATTGTTTAGATTCAGATAAATTATTATAAGCAAAAAGCGTATTGCCAAGATACACTTCTACTAACATTTCGCATCACTTCAGTAAGTCCTGCAGGCCAGAGGCTCACTGCTACTGAAAAAGGGCGTGCGCCTTTGATATTCTCTTAAGAACAGTAATAACATGGTACATCACACTGCCTTTGTCTCTTAGCAGTAACATCCCAAAACTGAGTAAGAACATTAAATTTGGCCTCGGACGCCAGCTGCAACAGTGACGCACACAGGTGATTAAAACAATCCATGCTACAATCCACGTGTCGTTCTTTCCTTATTACATTAATACCACTATATTATAGACTTATTAATGCATATAGTACTAGAATACAGTGTATTACATTGTTAATGCAACAGCATCTTCAACTAAAGCAAAAATACAGGGATTTTCAGAGACATTGCACTGGCTTAATCCACAATAACTGCCAGTCAAGTCTAAAGAGCAAACTGTCCAGCAGCAGTGACAAAGAAATAAGGCAAGTCAGACTTTGGAGACTACCAGGCCACCAAATGAAATATTTTACTTCCAATTCTAGCTATACACCCCAAATTTTGCTACAGCAAAGATTAGTTTTAAAGACTTTGTATGTTTCCTAAGATAAGAATTCCCCAGTATAATTCTGTTTCTCCAAGAACTTTTCACCTACTCATTCTTGGACTGATTTAAAAAGGCTGCAAAGTGAACAGTTTCAGGGTCCCATTCCAAACAATAACTTGTTGTCATTTAGTGTGTCTTCAAACCTCTCATCTGTGTTCATCTTTTCTACTGCTGTTGACAGTCTCTTGAACACCAATAAGGCCCTTCTATGCTGAGATTGTAAAAACATGCATGGTAGGAGATCTGCATATTCAGTACACATTGAACTCAAAGGATTAAGAAACAGAATTTACACCTATTAAAAAAAAATTCACATGCAGGTAGGTCATGCTAGTCAACCAGTAGCTAAAATAGTCAATCGTGTAATAGAAAAATTCTTCAGAGCCCAAAACCCCTTTACTTGACAGAAGACATCTGCCATTTAATACACTAAAAAGATGCAATTCAAGGCTCACATGCAGATTTTTCAAAATACCAAATACATACTAAGAGTTTGGTGATAAGGACCCACGTAATATCAAAAAACAGTTAATCTAGTAAGCAAATTATATTATACCCAGGCAGCCTGGGTAGTCTTCAGATTCCAGAGAAGTGATGTTTGTGTCCAGCAGATGACAAACAATTATTTCATTAATCTCATTATTTTGATTACAGCTTGATTAGAAGAAAACAAAGGGAGTATCCTGACAATTAGAGTCTAACTTGTAATTACTCATAAAGAACTCTTATAAGTAAGAGCATTTATTCATAGAACTGTGTCACAAATTAAGATTTTTATTATTAGAAGGCATTATTACAATACATTAACTACAGTGTCATTAAAGACAAATATTTTATTGCATTTATACACACAGCTGAAAATAACCGTTAGAAGTTTGAATGACAACCGAAAAAGTTTACATGACAAAGAGATGTAGAAAAGAGATACTATGAATAAGAGGAAAAATCTGACAAATCACATGAATAGTCACATTTTTCACCCCATATAATACAGAAGAAAAACAGGCAACACATAGTCAGCAGCTGTTACAAACAAAGGTTGTCACTTTTTCAGCTAAAATTTTCCTGTATTCAACAATCATTGAAGCAATATATTTGTAATCTAGAAGCTACTCTCTTGGAAACAAAAGTATTTCTGTATTTCTTAACAAGCTTATCTCCAAAACACTTTTACTGTGTTTATTAACCACATTAGACAAAACATCTGATTTTTAGATCAGAACTTTTACTTTGGTAAGAACAGAAGATGAAAACAGAACTAATCTAGCCAAATCAAGAGCAAGCATTTACATACAAGACCTACTAAATAATGTAACCTCTTAGGCTATATCTGTCACTTCTGATTCCAATGTAGCTTGTTTGATGTAAAATACTGGAGAAAGGCTGCTTTCAAATCACAGCTGCATGGGGAAAAATCCCTGTCTAGCCACATGAACAGCTCAACTCAACCATTCAGACTATCAGAACTGGGATAAAGTCCAGAATTTATCCTGGGATAAAGACAGAATTTTTGAGAAATTTTTAGTAGCATTGTTATTATTAACTGTAACAAAGGAATAACACTGGCTGACCCATCCCAACAAGAACTTCAGAGTTTTGAGCAGGAACGTGCACAATTATTCAGGGTAAGGGATATATATGCAACATCTGGGGAAAGGAAGATGAGGAGACAAGGACTTCATCTAGTTACTCATTTCATCTAAAACAAATATAACTGGCCCAAACTACTCTGTTTCTCTGTATTTTCCACTTGTCAAACCTGAATTGGGAAAACATGATGGTATTCTCCTCCCCTACGCAAGTTGCATGATACAGTGAACAGATCATATTCTACGACAAAAGAAAACTTTCACCAAACACTGGCACATTTCAACAAAGACCACTTCCATTTCAGCCACATATCTCTGACAAAAAATTAACTCCCTTCAAAAAGCAGCAAATTCAAAAGGATGCCTCTACCCATTATATAAACAGAGCTACAGTAGAAGCTAATTTGAATTCTTGAAAACATAAATTAGATTTCCATCACCTTTCGCTTCAATTCTCCCATGCATTAAACCTGCTAGTTCATATGCAGGCAAGACATTTAACAACAGCCTAAATGAAGAATTTATAGTTCTAGCAGAAATGCCACATACTCAACTAAGGGCTTTGACACTGTGCAAAGACAACATACACACGCAGCCCAGTTTGTTTCAAAGCAAAGGGACTGAACTGACAATGCAGATCTATTTGCAGCTCAAAATAAGTTAATGTTTCTTCAAAACCAGTTTTAAATCTGCATAATCAGAAAAACCCATACACTATCTTAAGAGCAATGATGCAGTCGTCTATTCATCAGCTTTTCAGACTAAAAGCATCCTTGATCTACACCTGAAAAGTCACGATGCAATACGACCATCAAACTCCTTACCTGCAGGTCTGTCTTCAACCATTTGGAGTCAAATCTTGCTTGAGCAGACAGACAAAAAGAATCAGAAGACATGTTTCCTTCTTCAGCCTTCTCTCCAGGCTGGCTGAGCAGCCCAACCTGTCACAGAATGGGGAGGGGGGGGAAGGGGGAAACCAATCTAGCACATGAAGTAAACCACACAAGGTTATTTTTGTCCAGACTAGGATGGGTTCCACTTGATCTTTAAAAATGTATCATGAAGAAGGACCTCCCTCGCTTACATCCCCCGAATTCGCACGGGGAGAGGAACACGCATTAAGAACACTATCTGAACCCAGAAAAAAGCCTCTACTTCCCTTCCCTATCACACCCGTGGGAAGGAAGCCTCCCTTCTGCTGCACTGAGCCACACGAGAGGCCTTAACGCTGCCCCTCAGCCCCGTAAGTGGTGCATGAAATAAATAATTGATCGCAGATTACGCAAGCCACAGGCCAACATAAAGCGATTATCAGGGTCACCGGAACCCCCTCCTCCCCGCCGGCAGCCCAGGCCCGGGGGCTGCCCCTCTCCCGGGAGCATCCCATCCCATCCCACCGCCTGCGCTCACGTCCCACTGTCACCGCCCCTGACGGCGCCGCCGCGGCTTTCACCCACCTCGGCCAGCCCGGGGAGGGGGTGGCGGGGCGGGGGTCGCCGGGACCTCCGGCGGGAGGAGCGGGGAAAGCCCCGCCCGGGCAGGGGTCGCCGCACACGGCGCGGGGGCCGCTCCTCCCCTTCCCTCCCCTCCCGGGATGCGGAGCGGAGGCCGCTCTCCCCGCGCCGCCCGCCCACCACCGCTCCGCGGGGCGGGGGCACTGCCGCCCTCTCCTCCCCGCTCCCCGCCGAGCCCGACCGAGCTGTCGGTGCTGCCACACTCACCGGGCAGCTGCGGCGGCGGCGGCAGCTCCTCGCCTCGCTGCACCGCCGCCCGCTCGGCCCCGGGTAATCCTCGCCCCTCCTTCCCTCGCCCGCCCGCCCCCCACCCCTCCGCCGGCGGAGCCGCTCGCCGGTCCCTCCCCCTCTCTCTCCTTCGCTACTGAAGACGGGCTAAGCTCGGCTCCCGGTACGCCCGCGGAGCGCTCTGCCAATCGGGAGAGCAGCGGGAGGCGGGACATCCTGTCCCGCAGCGGGGAGGGGAGCGGAGCGGGGCGAGGGCGGGCGGAGCCGGGCTGGTAATAACGGAGACCAAAACCTCCTTATCGCTGGGATGCTATAAGAGATTAAACAAAACAAAAAAAAAAAACAAACACACAAAAAAGAGGTTCAGGGTTGCTTAAGTGATTGAGGGGCCATCTGCAAACTGTACTGTTGATTTCTGAAAGAAAGATGATTTTAAGTGTTTCAGAGGAGTAAGGTCATTAACAAGGAATAGCTCGGAGCAAATAGAACGATAGAATCACAGAATGGGTGAGGTTGGAAGGGACCACAGTGTGGCATCTGGTCCAACCTCCTGCTCAAGCAGGGTCATCCTAGAGCACGTGAGAGGATAGTCTCTTTCTCTGAAGACATTCAAAACCCACCTTGACGCATTCCTGTGTAACCTCCTCTAGGTGACCCTGCCTCGGCAGGGTGGTTGGACTAGATGATTGAGGGGAATAAAGCAGGGACTTGCTAATAGCAGGCAGGGACTGGAGTTCGGAGGCAAATGCTGACCCATCACCTGAGGGAGAAACGGCCCTTGAGGCAAATAATCATCCTTAAGCATAAGTTTGTTGTGGATGTATATCAGTAGCTTGAAATTCAAATTAACCAAAAGTCAAGTTTCTCACAATACTTAAGACTCCTGTTCCCTTGCAGCTAAGGAATTAGGAATGTAGGAGCAAGACTTGGCAGATGGGACCATTATTGGGTTTGGCCGACATGAAGCCACAGACTGAATGTCAATGAAATGCTAACAGAACTGAGACCATTTGCTGGCATTTAGGCAAAGGTACACAACGTTTAGTTGTTATTATGTAAGTAGCAATTAACAAAACAGTGGATTTGATTCTCCAGTGTTCATTTTCAAAGTAACAAATGCAACCATGACCTAACTGGTTAGCCTATTACTTACCACAGACCTCTCTCAGATCAAGATACAGTAGGCACTTGAAGTAAAATACCATACAAAATTTCTGAATTACCTGAAAATTTATATAATAATATATAGAAATACACAATTTCCTCAAGTTACTCCTAGAAACTTTAAAATACAAGCCCTCAAAACAAAAGTAGTTCCCTTTGAAAAATCTTCCCAAATGCCTACATGTTAAAAGCTTTAAGTTGAGGGGACTGGAAGTACTGTCATGCGTATCACATCGTGTCTATTCTGACTAGTGCGTGGCTGAGCAAGAGCTAGCACACCAGGATGGGAAATATTTTAGTCTCTGCTTTACCTGGCAGACTGAAAATATAAGAAAGTAGTCATATTGACATATTCTGTATAGGGATGAAGACTGCTTTGACATGTAAGTATTAAGGGACAAACAAATAAAGTGGATGTTGTCATGTGAGTCTACTATAGGCCACCCAGCCATGATGACTACAGAATTGACGAATTATTCTTTAAGAATACAAACTGACAAATTATTCTTTAAGGAACTAAGGGACACCTCTAAATCAACCACCCTTGTCCTTAGGAGGAACTTCAACTTGCCACATGTTAACTGGACTACCACAGAGCTGATACAAACAGGTCCAGAAAATTCCTAAAGCACTTGGACGATAACTTTTTGTTATCGTACTTTTTGTTAGCGTACAGGTACTAAGGGAGCTGACTAGGAAAGGTGCTCTCCTTGATTTTTTTGCTTGTTAACTAAGAGGGTATGAGTGGAGTTACGAATGGTGGCCATCTTGGCCACAGCAACCTCAAAACAATCGAGTTTAAAATCTCTGTTGACAGGAGGAAAAGTGCCAGAAAAACTTCAACTCTTGATATGAAGAGAGCAGACTTCAGGCTGCTCAGGGAACTAGTTAACAAGGTCCCCTGGGAAAATGCTTTTGGAGATGCAGGGGTCCATCAGTGTTTTCCCAATTTTCAAGAGAGGTAAGAGGGATAGTCCTGGTAATTACAAGCCTGTTGGTTTCTGCTGTGCCTGCGCATCATTCAGCTGGATAAACACATGCAGTGGGTGAGCAACTGGCTCATGGGTCGGGCGCAAAGGGTGATAGTAAGTGGGGTTGCATCAGGCTGGTGACTGGTCACTAGTGGAGTTTGGCATGGCTTCATTTTAGGGCCAGTGCTCTTCACAATCTGCATAAAGGACTTGGAGCTGTTGACTCCCTCAGAGAGGTCCCACAGAGAGACCTAGACAAATCAGAGGGCTGAGCAATCACCAACCATATTAACAAGGGAAAGTGCTGGATTCTGCACCTGGGATGGGGCAGTCCTGGGTGTACAGTGCAAACTGAGGAATGAGATGCTGGACAGCAGCACCACAGAAAGGGACCTGGGGGTTGATGGCAAGTTGAACATGAGTCAGCAGTGCCCTGGCAGCCAGGAGGGCCAACTGGGCAAAACACTGCCCGTCAGTCAAGGGAGGTGATTGTCCCACTCTACTCTGCCTCACCTCAAGTCCTGTGCGCAGTTGTGAGATCTTGGATCCAAATCTCACTGAAGTATTGATATGGGTCGAAGCCAACTCGCTGTGAGTGTGTGTGTGCATGTGGGGAAGGGCTGGGCCTGCACGTAAGGCCTGTTCCGAGGGCACGTGGCGGAGCCGGAGGGCAAGGCCGGCTGTCCGTGCAGAGCTCATGGCCGGGCTGAAGGCCCTGCAGCCTGTGACTGACCTGCCTGGTAGCCCAGCCACACCACCCCTGCAGCCTGTGACTGACCTGCCTGGTAGCCCAGCCACACCACCCCTGCAGCCTGTGACTGACCACAGCACAGCTCGCGCTGGCCTGGGAGGCACTGACCGGATATCCTGACTGGGAGGGAAAAATGAACTCTATAAATACACGAGACTCCATCCACTCTTTCTCTCTCTCCTTCCCTCCGGTTTCCCCTGCAGCCTGAACCATGTGAGTCGGTAACACTTTTTTCCTCTTCTTCTCTCTTTGCTCTCTTCCCTCTTCTCCCTCTCCAGCAGGCACCATGTGAACAATCAAATCTTGTCAGTAACTATTCTCTCCTTTCTCTCTCTCCTTCTCTCTTTCTTTACTCCTTTTAATCTGTTTTCTTTTATTCTTTTCCTTCTCCTGTGGGTAACTTAAAATCAATGAATTGTGTTTTACTAAAGCTGGTATATGGATTGTTTTAGTGGGTTTTTCCCATGGAATAGGTCTTTGTGCTGAATGTCTTAGTGAAATGCTTTCTTGGCTGTATTTACTCCTGTAAAAACCTTTTGCCAAAATATGTTATTTTTCTCACTAAATTAAAAATTTCTCTTAGAGAAGAGTGTGTGACTCTTTCTCCTGACGTTAATTAGAGGTTAAAACGAATGAAAAGGCTTTTAAAAAATCTTAAATAAAAAATGCAACCGCTCTGGGCAATGTATAGCCTAATCTGGAGTGTAACACATCGGAAGGACAAATGTTCTCCTAAAGTTTGTGAGGACTGTGTCCCATGGGAAGGATCCCAAGCTGCAGTAGGAGAAGAATGGGAGGCATCTTTCCCCTGAGAACAGAGGAGCAGCAGAGACAACGTGTGGTGAACTGACCACACCATCAATCCCCCATCCTCCTGCACTGTTGGGGGGTTGGAGGTAGAGAAAATTGGGAGCCCTGGAAGGAGGGAAGAGTGGAGTGAAGGTGTTTTTAAGATTTCATTTTACTTCTCATTGATCTACTCTGATTTGATTGGTACTAAATTCTATTAATTTCCCCAAGTCGAGTCTATTTTGCCCATGACAGCAATTGGTGAGTGATCTCTCTCTGTCCTTATCTCAGTGGACAAGCTGTTCATTATATTTTATTTCTGCTGTTCAGCTGAGGAGGTGAGTGATAGAGTAGATTTGGGGGGTACCCGGTGTCCAGTCAGGGTCACCCCACCACAAATAGTTGCTGGGACAGGTAAAAATAACAATTGCTTCTAGTTCTCATCTTACCAAAACAAATATAAAGGGGATGTTTCCACCTTTAATTTAAACACAGAAACTTTCAGTAGCACAATGGAAGCTGAAATAATTACAGACTTATGGCTTGTGCACAAAGCATTCTCTTTCCCTTAGTTAATAATAACAGGACAAAGTACCTATACTCTCCTTTGGCTTCAAAATCTAGAAATGCTAAAGGATCAAAGGAAGATAACTGAAGAATAAGAAACTGATTGCCAGGACTTCATATTCCTTAGTGAAGCTCATGTTTGTCTCTAGAGGTAAGTGTTTGAGAGCTCAAAAATACATTAAAAAACTCTAAGTTACCCACCAAATTATACATATATGTTTTCTCCATGAGGCAGGGCACAAATATATCAGTATTTTTGCTGGCACTTATGCATTGATGCTTTTAGCAAGACCAAGAGACAGAATAACTTATCTGTAGCCTAAGGAACATTCTCAGGCTATATCTGTGCAGATGCCTTGCATGATATCCGGCTCTACTGGGTTTCTTGGCCAGAGTTTGGTATCAGGGGGGCTACAGGAGTGGCTTCTGTGAGAAGCTGCTAGGAGCTTCCCCCATGTCTGGCAGAGCTAATGCCCGCCAGCTCCACGATGGACCCACCTCTGGCCAAGACTGAGCCCATCAGCAATGATAGCAACATCTCTGTGTTAACATATTTAAGAAGGAAAAAGAAGTTATTGGGCAGATAAAAATTGCAGCCAGAGAAGAGTGGAATGAGAACATGGGAACAACAATGCAGACACCAAGGTCAGTGGAGAAGGAGGGGGGGAGGAGGTGCTCCAGATGCTGGAGCTGAGGTTTCCCCCTGTAGCCCATGAAGGACCACAGGGATGGAGAGATCCACCTGCAGCCCATGGAGGAGCCCACACCATACATAGCAAGTGGATGCCCGAAGGAGGCTGTGACCGCGTGGGAGGCCCATGCTGGAGCAGGGTCCTGGCAGGGACCTGCTGACCCATGGGGAGAGGAACCCACAGTGGAACAGGTTTTCCTGGTAGGACTCGTGGCCCTGTGGGGGACCCACGCTGGAGCAGCCTGTTGCTGACAGACTGCAGCCTGTGGAAAAGTGACCCATGTGGCAGCAGTTTGTTGCCCATGGTATGGACTCACATTGCAGAAGTTCATGTCTCCTGTGGGAGGAACCCCACGGTGGAGTAGGGTAAGGACTCCTCTCCCTGAACAGCAGCAGAAACCACCTGTGATGAACTGACCATAACCCACATTCCCCATCTCCCTGCACTGCTGGATGGGGAGGAGGTAGAACTTGGGAAGAAGGGAGGGGTGGGGGGA
>JAYRBT010000001.1:84341767-84351789 GCA_036023395.1 Myiotriccus ornatus | reverse complement strand
GCGCTGGCCTGGGAGGCACTGACCGGATATCCTGACTGGGAGGGAAAAATGAACTCTATAAATACACGAGACTCCATGTGGTCTCTTCTCTCACTTCTCCCGCTCCAGCCGGCACCATGTGAATTACTGAATCTTGTTGGTAACTATTCTCCTCTCCTTTACCTCCGTCACTCCTTCTCTCTTTCTTTATTCCTTTAATCTGTTTTCTTTTACTCTTTTCCTTCTCTTGTGGGTAATAAAACTAATGAACTGTGTTTTACTAAACTGAACTGTGTTTTACTGATATATGGATTGTTTTAGTGGGTGTTTCCTGTGGAACGGGTCTTTGTGCTGAATGTTTTAGTGAAATGCTTTTAGCTTGGTTGTATTTTACTCCTGTAAAAACCTTTTGCCAAAGTATCTTATTTTTCTCACTAAATTAAAAAGAATTCTCTTAAAGAAGAGTGTGTGACTCTTTCTCTGGACGCTAATTAGAGGTTATAACAAACCAAAAGGCTTTTAAAAAGTCTTAAATTAAAATGGAATCGCTCTGGGCAGTTTATAGCTTAATCTGGAGTGCAAGAGCAGTCCTATGTGCAGTTTTGGGCACCCCAGTACAAGAAAGATATAAAGCTGTTAGAGAGTGTCCAAAGGAGGGCAACAAAGATGGTGAAGAGCCTTGAGGGGAAGTCGTATGAGGAGCAGCTGAGGCCACTTGGTCTGTTCAGCCTGGAGGAGACTGAGGGGAGACCTCATTGCAGTCTCAACTTCCTTGTGAGTGAAAACAGAGGGGCAGGTACTGACCTCTTTTCTTTGGTGACCAGTGACAGGACCCAAGAAAATGGCATGAAGCTGTGTGGGGGAGCTTATCTTGGATATTAGGAAAAGATTTTTTACCCAAGGAATGGTTATATTCCAAGCCTGATAGAGTTCAAGAAGCATTTGAAGGACACTCTCAGGCACATGGTGTGATTCTTGGGCTGTCCTGTGCAGAGCCAGGGATTGGACTTGATGATGTGGGTCCCTTCCAGCTCGGGATATTTTATGATTCTACATTCTCTGGATGAAGCACAAACCAGAAGGAATTATGAAAACTTAGTTGAAACCACAGTGCCCACTGGTTGTGCCTACTGCTTGTTTAAATGATTTGCAAGTCATATTTGAACGAGATACTTTGCATATGTAACATTCACCACCATTTTTGATTTGGCTCTCCAAGAACGTCATCCTTAGACAGTCTACATTTATGTCCAGAAGTGTTTTTTTTATTTTATTAAATAGCAAATGGCAATAGCCTTTGCTGGCACTCTTGATGTGAATAATTTGAAGTACCTAGCTACCTAATTTGTTAGAGTTGAATCACTGGTCCAGTTAGCAGGTACACATTCGCTCCAACAAAAATCATATTTGGGTGCTGTAACCATGGAAATTCAAAGTTAGAGATACTTGTGAAGAATTTATGGATTATTTTGTATTTCCAGATTTAGATTTCACTTCTGATGAATTTTTTTTTTCCATTTGAAATGCACTGTAATAGCGTGGTGCAATCTCAAATGGCATTCTCAATTATAAAAATATGTACCCAGTACATTTTCCAGAGAGAATGTATGTCTGATCCAACAACATGAATATGTACTCTGATAACATTATTAAAAATAATTTTATTTTTACAAATAATCAGAAAATTTGAAAGCTCAGGAACGTGACGTTTGTCTTTATATAAAGCATTTTCAGTATTAAACCCACCAATAACTGTTATTCTGATGTTATTCAAATAACAATCGTGTGTCACTTTAGACTAACCAAGGTAATGAAAGTGATGCATGGGCCTGACAGACTTCAGAAGGCAAATTCAAGCCAAACAGTGCCAGCATCCACAACAAAACAGTTGAAGTGTTATCACTCCAAGCCTTGTGCTCCACTCATCTGATGCTGTTTCCATCTTGAAGCAGCGTTATATCATTCTGTGAATCAGTTCTCCAGCCTTCATCTTTTGTGCCTCAGCTTGCTCGAGTAACCTACTTTACACCCAAGATAATCATTAAGTGGATCTGATGGATTTTCAAATCCACATCCCAATTAGATATTAGGAAGAAATTCTTTACTGAGGCACTGAAACAGGTTGCCCAGAGAAGCTGTGGCTGCCCCATCCCTGGAAGTGTTCAAGGCCAGTTGGACAGGGCCTGGAGAAACCTGTTCTAGTAGAAGGTGTTCCTGCCCATGGCAGAGGGCTTGGAACAAGATGATCTTTAAGGTTTCCTTCCAACCCAAATTATTCTATGATGGCCCTGTCTTAGAGACACCAACATCCTCAGGAGCTGCAGGGCAGATTGCTGGTGACGTGGAAGGAACTTCAGCTCTCTGCTTTCACTGCAAGTCTGCCAAAATCTGTGCATCTCTTTCTTACTTCCTCCAGAGAAATGGTTGGACATGAAAATTCTAGCTTCTGTGGTCAGACACAGTCACTCATTTACTTGTATACACCTCTAGGCATATTCTAGGTCTATTCACTCTTATAGATTAAATCAAAAAGTAAATACATCAGAATGAAAGGTACACTAAAACTAAGGGGTCACATTTTTGGGTCTACCTCTTAGAACACCTTCAAATAATACAGAGTACTTTAAAATGTGTGCTTCTGGGCAGGAGATCACTCTTTTTTTGTAAATGTGGCAGAGTCACAATGGCTTCTACAAGAGGCGAGGCACTGTAAAGGTGCAGGATGTAGAGGAAAAGAAGGATGTTGGTGTACATGGGAATTGTGTAAACCACAGAAGGCCGAAGAACATAGGATTGGTAACATGAATGGGAGCTTCATCTCCATGCAGTCAGTGCCAGTTTATAGCACTGTCAGGCAGGCCTAAGGAGATGGGGAGGCACAGATACTAATTGAATAAAGTAAATCCATCAGAGCAATCTAAAGCAGAACAGGAAGAAGGAAGATAAGTATCTTTGGACAATCTGGGCAGTACCATATTTCTCTTTATTTCACTTGTGACAATGGGTTCATAAGTATTACTAAGATCAGTCTCAAAAATTGAGGCAATTGCATTCTCAAGTAACTAAATGCAAAAGCTTAAAAGCCAATGAACAAACAGTAAGAACAACTTTTTTTTAATCAAAAAGGGCCAAAAATAAGCAAGTATATGTTTACATAAAAATAGTATCTAGTCTGATCTAGCAGGTCTTCTCAGTGTCAGCATGAAATCTTTACTATTTAGTAATTATTTTAAATGTGTGAGCTCTAGGGAATCCATTCTAGTTATAACAGCAGTGGAATGTGGGGCATTTTTTTCTCTCATTAGTGAATATCAATAATTGTTATGCATGCAAATGGGAAACAAAACCATCTCTGTAAGAGCAGTGTGTAGCTGTTCCCTGCAAGACAATGCCTGTTTTGTTTGTTATTCTTTTTTCAAGAGCCATTTGTGTTGAGCTGTCCCACTGAGTTTGGAAGACTTTGTTTATTACTATCCATGAAATGCAAAATCCAATCCACTCTGGGCTTAAAACAAGTCTCAGAGAATTTCATGGCTTAATTCTGAGGGATGAAGGCTTTTCCAATGAACATGAGAAATTTCTACAATTAGCCTTTATTATTTTAATACTCTCTGAACTGAACTGTTGGCCAGAATTTCAGTTCTATACAGTTAAAAGCTCATGATAAGGCCCATTACTTCTCTATTGTATTATTTGCAAAGAATGCCATCAGTTCAAATTGGTTCAAATAATGGTTTATTATGCCACACCAGTGCTTTCTGCAGGGGAAGAACAGGACACTAAGGACATGAAGGGATTCTCCTCCTTTACCATATACACTAGTATTTCTAAATAGTCACAATAGTACTTTGTACTAGCCATTTTCATTACTCAGTAAACATTATTTACATTAGGAGAAGAATAACCAAAACAAAGGAAGCAGCTTCCATGTTCAGAAACCCAGGCCTCTTGCCATCAGTGTCCTAACTGTCTTTCCTCACGCCTCTTCAGGACAATGAAAGATCTTCCACTTCTGTGCATGGCTTTCTGCTCCTTTCTCATTTTCAGTGGTAACAGCCCTGCTGCTTCTCTCCTATTCCTCTGATAGATCTTCCTTGCAACCTATATCCTTCACATTCATCCACACTTCCAAGGTGATTTCACTCCTACCTTTTACTGGACAGTAATGCAAGTTCTAGTGTGGAAACTAGGTATTGCTCCTCCATTAAACAGAATTAGGTTAACCCCTCTCCCTTTTTTAACTCTGATTTTAAATGATAAATATTGCTTACACCCCAAATTTCAATAAGGCCTTCTCCTGTGACAATTTTTCTTTGCAAAAACAGTCTTAGGTGAATCACAGTACATTGTACAGTTGATACAGCTCAATTGCAGAGGTGGTGTTGCAAAAGCAATTCAAAGTACAGAGGAGTGAAAAAAAAAAAAGAAAAACTCATCACAATAAAGCCACAATTTCCACAGGTAGCTAATTGGAATTCATTGTTAATTACATTCTGCATAGTTAATTATTTTTAATATTACAGTGAATCCTGTCCTTGTTCAAGCAGTAACGTTTTCATCAACTTCGTTAAGTTCAGAAGTTCAGCTCATATATCCTTTATTTTACTCACCCAACGCCAACCACGCTAGTTGTTAGTCTTTCAGAAAAACACAAGCATTCCAGGTTATGCCTTTCATTACAGAGAATAAAGGTTGTTTTGCTTCCTTTGGGCCAGCCCCAGTGTTTGTATCTAGGGAGTCTCTTGCTTTACAGCCCAAACCAGTCTGATCTGATTTCATCTTACACCTCTGAACTCAGCAACAATAATGAATTTTCTGTGGCTCTTCCTGTTATTTCTTTAAATTATCAATTCAAAATAATCACTTCATAAAACATTCAATATGCATGTTGTTCTCTGACTGGCAAAGTAGCTTTGGAAATTCCAGCTTGAGTATGCCCACTAGACAGATCTTCATGAGCCTTTGTAAGTAAACACTACATAGATATTCAGATATCCATTACAGACCTCTTGAAATTAAAAGCATTTGGCATACAGTAGTGGATATGCCAGTAAGATAGATGGAAAATATATGTATATTTCATATATTTAAAAATAGGAACATCCATATACTAGAAAATAGCAACTTCCATAGGCTCTCTATCATTTTCTAATTGAATACAATTCTTAACTTAAAGCCAAGCAGAAAATACTTGCATTTAAAAGGCCTTTTCAATTACAGGAACCTTCTGTATAAAATTAGCTCATAATACCATCTAAAGATATATTACAGTACTAAACTATATTCATAAAACTGTTCACCTACAAATATTAGATTTGCAAAATGATCAAGATGTAATTTAAAAATCCACCCAAACATCAAGGCAATTCTAAGGGTGGTAAAAATCAACATGTATTACACTGAAAAATTGAAATATACCATCACTGTTACACTAACCTATTTATTGGGGACAGAGTGATTCTGTATTTTTCTATTACCATGCAAATAGATTATAAATATTTGAATAGCAGTATTTAAACTTACAAATTAACTCTTCAATGGACAATGCAACCTGCTTCACAATCACTTAAAATGAGGGAGGGATGTTCAGCAGGCACTTTCAGCAGCAAGAACATTTCAAATTTTGAGTTTAAGGACATAAACAAGAATGTTGCATTTTTTTGATAAGTTAGTATGCAAAGCATAGGTCATTGCAGAAGACTTAGAAACAAAATGGAAGTGATTCACCAAAATGAGAAAAAGCATTAAGGTCATTATATCTCAAAAATAAAAAAGTCTCATGCCCTTTAGTTAGGGTAGGTGGATGCAGTAGGAGGAAACTTTACTAGATAGAGATGAGAACAGTATCCTTTAGCCTAGAATCAGAGGATAAGAAAAATCTTGTAATATATAAGAAGGAAACATGATGCTATTTTTAATTCTTTCCATTTAAAACCTACTGAGTACTGAGTTTCTCCTAAATCCTGAAAGGTGGCCAGAACCACTTTGGCTTTTATACATTGCTTAATGTATAGGGGAACCCTTTATTTTGGTAGGAACTTCTATTCATTTAAGCAGGAACGGAAGTAGTACTTCTATAAAGGATTTGTTAACTTAGAGCCATATGGTATCCTTTCATACAAAAATGCTTCATGGGGAAAAATACCAAACTTACTTTAAAAAAAGTTACAACAACTTGAGCTTATGCCATGGTTTGTCCTGGCTGCAGCATGTTGGGAGGGGCATTAGCAGCGGAATAGAAAGGTCAAGGGCAGGTTGATCAAAGCACAAGCCCAGGAAAAATGGCCAGGGTGGGGGGAGGAGGGAAGGGAATCAAGACAAATTGTTAGGTCTGTCCTTTAGTATTTTAAATGAATACTAGCCCAAAATATCATCAGGCTACTTGTCTAAATGAATCAGGCAACTGTTCACAGCTCCCTTTACACAGAAGTGCAAAAACTGTTGTGGAGAATCCCTGCTGGGTTTCTCCAACATGCCCATTTATAAAGGGATTTTTTTGCAGCTCTTCTGTCTTGCCAACTCTCACCCCATTTAATGCAATTTCAAGAACTGTTTTATCCTCAAGGGAGAGTCGCGTGGTATTTAAGACATGATCATGTACACTGCGCCCTTAAAGTTTGAGGAGGGGCACCAACAATGTTAGTGATCTAAAATTAATGGGTTCAAACAGGAAGGAAAACAATCTACTGGGACAATGTGTGCTTTGGCTTGCTGCAGCACTAGGTCTTGTGTTGATTTCATGTTGTGTTGGCTGCAAGCACAATAAACTGTTGCAACCAACAGCATGCACACCTGTTATCTTTTCCGCTTTCAGTCCAAGAGTATTAACACCACTAAACACCGCAGAGAACTTGGACCCATCTTCTAATGCTTTCTTTAGAGCCATAGCTTTGTGTCACCTCTCAACCAGATCACAGATATGTCTCCATCCAAATCATTTCAACGTGCCAATTATCGTCATTTTTGAAAAATCAGACTTTCACTATCTATTTCGCCTTATTCATATTCTTTTGAAGAAAATCAGTGCCTGGGAAATTGCTGCTGTGAATCTTCCCTTTGAATTTCAAGTTACTGCTGTATTTTCAGACAGTGTAAAAGATTTTAACAAACATTTATGAAACCTTTGCTATAAGATTAACTCAGTACTCCTCTGTGACAGAAAGCTGTGATGTCTGTGCTATGATGGTAGGACTCCAGCTTTGTCACAAAGTTTAGGGTCCTTCTTCTACAGGTTCCCTGCCTCTCACACAATGACCCGTAGTAATTGTGTGCACTTTTGGCTCTGTATACACAGGCCTTTCAAAGCACCAAATACACATCTTCCTTCCACCACCTGGAGAGTGATTTCTGCTAGTACGTCTGTTCCAGATGGACTCTAATTTTCAACATAATACATTTGAGACAATAATGATTTTTAGTCTTTTAGTCTTTATCACTCATATCATCAACCCTCTTAATTACTGATGGCACTTTAAGTTCTTTTCAGTTGCTTGTTTTTTTTCTCTTTGATACTATTATTTATTAAAATAACCTCAAGAGAACATGAGAAAATCAAAACTGACTTTGAAGGTAATTTACTATATTTGAAAGCAGAGCCAAAAGGTAAATCTAGTTTTACAGCCTTTCCCATTTCAAATTAAATAGTTCTGAGTCTGACATTAATGATGATATTATTTTTATATTAATGAACAATATTTTATAGGTAAAAAGATCCCTTTACTTTTACAAGTTACTCAAATTGTAAACAGCTTCCTTCCTGTTTTGAGGACAAACATCTGAAACCCCATTTGAAATGTGCAGTTGTATTTACTTCTTGTCTGAGAAATAAAATTGCAGACACAAAGTTTGCTGTAGAGTAAATCAGACATAATTGATTTACAGTGGTATAAATTAGATGTAATTGGAGGTGTGTCACCAGGATTATGTATATAAAACACAAAAATATTAGATATAATCCTCTAGACACATACTATTTTTATTATAATCAGTGATCCTCAGTTGTCCTCTCACACTGTCGTAAAATATGGGTAGGATTGATTTTAGCTAGTATTATCCACTCTAAATTAGTTATTTGGATTACTTCTAGTGTCAGTGACAAGGGATAGGCACCTCAAATGCAACTCATTCTACCCCAAAGCAGGATGGAGGCATTGCACTCAGAAGTACATGGACCTCTCTACTCACTACACGAAAAAGAAAGACAGTGAAGTGAATTCTAAAACAAGATAATAAGGCTGAAAGAATGGACACACACCGATGGTGCTGAGAGTAAAATCTTGTCTTGGCTCCTTCAATGACCTTTAAAAAAAATATGCAATACTTTTTTTTTTTTATAAGAAGGAAGGTCACAAGACTCCCATATCATTTCTAAATTCAATTCTGATAATAAATTAACTGCAGTCACTCCAGTTATGTCAGTCCTGTTACATTACTTTAGAGCTGGCTCACTCCCAGGAAATTGCAAACTAGATTTGGTTAGCAATTTACGTGTTGATGGTAAAATTCTCTGTTCAGAAAATGCTAGTTCAAAATTGTCACTACAGCTTCCCTGAAGTATCAGAATACTTTTGCAGCAGAGGATTATGCTGCCTAAGTTTAAACAAATCTATTAACCTTAGTCACCTCAACAAAAATATCACTACAAATGCAATGCTTCTTGTCATATTAACTTGATATTGTTTAATAGTAAAATAACAAGCTAGGATAATGTATTTCACACGTACATAAAAAATTAGGCAATTAGTTTAATTCCAATATATAAGATGACAATATATTTAACAAAACAAGTTACTGAATCCACTTGGGAACTGCTAGGGAAAAAGCACCTCCTTTAAGCCCATAGAACCATAGAATATTAAGATATTCTGTGTTATTCTAAAGTTGGAAGGGACCCACAAAGATAATCAAATCCAACTCCCTTCTCACAGGACTACCTAAAACTAAGCCATATGACTAAGAGCATTGTCAAGACACTTCTTGGACTCTGACAGGCTTGGTGCCATGACCACTTCCCTGGGGAGCCAGGAGTTTCAGTACACGACCAGCCTCTCTGTTGTAAACCTCTCTGTGAAGAACATTTTCCTAATGTCTAATCTAAACTTCCCCTGACAGTGTTTCATTCCATTTCCTTCTGTGCTGTCACTGGCCACCAGAGAGAGATCATTACCTGCCCCTCTGCTGCCCCCCCATCATCTCTTTTCTCAGACCTTCAAGCCAACACGAGACTGTTCTAGAGTGGGATTTTTCTCTAACGCCTCAGCCCTGAGAAACTCCAGAAACCTCTGTTTTACAAATTATTTTAGAACAATCTGACCTTTAACACTGGCATGGATTGAGGCATTAGAGCAGACCGTTCTCTGGAGTCTTCCTGCTTTCTTACTTCATTTAGCCTTTGAATACAAAGGAAGCTGTATTGTCTGCTTTCAATATTCATTATCTGGTTAATTAATAGTAATTTGCTTCAACCTCTCCTTCTGAGTACCAGATATGGGAGTTATCCAGACCACAGTCCAAAAAAGTTCAGGGAGTTCTTCCACCATTTAACGCAGTGATGTCTCAGGAATAAACACAGATGAGAAAAACCTGACTATCATAGAGTGAAGGCAAACTGAATTGGAAACAAGAGAGAGGAGCTAAAAGGGCCTGCCCATGCAAATGTTACTGCACATCAATCAACTCGTGCCCTAATTTTTCGCTTTTTACCAATTGTCCAGAGTATTAGAGACAATGCCGAGGTAACATCCTCACCACTATGTCAATCCCCTGCCTATAAGCACAGTAAGGTAGGCGATGGTGCATGTACGTGGTTTTATGTATTCTGGAAGATTTTTCACATAGTCAGAAATTAGAGTAAGTTTTAACTGTCTTCAAAGTTTTGCATAAACATATGTTACATCTGATTTTAGCACCTTTTGCTGTTCTGTGGAAGAGTTGCACACTATCTTAGCTGCAAGGTGGCTTCCCTGACAGAGGCCAACAGAGGCAAAATTAGCCAATGCATTAACTCTTTATAAGATGAGCAACAAACAGACTTCCAACTACTT